>LR738713.1:256983299-257092230 GCA_902687465.1 Secale cereale | reverse complement strand
CCAAAATCGAGATCGCCCTCCCAATAGGCAAGGAAACAATGACGAGCATCGCTATGGCAAGCTCAAGTTCACCATGCCAAAGTTTTCCGGAAGCATTGATCCCGAAGACTACCTATCATGGGCATTAAAAGTTGACAAGATCTTTCGCCTTCACAACTTCGATGAAGAGAAGAAGATCGCAATGGCATCACTTGAGTTCCAAGACTATGTTCTCATTTGGTGGGAGCAAATCATAGAGAGAAGAGAAGCAAAAGGCGAACCTCCTATCACCACTTGGGCTCAAATGAAGGAAGTGATGAGAGCACGCTTCGTGCCTAAACACTACAATCGTGACTTGTTCAAGAAGCTACAACTCCTCAAGCAAGGAACCAAGTCCGTTGAAGAGTACTACAAGGATATGGAGATTGCCATGATACGCGCAAACATCACAGAAGATGATGAGCAAACTATGGCGAGATTCTTGAATGGACTCAATTATCCCATCAAGAAGATTGCGGACTTCCAACCATACAACAATGTCCTCGAGCTAGTACACCAAGCAACCAAAGCGGAGTGACAAGTTCAAGAGGACTACAAGTACTCCAAGTTCAACTCCAAGAACTTCGGCTCCTACAACCAAGCTTCAACGACTTCGGCTACTCCTCCTACCTCTACCAAACCTTCTACAAACTTCGGTGACAAGTCAAGCTACAAGAATGCGACTACATCGAGTCGTCCACCTTCTACCAACAACTTCAAGCCAAGAGCTTCCTCAACTACAACTCCTACCGAAGACAATAACAAGACGAGCTCCATCAAATGCTTCAAGTGCCAAGGACGAGGCCACAAGTCATTTGAGTGCAAGACCGTTCGCACCATGATCATCAATGACGACGGATCTTATGACTCCATGAGCGATGATGAGATGGAAGCACTTGAGCATGTCGCTATGCATCGCCAAGTCAATGACGAAGAAGACAATCAAGTGTTTTGCGACAATGACTCAAGCCCCAACCTTGTTGTCTCCAAAGTCTTGACACTCCAACACCAACAAGATGACGACCAACGATGTCATATTTTCCATACGAAGGCCGGCATCAATGGACGCTCCGTCAAGGTTATCATCGATGGCGGAAGTTGCCACAACTTGGCAAGTGAAGAGCTATGCGACAAGCTTCATTTGGTCAAAACGAAGCATCCGCACCCCTACAAGGTCCAATGGCTCAACGACGCCGGAATTCTTCGAGTCGAGCACACCGTGCAAGTCTCTTTCAAGATTGGCGCCTACGAGGACACTCTTGAGTGTGATGTGATACCCATGTCCGTGTGCCACCTTATTCTTGGACGCCCATGGCAATATGATCGTGGAGTCACACACAATGGACGGATGAATCACTATCATTTCAAGATGAAGGGCAAGGAATTCGTGCTTCGGCCAATGTCCCCAAGTCAAGTTGCCGCCGACAAGCTTGTTCCTACCACCCATCGTGGAGAGAATGGTGAGAGAGCGAGCCACCAAAAGGAGAGCGAGAGCCACAAGCCAAATATGAGCGACTCCACGATGAGCGACAAGAAGCAACTAGTGCTATTTGCTACAAAACGTGAGATGAGAGAAGTGTGTGAGAACCCAACGAGTGTCTTCCACCTTGTGCTTCTATGCAAAGGGGAAGCCAAACCTACTAACACTTCACCACCCCCACCTTTTGTGTTGTCTAAATTGTTGCAGAAATTCTCGGACGTCTTTCCGGATGAGCTACCATCGGGTCTACCTCCACTTCGAGGGATAGAGCACCGCATCGACCTAGTACCCGGTGCTCCACTTCCAAACAAGGCTCCTTATCGCGTCAACCCCGAGGAAACAAAGGAGATACAACGGCAAGTGCAAAAACTCATCGACAAGGGTCATGTACGTGAAAGTCTAAGCCCTTGTGCCGTTCCCGTTATTCTCGTGCCTAAGAAAGACGGAACTTTTCGCATGTGTTCCGATTGTCGTCCGATAAATGCTATCACCGTTAGATACCGTCACCCTATTCCTCGCTTAGACGATATGCTTGATGAACTATGTGGTGCCACCATCTTTTCAAAAATTGATCTTAAAAGTGGCTACTACCAAATTTGCATTCAAGAGGGTGTTGAGTGGAAAACTGCTTTCAAAACCAAGTTCGGGTTATACGAGTGGCTTGTTATGCCAATGGGCTTATCGGAAGCACCCGGCACTTTTGTGCGTCTTATGCACTTTGTTCTTAGACCCTACATAGGTGTCTTTGTCGTGGTTTACTTTGATGACATTCTAGTGTTTAGCAAGTCTCTTGAAGAACATGTTGACCATGTCCAACTTGTTTTGCAAGCACTTCGCAAACAACAATTATATGCTAATATGGAGAAATGCACTTTTGGCGTTGACAAGGTTGTCTTCCTAGGATTTGTCGTGTCTTCTCAAGGTGTTCACGTTGATGAAACTAAAATTGAAGCAATTAAAACTTGGCCTCAACCAAAGAATCTCATGCAAGTGCGTAGTTTCCTTGGTTTAGCCGGTTTCTATCGATGTTTTGTGAAGGACTTTCGCACCATTGCTATGCCTCTACACGCTTTGAGCAAGAAGAACGCACCCTTCATTTGGGGTCCTTCGCAAGGCACCGCGTTCAATGAGCTTAAGAGCTTGCTCACGCACGCACCACTTCTAGCCCTACCAAACTTTGACAAACCTTTTGAGATTCATTGTGATGCTAGTGGTACCGGCATAGGTGGCGTGCTAATGCAAGAAAAACGCCCAATTGCGTACTTTAGCGAGAAGCTATCGGGAGCGCAACTTAACTACCCCGTATATGATAAAGAGCTTTATGCCTTGGTGAGAGTTCTACGTGTTTGGGAACACTATCTTAGACCTCATGAATTCATTCTTCATACGGACCATGAGACACTCAAGTATCTCAAAGGTCAAACTAAGTTGAACAAGCGTCATGCTAAATGGAGTGAGTTCATTGAGTCTTTTCCCTATGTCATCAAATACATCAAAGGCAAAGAAAATGTTGTGGCGGACGCGCTTTCCCGCAAATGCATGCTTGTAACACAACTTGAGTTGAATGTGATTGGCTTTGAGCATATTAAAGATTTATATGAACATGATCCTTTCTTTGCAAATGCTTATGCTAAATGCTTGACTCACACTTCTTGGGAACATTACTACATCAAGGATGGATATCTTATGAGAGCTAACAAACTTTGTATTCCCGAGTCTTCGCTTCGTTTGCTCCTTTTGCAGGAATCGCATGGAGGAGGACTCATGGGACACTTTGGACGCGACAAGACGTTTGCTACTCTCTCTAAGAACTATTTTTGGCCCAAGATGCTTCGTGACGTCTCACGCCTCACCAACCGATGTTCGACATGCCGCAAAGCTAAGTCCAAAGCTCAATCTCACGGTCTTTATATGCCTCTCCCTATTCCATATCATCCATGGGAAGACATAAGCATGGATTTCATACTTGGCTTGCCTAGGACTCAAACTGGCAAAGATTCTGTGCTTGTGGTGGTAGATAGATTCTCCAAAATGGCTCATTTCATTCCTTGTAACAAGATCGACGATGCTTCACATGTTGCCACTCTCTTTTGCAGGGAGATACTTCGTCTTCATGGCGTGCCTAAAACGATCGTGTCGGACTGGGACGTCAAGTTCCTGAGTTACTTTTGGAAAACACTATGTGCCAAGCTGGGAATCAAGCTACTCTTTTCTTCGGCGTACCACCCACAAACGGATGGCCAGACGGAGGTGACGAACCGCACGCTATCCACTCTTCTTCGTGTGTTGATCAAGCGGAACATCCGGGAATGGGAGAATTGCTTACCCATCGCCGAGTACGCCTACAACCGGGCAAGACATTCGACCACCGGCAAGTCGCCATTCGAGGTTGTCTACGGCTTCAACCCGTTGTCACCTTTGGACATTCTACCTCTACCGCTACAAGAGCGCATCAACATGGATGCAAGCGCTCGAGCAACCTACCTCAAGAAGGTGCACGAAGATACAAGGACAATGATCGAGCGCCAAGTCCAACGTCTCGCCACCAAGCTCAACGTCAACAAGACACAAATGGTGTTCCAACCGGGCGATCTTGTCTGGCTTCATCTTCGCAAGGACCGCTTCCCACACGAGCGCAAGTCCAAGCTTTTACCTCGCGCCGACGGACCATTCAAGGTGCTCGCCCGCTACAACGACAACGCATACAAGATCGAACTCCCTCGAGACAAGTACTCCGTGAGCGACACGTTCAACGTCAAGGATCTCTCTCCGTTCCATGGTGATGACGAATTCGATCCGAGGACGGATCTCTCCCAAGGGAGGGGAGATGATGCGGAGCATCCCAAGGTCATCCCCACGGACCCTCCTTCACCTCCTCAAGTGCTTCAAGGACCGATGACACGTGCTCGTGCTAGAGCTTTCGAGACCGAGGTGACGTCACTCCTAGCCTCACTTCCATACGAATCTTGCGAGACATGGTTGCTACCTCAAACGGATGTGCTTTGCGTGCTCAGGTGTGAAGGAGACCGCTTCGGAGAAGAGCTTGAAGATGGACAAGTCCCCAAGGTCATGGACGAGCTGATGCAACAAGAGGACCAGAAAGCAGCTCCAGGCCCCGGACATCCGGCCCCCTGGCCCGGACATCCGGCCCCTGGACGATCAGCTACAGAAGGCCAGCAGCAGCCAAAGCTACAGGGCCCGGACATCCGGCCAGGCATGGCCCGGACAGCCAGCCTCGGGCCCGGAAATCCGGCGCCTCGGTCCAGAGAGCACCCGAGGCGCGCCCACTCCAGCCCGGACATCCGGCCCATGTCCCCGGACATCCGGCGCCCCGCGAAGCCCCGGACATCCGGCTCGACGCCCGGACGTCCGGCCCCTGATATGCATGCGCGCATCCCCTGGGCCGAGGCCCGTGTACCCCTTCGCCTCGTAGACTATATATACTCCCCTCCTCTTTCCGTTTAGGGTTAGCTGTGGTTTTAGCTCATTCTCATACTTGTGTGGATTTCTCTCACGAGACGGTGCGCCTCTACGGAGAAGATCCACTACGGATTCAGGACCTCCTTCACGGAGAAGATCCCTCGGGATATCAAGACCTCCTCCGGGAGAAGACTATCTGTATCACCGTTGTTGACTTGGGATCATGGATCCCGACTTTGTATCGCGAATCTAGCGCTGGTGTGATTGCTTTTCGTGTTGATTTGAGTGTTCTCTCTTGTGTTTTCCCCATCCTTCTCTTGTGTTTCCCCGTGTTCATCGTGTGCCACCCTCCAAATCGTGAAAGGTCCGCTGATTAGGGTTCCACCCTACATCAGCATGTTTTTCCTCTGGCATTTTTCCTATGCAGTCATACTAAAACCCAATTTGCCAAAAGAGTTTCTTTTGAGTTTTATTTGTATAGCTTCATGATTATCTCGGTGTTATATTTTGATTATCGTTTTGGGTATCTCTTCCTTGTAGGATTCTTCTACTCATCTTCTGCTCTTTCCCTCTTCTCTATCAACCCCAAAGAACACTTTGAGAGGAAAGAAGTTGCAACATCATCCTTTGAAATATCAATGTGAACCCCATGGAAAACCTCTTTTAAGGGGGGTAGTAGACGGTGATTCATGGCGAGATCAAAGATTTGAAGACCTTCATTTGCAAAGAATAAGAAGATTCGAAGACCTTCACCGCACGAGTCCAACCACACCAAAGCTTGACCTACAGAAGAAGGTCAAGGCCGAAGAATGCCCAACCACTCAGACAAGCTATCAGATTACCATCGCCAAGACCGTAGGACTGCTTCCAAGCCTTGAGCAAGATAGAGACAGCATCAACGATCGAAGTATCTCCAATCAAGACCCTGTAGTTGCTTGCCACCAAGATCAAAATCAATCATGGTTCCATCAGTTTCTGAGAAGAACTGTGTCAAGGATAACGCTAACCTAAACCCATTCTCTTCAGTTGGCCTAAATCTCGGGGACGAGATTACTTTTAAGGGGGGTAGATTTGTAACATCCCGATTCTCGGAATGTTTAAGAAAAAGTTTTCCAAAATTCAGGACAAGAAAATTTCTTTTGTTTCATTTGTTAACAAATCTTAAATTTTGTTTTTAAAATTGAAGGATTTAATTTGAACTAATGCAAACTAAATTAAAATTTGAGTGTGCTTCTTTCTTTTAGTCAGGCTTTATTTTCTCTTCTTCTGCATATTAAAATACGCGCCTTTGAATTTTCTTTGATTGTTTCATTCTAATATTCATTCGATATTTGTTTGAGCTTCTTTTACTTTTCTAGATATTCCTAAGAGAAAATCAATTTCTTTCTCTCTCACCAATACATGCGTTCCTACCTAGGTACCTCTCACAACTATGCAGCATGCATAGTTGCATATCTTCTGTGTATTCTCACTATTGTTTTATGGACAACCATCTCTCTATTTCTTTTAATTGTTTTTTCTTTCTCTTGGGCTGCAACCCAACAACTTATTCTCTTTGTTTTTTCCCTATTTCCTTGCTTCCCCATGGGCCCAGTTGATCTGACCCATTACCCAGCCGAAGGAGCACCCCTCTCAATCTTCTTTGTACGTTCACCTTGCAAAGAAGAGAATCAGTCACACGTAAACGTACAAATAGGAAACGTGTGCACCTTCCTCTAATTCCTCATCCCTTCCTATTTCTCTCCACTCTTCATCTCTCCCACCGAGAGAAACTCTTCTCCTTCCTCTGTGCGTTTCATTGATGCACAGAGAAGAAACCTACAGCCAGGTGTACACCTACAAGAGATAAACATCCCTCCCTCATTCCCATAAATCCCATCAGTTTCCAAAACTAAAGCCATCATATCCAGGGCCTCCATCTTCTCTTCCATCCACGTAGCACCCATGCCCTCTCCCTTCCTCTCTGTCTCGAGAACCTCTCTCCAAAGAATGGTCCTCCATAGACGCCAATGTTCAATCCTGTTGATGCAGGCCATCTCCATCCATATCCTTGTGCCAGATAATACTCCTCCATGCCACAACTCCATTCAGGGAAGAGGGAACGCGTTCCGTCGATTGCATGTGAAGAATTTCACATGTCCGCGCACACTGTTCATCGAGTTCATCACATCGGTTCGTCGTGCTCGGTGAGCCTCTGCCTAATTCATTTTATAGGCGTGATATATCATATCTGTAGTACGATGTAGACATATATTTACGTCCTATGATGGTAGTTGGCCGCGCCAATTCCGCCATGTCCATGAACCGGAGGCCATCTGATGGTATTAATATTTTTCTTTAGTTTTCATTCGTCATATGACTTCGATCCCCGTAGATGAAATATTCGCTAGGACATTCATAACCACATGAAGGTATTAGATTACTTGTTTGGTCAATTGGATGTACTGTACATGTTATTGATTGTTGATATTATTTTTGTGTGTTAAATACGTTATTATCGTATGCTCATGACATGCCTAGGAGTCGCTCCTAATTATTTCATAATCGTATGAGTTATATATGATTTACTAATTTTTTTTTTACTCTTGTTTTAATTGTTAAAATAGTAATATGTATTGAGTCAGCTCGACAGTTTGTGTTACTACGCATAGTTGTATTTTATGCTCGTGTATTGATTTCTGTGAATGATTGTCATGTTTAGTATTTTGTTTGAGTTACAAAATATTATGGTGTCGTCATGTGTTATATGTGTGTGCCAATTTTGGTGGATGTGCACCATGTTTATAATTCTTTAGAAATGTTTTAGGAGTTGCTTTTATTTATTTAA
The DNA here is from genome assembly GCA_902687465.1 of Secale cereale. Taxonomy (NCBI): domain Eukaryota; kingdom Viridiplantae; phylum Streptophyta; class Magnoliopsida; order Poales; family Poaceae; genus Secale; species Secale cereale. The sequence goes on along the minus strand of LR738713.1, from coordinate 257,084,485 downwards.
TCAAGGAAGATTTAATATTTGATTCTTTAGTTTTTGTTTATCATGACTATACCTTATGTTTATTGTATAGATAATTATATGTCATGTTGCACATGTGCTGATAGACTACAATCGTGCGATGTCTATGATATATGTGTATCTACTTATAATACATGCTGTTGGATAATTTTCTTTATGCTAGGTTCTAGATGTCAAATGAAGTGTTATGTTACCCCTGAACCAATCCATTATAGTTCCTTGTTGCATAACACATTATTGTGTAGTTGTTCCTCTGGTTTTGTAGATCTCACCATCCTAGATTACATAGTTGGTTCATATTTTAGATTTATATTGTTGCATATGGTTTATGCTTCTAGCAAATAACTTGTTTATTATTTATTAATTATCCTAGGATGATAGTTGATCATGCTTAGTAGTATGATGATATCATGTAGTGTTGTATCCTATGTCGTTGCAAGTGTAAGTCGTACTAGAAAAGTAATGCAAGTCATCTTATTATTCGTGCTATGATATTTCATTGCTTGATGTTGTTGATGCCATGATAGATGTTCACTTGCTTACATGCGTAGCATCATTCTCTTTTGTGCTTATATGTCGCATATCATGACAGTACGGTGTGATAATGCCTAGTTTGAAATTTATGTTGGGCATTTACTCGTTATCATACAACTTATGTTGTAGTTATTATTTGAATTGTATTGGGACCATTGCACGTAGCTCGTGTCATGATCATCCCTATGCTTAGCGTTATATATTGTTTATTTTACTCTTTCATTTGTGGTATGCCTAACGTATACATCTTGTCATGGTAGGGATCTTTCATGTCTTATTGTGCTCCGTATGTTATAGTTGAGTATTTAGTACTCGTGCTTCTTATAGGTGATTAAGCTTGTCTCATGTTAGTATGATGCATGTTCTATACTTATTGCAATAGGTCATCACATGCATAGGATAGTTTACCTTTCATGTTAGTTGAGTTGTATCTCCCTCGTATGCTTAGTGTGCATAGTTTGATCTGTTATTAAGCATGAAATAGTAATCTTATTGCTAGTGGTTATTTGAGTATTAATTGTTATTTATTAGTAAGACCATATCCTACTTTATTATATTCCCATGATAACTCATAAGTGTGATGCTTGTGTTATTAGATAAGACCTATTTGTGATTTTCTACTCTTATGCCTTGTATGAGATGTGTCTTATTATTTAGTTGTTTAATTAGCTTTCACCATAGTGTTGGTTGGCTCTTGGTATATCATGTTTTCCGATAGTTGTTATGGTTGATGTTTAGTTCTGCTTGATGTTAACCATTATAAATATTTAGTAAGATCTAAATATTTATTTGTGGTTAATTGTTACTCGTAAACATGCCATGTTTGTTCTTGTGGTAGTTTGTGGTTACATTAGCACATATTACCATGTCAGGTATATGATAACTCTTATTTATTTGATGTGTTGTTTAATTGAGCTATATTAGTTGACATGTGCTTTGGTTCATGATAATGGATATATGTGGTTCATTATTGTTTTAGGACCAAACCTAGATCCAACTCAATTCATGTTGTGGTATGATGTTTTATTGCTTAACTAGAATGATTTGTAATGTTGGTTTGGTTGTCTTATGGACACTTGCTTTTGAATTAATATATAGTTGATGTATATGTTTGGATGCTATTGACCATTATAAATATTTGGATTATATCCAAATATTTACTTGTGGTTAACTTTTACCTTTATCATGTCCTGTTGTGATTGCGTAGTTAAATGCATAGGATGGTTTCTTTTCATATGTGTTGATGCAATTGCCTTTGTTATGTAGTAGTTTCCTATACATTAGCTCAGATGTGTAGAGGCCACTACTACTGCTTAGTAGAACAATTCATACTAGAACGTTAGTCTTGATCGCCAAGCCTTCTTTAGTCATGTCAACCGAACCATGTCATTTCATTGAATCATCTCCCTCACCACCCGATCATGCTACCTCATTTTGAATTTCCATCCGATCAATATCTTGCTATCCATCTACTCTTAATTTGTTTTGGATGTTATTTGGATTTGCCGTTGCTTTGGTATTTATTGTTTGTCTGTTGCTATCGTTACGACGAGTAGGGAGTGACGACGATGTTGGATATGGACAGAATCAGGTTACCGAAGAAGGACTCTACAACGAAGGCATGCCTCCTTCTTTGATCATACTTATCCTATGTTTACAAAACTGCATTGTGTTTTATGGTTACTATATGCATGCTTTTTAATCTCGAAGCTAGCGTGTCGATTGACACATTACCCTAATCCGCTTGTCGCCTATTCACTTGACACCTGAGTAGAATTACAATATTCTGGTAGAGTAGAAATGCTTAGCCATGATTATTACCCTATAGGTGCTTTGTTGAATAACCTTTGAGTCATTGACACTTGAAACTTATCGCTGAGCTTGGCTGGTTGGCCCTTGTTGATCTTCTCTACTCTCTTCTACTCTAGGTGAAACTTACCATCTGAATACTGGCGCGGGCGACAGCTGAATCAAGGATTGAAGGAGCGATTGGCCGCCCTTCACGAGTTGAAGGGGGCAATCAGTCGTCCGTGCCGCATGAGGCCTAATAAGTCTTGGATTTGAAGATTGTGATAACAGTACAACCACATGCTATATGGGCACTGGCTTGGTTAATTAGTTAGCTCACTCTTATTGTCGTCATTGCCGTACCGCGGATGGGATAGCTGCCTTGCGAGGAGTGTCCTCGGCACAAAAGGGGGCTCGGACTGTGAACTGCGGTTACTTCCGTGTTGAAACCTAGTGGGCTTGGCACAGTAAGTTTGGTCTAATGAAAGATCTCGTCACAATCTCCCTGCCGGTATACCAAATGGTGTACTACGCTAGCGACGGCTAGTGGCCATAAGTCTTGATTGTGTCGTGTGGGTAAAGTGTACAACCTCTGCAGAGTGTAAAACTATTCGAATAGCCGTGTCCACGGTCATGGACGGCACATGAATCTTTCTTCACTTACGGGACCTGTCTTTCTTATTCCCTCTTACCCTATTCTTGGAACCTGTGAAGAGTGTGAGTTGATCGAGTATCCTCACTTTGATGAAAGTTATTCCGGAGACAAAACATGTTTTCATCTAAAACTGCTATTATCCAACTGCTATATATTTCTCAAACAAAATTAGCTTTTATGCAAATGAGCCATACAGCCATCCTTTGAAGCCACATGTAGCTATTAGGTCCTTCCCCATGGGAGGCATGTTGAGTACGTAATGTACTCATGGCAATAATTTTGTTGACAACAGAGTTTCATGAAGACAAAGGTGATGACTACGACAACAATGGCGATCCGTAGGAGTGAGGTCACGTGGACTACATCGACTGTCTGTGGCTGAGATGGAGTCGCTATGCATTGTACTTTCCGCTGTTTTTTGATTGTAAATGTCATGAGACAATTCGCTAGGTATGTCTTGTGACAAATATACTACTTGTGATGCTTTTACGTATTCTGCAATGATATCATTTCACTGTGTTGTCAACAATGATCCTGGGGTTGACAATTAAACACAGGAGGATCTGGAAGATAATTCCGGATTCTCACACGACCCCATCATCCGTGTCGCCGGCTCCTTGAACTTCTCGGGGCCGTCTCCTTGGCGGCTGGCGTAGGGAGGCTGCAGAAGAGGAAGAGGAAGAAGGCGGGCGGCAAGATCGTCATGTCGGAGTACGCGGGCACCGACGCCTTCGTCTCCAACTGATGTCCTGCCGCCTCGTCTTGGAGCTCAGCCTCCGGCGCCGTCATCACCGTCCAGCCCTGGGGAGGCCGCCGAGATGCCTTCTCGGTGTCTTCTGCCACCCGTAGCTCGCCTAGGCGCCCCTTTTGCCCTTCTCGCCTCCTTGACCTATCTCCTGAGGAGAGGGACAAGAAAGGCATTACGGGCATCTTATCTCTTTTTAGTCTGTAAGCCTTCGGGCATCTATCAAGTTTAAAACTTGTAATCCCCTTATTCATGTTTTTCATTCCCTACGGATTGTACATGTATGGAATGTTTTTACTTAAAAAGGAATGTTTGTCGAGTCATTTGTTCGTAGGTAAAAACCCACAACAGGGAATAAATCCCTGATATCCTCAAGATAAACATTTTCTTGCCCGGCAACAGGCCCTACCGTTTCCCTACTTCACTCGACCTTTATCACGCCCTTGGCGGAGGCAGGGATGAAACGGGCTTAGGCTCCTCATTTTATCCTTTTGCTGCCACGACTACGACCAAACCTAGTCCCAGGAACGAGCCTTAGGGCCTTGAGTTATGGGAGCACGGTAGCTTAAGGAAAAGAACGAGGTTTCACATACCTCAGTCCATAACGGAAGCATGATAAGGGAAAAAGGACTTATCTGAAGCTGCAGCCCCCGGCAACCCTGGTCTGCCGTGGGTGAATTCTTGCTCTTGCAGCCCCCGACAACACTGGCTTGCCGGGGCCTAGGCACTGATCTGTTCTTCTTTCCTCCCTCCAAGTGGCTTCGGCAAGGATGCATGTGCGTCCTGTAAACCAAGGAAGACAGAGGAAAGACAAAGACTCGACCTCTAAGCTAGGGGTTAGCCGCTGCTAAGCACTATCAACCCTAACCAAGGACAAGACTCGACTCAGCATGCATGCTAAAACTTAGGGCGCCAGCGCTTCATTTATTTATGCTCAGGGTCTGCGCCTGGCTTTGTACAAAGGGTTACATGCCTTGCCGGCAAGGCTCGTACAAAAGGGTGGCTTGCCGGGAGGCCCGGCAGGCCGCGCCTTATGGGTAAAACTTGCGAAGATGCTCGATGTTCCAGGAATTATTCACCGGAACGGCATCCTCGGTCTCCAAGCGGACTGCGCCAGGCCTGGTGACTCGTATTACCCGATAAGGGCCTTCCCACTTCGGCGTCAACTTGTTCGTATTTCTGGCCGATTGAACGCGCCGGAGAACAAGGTCGCCTTCCTCAAAGCTTCGGGCATGAACCTTGCGGCTATGGTAGCAACACAAGGCTTGCTGGTATCGCGCTGCTCTCACAGCCGCCCGAAGACGATCTTCCTCAAGGAGCATTGTGTTGTCTTGTCGCAATTGCTCTTGCTCAAGCTCATCATAAGCGAGCACTCGAGGCGACCCGTATATGAGTTCCATGGGGAGAACTACTTCTGCCCCGTATATGAGGGCAAAGGGCGTCTGGCCGGTGGCTCGATTTGGCGTCGTCCTGATCGACCAAAGAACCGCCAGCAATTCATCAATCCAGCGCCTCCCGCTCTTGTGCAGCCTGTCAAAGGTCTTTGTCCTTAATCCTCGCAGCACTTCAGCGTTTGCCCTCTCAGCTCGACCATTGCTTCGGGGGTGAGCAACGGAAGCGAAACAGACCTTGCTGCCGAGGTCTTGGGTATATTGCATGAAGGTGCGGCTTGTAAACTGCCTGCCGTTGTCGATGATAATCCTGTTGGGTACGCCGAAACGGCACACTAGTCCCTTGAAGAACTTGACGGCTGACTGAGCTGTGACCTTCCTTACTGCCTCCACCTCTGGCCACTTTGTGAATTTGTCGATTGCAATGTACAAGTACTCAAAGCCCCCGACGGCGCGGGGGAAAGGGCCCAGTATGTCGAGCCCCCAGACCGAGAAGGGGCAGGAGAGAGGAATGGTTTGGAGGGCTTGAGCTGGTTGATGAAGTTTCTTCGAATGGAATTGGCACGCTTCGCACCTGGTGACCAGCGCTGCCGCATCCTGGAGGGCAGTGGGCCAGAAGAAGCCTTGCCGGAATGCCTTGCCAGCAAGGGCCCTCGACCCTATGTAGGATCCACATATGCCTCCATGTATCTCTGCCAACAGCTCCAGCCCTTCCTCTCGAGGGATGCACTTCAATTTCACACCGTTCGGTCTCCTTCTGTACAGGACGTCATCGACGAACTGGTACATGGCAGACCGACGGGCTACTCTCTCCTCTTCTTCCTGCTCCTCAGGAAGTTCCCCAGTCTGAAGGAATCGGACCGTATGTTGCGCCCACGCTGGAGCCTGGGGCTCGACGGCGAGGACTAAAGGCATTTCCTCCGCCAAGGGAGTGACTATCTCGACGGCAAAAGCTTGACGCTCCGCCGGAGTTAGTCCTTCGGTGGCAGGCTTAGTGTCCCCGGCAACGTCCTTGCCGGCGGCTCCGGGGAGCTCGGCGGGGAAGTACTTGTCGGGCCCTGACTTCCTCCTCTTGTTCTGCTCTGTTGATGGATCAACGGATGGCTGAGAAAGCCGAAGCACAAAGGTACCTGGTTCCACAGGTAGCTTGAGGGCAGCGCGCTTTGACAGGTAATCGGCGATGTCGTTCTCCGCTCGGGGAATGTGCTCCGCCTGTATACCGTCAAAGCGCTCTTCCAACTTTCTCACTTCATCAACGTAGGCCTTCATCAACGGGCTCTGGTAATCCTTGTTGACTTGTTTGACGACAAGCTGCGAGTCGCCCCTAACAATGAGCTTCTTGATTCTGAGGTCTGCCGCAATCCTAAGACCAGCAAGCAGCCCCTCGTACTCGGCAGTGTTGTTCGTTGACACCTCCCTAGGTAAGTGCATCTGGACTACGTACTTGAGGTGCTCTCCAGTGGGCGCGACCAGCAGTACGCCAGCCCCGACGCCCTGTAAGGAGAAAGCCCCATCAAAGTACATGATCCAGTTGCAACTCGCCTCCTTGCTGGGGAGAGCAGTTTCCTGGACCTCTTCTTGACGGGCCGCGCATGAGGCCAGACAGCAAGGTGGTGCTCAATCACCTCCCTGGGAACGCCGGGGATGTCGGATGCTTGCCAGGCAAACACGTCGACATTCGCCCGCGGGAAGGTGACGAGCGCGTCTTCCTATTTTTTGTCAACGGCGGAGCTTATGGTAAAAGCCCCTCCCGTGCCGTCCTCCTTGAAAGAAACCTCTGGCACGTCCTCGACGGGAGCGCGACACTCCGAAGAGGTGCGCTTGCCGGAGTGGGTGTCTGAGGTCTCGCCGGTCTTCTTCTTTCCGGTGGAGCTCTCAGGCACGTCCTCGACGGGAGCACAGCACTCCGAATAGGTGCGCTTGCCGGAGTGGGCGCCCGAGGTCTCGCCGGTCTTCTTCTTCTTCCCTCCCGGGGCTCTAGTGGCAGGAGCAAGTGCCCCCGTAGCGGCAATTGCTGCAACTGCTTGCTGGTACAATTGGTCGGCGCAAATCAGCGCATCTTTCTTGTCAGAGGGGATGGTGATGATCGTCACGGGCCCTGGCATCTTCAGGGTGTTGTAGGCATAGTGTGACGCTGCCATGAACTTGGCCAGTGTTGGGCGGCCAAGGATCCCATTGTAAGGTAGGGGGATCTTGGCAACATCAAACACGATCCTCTCAGTTCTGTAGTTCAGATCACTTCCAAAAGTCATGGACAGCGTGACTTTCCCCCTTGGTTGACTCCTCCCTGGGCTAACCCCCTGAAACGTGCCCGTCTCCTCGAGGTCTCCATCGGGAACTTGCAACTTCTCGATCACGCTGGGCGAAAGTAGGTTCAGACCGGCCCCGCCATCAACTAGCATCTTCGTCATCTTGAGGTTGCATATTGTCAGTGAAACCAACAATGGCAAGCACCCGACCGCAGTAGTGCGATCAGGGTGATCCTCGGCGTCAAAGATGATAGGTGTGATGGACCATTTCAGCGGCTTTTGGGCACCGGACGATGGCTCTGCTGCAATAATCTCACGCGCCCACTGTTTCAGCTGGCGGTGAGAAGCATGCAGCGAGGCGCCACCATCGACGCACATGGCATCCGTAGCCTTCTGAAATTCTTGGCCGCCGGACTCGTCGTCCTCTTCGTGATCGTCGTCTTCAGGTCTTCTGTCGCGGCCCCGGGCGGGCCTTTCCTGTTATTTCTCCTTGCCGCGACGGCCTGCTTGGCCATCACGCTTCTTGCTGGATCCCTCAGCGCCGTCTTGGCCCTTCTCCTTGTCCCGCCTCTCGTATTCAGCCCTTTGCTTCTCAGCAAGGAGCTCAACCTGGTGGCAGTCCTGGAGATCATGGCCCTTGGTGCGATGGATCTTGCATTATCGCTTGCCGGAGTTTCCTGGCTTCTCGGCAGCCGCCAAGGCCCGGCAGGCGACACACCCGGCAATTTCTTTGCCAGGGTCACCCGCCTTGGTTTTCTTGGCGGAGCCAGTGTCATCGGATCCCTCGACGGCAAGCACGGCCTTCCCCTTGCGCTTCCTGTTACGGTTCCGGCCCTTCTTCGCTGGAGCGGCAGTATCCTCGTCTGAGGAGTCGGTTTCCGCACTGGCGCTTTCGCCGGGGTACTTCCTTCCCTCTTCAGCCCGGGCACATCTGTCGGCAAGAATGTAGAGTTCCGCACATCCTTCACCTTGGTCATCGCCAGTTCTTCGCACATCTTGCGGTTGCGCACGTTCTGGTGGAACGCGTTGATGATGGCGGCAGGGTGAACATCGGGGATATTGTACTGTACCCGGCTGAATCTCTGTATGTACTTGCGCAGAGTCTTGCCTTCCTTCTGGGGTATGACATGCAGGTCACTCGCTTGGCCATGGGCTTGACGGCCTCCGGTAAAGGCGCCAACAAACTCATGGCACAAGTCGGACCAGGAGGAAATAGAGTCTACTCGCAAGTGCATCAACCACGACATGGCGTTAGGTTTAAGAGCTAACGGAAAGTAATTCGCAAGAACCTTATCGTCGCGGGCCCCGGCAGCTTGCATCGCGATGGTGTAGATGCTGAGGAACTCCGACGGGTGGGTCTTGCCGTTGTACTTCTCGCCAACGTCGGGTTTGAAGGTGCGGTGAGAGGGCCACTGGAACTGCCGCAGCTCACGAGTGAAAGCTGGACAGCCTACCTCGTAGGGTAGACCTCCAGGGCTTTCCGGTGCTGGGCGGTCCACAGCAGGCCCTGCTCGCCTGTCTGACTGGTGGCACGTTCCGCGCCGGCGCTCGATGGTGGTTCGAGCGTCCTCATGAGCTCGCTCCTGAAGAACTTGACGCTGGTCGCCGCGGGTCCGTGGGTCGGACGACACTATGGAGATGGCGTCGCCCGCGACGTCTCGACGGGTCGACGCACGCGGCACCGGGCGAGGAGGAGGCGAATGCACCGTAACCACGGCGCTGCCGGCTCTCCCGCCGCCGGTGCGTGGGACCCCATCGGAGCGTCGGCCTGGGAGCTCCGCTGGATTTAGGTCATCCCTGTTGGCGACTGCGACAAGGCTTCGGATGGTGGCTCTCCATTCGTCGAGTTTCCCCATAACGGGAGGAAAGTCGAGGAGCAACTGCGCGCGCGCCAAAGCTTCGGCTGGTGTCAACGGTAGTGAAACCTGCGCGGACCGCGACGCGCTTCGTCCCCTGACTGTGTCTGGGGGAGCTCCATCACGATCCCGCGGTTGCCTAACGTCTCCACCAGCGCTTCGGTGGGCGGACAGGTCTTCTACGTCACGGGAGTGGCGCTCGGGGCCCTTCCCATGGCGACGCCCGGGATCTTCGGGCCGACGACGCAGTTCGTCACGCGCTACTTGAGAAGAGCACACCGTTGGCACCGGCGTGGGAGTTCTGGAGGCCCTTACGTCACCTTCGGGCGATGCGGCCGCGACCCTGGCGGGCCCCGCGCCACCCGCGGAGGGTCGGGCTCCGTCCTTGGAACTGGCGGTGTGTGGCCCGTTACCAGGCGCACAAACATCGCCACCTCCCAAACTCCGGCTGTCGGGATGGCGTTGGTGTTCGCGAGCAGCGCCCCGAGTCCTTTCCGCGACTGGTCAACTGGTTTCCGACTGGCGTCCGGTTTCCGACAGGCCAACCGGCACCGTCGTCTTCTTCTTAGGCGCCATGACGACGCAGTAGCGTCGAACTAACCGCTGAAGCCGATTCACACAACTGCGCCCCCTACCTGGCGCGCCAAAGATGTAGGTGTATTTGGATCGACACCTATGGGATCACAAGAATCCCTACTACGGTTGCGGGGCACGGGGTTGAGAGAAGAGCGGATCTAACGGTCAGGACACAGTTCCTTTACCCAGGTTCGGGCCGCAAAGATGCGTAAAACCCTACTCCTGCTTTGGTGGATTATATGTTGGTGTTCTTCAGCTAGTGAGGAGCTCCAAGAGAGTCATGAGGAGTTCTAAAAAGCTGAATCCTTCTCCTGGTCGCCTCGGGCCTCCTTTTATAGGGAAAAGGGGTTGCCACAGTGGCACACAGGAGGTGGAAAGGGTACAGTGATGCGAGGTTATCCCTCGCATTACAGGACAAGGTGCATTTAATGCGCCCAGCTTAGGTTTCCTTGCTTTATCGAGGACGGGGGGAGACGTCTGTCTTGTCCGTCGTCGCCCTTCCTCGTGTTGATGCGCGCCCTGGCCAACGGTGCCTGAGGTGCCATGTAGGCAGACAGGCAGCTGAGGTGGCGCAACGGCGGGTCTCCATGAAGATCTGTGGGTTGCCACACAGGAGCCTGTCCAGCTGGTTGGGTCGGCAGCTGCGTGGGTCTGTGGAAACCCAGTTGGTGCGGGCCTGATGGTGGTCCCGCGGGTGTCCTTGGCAAGGGCCTTGCCGGGGCTCCGGCAAGGGTCCTGCCGTGGTGCCTGTAGTCATCCCCGGCAAGGTGCTTGCCGGGGGCCTTGTGGTTCTCCTTGGCTGGAATCCCGCCAAGGGTCGTTGTCTTCTTAACTTGCATCTGATCTTGAATGTCTTCACAAAAATATGCATGTCACCACGGGGATATCTCCCGAATCCTTGCCCCATGGGGGCGGTGGACTCAAGGGTGATTCGCTCCATAGGCGCGGGGCGAGCTGCAGCGGCAAGGGCCTTGCCGGGGCTGGCCCCGGCAAGGATCTTGCCGGGGTGAGCCGCTTCGTCCTTTGCTCTTTGTGGTCTTGTTCTTGGTGTCGCTCCAGTCTCCATCAAGCTTCGGTCTTGTCCCGGCTCGCCTCCCTCGCCATGCTTGGTGTGGGGGCGCCGTGGCTCAGACTGCCATGCACAGTCATAGGGGTACAAAAAGTGTACCCCTCTTTTTGTACACCGACACATGTGCATTGCCTATATCCACTATTTGCTCACATGACATGATTGCCATGAGTTCCTCTAGTGTGTTGCATCTTTGCGCCACTATCTTGCACGACATGATTGATATGCTTGCTTATGTTGCATCACCAATGATTCATACTTGCTCCTTTCATGCGGTTGATGTCAACCATTGCCATGCTTTGCACATGATTGATATTGCTTGTTGTCATATGTCTCCACATGTTGCCTCTCTCATGCGATATGATTGTCCATGCATTGAGCGCAACCATGATTTTAGTCTTGCCAATGAGATTGCACCAATAGCATTCTCGCATTTATTTGGAGGCTTTGACATATTTCTTGCGAAGCATGCTTGTCTTACCTCTTTGCACCATATGCCTAGTGACATGAATATAGCCATTGTCGCACCATATTATTCATGCACTTTTGCTCCTAATGTTTATGTGCAAGAGAAGAGAACCATCATGATGGATGATGTGTTTCTCTACCATGCGCATACATTCTTTGTTTTGTTGTGTGCATGTGTAGGATACTTGGACTTCGTGGCAACTTCCACTTCACGTGAGTTGACCATTCGAGCTCTTGAGAGCGAACCACTTTTGTTCACGACGCTTCTACATCGCACTTGCCTGTGCTTCGGCATTGTGAAGGACGCACAAGGACACACTTTCAAGGTGATATCCTTCTCTTTCGAGACACCCAAAACTATGAGCATGGATATTGTGGATCACACTACATGTGTTTCTTGCACCATGAGACTTATTTGTCATCTTGGACCCCTTGATTGCACACATGTTAGAGATCTCGCTTCAACTTGTCATTGTCACATTGCCATGCTTCATGATATATATGCCTTGTGTGTTGCATCCAACTTGTTGCCTACTTGCTCATATCATATGCTTGGTTGCAACAATATCATCTCTTCACATATGCCATGTCCCATTGCTTGTAGCATGATTAACTTGATTGCCTCACACATGATGTACAATTGCTCTTTCTATTGTGTTGAGTGCAACATGATTTTCACTACACCCTATGCACGTTATGCTTGGATTGTCTTGCACTTGACCCATGTGTTTAGACACTTCATTTTATTTGGTGTTGTGAATGATTCCTATGCCTACCATAGACCTTTCATTGAGGGCTTTATGCATGCTTGCTACAACTTTGAGGTAGATGCTTATTCTCTTGTCAAACATATGTGCATCTCTACCTCACATTTACATGCTTGTTTCCATGATGACCTTGATTGTGCTCAACTCATATGCTCACATGCGATGTCACAATCCTTTGTCACACCACATGCTATGCTTGATGACCACACTTGTTGGGTGAATCACCTCTTGAATGCTTGGTTTTGCACTAACGCTAACCATATTTGTTTTTCCAAGTGTTTGTTGTACTTGCTCCTTTTGAAGGAATCACTAGATGGTGCGACATTGGAGAGTGCCCATTTCGAGCTTCAAGATATTGAGTGCTTGGTGATCGACCGCTTCGACATGGCGACGCCACCTCTTTCCCATGGTGATTTGTCTTTCGATCCGAGGTTGGATCTTTTCCAAGGGGGAGGGGATGATGCGGAGCATCCTAAGGACATCACCATGTCAAGAGTCCGTTTGGCAAGTGACACGTGCGAGCTCTACTTCTCATACATAAAGGTGAATCATCTCCTTTACACGTGTTCACTTAACCCCTTCGAGGATGGTATACTACTTGACACTCCACTCATGTGCATACATAGGTATTGTCGGAACACCATGGACGAGGAGGAGGAGTGCGAGCGCAAGTGTACAACTACACCATCCGCGAGCGAAGCATGGAAGAGAAGGAAGAAGAGGAATCTTCCCAGCGCAGAGATAGAGGTACTACCGGTCCAACTACCGGCCTGCCGGTACTACCGGTCCAACTACCGGTCAACTACCGGTCTACCTTCTGTGATCGACCGGTGCAAGGCGGGTGCAAGGCCGGAACTTCCGCTAAAACCGCAAAAACCGGTACATCCGGTCCCAGGACCGGTACTACCGCCCTGCCTGCGCGCAGTTGAAGGGTTTTCACCCATGTATCCCCCCAACTTACCCCTAGACTATAAGTACTCCTTCCCTTCCATCTTTTAGGGTTAGCATTAGTTTAGCTCATATGTGAGATAGAGCTTTGCTCATCCATTACGGATCTACTCCACGAGAGAGACCGCGCCCTCTCTACGGAGAAGATCCACCCTGGATCCAAGACCCCTAAACGGGAAGATCCTTCACGGATTCAAGACCTCCGCTTGGAGATGAACTCTACCTTGTATCTTTCCCTTTGTTGTTCATGTACCTTGTGATCTTGTGTGTTTGGTTGTCTAGTGGATGTGTGATTGGACTTGTTCTTGAGTGTTTTCCCTCGTGATTCCCCTTTGTGTTCTTCGTGTTCATCGCAGGATCCCTCCATTTCGTGAAAGATCGGCCATCTAGGGTTCCACCCTACATCATTGCTCTTCAAATAGTTCTTGTGAACTCTTGTCATGAAATGGATTCCGATTGTCATGTCGAGCTTGACGTGCGGCTTGACGAACAGTGTTTGATGTAGGGGTACTTGAGCAATCCATGGAGTCGGTATGTCGACTTGAGCGGCTTCGTCTTTGAGAAGATGTGGAAGAAGAATGTCGGTTGAAGTCCGTAGCTCATCGAATTGAGTAGACATGTTGCTGTTGATGATGTCGAATTGCTCTCTTGTTCTTGCTTCAAATTGGCGCGCGTCCTCGGCGACTTGACCAATGTACTCGCGCATAGCTTCACTTTCTTGATGGAGAGCTCGTTGGACACCGAAGAGATGTAGTTTGGCGACGTAGTTGTTCGCTTCTGGAGGATCATCGAAGATCGGGTTCGAAGATGTACTTGGCCTATCCATCATCACAAGCAAGTATGTGAGTGGGAGAAAGGAGAAGACAATACCAAATGTACCTTAACCGAAGTTGAAAGTGGATCAATGATCACTCAATAATGTAACCCGGAAATAGCACTATTGGTACCACTTCGTTTCGATTCTCACACCTACACAAGTAAAGCTTTGAGAGGAGCTTGGTTAGGATGCGGCACAAATTCAATGCAATCGTCAAAGTGACTTAATGATGTTGAAAATGGTTCACAATTTGCTCATGCAACAAGTAGATCACTAGCAAAGTAGCACACGGAACACATGCACGGATATATAAATGTGGTTGTGCAACCAAGGGTGAGCGAAAAATGTGGAAACCATGGAAAATGCTCGTGTTGCACAACACTAGAGAGACGCTAACCGATTGCTTAATAGGCGGATACGCACTTGTGCACGACCTATAAGAGGCAAAACGTAACGACTATCTATCACAAGTATGCTATGAGTGTATGATGTACCGATGCTTGAGCACAAGATGGTATCGCTATCTCATATGATCTCCTTTGATGCAAGGCGTATGATGCTATTTTCCTTTTGCTTATAAGCTTTGGATAGCTCTTTTGCTTAAAAGCTTGTGAGCTCTTTCTTTGGCGACTTATGCATACTTCTCGGATCAAGGTAGCTATTGTGTATGCGGATCACTCTTGTGTCACACGGAGATATGATGATGTAGTATGCAATATCTAGAACTATCACTAATGTGCACAAGTGTCGTGGCCCGGCAATACTCAAATGGCTAGTCTCAATGGAAAAGCTACGCAAAGATGGTCCATAGGGTGACAATGCAATTGCAAGGTAGAATGAACAAGGTGTCGTCGATGTTACCGTCCTTGTCGAAGTTGAGCGGTGATGTGGTCGAAGTCTTGCCGTTCCAAGGTAGCCTAAACATCCAAGGAAAGGATGAAACCACAACTCAAATATCCAAGGCAAATGGAGACAAACTTTTCAAACTCGGAACGGTTAAGCGATGGTGGTTGCGGAAGTGGTGGTGGTATGCGGAAGGTTTGGTGGGATACCGAACGAAAATGGCGGTGGAAAGTGCAAGGTGGGGTAGATGGTGGAGTTTTGGGTGCGGAAGTCCGGATGTCCGGGCCAGGCCAGATGTCCGGGGAACGGGCTGGATGTCCGTGGTGCCAGAGGCCGTGATGAACTCCTTGCACACGGTGACTTTGGGGCCAAAATTCGTCGGATTTTGCGGAGAAAAATTGGGGAAAAGATGGTTAAAAGCTAGATCCACTCGTGGCACAGCAAATCCATGGAACAAAGTCAACAAAATCTTGCCAAATCAACAGATCACAAAAAAAAATTGGGGCTCTTTTTGTGGGGAATTTTCGAAATTGGGAAGAACACAACAAAAACAAGCTAGAAAACAGGGTGTGGGGCTCCAATTTCATGATCAACCTATGCTCATGATACCATAATATGATGTAGGGTGGAACCCTATTCGGCAGATCTTTCACGAAAGGAGGTTATCCCACGATGAACACGGAGAACACAAGGAGGATACGGAGGAAAACACGAGGGGAAACACTCAAATCAACACAAATACGGTCACACGGGTGCTAGATCCACGATACACATCAAGATACACGATCCATAGTCAACAACAGTGGTATAAAGATAGTCTTCTCCCGAAGGAGGTCTTGGGTATCCCTTGGGATCTTCTCCGGTGTGGAGGCCTTGAATCCGAGGTGGGTCTTCTCCGAAGAGGCCGCGGTCTCGTAGGAGAGGAACCACAAAGGTCTATGTTGAGCTATCCAAAAGCTAACCCTAAAAGATGTGGGGAAAGGAGTATATATAGAGTATGGAGCGAAGGGATACACGGGCCACGGCCCAAAGGGATGTGCGCAGGCATTCAGGGGCCGGTCGTCCGGGCGACGGGCAAGATGTCCGGGGCTTCGCGGGTCGCCGGATGTGCGGGGCGAGGGGCCGGATGTCCGGGCTGGAGGAGTCGAGTCTCGGGTGGCTTCTATAGAGTGGCGCCGGATTTCCGGGCCCGAGGCCGGATGTCCGGGCCTTGCCTGGCCGGATGTCCGGGCCTTGTAGCTTCGGCCGCTGGTGCCCTTCTGTAGTTGTATGTCCAGGGGCCGGATGTCCGGGCTAGGAGGCTGGATGTCCGGGGCCTGGAGCCTTCTTCAGCCCTTCTCGATGCAAAGCCTCGTCCGTGAGCTTGGGGACTTGTCCATCTTCACGCACTCCAATGTGGTCTTCTTCACATTTGAGCACACAAAACACATCCGTCTGAGATAGTAACCATGTCTCACAAGATTCATGTGGAAGTTGAGCTAGGAGTGACGTCACCTCGGTCTCGAGAGCTCTAGCATGAGCACGTGTCATTGGTCCTTGAGGCACTTGGTGAGGCGATGGAGGGTCCATGGGGATGACCTTGGGATGCTCCGCATCACCTTTGCCTCTATTAATAGGAAGCAAAGTAATACGTTTACCCTTATGAACAAGAGTATACTGATTGTTTCTACCATGGTGTACATAATTTTTACCAAATTGCCATGGTCTACCAAGTAATAAGGAACATTCTTGCATGGGTACCACATCACAATCAACATAATCAGCATATGTGGAGATACTAAAATGCACACGAACAGTAAGTGTTACCTTAACCTTGCCGCTGTTGTTGAACCATTGGATGTAGTAAGAATGTGGATGTGGTCTTGTGGTGAGAGATAACTTCTCCACCATCTCCATGCTAGCCAAGTTGTTGCAGCTCCCTCCATCTATAATGACGCGAACAGAACGTTCCTTCAGAACTCTCTTTGTATGGAACAAATTATGCCTCTGAGTTTGCTCCGCTTGTGTGACCTGCACACTCAAAACACGTTGAGCAACTAAACATTCATACCTGTCAGCGTCTTCAGGAGCCATGTATTGCGTCTCATTTTCAGAATCATCTTCACCATGTTCTTCACGCGTAATAAGAGCCAAAATCTCCTCATCATAGTCACTAGAGGACTCGTAACCACCATCCTCGGTAGCAATCATGACATGCTGCGATGGGCATTTGCTCGCATAGTGACCACAACCAGTGCAACGACGACATATAACATCATGTGTTGGCCCATTGGATGCCATGGATGAAGAAGAGCTCTGCGCAGGACTGAAAGGTGTACTCCTGATTGTTGGTGCTGGTGTCTGTTTGCTTTTATCATGGTTAGAAGTGACGGATGAAGTAGGCGGTGGTGCAGCTGGACGTGTCAAAGTAGATGATGCACATAGTGTCCATGATGAAGGTCGACCTGCAGAAAAATTATTCGTGCCAAGGCCAGTCGATCCTGCACTTCACGTTCAGCTTTGGAAGCAATATGGAATAAACGAGTGATATTATTATACTCCTTATACTCTAGAATTGCCTGAATCTCTCTATTTAAGCCACCCATAAAACGTGCAAGCATAGCCTCATTATCCTCAACAATACCACATCTAATCAGGCCAGTTTGTAATTCCTGGTAATATTCCTCTACAGATTTTTTTTCCTTGTCTTAAACGCTGCAATTTCTGAAGTAATTCGTGTTGATAATATGGTGGAACCCAACGAGTACGCATAGCAGTTTTCAAAGCAGCCCAAGTAGTTGGAATATTATCCGGATGTAATCTACAATATTCAGACCACCACACACAAGCAAAACTAGTGAGAGCACAAAGAGCAGCAGCAACATGTCTCTCCTCGAGGTATTTTAAACATGTAAAACATTGTTCGGTTTCTAACTCCAAGTAAGATATATATCAGGAACATATCTGCCCTCAAATGGTGGAATATTCAATTTTAGTTTAGGGAGATGGTCATGATCGCGTACCTGAGGGTGTGGTGCAGCCCTACCATTGCGAATATATGCATGTGGACGACCTGATGCTTGTGGTGCTGGTCTTAGCGTCTAGTTCTTTAGAGTTTTGAGTTTTGTTTACAGTTTGTCACGCCGTCGCCGTACCATATTCATCGCTGCTGCCATACCACCACCAGTGCCATATCCCACCACCGCTGCCATATCCCCCCATATTTGCCCCTCGCCTTTTTTTATATTTTTATATTTTTCTTATTTCTTTATTATTATTCTTTTATTTATTTATTTATTTATTCTTTTTCTTTTATTTTATTTTTCATTTTTCATTTCTTCTTTCTTAATTTTTTATCTTATTTTTTATTTTTTATTTTTCATTTTTTTATTTTTTATCTTTCTTCTTTTTATTTTTTTATTTTTTTATTTTTTCATCTTTGTTTTATCTCTTTCATTTTATTCTTTTATTTTTTATTCTTTCTTATTTTATTTTTCTTATTTTTCATTTTTTTTCTTTTTATTTTATTTTTTATTTTTTTATTCTTTATTTTTTTATCATATTCTCATTTCTTTATATTTTTTTCTCTAATTTTTTTTTAAAAAAATTATATTTTTCCCTTCTTTTTTTCCTTCTTTTTATTTTATTTTATTATTTATTTATTTTTTATATTCTATATTTTTCTTATTTCATTATTTTTCTCTTCCTTCTTGTTCCCCTTGCGCATGCCATCATCTCTGATGTGGGCTCAACCCGTTCTAGGCGGCCGATCTTTCACGAAATGGAGGGGATCCCACGAGGAACACAAAGAACACAAGGGGGAACACGAGGGAAAACACGAGATAATCACTCAAACCAACAAGAACAAGTCACACATATGCTAGATCCTCGAAACACAAAGAGATACAAGATCCATGATCAACAAGGGACGATACAAAGGGTAACCGGTTCTTCTCCGTGAGGAGGTCTTGGGGGTATCCCGTGGGATCTTCTCCGTAGCGGAGGTATTGAATCCATGTGGATCTTCTCCATAGCGGAGGTCTTAAATCCGTGTGGATCTTCTCCGAGGAGGTGCCGCAGTCACTCTCGAGGAGATGAACCACTAGATGAGCAAAGCTCTGTCTCAAATGAGCTAAACCTAAGCTAACCCTCAAATGGAGGAGGAGGGGGTCTATTTATAGTCTAAGCCGCGAAGGGGTAAGTGAAGGGGCGAAGGGGTACACGGGCTCGGCCCAAGTCATGCGCACAGGCGGGGTCTGGATGATCCGGATTGTGGCCCGGATGATCCGGGTGTCAGTGGTCCGGATGATCCGGGCGGCCGTCCGGATGATCCGGCTTCATCGTGCAGGCTTTGGGTGTCTTCAGGCACATTACCCGGATCGTCCGGGCGTGGGTCCGGATCATCCGGGCTTGGTCCGGATAGTCCGGCTCGGGGTCCGGATCATCTGGGCATCTTCTGTCTTGTCCGTTCCCCTTCTTTCTTCTCCTCTTCCATGCTTGGCCTTGGTCCTTGGATTCTCCATGGTCGTCTCGGATGTACCTGGGTATGCACAAGCTCCATGCATGATGTAGTAGCCATGTCTCACATGTGGAAAGTGAAGGTTTGGAGAGGAGCGAATCAACCTTGTGTCCAATGGTGGGTACTTGAGGTCTTGTCAAAGTGAACATGGGGATGATCGTGGGATGCCCCGCATCATCTCCTCCCCCTTGGGAAAGATCCGACCTCGCATCAAAAATCTCATCACCATGGAAACAGTTGTTGTGAACGGACTTGTAGTTGGACGAAGTTGAGGGCATGGCGCAATCCAAGTACTCCAAGGTGTCTCCGTCATGTGGTACATGCAAAATGAGCAAACACAAATTACACTTGGAAATACAATGGTTAGCGCACACAAAGTGTCCATCATATAAAAATGAGTCCGTGTGACAAGGTTGGGCATGGCAAGGCATAAGATGCTTATCTAAAAGATGTACAATGACATGTAAAGCATTCATGTGAGCAAATTCATTTGTTGTGCACACAAAGGTAGGGTAATTGGCATGGTGCACAAAGCTACAATTTCTACCAGTGTGCAAAATGATGTCATAGTGTGATGGTTTATCAAGAGTATGAGCATGGCAATGCGTGCTCAATATGACTATGTGATCATGCAATTGATGTTGGGCAATATGATCATGATGTATGAATATGCCGTCAAGAAAGATCGCAACAAATTTGCTAATGAAATGCACAAGCTCATATATCATGGATGACATGGGAATACAAGATGCAACAAGGCAATCATAATGTGAGTCAATCCATGTGCAAGATGCAAATTTGTTATGGGAATGATATGTCCATGGAGCATGGCATGTGAGCACACAATCAACAAATATGAATGTTTTGGTGCAATGTGTCAAAGGAGTTTTGATATACCAATGCTCGATGTCGTGGCATGAGTGGAATTCCAAAGGTGTATCCATAGGGTCCATCTTCAATGTCGGTCCTCCATCTCGTAGATGTATCATGTAGACAACAAGAAGGAAACAACAATGAAAGTATGGCCCATCCAATATGCATATGTGAGGATGGATCACAAAGAAGGAATTCACCTTATGTATGTTCTCGAAGGTGTTGGTGTTGCGCAACGTGTATGCCTTCACATGCCCAAGATGCCTCGTGATGTTACCGCCTTGTGAATCCTTCAAAATCAAAGAACATGACAAACACTCGGAAAAACAAATGAGGTTAGCCATAATGCAAAACCTAGCATTCGTGCGGGAAAATACCCAACAAGTGCTTGCATCATTCTTACCATAAGAAAGTACAAGGGAATGTAAGCATATGATGCGATAACAACCAAAGGCATTAGGCCCAAACAAGCAAGCATGCATCACAAGTAAGGTGTCCAAGTCTCCAATATCGATATGTATAGCATGGTTGCACTCAATACAAGGGAATATGAGAGATGCAACTAACGGAGACAAGTGACAATGATCAATGTGAATCATGTGAATGGCATGAACATATATGTCATCAACCCAACAAATCAAGTAAGAGTGGAACATGTGATGCGGAGCATCCCGAGGTCATCCCCATGGACCCTCCATCACCTCACCAAGTGCCTCAAGGACCAATGACACGTGCTCGTGCTAGAGCTCTCGAGACCGAGGTGACGTCACTCCTAGCCCAACTTACATATGAATCTTGCGAGACATGGTTACTACCTCAGACGGATGTGTTTTGTGTACTCAGGTGTGAAGAAGACCACATTGGAGATGTGCGTGAAGATGGACAAGTCCCCAAGCTCACGAACGAGGCTTTGCATCGAGAAGGGCTGAAGAAGGCTCCAGGCCCCGGACATCCGGCCTCCTGGCCCGGACATCCGGCCCCTGGACATATAACTACAGAAGGGCACCAGCGGCCGAAGCTACAAGGCCCGGACATCCAGCCAGGCCCCGGACATCCGGCTAGGCAAGGCCCGGACATCCGGCCTCGGGCCCAGAAATCCGGCGCCACTCTACAGAAGCCACCCGAGACTCGACCCCTCCAGCCCGGACATCCGGCCCCTCGCCCCGGACATCCGGCGACCCGCAAAGCCCCGGACATCCGGCCCATCACCCGGACGTCCGGCCCCTGAATTCCTGCGCGCATCCCTTTGGGCCGTGGCCCGTGTATCCCTTCGTTCCGTACTCTATATATACTCCTTTCCCCACATCTTTTAGGGTTAGCTTTTGGATATCTCATCATAGACCTTTGTGGTTCCTCTCCTACGAGACCGCGACCTCTTCGGAGAAGATCCACCTCGAATTCAAGGCCTCCACACTGGAGAAGATCCCAAGGGATACCCAAGACCTCCTCCGGGAGAAGACTATCTTTGTACCACCGTTGTTGACTATGGATCGTGTATCTTGATGTGTATCACGGATCTAGCACATGTGTGACCGTATTTGTGTTGATTTGAGTGTTTCCCCTCGTGTTCTCTTCCGTATCATCCTTGTGTTCTTCATGTTCATCGTGGGATAACCTCCTTTCGTGAAAGATCTGCCGATTGGGGTTGCACCCGACATCATATTATGGTATCATGAGCATAGGTTGATCACGAAATTGGAGCCCCACACCTTGTTTTCTAGCTTGTTTTTGTTGTGTTCTTCCCAATTTCGAAAATTCCCACAAAAAGAGCCCCAATTTTTTTTTGTGATCTATTGATTTGGCAAGATTTTGTTGACTTTGTTCCATGGATTTGCTGTGCCACGAGTGGATCTAGCTTTTCCCCATCTTTTCCCCAATTTTTCTACGCAAATTTCGACGAATTTTGGCCCGAAAATCACCGTGTGCAAGGAGTTCATCACGGCCTCTGGCACCTCGCACATCCGGCCTGTGCCCCGGACATCCGGCCTTGCCCGTACATCCGGCCAATGGCCCGGACATCCGGCCTACCGCAGCCAGAAAAACCCCACACCCACTCCGCCTTGCATTTTCCACCGCCATTTTCGTTCAGTATCCCACCAAACCTTCCGCACACCACCACCACTTCCGCAACCACCATCGCTTAACCGCTATGAGTTTGAAAAGTTTGTCTCCCTTTGCCTTGGATACTTGAGTTGTGGTTTCACCGTTTCCTTTGGATGTTTAGGCTACCTTGGAACGACAAGACTTCGACAACACCACCGCTCAACTTCGGCAAGGACGGTAACATCGACAACACTTTGTTCATTCTACCTTGCAATTGCATTGCCACCCTATGGACCAACTTTGCGTATCTTTCCCATCGAGACTAACCATTTGAGTATTGTCGGGCCACGACACTTGTGCACATTATTGATAGTCATAGATATTGCATACTACATCACCATATCTCCGTGTGACACAAAAGTGTCCCACATACACAATAGCTACCTTGATCCGAGAGGCATGCATAAATGCCCAAAGAAAGAGCTCACAAGCTTTTAAGCAAAAGAGCCACCCAAAGCTTATAAGCAAAAGGAAAATAGCATCATACGCCTTGCATCAAAAGAGATCATATGAGATAGCAATGCATCATCTTGTGCTCAAGCATCGGCACATCATACACTCATAGCATACTTGTGATAGATAGTCGTTACGTTTTGCCTCTTATAGGCCGTGCACAAGTGCGTATCTGTCTATTAAGCAATTGGTTAGCGTCTCTCTAGTGTTGTGCAACATGAGCATTTTCTATGGTTTCCACATTTTCGCTCACCCTTGGTTGCACAACCACATTTATCTATCCGTGCGTGTGTTCCGTGTGCTACTTTGCTAGTGATCTACTTGTTGCATGAGCAAATTGTGAACCATTTTCAACATCTTTGAGTCACTTTGATGATTGCATTGAATTTGTGCCACATCCTAACCAAGCTCCTCTCAAAGCTTTATTTGTGTAGGTGTCAGAATCGACACGAAGTGGTACCAATGGTGCTATTTCCGGGTTACATTATTGAGTGATCATTGATCCATTTTCAACTTCGGTTAAGGTACTTTTGTTATTGTCTTCTCCTTTCTCCCACTCACATACTTTCTTGTGATGATGTATAGGACAAGTACATCTTCAAACCCGATCTTCGACGATCCTCAAGAAGCGAAGAACTACGCCACCAAACTACATCTCTTCGGTGTACAACGAGCTCTCCATCAAGAAAGTGAAGCTATGCGCGAGTACATTGGTCAAGTCGCCGAGGACGCGCGCCAATTTGAAGCAAGAACAAAAGAGCACTTCAACATCATCAACACCAACATGTCTACCCAATTTGACGAACTACGGACTTTGATAGTCAACCGACGTTCTTCTTCCACATCTTCTCAAAGACGAAGTCGCTCAAGTCGACATACCGACTCCATGGAAGGCTCAAGTACCCCTACATCAAACACTCTACGTCAAGCCGCACGTCAAGCTCGACATGACAACCGGAATCCACTTCATGACAAGAGTTCACAAGAGCTATTTGAAGAGCAAGAAAGTCGACAACGTCAAAACCAAGCTAAACTTGAGCAAGCACAAGAATGGCAACGACTATGCCAACAACAACAAGAGCGAGCACGTCAATACCAAGAAGAACAAGATGCCGAGGCTAATCGTCAAGCTCAAGCTCTTGAGGCGCAATGATGAGGACATGACTACCTTGGATACGACCAAAAATATTGCATACATGTACATTTGTGAGGTGATTTCTAATGCAAACTATGCAACAATTTATTTATGTCATCCAGGACAAAAAATACTTCACAGACTTTTGTGCCATGTCTAATTCCAGGTGTATGGGACATTTGTACAATCCACTTATGAAAATAAGGGAAAAAGAGAAGTTTAGGTGTTGTTCAAAAAGTTCTCTCACGTCACTTTTGGGCCAAGAGAAGATAGAATCCAAGTCTCTCACGTTCTGCATCCAGATTCGGACTGCACAGACATACCTGACTCAAAACGGCAAGAACTCCTTCATACGGACTCCGAATTGGGTGATTCTTTTTTTGTTGGAGACTAGATTTCGTACACTTTCGAACCCAATTGGATTCACCTTCAAATTCGTCCGTAGCGTTGAGATACGGATGAAACAATCTGACGCTGCAACAGAATCCGAGTCAAACTACAAGTCGAAAGGTGTTACATCACCTCCACTTGGGCCCATGAGCCTTGTACGACCTAGGGTTAGTTTTAGGCTGCCTTGGGACATCCTTCCACCTCCTTGGCCGCCACCCCTTGGTCCTATATAAGTAGATCCATCTAGTAGCTTTTTCTTTGGATTTGTTTAGTCAAAAGTTAGCCATTGCAACTTTGTGTACTTCGTTTCTGTCCAACGACCAGACCAAGACCGCTTACGGATCCCCATATTTTATCAATACTTCATCTATATTTGCAATATTCAGATTGCTTTATCATATTCTAGCTTGTTTTTCGATTGCATGCAGGCATAGACCATCGTGGTCAGGCTGATCGTGCTTCTGGCATCGTCAGTAACCCCTGGAGATTGGTTTAGCGATTGCTAAGGCGCAACGTCGTGCACGTTTGTAGTCGGATCGTCAAAGTCATCTCCACCAACTCGATAGTTACCATATCATCGAAAGATCGGGCCCCTCGCCTCTATCAAGTGGTATCAGTTTTCAGGTTGCTCGGTGAGAATTTCTAGTTATTCCTAGATTAGATTTATTTTCTTACCTATTGTCCAAGGAAAAGCCACAAAAAAAGTTAGATCTATTCATCCTTTGTCCTAACCAATCTGAGCCTCTGCAATTTTCTTTTCATTGTTTGCATTATGGAATTATCGGTTGCATCGTCGTGTCGAGTTGCTGGTCTTAGTGTCTAGTTCGTTAGAGTTTCGAGTTCTGTTCACATTAGTCACGTCACCGCTGCATCGTTATCCCTTCCGCTGTACACCACATCATCCATCAATTTTCACCTCGTGCTACCCATCATTCATTGTCACAATCATAGTTGAAGTCGTTCGCATCTTTTCTTGATCCAATCTGCATCTTATCTAGTTTGTCTTGGAAAGAGGGAGAAAGAAAAAAAAGACAGAGAAATAAAAAGTTAAAAAAGAAAGAGGAGAGAAAGAAAAAGAAAAAAAAAGTGTGAGAATAAAGAAAAAGAAAAAGAAGGAAAAGAAAGTTGGAGAGAGTGTTGTTGTATATTCTGCTTGGCAGTTGTTTTCATCATTATCTTTACTGCCGTTGTGATCTTCACTTATATCTTGCTGTCCAGAGCTACTTCGTATTCTTTATTGATGCTAGTTGTGCTACACCGTGACCTCATTAGTGTTTTACGCTCGCGTCTCTAGTCCGCTCTAGCATAGGACCAGCACAGTACCGTCGTTGAGCGTTTATTCAACATTGCATCTCTGAATTGATTATTGCTAATCTTTTGCTACCATATATAAAGCCAACCCAGCTCCACATATTTCTACACTGTGTTTATGTATGTTCACCTAGCAATCGCTTTACTCAATCTTTGGAGTTATTTGACACCGCTGGTTGCCTATCACCACCTGCTGCATGGTAAGAACTTGTAAGATTTTGATATTTGCTTTACTATGAGCGCTTTACCACCACATCCTAGTAGTTCATAGGAGCATTATTCTCGAATTTTGTTTCTTGTTTCTACTAATCATGACAGGTACCGGAGACAGAAGTTCTTGGACGACGGATACATCTTCACCATCACGAGACATGGGACAACACACACAAGCACATGGTCAGGTTATTTCTTTATCGTCATTTGAGGGTAGATTTAATCCTGCTATTTATCTAGCTTGGGAGCTTGAAGTTGAAAAAGTTTTTAGTCACCATCATTTTTCTGAACTTGAGAGAGTACAAGCTGCCACTAGAGTATTTACTGGTTTTGCTTCTATTTGGTGGAGTGTGCATTGTAAGAAAAATATTGATAACCACCCCACAACTTGGAAAGATTTGAGGGCTGTAATGAGAAAACATTTTTTTTCCTCCTTACTATCGCCGTGAATTGCTTCGCAAATTGGAACAATTAAAACAAGGCAGTAACACTGTTCATGCTTACTACCAAGAGTTCAAATCTTATATGGATCATTGTGACATAGAAGAATCTGAGGATGACACAATGAATAGATTTTTTGGTAGTTTAAACCATGATATTCGCGCAAGATTTCAATATATTCCTCGTTGCATTACTGATATGTATGTTCGTGCCTGTACCTTTGAGAGACAAATACAGGAGGATGCATTGTGTGACTACAACAATTACTATTCCAGTTCATGCTCACCACCACTGGTTGGTTCCTCCACCATTGCACTTACTAGAGCAGCCACACCTCTGATTGTGAGCGTGACATCATCTAAAGTGTATGGTACATTGTCATCGTCCGTACCAATATCAGCTACGTCTTTGCAACAACGTAACAGTAAAATCAATGATGATATAACTTCACATGAGGATGATGCATATCTAGTTAACTTGAATACATCATGTATTGAATTACCTTTTGATTTGGGCACACCACCTAGTTTAGATAATGATGTTACTGTCATGAATGCGTCATGTGATCAAACAACTGAAATACCAACAATTTTGAGTGCACCCATTGAATTAACTGTTGATGCACAAGAATCATGTGAATCGGAGAATAAATCAGATTTGGATAAAATACATTTGAAAATAATTGTGCCAATGTTTAATCATTTTGATATGACCTCTAATCTTGGTGACGATTCTATGTCAAATGACTTATTGCATGTTTGCTTATTTAAGCATGTTGTAGCCTATGAATTTCATGCAAGTAAGGTTTATTCATCAATGTTGGGATGGTTTAATGATGAACATTGTCAATATTTTGATATGAATAAGAGCTTCACTAATTTATGCAAATTGAGTAGCAATATTTTCATGCCTTCTACTTCTTGTGATAATATTTTGGCTTTATATTTTATGAACTACGAAATTTACTCATCTATACATGTGTCCTATGTGCAAAAATTAAGGGAAGTAAAAATGGATGAATATACATATACAACATGTACACCTTGTCTATTTTCTTATCCACATTTCAGATTAAGCAACGCCGAGGACGGCTTTATTTTCAAGAAAGGGAGGATGATGAGGACATGACTACCTTGGATACGACCAAAAATATTGCATACATGTATATTTGTGAGGTGATTTCTAATGCAACCTAAGCAACAATTTATTTATGTCATCCAGGACAAAAATACTTCACAGACTTTTGTGCCATGTCTAATTTCAGGTGTATGGGACATTTGTACAATCCACTTATGAAAATAAGGGAAAAAGAGAAGCTTAGGTGCTATTCAAAAAGTTCTCTCACGTCACTTTTGGGCCAAGAGAAGATAGAGTCCAAGTCTCTCACGTTCTGCATCCAGATTCGGACTGCACACACATACCTGACTCAAAACGGCAAGAACTCCTTGATACGGACTCCGAATTGGGTGATTCTTTTTTTGTTGGAAACTAGATTTCGTACACTTTCCAACCCAATTGGATTCACCTTCAAATTCATCCGGAGCGTTATGATACGGACGAAACAATCTGACGCTGCAGCAGAATCCGAGTCAAACTACAAGTCCAAAGGTGTTACATCACCTCCACTTGGGCCCATGAGCCTTGTACGACCTAGGGTTAGTTTTAGGCTGCCTTGGGACGTCCTTCCACCTCCTTGGCCGCCACCCCTTGCTCCTATATAATTAGATTCATCTAGTAGCTTTTTCTTTGGAATTTGTTTAGTCAAAAGTTAGCCATTGCAACTTCGTGTACTTCGTTTGTGTCCAACGACCAGAGCAAGACTGCTTACGGATCCCCATATTTATCAATACTTCATCTACATTTGCAATATTCAGATTGCTTTATCATATTCTTGCTTGTTTTTCGATTGCATGCAGGCATAGACCTTCGTGGTCAGGTTGATCGTGCTTCTGGCATCGTCAGTAACCCCTGGAGATTGGTTTAGCGATTGCTAAGGCGCAACGCCGTGCACGTTTGTAGTCGGATCGTCAAAGTCGTCTCCACGAAATCGATAGTTACCATCTCATCGAAAGATCGGGCCCCTCGCCTCTATCACGCAACGAGCATTACGTGATGCACATCGAAATGTGGCAGCTCGCACTCGACACACTCGTCAAGAAGAGGATTTCCTTCGCGATGACATGCAAGAGAGGCGCCACCAAGCACGAATGCAAGAAGCAGTCCCTCCTCAAGCGCGACAAGAGCAACAACCTCAACAAGAATAACAAGCTCGGCAAGTACACAATGACAATGGACATCTACTACGCCAAGAGAAACATGAGATTGCTAGTCGTCCCAATCAAGACCGCCCTCCCAATAGGCAAGGCAACAATGAAGAGCATCGCTATGGCAAGCTCAAGTTCACCATGCCAAAGTTTTCCGGAAGCATTGATCCCGAAGACTACCTCTCATGGGCATTGAAGGTTGACAAGATCTTTCGCCTTCACAACTTCGATGAAGAGAAGAAGATCGCAATGGCATCCCTTGAGTTCCAAGACTATGTTCTCATTTGGTGGGAGCAAATCATAGAGAGAAGAGAAGCAAAAGGCGAACCTCCTATCACCACTTGGGCTCAAATGAAGGAAGTCATGAGAGCACATTTTGTGCCAACACACTACAACCGTGACTTGTTCAAGAAGCTACAACTCCTCAAGCAAGGTACCAAGTCCGTTGAAGAGTACTACAAGGAGATGGAGATTGCCATGATAAGAGCCAACAACACGGAAGATGAAGATCAAACAATGGCGAGATTCTTGAATGGACTCAACTATCCTATCAAGAAGATAGCGGATTTTCAACCATACACCAACCTTCTCGAGCTAGTACATCAAGCAACCAAAGCGAAGCGACAAGTTCAAGAGGACTACAAGTACTCCAAGTTGAACTCCAAGAACTTCGGCTCCTACAACCAAACTTCAACGACTTCGGCTACTCCTCCTACCTCTACAAAGCCATCTACAAACTTCGGCGACAAGTCAAGCTACAAGAATGCGACTACATCGAGTCGGCCCCCTTCTACCAACAACTTCAAGCCAAGAGCTTCATCATCTACAACTCCACCCGAGGACAACTCCAAGAATAGTTCCATCAAATGTTTCAAGTGCCAAGGGTGAGGCCACAAGTCATTTGAGTGCAAGACCGTTCGCACCATGATCATCAACGATGACGGATCCTATGACTCAATGAGCGACGATGAGATGGAAGCCCTTAAGCATGTCGTTATGCATCGCCAAGTGAACGAAGATGAAGACCATCAAGTGTTTTGCGACAATGACTCAAGTCCCAACCTTGTTGTCTCGAAGGTCTTGACACTCCAACACCAACAAGATGATGACCAACGATGTCATATCTTCCATACCAGGGCCGGCATCAATGGATGCTCCATCAAGGTCATCATCGATGGAGGAAGTTGTCACAACTTGGCAAGCGAATAGCTATGCGACAAGCTCCAATTGATCAAGACGAAGCACCCTCATCCCTACAAGGTCCAATGGCTTAACTACGTCGGAATTCTTCGAGTCGAGCACACCGTGCAAGTCTCATTCAAGATAGGCGCCTACGAGGACACACTTGAATGTGATGTGGTCCCAATGTTCGTGTGCCACCTTCTACTTGGCCGTCCATGGCAATATGATCGTGGAGTCACACACAATGGACGGACCAACCACTATAGTTTCAAGATGAAGGGCAAGGAGTTCGTGCTACGTCCCATGTCACCAAGTCAAGTAGCCGCCGACAAAAACTTATCTACCAACCATCGTGGAGAAAATGGTGAGAGAGTGAGCCACCAAAAGGAGAGTGAGAGCCACAAGGCAAATATGAGCGACTCCACGATGAGCGACAAGAAGCAACTAGTGCTATTTGCCACCAAAAGTGAGATGAGAGAAGTGTGTGAGAACCCATCGAGTGTCTTTCACCTTGTGCTTTTATGCAAAGGGGAAGCCAAACCTACTAACACTTCACCACCTCTACCTTTAGTGTTGTCTCAATTGTTGCAGGAATTCTCGGACGTCTTTCCCGATGAACTACCTCCGGGTCTACCTCCACTTCGCGGAATCGAACACCGCATCGACCTCATACCCGGCGCACCACTTCCAAACAAGGCTCCTTACCGCGTCAATCCCGAGGAAACAAAGGAGATACAACGGCAAGTGCAACAACTCATCGACAAAGGTCATGTACGCGAAATCTTAAGCCCTTGTGTCGTTCTGGTTATTCTCGTGCCTAAGAAAGATGGAAGTTTTCGCATGTGCTCCGATTGTCAACCTGTAAATGCTATCACTGTTAGATACCGTTATCCTATCCCACGCTTAGACGACATGCTTGATGAATTATGTGGTGCCACCATATTTTCAAAAATTGATCTTAAAAGTGGTTACTACCAAATTCGCATTCAAGAGGGTGATGAGTGGAAAACGGCTTTCAAAACCAAGTTTCGGCTATATGAGTGGCTTGTTATGCCAATGGGTTTATCGGAAGCACCCGGTTCTTTTATGCGTCTTATGCATTTTTGTCTATGACCCTACATAGGCATCTTTGTTGTGGTTTACTTTGATGACATCCTCATTTTTAGCAAGTCGCTAGAGGACCATGTGACACACATCTGTATGGTTTTACAAACCCTTCGGAAAGAGCGCTTATATGCTAATATGGAGAAATGCACTTTTGGCATTGACAAGGTCATTTTCCTAGGATTTGTCGTTTCTTCACAAGGTGTTCACGTTGATCAAACTAAAATTGAAGCAATTAAAACTTGGCCTCAACCAACGAATCTCATGCAAGTGCGTAGTTTCCTTGGTCTAGCCGGTTTCTACCGACGGTTTGTGAAGGACTTTAGCACTATTGCTATGCCTCTACACGCCTTGAGCAATAAGAACGCACCCTTCATTTGGGGTCCTTCGCAAGACACCGCGTTCAATGAGATTAAAAGCTTGCTTACACATGCACCACTTCTAGCCCTACCAAACTTTGATAAACCGTTTGAGATTCATTGTGATGCTAGTGGTACCAGCATAGGTGGCGTGCTTATGCAAGAAAAGCGCCCAATCGCATACTTTAGCGAGAAGCTATCCGGAGCGCAACTTAACTACCCCATCTATGATAAAGAGCTTTATGGCTTGGTGAGAGTTTTACATGTTTGGGAACATTATCTTAGACCTCATGAATTCATTCTTCATATGGACCATGAGACTCTCATGTATCTCAAGGGTCAAACTAAGTTGAACAAGCGTCATGCTAAGTGGAGTGAGTTCATTGAGTCTTTTCCCTATGTCATCAAATACATCAAAGGCAAAGAAAATGTTGTGGCGGATGCGCTTTCCCGCAAATGCATGCTTGTTACACAACTTGAGGTTAATGTGATTGGCTTTGAGCACATAAAAGATTTATATGAGCATGATCCTTTCTTTGCAAATCCTTATGCTAAGTGTTTGACTCACACTTCTTGGGAACGTTACTACCTAAAGGATGGATATCTTATGAGAGCTAACAAACTTTGCATTCCCGAGTCTTTGCTTCGTTTGCTCCTTTTGCAGGAATCGCATGGAGGAGGACTCATGGGACACTTTGGACGCGACAAGACATTTGCTACGCTCTCCAAGAACTACTTTTGGCCCAAGATGCTCCGTGATGTCTCACGCCTCACCAACCGATGTTCTACATGCCGCAAAGCTAAGTCAAAAGCTCAATCTCATGGTCTTTACATGCCACTTCCTATTCCATACCATCCATGGGAAGACATAAGCATGGACTTTGTACTTGGATTGCCTAGGACTCAAAATGGCAAAGATTCCGTGTTTGTTGTCATGGATAGATTCTCTAAAATGGCTCATTTCATTCCTTGTAACAAGATCGACGATGCTTCACATGTTGCAAATCTCTTTTGTAGGGAGGTAATTCGTCTACACGGAGTGCCCAAGACAATCGTGTCAGACCGGGACGTCAAGTTCTTGAGCTACTTTTGGAAAACTCTATGCGCCAAACTAGGAATCAAGCTACTCTTCTCCTCGGCATACCATCCACAAACCGACGGCCAAACGGAGGTGACGAACCGCACGCTTTCGACGCTTCTTCGCGTGTTGATCAAGAAGAACATCAAGGAATGGGAGCAATGCTTACCCATCGCCGAGTACGCCTACAACCGCGCAAGACATTCTACTAACGGCAAGTCCCCCTTCGAGGTCGTCTACGGCTTCAACCCGTTGTCTCCATTGGACATCCTACCTCTACCTCTACAAGAGCGCACGAACATGGACGCAAGTGCACGAGCGAGCTATCTCAAGAAGGTGCACGAAGATACAAGGTCAATGATCGAGTGACAAGTACATCGTCTCACCACAAAGATCAACGTCAACAAGGCACCAATGGTGTTCCAACCGGGAGATCTTGTTTGGCTTCATCTTCGCAAGGACCGTTTCCCACATGAGCGCAAGTCCAAACTACTACATCGCGCCGACGGACCCTTCAAGGTGCTAGCATGATACAACAACAACGCCTACAAGGTCGACATTCCATGAGACAAGTACTCCATGAGCGATACTTTCAACATCAAGGACCTATCTCCTTTCCATGGTGATGAAGATTTCGATCCGAGGTCGGATCTTTCCCAAGGGAGGGGAGATGATGCGGAGCATCTCGAGGTCATCCCCATGGACCCTCCATCACCTCACCAAGTGCCTCAAGGACCAATGACACGTGCTCGTGCTAGAGCTCTCGAGACCGAGGTGATGTCACTCCTAGCCCAACTTCCATATGAATCTTGCGAGACATGGTTACTACCTCAGACGGATGTGTTTTTGTGTACTCAGGTGTGAAGAAGACCACATTGGAGATATGCGTGAAGATGGACAAGTCCCCAAGCTCACGGACGAGGCTTTGCATCGAGAAGGGCTGAAGAAGGCTCCAGGCCCCGCACATCCGGCCCCTGGACATATAACTACAGAAGGGCACCAGCGGCCGAAGCTACAGGCCTCGGACATCCGGCCAGGCGAGGCCCGGACATCCGGCCTCGGGCCCGGAAATCCGGTGCCACTCTACAGAAGCCACCCGAGACTCGACCCCTCCAGCCCGGACATCCGGCCCCTCGCCCCGGACATCCGGCGACCCGCGAAGCCACGAACATCCGGCCCGTCGCCCGGACGTCTGGACCATGAATGCCTGCGCGCATCCCCTTTGGGATGTGGCCCGTGTATCCCTTCGTTCCGTACTCTATATATACTCCTTTCCCCACATCTTTTAGGGTTAGCTTTTGGATAGCTCATCATAGACCTTTGTGGTTCCTCTCTTACGAGACCGCGGCCTCTTCGGAGAAGATCCACCTCGGATTCAAGGCCTCCACACCGGAGAAGATCCCAAGGGATACCCAAGACCTCCTCCGGGAGAAGACTATCTTTGTACCACCGTCGTTGACTATGGATCGTGTATCTTGATGTGTATCGCGGATCTAGCACCTGTGTGACCGTATTTGTGTTGATTTGAGTGTTTCCCCTTGTGTTTTCTTCCGTATCATCCTTGTGTTCTCCGTGTTCATCGTGGGATAACCTCCTTTCGTGAAAGATCTGCCGATTAGGGTTCCACCCTACATCAACATGGGTGATGCAACATAGCAAGCAATCATAGCGATCGAGTCAAACAAGCTAGTAGTGCGAGGATGCAACGTACTAGAGGTAATCATGGCAAGCATGTCATGTGTGCAAATGGTAGGCTTGAATAATGCACATGGCATAGCACAAGCATGAAAGCAAGATATGAGAAAAATAGGATCAATGTATTGGCGAGAGGCCATATGTAAATAGCAATAGGGCATCATGACTCTCCCAACACAACAAGCTTCAATAGCGTGGGTCACAAAGAAAGCATGGTAGTAGCTACAAGTATCTGCACCAAGCATGCAAATACACATATAAGAAGCATAATGGTGAATCATGTGTAAAGGCAAGCAAGGGTCACAATTGCATGGCAAAGTCATATCAAGAGGTATATCATGCAAAGTGAACACGATAAAATGGGCATAAGATGACAAATGGTAAATAGCTCATAGTCGTGTGAGAGCCAAGTAAAAGAGATGCGCGTAGTGGTTGCGTGAAGAGAACGGTGGTAGGGACAATCCACGGGATCCCAAATCGTCGTTGCTCTCAAGAGCTCATTTTGTCAACTCATGGGATTGTTAGGTTGACAAATGTTCATGAGTACCTACACAAAACAAAGACAAAGGAAAAATTGTGTGTGCGTGGTATATGTACACATCATCCATCATGATGCGCACGTGCATGTGTTGGTTAGCACATAATAGCCAATGCTCAAATAAACGAGATGCGTCATATAGAAACATGTGATCCATCATGAGAGGTTTGTTGTTATGTATGGCATAATGGAGACTCGAAATGTGTAATGCATCACAAGAAATAAGTAGAGCATTGTTATTCATGGAATGCATATGGTGCACACAATCATGGCAATCATGCAAGGTATGGAATGCATCAAGATCTCCTAGTATGTAAGGGGAAACTATGGGGGTCTCCTCATTAGCATCAATGGAAACATCACATGGAGAATATTGATAACATCCAAAACAATGCATATCCGGAACAATGTGTTCATGGCATGGCATAGTGGATGAATTGCGCAAATCATGTAAAGGAAGCATGGCAATATCATCGCATGAAAAACAAAAGCCAATGACCATCATCTTGTCATCTATGCCACAAGTGCAAATAGGTTTTATTTTAATGCGGCATGCATAGGTACTATGTTGAGGTTGAAATGAAGCAATATGAGAAATCTCACTCATAGCATATGACAAGTTTAAAGGATTATCGAACATGATGTGACCAAAAGAATTTTCACATGATATCCTATGGAGCAAGGCATCACAACTAGGCAACTCAACATGCTCATCATCATATTCATCATAAATAGGTAAGTCATGACATGATGAAGTCGCACTAGCATGAAGCATGGCAATAGGTGTGTCAACATCATGCAAGCAATCATTGTCAAGCTAGTACACTAGTGGGACAAGAGCATCACCTTCACCTATTTTACCTCTAGAGCGTCGCTCATGCGTTGTAGGTGAGGTGTTCAAGATCCAATCGTGCTCTTCTTCATCATGATGGGACCATGTGGGTGGTGCATCTTCTTCCACCATGGCCATCGGGTTGTCCATTGGAGGGACAGACTCGTCGAGGGTAGGCATGTCCTCTTGTAGGAGACCTAGCACCGAAGAAAACACACTCGCAGTAGAGGTTAAGTCGTTATAAATCATAGTGGCCTCACATGCCCTATCAACTACCTCACTCACTAAGTGTTGTGTCTCACTCACTCCCTCTGGGATGCTCTCACTCGTATGGTTGGTGGAGTCACTCAAATGGCTCTCAACCTCACATAGGAGAAGTGGCATGCTCTCGTGTATGGGGCTAGTTGATGTAGGGTGGAACCCTAATCGGAAGATCTTTCACGAAAGGAGGTTATCCCACAATGAACACGGAGAACAAAAGGAAGATACGGAGGAAAACACGAGGGCAAACACTCAAATCAACACAAATATGGTCACACAGGTGCTAGATCCACGATACACATCAAGATACACGATCCATAGTCAACAACAGTGGTACAAAGATAGTCTTCTCCCGGAGGAGGTCTTGGGGTATCCCTTGGGATCTTCTCCTGTGTGGAGGTCTTGAATCCGAGGTGGATCTTCTCCGAAGAGGCCGCGGTCTCGTAGGAGAGGAACCACAAAGGTCTATGATGAGCTATCCAAAAGCTAACCCTAAAAGATGGAAGGGAAGGAGTACTTATAGTCCAAGGGGTAAGTTGGGGGATACATGGGGTGAAAACCCTTCAACTGCGCGCAGGCAGGGCGGTAGTACCGGTCTTGGGACCGGTAGTACCGGTTTTTGCAGTTTTACCGGAAATTCCGGCCTTGCACCGGTCGACCACAGAAGGTAGACCGGTAGTTGACCGGTAGTTGGACCGGTAGTACCGGCAGACCGGTAGTTGGACCGGTAGTACCTCTTTCTCTGCGCTGGGAGAAACCTGGTTCATGCTCTTGGCATCCGTCTTGCACTGTAACTTCTCCTTGGCACCTAAGCATACAAAGTGTCTCCGTTTGAGGTAGTAGCCATGTCTCAAGGTGGTCAAATGGGAATTCAATGAGAGAGTTAACCTCGGATTCAAGTGCTCTAGCACGAGCACGTATCATTAGTCCTTGGAGCACTTGGTGAGGCGGTGGAGTGTCCATGGGGATGACCTTTGGATGCTTCGCATCATCTCCCCTCCCTTGGGAAAGATCCGACCTTGGATCGAAATCTTCATCACCATGGAAAGGAGATAGGTCCTTGATGTTGAAAGTATCGCTCACGGAGTACTTGTCTCATGGGATGTCGATCTTGTAGGCGTTGTTGTTGTAGCATGCTAGCACCTTGAAGGGTCCGTCGGTGTGAGGTAGTAGTTTGGACTTGCGCTCGTGTGGGAAACGGTCCTTGCGAAGATGAAGCCATACGAAATCTCTCGGTTGGAACACCATTGGTGCCTTGTTGACGTTGATCTTGGTGGTGAGACGATGGACTTGTCGCTCGATCATTGCCCTTGTATCTTCGTGCACCTTCTTGAGATAGCTCGCTCGTGCACTTGCGTCCATGTTCGTGCGCTCTTGTAGAGGTAGAAGTAGGATGTCCAATGGGGACAGCGTGTTGAAGCCGTAAACGACCTCTAAGGGGGACTTGCCGGTAGTCGAATGTCTTGCGCGGTTGTAGGCGTACTCGGCGATGGGCAAGCATTGCTCCCATTCCTTGATGTTCTTCTTGATCAAAACGCGAACAAGCGTCGAAAGCGTGCGGTTCGTCACCTCCGTTTGGCCGTCGGTTTGTGGATGGTATGCTGAAGAAAAGAGTAGCTTGATTCCGAGTTTGGCGCATAGAGTCTTCCAAAAGTAGCTCAAGAACTTGACGTCTCGGTCCGACACGATCGTCTTTGGCACTCCATGTAGATGGATGATCTCCCTACAAAAGAGATTTGCAACATGTGAAGCATCGTCGATCTTGTTACAAGGAATGAAATGAGCCATTTTAGAGAATCTATCCACGACAACAAACACGGAATCTTTGCCATTTTGAGTCCTAGGCAATCCAAGTACAAAGTCCATGCTTATGTCTTCCCATGGATGGTATGGAATAGAAAGTGGCATATAAAGACCATGAGATTGAGCTTTTGACTTAGCTTTGCGACATGTAGAGCATCGGTTGGTGAGTCGTGAGACGTCACGGAGCATCTTGGGCCAAAAGTAGTTCTTTGAGAGCGTAGCAAATGTCTTGTCACGTCCAAAGTGTCCCATGAGTCCTCCTCCATGAGATTCCTGCAAAAGGAGCAAATG
The DNA here is from genome assembly GCA_902687465.1 of Secale cereale. Taxonomy (NCBI): domain Eukaryota; kingdom Viridiplantae; phylum Streptophyta; class Magnoliopsida; order Poales; family Poaceae; genus Secale; species Secale cereale. The sequence goes on along the minus strand of LR738713.1, from coordinate 257,046,937 downwards.
AAGCGAAGACTCGGGAATGCAAAGTTTGTTAGCTCTCATAAGATATCCATCCTTTATGTAATAATGTTCCCAAGAAGTGTGAGTCAAACACTTAGCATAAGGATGTGCAAAGAAAGGATCATGCAAATATATATCTTTGATGTGCTCAAAGCCAATAGCATTCAACTCAAGTTGTGTAACAAGCATGCATTTGCGGGAAAGCGCATCCGCCAACATTCTCTTTGCCTTTGATGTATTCGATGACATAGGGAAAAGACTCAATGAACTCACTCCACTTGGCATGACGCTTGTTCAACATAGTTTGACCCTTGAGATACTTGAGAGTCTCTTGGTCCGTATGTAGAATGAATTCATGAGGTCTAAGATAATGTTCCCAAACACGTAAAACTCTCACCAAGGCATAGAGCTCTTTATCATAGATGGGGTAGTTAAGTTGCGCTCCGGATAGCTTCTCGCTAAAGTACGCAATTGGGCGCTTTTCTTGCATGAGAATAACCAGAACGGCACAAGGGCTTAAGCTTTCATGTACATGACCTTTGTCGATGAGTTGTTGTACTTGCCGTTGTGTCTCCTTGGTTTCCTCGGGGTTGACGCGGTAAGGAGCCTTGTTTGGAAGTGGTGCGCCGGGTATGAGGTCGATGCGGTGTTCGATTCCGCGAAGTGGAGGTAGACCCGGAGGTAGCTCATCGGGAAAGACGTCCGACAATTCCTGCAACAATTGAGACAACACTAAAGGTGGAGGTGGTGAAGTGTTAGTAGGTTTGGCTTCCCCTTTGCATAAAAGCACAAGGTGAAAGACACTCGATGGGTTCTCACACACTTCTCTCATCTCACTTTTGGTGGCAAATAGCACTAGTTGCTTCTTGTTCCTCATCATGGAGTCGCTCATATTTGGCTTGTGGCTCTCACTCTCCTTTTGGTGGCTCACTCTCTCACCATTCTCTCCATGATGGTTGGTAGGTAAGTGTTTGTCGGTGGCTACTTGACTTGGAGACATTGGTCGTAGCACGAATTCCTTGTCCTTCATCTTGAAGCCATAGTGATTGGTCCGTCCATTGTGTGTGACTCCACGATCATATTGCCATGGTCGTCCAAGAATAAGGTGGCACACGGACATTGGAACCACATCACACTCAAGTGTGTCCTCGTAGGCGCCTATCTTGAAGGAGACTTGCACGGTGTGCTCGACTCGAAGAATTTCGGCGTCATTAAGCCATTGGACCTTGTAGGGATGAGGGTGCTTCGTCTTGACCAAGTGTAGCTTGTCGCATAGCTCTTTGCTTGCCAAGTTATGAAAACTTCCTCCATCGATGATAACCTTGACGGAGCGTCCATTGATGTCGGCCTTGGTATGGAAGATATGACATTGTTGGTCATCATCTTGTTGGTGTTGGAGTGTTAAGACCTTTGAGACAACAAGATTCGGACTTGAGTCATTGTTGCAAAACACATGATGGTCTTCTTCTTCGTTCACTTGGCGATGCATAGCTACATACTCAAGGGCTTCCATCTCATCGTCGCTCATTGAGTCATAAGATCCGTCATCATTGATGATCATGGTACGAACAGTCTTGCACTCAAATGACTTGTGGCCTCGCCCTTGGCACTTGAAACATTTGATGGAACTCGTCTTGGAGTTGTCCTCGGTTGTAGTTGTAGATGATGAAGCTCTTGGCTTGAAGTTGTTGGTAGAAGGTGGACGACTTGATGTAGTCGCATTCTTGTAGGTTGACTTGTCGCCGAAGTTTGTAGATGGCTTGGTAGAGGTAGGAGGGGTCGAAGTCGTTGAATCTTGGTTGTAGGAGCCGATGTTCTTGGAGGTGAACTTGGAGTACTTGTAATCCTCTTGAACTTGTCGCTCCGCTTTGGTTGCTTGATGTACTAGCTCGAGGAGATTGGTGTATGGTTGAAAGTCCGCAATCTTCTTGATAGGATAGTTGAGTCCATTCAAGAATCACGTCATTGTTTGCTCTTCATCTTCCGTGATGTTTGCTCGTATCATGGCAATCTCCATCTCCTTGTAGTACTCTTCAACCGACTTGGTACCTTGCTTGAGGAGCTGTAGCTTCTTGAACAAGTCACGGTTGTAGTGTGTTGGCACAAAGCATGCTCTCATGACTTCCTTCATTTGAGCCCAAGTGGTGATAGGAGGTTCGCCTTTTTCTTCTATTCTCTCTATGATTTGCTCCCACCAAATGAGAACATAGTCTTGGAACTCAAGGGAGGCCATTGCAATCTTCTTCTCTTCATCGAAGTTGTGAAGGCGAAAGATCTTGTCAACCTTCAATGCCCATGAGAGGTAGTCTTCGGGATCAATGCTTCCGAAAAAATTTGGCATGGTGAAGTTGAGCTTGCCGTAGCGACGCTCTTCATTGTTTTCTTGCCTATTGGGAGGGCGCTCTTGATTTTGGCGATTGGCAATCTCATGTTGCACTTGTCGAAGTAGATGTCCATTGTCATGGTGTGCTTGCCGAGCTTGAGCTTCTTGGTGAGCTTGTTGCTCTTGTCGCGCTTGAGGAGGAGCTTCTTCTTGCATTCTTGCTTGGTGGCGCCTCTCTTGCATCTCATCGCGAAGGAAATCCTCTTCTTGACGAGTGTGTCGAGTGCAAGTTGCCACATTGCGATGTGAATCACGTAATGCTCGTTGCACCTCAAGACCTTGAGCTTCTCGACGTTGTTGTGCTTGGCGATTAGCCTCGGCATCTTGTTCTTGTTGGCATTGACGTGCTCGCTCTTGTTGTTGTTGGCGTAGTCGTTGCCGTTCTTGCGCTTGGTCAAGTGTAGCTTGGTTCTGACGATGTCGACCCTCTTGTTCTTCAAATAGCTCTTGTGAACTCTTGTCATGAAGCGGATTCCGGTTGTCATGTCGAGCTTGACGTGCGGCTTGACGAAGAGTGTTTGATGTAGGGGTACTTGAGCCATCCGTGGAGTCGGTATGTCGACTTGAGCGGCTTCGTCTTTGAGAAGATGTGGAAGAAGAACGTCGGTTGACTATCAAAGTCCGTAGCTCGTCGAATTGAGTAGACATGTTGGTGTTGATGATGTCGAATTGCTCTCGTGTTCGTACTTCAAATTGGCGCGCGTCGGCGGCGACTTGTCCAATGTACTCGCGCATAGCTTCACTTTCTTGATGGAGAGCTCGTTGAACACCGAAGAGATGTAGTTTGGTGACGTAGTTGTTCGCTTCTTGAGGATCGTCAAAGATCGGGTTCGAAGATGTACTTGGCCTATGCATCATCACAAGCAAGTATGTGAGTGGGAGAAGGGAGAAGACAATACCAAATGTACCTTAACCGAAGTTGAAAATGGATCAATGATCACTCAATAATGTAACTCTCAAATAGCACTATTGGTACCACTTCGTGTCGATTCTCACACCTACACAAGTAAAGATTTGAGAGGAGCTTGGTTAGGATGGTGGCACAAATTCAATGCAATTGTCAAAGTGACTCAATGATGTTGAAAATGGTTCACAATTTGCTCATGCAACAAGTAGATCACAAGCAAGAAGTATCACACGGAACACACGCACGGATAGATAAATGTGGTTGTGCAACCAAGGATGAGCGAAAATGTGGAATACACGGAAAATGCTCGTGTTGCACAACACTAGAGAGACGCTAACCGATTGCTTAATAGGCGCATATGCACTTGTGCACGACCTATAAGAGGCAAAACGTAACGACTATCTACCACAAGTATGCTATGAGTGTATGATATGCCTATGCTTGAGCACAAGATGATGTATTGCTATCGCACATGATCTCTTTTGATGCAAGGCGTATGATGCTATTTTCCTTTTGCTTATAAGCTTTGGTTGGCTCTTTTTGCTTAAAAGCTTGTGAGCTCTTTCTTTGGCCACTTATGCATGCTTCTCGGATCAAGGTAGCTATTGTGTATGCGGGACACTCCTGTGTCACACGGAGATATGATGATGTAGTATGCAATATCTTTGACTATCACTAATATGCACAAGTGTCGTGGCCCGGCAATACTCAAATGGCTAGTCTCAATGGGAAAGCTACGCAAAGATGATCCATAGGGTGACAATGCAACTGCAAGGTAGAATGAACAAGGTGTCGATGATGTTACCATCCTTGCCGAGGGTGAGCGGTGGTGTTGTCGATGTCGTTCCGTTCCAAGGTAGCCGAAACATCCAAGGAAATGGTGAAACCACAACTCAAGTATCCAAGGCAAAGTGAGACAAAATTGTCAAAATCGAAGGGTTGAAACGATGGTAGTTGCGGAAGTGGTGGTGGTATGCGGAAGGTTTATATGGTGGAGGGCCTAACGAAACTTGCCAAATTTGACAAAATTTGATGGAGTCTAATGGTGGTAAAACCAAGATGAGCAGCTCGGGCACGTCGCTAGCTTTTCAACGAGCCAAAGAACACTCAAATCGGAGTTCGGGAGTGAAAATTATGGTCAAAACAGTGAAACTCGGAAGGCTGAAACTGGATGGGGCGGAAGTACCGCTTGGTAGGCCGGTAGTACCGCTTGTGGTGCTCAGCGGAAGTACCGCTAGTGAGGCCGGTAGTACCGCTGGTGTCGGGAAAATTCTCAGAACTGGATCGGGGCGAAATATGGGCGGAAATGGATGATTTCGGGGTCGAAATTGGGTGGATTTCGTGGATGAAAAATTGGGAAATTGGGGGAAATGCTAGATCCACTCGTGGCACAGCAAATCCATGGGACAAATTCAACAAAATCTCGTCAAATCAACAGATCACAAAAAAAAAATCTAGGGCTATTTTTGTGGGGAATTTTTGAAATTGGGAAGAACACAACAAAAACAAGCTAGAAAACAAGGTGTGGGGCTCCAAATTCGTGATCAACCTATGCTCATGATACCATAATGATGTAGGGTGGAACCCTAATCGGCAGATCTTTCACGAAAGGAGGTTATCCCACAATGAACACGGAGAACACAAGGAAGACACGGAGGAAAACACAAGGGGAAACACTCAAATCAACACAAATACGGTCACACAGGTGCTAGATCCACGATACACATCAAGATACACGATCCATAGTCAACAACGGTGGTACAAAGATAGCCTTCTCCCGGAGGAGGTCTTGGGGTATCCCTTGGGATCTTCTCCTTTGTGGAGGTCTTGAATCCGAGGTGGATCTTCTTCGAAGAGGCCGCGGTCTCGTAGGAGAGGAACCACAAAGGTCTATGATGAGCTATCCAAAAGCTAACCCTAAAAGATGGAAGGGAAGGAGTACTTATAGTCCAAGGGGTAAGTTGGGGGATTCATGGGGTGAAAACCCTTGAACTGCGCGCAGGCAGGGCGGTAGTACCGGTCCTGGGACCGGTAGTACCGGTTTTTGCGGTTTTACCGGATGTTCCGGCCTTGCACCGGCCTTGCACCGGTCGACCACAGAAGGTAGACCGCTAGTTGACCGGTAGTTGGACCGGTAGCACCGGCAGACCGGTAGTTGGACCAGCAGTACCTCTTTCTCTGCGCTGGGAGAATCCTGGTTCATGCTCTTGGCATCCGTCTTGCACCGTAACTTCTCCTTGGCACCTAAGCATACAAAGTGTCTCCATTTGAGGTAGTAGCCATGTCTCAAGGTGGTCAAATGGGAATTCAACAAGGAGAGAGTTAACCTCGGATTCAACTGCTCTAGCACGAGCACGTGTCATTGGTCCTTGGAGCACTTGGTGAGGCGATGGAGTGTCCATAGGGATGACCTTTGGATGCTCTGCATCACTAGTAGTGGTCACTCTCATCCTCTCAAAGGAAATACTCTCAATGTCACATATGGTGGAGTCACTCATATCACTCATGTGGTGGTGGCTCTCCTCACATGGGAATTGGGGCGTCTCGTCATATGTGGATGTCGAAGAGGTGTAGGTGCAATAGTCTCCATGCTCAACTTCCTCATCCATGACGCCTCCAAAGATGAATGCCGTAGGGTGTGGCAAACCATCACGCTCCTCCGAGGTCAAAGAGAAGGTCTCATGTTTGCTCGCGTCGCTTGACCCGGAATAGGAGTCCAATATGGGCGCCGTCTTCATGGTGTCGAAGAGGTTCATGCTCGTCGCCTTGGTCGAAGGGGATGTCCCATGCTCAACCGTATTGTCGCCGTCGCTCGTAGATGACCGCCTTGAGGATGAAGGTGTCGATGTAGGCGAACTCATGGGAAGTAGGCGAAGATGCCGTACGTCCGAAGGTGAAGATGCCTTGATAGCACCTGGCGAAGATGCCGAAGTGGTGGTTGTAGCCATAGCTCCGTCTTGGGGGTGCTTGTCTCGCGGTCTTCTTATGTGCTCTTGAAGCTTGGCCTTGGCATGATGTAGAGCTTCTTCGGACTTGTAGGTATGCGCTTGTCGAGCATCTTCATGATGATGATGTCGTTGTCGTGCTCGAGCTCTTGGTAGATGTCGTTCGTCATCGTCGTGCACATGATGCTTGGAGGTGACTTGCCCTTCATGACGATGTCGATGGTCGCCATGGCGGTGTGGACGTGGAAGACTTGCACTTGCATCATGTTTGCACTCCGGAGACTTGTGACTTGAACGTCACCGCGGAGAGGATGACGAAGGGGAAGAAGGCTTGAAATCGACCACCAAATGTCGGAGCTCCGCCATTTGTTTGTTGAAGGAGTCGCACATGTCGTCGAAGGAAGCCATTGTCCTTGTCTCGGAGTGTCGTAGTTCGATGGCGATGTTGCCCAAGCGCTCTTGCATTGCTCGTTGTAGTCCGATGGTTTGCTCCTGGATGTAGTTGTTCGTGCCATCGATGTCGAAGACCGGAGATGAAATGCCTTGCCTATCCATCACAAGACGCTTGCAAGTATGAGTGGGAGAAAGAGAAGAACTATACCAAATGTACCTTGACCAATGTTGAAGATGGATCAATGATCACTCAAATGTGGAACAAGGAAATAGCACAATTGGTACCAGTTCTTGTCGGTTTCTCACACCTACAGAAGTAAAGCTTATGGTGGAGCTCGGTGAGGATAGTGGCACAAAAACAATTGATGCAAAATGTTAGAAAGAGTCAATAAAGTTGAAAGAGATTCACAAATTCGCAAGTGAAACAAGTAGACCAATAGCAATATGGGTGGCACACGGAAACACACACACGGATAGATAAGTGGGGTCGTGCAACCAAGGGGTGAGCCAAAATGTGGAATCCACGAAAATGCTCGTGTTGCACAACACTGGAGAGACGCTAGCGCGATTGCACAATAGGCGGATACGAACTTGTGCACAACCTACTAAGCAAAATGCAACGACTTCTATCCCAAGTATGCTATATGTATGGTATTTCGGTGGTATGATCCAAAATGATCGAGTATGACAATCTTATATGCAATGTGGTATGATGCTATGGCTCTTGCTTTCAAGCTTCTTTGTTTTTCTCTTTTTGCTTAAAAGCTTGTTCTCTTTCTTTCTTTTTGATATGGCCACTTATGCGAAATGCACAAACCAAGATAGCGATTGTGTATATGCGGGAACAATCTTGTGACACAAGGGATGATATGATGATACCAAGATGATATGGTATGTAGGCAATGGATGCGCGAGTCGATGATCGCTAATGTGCACAAGTAACGTTGTCGGCAATACTCGAAGGCTAGTCTCGATAGGCAAGTGACGCAAAAGGGCTAGGTGTTAACAATGCAATTGCAAGGGGGATATACAATGATGTCGTCGAGGTTACCGTCCGAGTCAATGATGAGAGGCAGTGTTCTTGATGTAGACTCGTTCCTAATTAGCCGAAACACCTTAGGAAACGGAAAAACCACAACTCAAAATCTCAAGGACAAATGTCAAATGGTGGTAGTGGGGAATCGGTGGTGGTTATGCACTCGGCAAAGCGGAAATGGAATGATGGGTTATGCGTGTCGGAGTTATCATGACCATCCCTAAGTAGCCGAAACACCTTAGGAGACACAAGCCACAACTCAAACAAGCTCGAACAAAATTGGGTTATGTTTGGGTGGCGGAAATATATAGTGGGTAATGTGTATGCGGAAGTGATGGTGGTGGTTGATGAAGAAGCAATCGTCCCTAAGTAGCCTAGACACCTTAGGAGACTCAAATTACTACTCAAGCAACCACAAATGCTGTGGTGGACAAAATGGGTTAGGTTGCGGAAGGCTATGGTGGCTATGCGGATGATATGGTGGAAGGCCTAGGCAAACTTGCCAAATTTGACAAATTTTGATGGAGTCAAATGATGATGGTAGTATTTTTGTGCGGTGGGGATGTCAAGAGCTTCAAAACGAGCTAAAGAACGTCAAAAACGGGCTCTGGATGAATTAGTTATGGCCAAAACAAAATTTCAGCCACGTCAGTTTCAGGGTTACCCGGACATCCGGAAGAAAAGCCAGCTCATCCGGGCTTTGTCCGGATGATTCGGGTTCGTCAGCTCAGGTACGGGTATTCGGGTGCGCGGATTACCCGGACGTCCGGGAGAATGTCCAGCTCATCCGGGACTTCATCCGGATGATCCGGGACTTCATCCAGATGATCCGGGCGGGTCAACTCCGCTCGGGATTTCCTCTCGGGGACGAATTTTGGGGGCGGAAATGGATGATTTTGGGCTCAATATTGAGAGGATTTCGTGGATGGAAAGTGGGGAAACTTGTGGAGATGCTAGATCCACTTGAAACCAAGCGAATCCATGGATCAAAATCAACAAAATCTCATCAAACCAACAGATCACAAAAAAAAATTGAGGCTATTTTTGGTGGGGAATTTTTGAATTTGGGGAAGAACATAACAAAACAAGGCTAGAAAGCTGTGGGGAGGCTCCAAATTCGTGAGAAACCGTGGCTCATGATACCATATAATGCGGGGTCAACCCGTTCTAGGCCGATCTTTCACGAAATGGAGGGGATCCCACGAGGAACACAAAGAACACAAGGGGGAACACGAGGGAAAACACGAGATAATCACTCAAACCAACAAGAACAAGTCAAACATATGCTAGATCCTCGAAACACAAAGAGATACAAGATCCATGATCAACAAGGGACGATACAAAGGGTAACCGGTTCTTCTTCGTGAGGAGGTCTTGGGGGTATCCCGTGGGATCTTCTCCGTAGCAGAGGTCTTGAATCTGTGTGGATCTTCTCCGTAGCGGAGGTCTTGAATCCGTGTGGATCTTCTCCGAAGAGGTGCCGCAGTCACTCTCGAGGAGATGAACCACTAGATGAGCAAAGCTCTGTCTCAAATGAGCTAAACCTAAGCTAACCCTCAAATGGAGGAGGAGGGGGTCTATTTATAGTCTAAGCCACGAAGGGGTAAGTGAAGGGGCGAAGGGGTACACGGGCTCGGCCCAAGTCATGCGCACAGGCGGGGTCTGGATGATCCGGATGGTGGCCCGGATGATCTTGGAGTCGGTGGTCCGGATGATCCGGGCGGCCGCCCGGATCATCCGGCTTCGTCGTGCAGGCTTCGGGTGTCTTCAGGCACATTACCCAGATCGTCCGGGCGGGGGTCCGAATCATACGGGCTTGGTCCGGATCGTCCGGCTGGGGGTCCGGATCGTCCGGGCATCTTCTGTCTTGTCCGTTCTCCTTCTTTCTTCTCCTCTTCCATGCTTGGCCTTGGTCCTTGGATTCTCCATGGTCGTCTCGGATGTACCTGGGTATGCACAAGGTCCATGCATGATGTAGTAGCCATGTCTCACATGTGGAAAGTGAAGGTTTGGAGAGGAGCGAATCAACCTTGTGTCCAATGGTGGGTACTTGAGGTCTTGACAAAGTGAACATGGGGATGATCGTGGGATGCCCCGCATCAATCTCCATGCTTGATCTTGCTCCAATGTTCATTGATAGAGGCAAAGGTGTCCCGTCTTTCGATGAGATGGTGGCTATCGTTTTGGAGGAAGTCGACTTTGATGATCCGACTACGAACGTGCGAGGACGTCGCGCCTTAGCAATCGCTAAACCAACTCCGAGAGGTTATTGACCACGCCGGAGCACGATCAACCTGACCACGAAGGTCTGTTTCCTGCAGGCAAACGAAGAACAAGCAAGAAACTGAGATTGCAATCTGGATATTGCGAATTCAAGAGGAAAGCTTTATTGATCAAGTGGGGTTCTGTGACGTCCTTGTTTGGTCGTTGAACACAAACGAAGTACGCGAAGTTGCAGCTATGGCGAACTTTAATCTAAACAAAACTCAAAGTCTAAACGACGCCCTAAGGGCTGTATATATGGGGGGGGAAGAGGGGGGAATTTCGTGGCCCTTGGTGGAGGGGTCCGAAACCAACCCAAACTCTTGTTTCCCCACATATACGGACTCTAAAAACAGCCTATACTCAAGTATTTCGAAATTACATGCGCCTGGCCCAATAATAAGGTGACGCAACACCTATAATAGCCTATGGACGAAATTTATGATGTGGCATTTTGTATATTTCGTCCATGATGAGGACATCACTAACAAGGTTACACCCACAGCCCCAACTGACACATATACAGGACCAATTACTAGAGCTCGCGCACGCCAATTAAATTACCAGGTACTCTCGTTTCTTGGTAATGATTCTAATGTTCATGAGAATATGATGCTGCCCCGGATATGGGGTAGTTAAGTTGTGCCCCGGATAGCATCAAACGAGCCATCCAAAGCTTATGCGCAAAAGCACAATAGCATCAAACGCCTTGCATCCAAAGAGATCATATGAGATAGCAAAACTTCACCTTGTGCTAAAACCATCGGCACATCATACACTCATAGCATACTTGTGATAGGAAGTCGTTACTTTGCTCTTATAGGTCGTGCACAAGTGCGTATCCACCTATTAAGCAATTTGTTAGCATCTCTCTAGCGTTGTGCAACACGAGCATTTTCCGTGGATTCCACATTTTCGCTCACTTTTGGTTGCACAACCACATTTATCTATCTGTGCGTGTGTTCCGTGTGCTACTTCTTGTTTGTGATCTAGTTGTTGCATGAGCCAATTATGAATCATTTTCAACATCATTGAATCTTACTCACTTTTTGCATTGAATTTTTGCCACCATCCTAACCAAGCTCCTCTAAAAGCTTTACTTGTGTAGGTGTGAGAATCGACAAGACTTGGTACCAATAGTGCTATTTCCGGGTTACATTATTGAGTAATCATTGATCCATTGTCAACTTCGGTCAAGGTACATTTGGTATTGTCTTCTCCTTTCCTCCACTCACATACTTTCTTGTGATGATGGATAGGCCAAGTACATCTACGAACCCGCTTTTCGACGATCCTCAAGAATCGAACAACTACGTCACCAAACTACATCTCTTCGGTGTCCAACGAGCTCTCCATCAAGAAAGTGAAGCTATGCGTGAACACATTGAGCAAGTCGCCACCGACGCACGTCAATATGAAGCAAGAACAAGAGAGCAATTCGACATCATCAACACCAACATGGCTACTCAATTCGATGCGCTATGGACTTTGATAGTTAACCGACGTTCTTCTTCCACATCTTCTCAAAGACGAAGCTGCTCAAGTCGACAAATCGACTCTACGGACTGCTCAAGTACCCCTGCATCAAACACTCTTCGTCAAGCCGCACGTCAAGCTCGACATGACAACCGGAATCCATTCGTGACAAGAGCTCCCAAGACTTACTCGACGAACAAGAAAGTCGACATCGTCAAAACCAAGCTGCATTTGAGCAAGCACAAGAACGGCAAAGACTACGCCAACAACAACAAGAGCGAGCACGTCAACACCAAGAAGAACAAGATGCCAAAGCTCATCGTCAAGCACAACAACGCCGAGAAGCTCAAGCTCTTGAGGCGCAACGAGCATTACGTGATGCACATCGCAATGTGGCAACTCGCAATCGACACACTCGTCAAGAAGATGATTTCCTTCGTGATGAGATGCAAGAGAGGCGCCACCAAGCTCGAGTGCAACAAGAAGTTCCTCCTCAAGCGAGCCAAGAACAACAACATCAACAAGAACTGCAAGCTCGGCAAGTACACCATGACAATGCACATCTACTTCGCCAAGAGCAACATGAGGTTGCCAACCGTCAAAATCAAGAACGCCCTCCCAATAGGCAAGCAAACAATGAAGAGAATTGCTATGGCAAGCTTAAGTTCACCATGCCAAAGTTTTATGGAAGCATTGATCCCGAAGACTACCTATCATGGGCATTGAAAGTTAATAAAATCTTTCGCCTCCACAACTTTGATGAGGAGAAGAAAATCGCTATGGCCTCCCTTGAGTTCCAAGACTATGTTCTCATTTGGTGGGAGCAAATCATTGAGAGAAGAGAAGCAAAAGGCGAACCTCCTATCACTACTTGGGCTCAAATTAAGGAAGTCATGAGAGCACGCTTCGTGCCAACACACTACATCCGTGACTTGTTCAAGAAGCTACAACTCCTCAAGCAAGGTACCAAGTCCGTTGAAGAGTACTACAAGGAGATGGAGATTGCCATGATACGAGCAAACATCACGGAGGACGAAGAACAAATGATGGTGAGATTCTTGAATGGACTCAACTATCCTATCAAGAAGATTGCGACTTTCAACCATACACCAATCTCACCGAGTTAGTACATCAAGCCACCAAAGCGGAGCGACAAGATCAAGAGGACTACAAGTACTCCAAGTTCACCTCCAAGAACTTCGGCTCCTACAACCAAGCTTCAACGACTTCACCTACTACTACCTCTACCAAGCCATCTACAAACTTCGGCGACAAGTCCAACTACAAGAATGCGACTGCATCAAGTCGGCCACCTTCGACCAACAACTTCAAGCCAAGAGCTTCATCATCTACAACTCCAACCGAGGACAACTCCAAGATGAGTTCCATCAAATGCTTCAAGTGCCCAGGGCGAGGCCACAAGTCATTTGAGTGCAAGACCGTTCGTACCATGATCATCAATGATGACGGTTCTTATGGCTCCATGAGTGAGGACGAAATCGAAGCACTTGAACATGTCGCTATGCATCGCCAAGTGAACGAAGATGAAGACCATCAAGTATTTTGCGACAATGACTCGAGCCCCAATCTCGTTGTCTCCAAGGTCTTGACACTCCAACATCAACAAGATGACGATCCAGGATGTCATATCTTCCATACAAAGGCCGGCATCAATGGACGCTCCGTCAAGGACATCATCGATGGAGGAAGTTGTCACAACTTGGCAAGCGAAGAGCTATGCGACAAGCTCATCTTGGTTAAGTCAAAGCACCCTCATCCCTACAAGGTCCAATGGCTTAATGACGCCAGAACACTTCGAGTCGAGCACACCATGCAAGTAACCTTCAAGATAGGCGCCTACGAGGACACACTTGAGTGCGATGTCATCCCCATGTCCGTGTGCCACCTTATTCTTGTACGACCATGGCAATATGATCGTGGAGTTACACACAATGGACGGATGAACCACTATAGCTTCAAGCTGAAAGGAAAGGAATTCGTGCTATGCCCAATGTAACCAAGTCAAGTAGCCGCCGACAAACACTTACCTACCAACCATCATGGAGACAATGGTGAGACAGTGAGCCACAAGAAGGAGAGTGAGAGCCACAAGCCAAATATGAGCGACTCCACGATGAGTGACAAGAAACAACTAGTGCTATTCACCACCAAAAGTGAGATGAGAGAAGTGTGTGAGAACCCATCGAGTGTCTTTCACCTTGTGCTTTTATGCAAAGGGGAAGCCAAACCTACTAACACTTCACCACCTCCACCTTTAGTTTTGTCTAATTTGTTGCAGGAATTCTCGGACGTCTTCCTCGATGAGCTACATCCGGGTCTACCTCCACTTCGCGGAATCAAACACCGCATCGACCTCATACCCAGCGCACCACTTCCGATCAAGGCTCCCTACCATGTCAACCCCAAGGAAACCAAGGAGATACAACGGCAAGTACAACAACTCATCGACAAAGGTCATGTACGTGAAAGCTTGAGCCCTTGTACCGTTCCGGTTATTCTCGTGCCTAAGAAAGATGGAAGTTTTCGCATGTGCTCCAGTTGTAGGCCGATAAATGCTATCACCGTTAGATACTGTCACCCTATCCCACGCTTAGACGACATGCTTGATGAATTATGTGGTGCCACCATCTTTTCGAAAATTGATCTTAAAAGTGGTTACTAACAAATTCAAATTCAAGAGGGTGATTAGTGGAAAACGGCTTTCAAAACCAAGTTTGGGTTATATGAGTGGCTTGTCATGCCAATGGGTTTATCGTAAGCACCCGGTTCTTTTATGCGTCTTATGCATTTTGTTCTACAACCCTACATAGGCGTCTTTGTAGTGGTTTACTTTGATGACACCCTTGATTTTAGCAAGTCACTTGAGGACCATGTGACACACATCCGTCTGGTTTTACAAACCCTTCGGAAAGAGCGCTTATATGCTAACATGGAAAAATGCACTTTTGGCATTGACAAGGTCGTTTTCTTAGGATTCATCGTTTCTCCCCAAGGTGTTCACGTTGATGAAACTAAAATTGAAGCAAATAAAACTTGGCCTCAACCAACGAATCTCCAACAAGTGCGTAGCTTTCTTGTTTTAGCCGGTTTCTATCCACATTTTGTAAAGGACTTTAGCACCATTGCTATGCCTCTACACGCCTTGAGCAAGAAGAACGCACCCTTTGTTTGGGGTCCTTCGCAAGACACCGCGTTCATTAAGCTCAAAGACTTGCTCACGCACGCACCACTTCTTGCCCTACCGAACTTTGATAAGCCTTTTGAGATTCATTGTGACGCTAGTGGTACCGGCATAGGTGGTGTGCTCATGCAAGAAAAATGCCCAATTGCGTACTTTAGCGAGAATCTATCTGGGGCACAACTTAACTACCCCATATATGATAAAGAGCTATATGCCTTTATCTTAGACCTCATGAATTCACTCTTCATACGGACCATGAGACAATCAAGTATCTCAAGGGTCAAACTAAGTTGAACAAGCGTCATGCTAACTCGAGTGAGTTCATTGAGTCTTTCCCCTACGTCATCAAGTACATCAAAGGCAAAGAAAATGTTGTGGCGGATGCGCTTTCCCGCAAATGCATGCTTGTTATAAAACTTGAGTTGAATGTTATTGGCTTTGAGCACATAAAAGACTTATATGAGCATGATCCTTTCTTTGCAAATCCTTATGCTAAGTGTTTGACTCACACTTCTTGGGAACATGATGATGAGGACATCACTAACAAGGTTACACCCATAGCTCCAACTGACACATATACATGACCAATTACTAGAGCTCGCGCATGCCAATTAAATTACCAGGTACTTTCATTTCTTGGTAATGAATCTAATGTTCATGAGAATATGATGTTGCCTAAATTGGATACATTTGTCTTGCTTACAAATGAAGGGCCTAGCTTGGACAAGAAGGATGAACATTGGAGCAAGATCAAGCATGGAGATGATGGCATGCGCAAGGGGAACAAGAATGGAGTTACAAGTGATGATTTCAGGACTTTAAAGCCACCATAATGAGTGTGTGAAGCCTTGGACGAAATATACAAGATGCCACTTCATAAATTTCGTCCAGAGGCTATTATAGGTGATGCGTCACCTTATTACTGGGCCAGACCCATGTAATTTCAAAATACTTGAGTATAGGCTGTTTGTAGAGTCCGTATGTGTGGGGAAACAAGAGTTAGGGTTGGTTTCGGACCCCTCCACCAAGGGCCACGAAATTCTCCCCTCTTTCCCCCATATATACAGCCCTTAGGGCATCGTTTAGACTTTGGGTTTTGTTTAGATTAAAGTTCGCCATAGCTGCAACTTCGCGTACTTTGTTTGTGTTCAACGACCAGACAAAGACGTCACAGAACCCCATTTGATCAATAAAGCTTTCCTCTTGAATTCGCAATATCCAGATTGCAATCTCAGTTTCTTACTTGTTATTCGTTTGTGATAGCGGCGAGGGGTCCGATCTTTCGATGAGATGATAACTATCGATTTGGTGGAGTCGACTTTGACGATCCGACTACAAACGTGCATGACGTTGCGCCTTAGCAATCGCTAAACCAATCTCCAGGGGTTACTGACAATGCCAGAAGCACGATCAGCCTGACCACGAAGGTCTATTCCTGCATGCAATCGAAGAACAAGCAAGAATATGATAAAGCAATCTGAATATTGCAAATATAGATGAAGTATTGATAAAGGTGGGGATCCGTAAGCGGTCTCGGTCTGGTCGTTGGACACAAACGAAGTACACGAAGTTGCAATGGCTAAGTTTGGACTAAGCAAATCCCAACGATAAAGCTACTAGATGGATCTACTTATATAGGAGCAAGGGGTGGCGGCCAATGAGCTGGAAGGACGTCCCAAGGCAGCCTAAAACTGACCCTAGGTTGTACAAGGCTCATGGGCCCAAGTGGAGGTGATGCAACACCTTTGGACTAGTAGTTTGACTCGGATTCTGCTGCAGCGTCAGATTGTTTCGTCGGTATCTCAAAGCTCCGGACGAATTTGAAGGTGAATCCAACTGGGTTGGAAAGTGTACGAAATCTAGTTTCCAACAAAGAAAGAATGACCCAATTCGGACTCCGTATGAAGGGGTTCTTGCCGTTTTGAGCAAGGTATGTCTGCGCAGTCCGAATCTGGATGCAGAACGTGAGAGACATGGACTCTCTCTTCTCTTGGCCCAAAAGTGACGTGAGAGAACTTTTTGAACAACACCTAAACTTCTCTTTTTCCCTTATCTTCATATGTGGATTGTACAAATGTCCCATACACCTGGAATTAGACATGGCACAAAAGTGTGTGAAGTATTTTTGTCCTGGATGACATAAATAAATTGTTGCATAGTTTGCATTACAAATCACCTCACAAATATACATGTATGCAATATTTTTGGTCGTATCCAAGGTAGTCATGTCCTCATCAGTTTGCCTGCAGGAAACAGACCTTCGTGGTCAGGTTGATCATGCTCCGGCGTGGTCAATAACCTCTCGGAGTTGGTTTAGCGATTGCTAAGGCGCGACGTCCACGCACGTTTGTAGTCGGATCATCCAAGTCGACTTCCTCCAAAATGATAACCACCATCTCATCGAAAGACGGGACACCTTTTTGCCTCTATCAAGTGGTATCAGATTTCCAGGTTGCTCGGTGAGATTTTACAATTTTTTGTAGATTAGATCGAGTCTGTTCTTCATACCTACAGTCCACGAAAAAGCCAAAAAAAAATATTAGGGTTAGTTCATCATATCCGAACAAGTCTGAGCCATTGCATAATCTTTTCCGTGTTTGCTTAGTTGAATTTGCGGTTGCATCGTCGCGTCAAGTTGCTAGTCTTAGCGTCTAGTCTTTTAGAGTTTCGAGTTCTGGTCATAAGTTGTCACGCCGCCGCCGCAACATCTTCATCGCTACTGCCACATACCACCACCGATCCGTATCCATATACCACCACCAATCTGTATCCATATACCACCACCACTGCCATATACCACCATCGCTGCCATATTCTACCACCACATATCGACCACCAATCCGAGTTCTTTTCGTTTTAGATTGGGTTTTGAGATCCATCTAGTTTCGGTTTCGTGTGTCCTTGCCTGAGTAGGTCTCGAAAAAAAAAGTCCGGAGACCCCCGGGCAGTTTTTTGGCCAAAATTTCGGCAGGTGAAAATATTTTTTCCCTATCCTATTTTTTGGCTTTTCTGAGTCTTTTGAGACATGTGCCACCATACTGTTTTTTTACCGCACTTTTTCGTCGTCGCTGCCCTGATTCCGAAAAAAGAAAATCGTCAAAAAAGTTCATGCCTATCATCTTAGTTTCACTTGGGAAGTGTTTTGAGACACTCGCCATTATAGTGATTTTCGGCAAAAAAAAACAGTGCAAAAAAAGAGGCGAAAAAAAATTCAGAGTATGCTTTCCCCTTGATTACGTGCAGCGCCGTGATTTTGTTAGTGTTCTAGGCTCGCGTCTCTAGTACGGTCTAGCCTAGGACCAGCACAATACCGTCGTTGAGCGTTTATTCAACTTTGCATCTCTGAATTGATTATTGCTGACCCTTTTTGCTACCATCTTATAAGCCTTCCCAGCTCCACATACATCTACGTCGTGCGTTTGACTCTCCCTGGTAATCGATCCAACCTTTGAGAGTTTTGACTACCACGGTTGCCGATCACCACCTGCTGCTGGGTAAGAACTGATAAGAATTTGAGTTTTGCTTGACGGATTTGTGACGCCCCACCACCACCATTTTCTAGTAGTCTGTAGGATCATATTTCTGTGTGTTTCTATTGCTGCTAACCATGCCAGGATCTCAAGTCGACAAGACTGACTGGGAGAACATGACAAACAAGGAGTTGCATGATAAATTTCAGCAAGTGATGGGTCAACAGGTAGCAGATGTCATGACCAGTTTTGACAACGCACTAGCAAGGATGGATGGCATTGAGAAGTCAATTGACACCAAGTTGGATGCCAAATTCGATGAAGT
Source organism: Secale cereale (assembly GCA_902687465.1). Taxonomy (NCBI): domain Eukaryota; kingdom Viridiplantae; phylum Streptophyta; class Magnoliopsida; order Poales; family Poaceae; genus Secale; species Secale cereale. The sequence continues at coordinate 257,028,541 of LR738713.1, read as the reverse complement.
GCTTGCGCGTCTACCTCCACCTGCTGCACCGTTACAACAACAACAACAACAACCACCTTCACGTTGCGAAATCGTCCTCCGCAAAGCGAGCCGTGTCCCTCTTCTGCCTGGCCAACCTGTTGGTGCTGTTGTTGATACTTCTGTAGCTCCTGCTGCTGCTGAGGAGGAGGACGATTACGTGGGGGATTACGAGGAAGAGGTTGATCAAAATCAGAACTACGTGCAACAACCAGGTCATCCACATGCATATAATCGCAATGGTAGGGCTGCAGCATACCCTCAGGTACGCGATCATGACCATCTCCCTAAACTAAAATTGAATATTCCACCATTTGAGGGTAGATATGTTCCTGATATATATCTTACTTGGGAGTTAGAAACCGAACAACGTTTTACATGTTTAAAATATCCCGAGGAGAGACGTGTTGCTACTGCTCTTTGTGCTTTCACTAGTTTTGCTTGTGTGTGGTGGTCTGAATATTGTAGATTACATCCGGATAATATTCCAACTACTTGGGCTGCTTTGAAAACTGTTATGCGTACTCGTTGGGTTCCACCATGTTATCAACGTGAATTACTTCAAAAATTGCAGCGCTTAAGACAAGGAAAAAATTATGTAGAAGAATATTATCAGCAATTACAAACTGGCCTGATTAGATGTGGTATTGTTGAGGAGAATGAAGCTATGCTTGCACGTTTTATGGGTGGATTAAATAAAGAGATTCAGACCATTCTAGAGTATAAGGATTATAATAATATCACTCGTTTATTCCATCTTGCTTGCAAAGCTGAACGTGAAGTGCTGGATCGATAGGCATTGGCGCGGACTAAGTTTTCTGCAGGTCGACCTTCAACATGGACACCGCGTGCATCCTCTACTTCCACACATTCTACTGCACCGACACCTCCATCAGCTGTTACCTCCAGCCGTGATACAAGGAAGCAGGCACAACCACCATTATCTGCCAAGAGCATACCTATTGGGCCTGCATAGAGTTCTTCTTCTTCCATGGCATCAACAGGGCACACCAGTGATATTATTTGTCGTCGTAGTAAGGGAAGAGGACATTTTGTGATGTAGGGTGGAACCCTAGATGGCCGATCTTTCACGAAATGGTGGGGATCCCATGAAAAACACGAAGAACACGAGGGGGAATACGAGGAGAAACATGAGAAAATCAATCAAACCAACAAGAACAAGTCACACATATGCTAGATTCTCGAAACACAAAGAGATACAAGATCCATGATCAACAAGGGACGATACAAGTAGCGATAGTCTTCTCCGTGAGGAGGTCTTGGTATCCCGTAGGATCTTCTCCGCAGAGGTCTTGAATCCGTGTGGATCTTCTCCGTGGAGGCGCCGCAGTCACTCCCAAGGAGATGAACCACTAGTGCATGAGCAAAGCTCTATCTCAAATGAGCTAAACCTAAGCTAACCCTCACTAGGAGGAGGTGGAGGTGTATATATAGTCTAGGGACACGAAGGGGTAAGTGGGAGAGGGATACATGGGCCTCTGGCCCGATAACTGTGCGCAGACAGCATGTAGCGGATGTCCGACGGCTACCGGAAGTCCGGTAGCTCGCTAGGGTCCGGACGTGACTTCCGCTATTTTCCTTCTGTGATCGCCGTTACGGATGTCTGGTGGTTGCCGGTCGTCCGGTCGCCTGGGATGCGCCGGTCGTCCGGTGAAGGCCAGACGTCCGGAGCCTGAAGCTTTTCCAGCAGCTTCTCTTGATCCTTGTACTTCGTGTCCTCGTTGTCTTGTCCAATGCTCCTAGCTGTTCCACGGCCTCCCTCTTGGTTCCTGGTCATGCATAGCACATATATTTGAGGTAGTAGCCATGTCGCACATGTAGAAAGTGGAGGTTCAGAGAGGAGCGAGTTAACCTTGTGTCCAATTGTGTGTAGTTTAGGTCTCGTCGAAGTGAACATGGGGATGATCGTGGGAAGCTCCGCATCATCTCCCCTCCCTTGGGAAAGATCCGAGCTCGAATCAAAAACCTCATCACCATGGAAATGGTAGTCGTGAACGGACTTGTAGTTGGACGAAGTTGAGGTCATGTCGCAATCCAAGTACTCCAAGGTGTCTCCGATATGTGTTACATGCAAAATGAGCAAACAAAAAGTACACTTGGAAATACAATGGTTAGCGCACACAAAGTGTCCATCATGTAAGAATGAGTCCGTGTGACAAGGTACATGAAGCTTACCAAGATGATATAGTATGAGATGTAAAGCATTCATGTGATCAAATGCATTTGTGGTGCACACAAAGGTGTTGTGAATGTGATCAATGCAACCATTGTGCAAAATGATGTCATAGTGTGATGGTTTATCAAGAGCATGAACATGGCAATGGATGCTGAATATGTGTATGTTATCATGCAATTGATGGAGGACAAGATGATCATGATGTATGAATATGCCATCAAGAAAGATCACAACAAATTTGCTAAGGAAATGCACAAGCTCATATATCATGGATGACATGGGAATACAAGATGCAACAAGGCAATCATAATTTGAGTCAATCCATGCATAAGATGCAAATTTTTCATGGGTAAGATAAGTCCAAGGAGCATGGCACGTGAGCACACAATCAACAAATATGAAGGTTTTGGTGCAATGTGTCAAAGGGATGTCGATATACCAATGCTCAATGTCAGGGAATGAGTGGAGTTCCGAAGGGTTATCCAATAAGTCCGAGCGCTCCTCAACTTGAAGGTCCATAGGGTCCATCTCCAATGACGGTCCTCCATCCAATAGATGTATCATGTAGACAACAAGAAGGAAACAACAATGAAAGCATGGCCCATCCGATATGAGTAAGTGAGGATAGCTCAAAAGGAAGGAGTTCACCTTTATGAGGATGTCGGAAATGTTGGTGTTGTGCATCATGTAGGCCTTTGCATGACCAATATGTATAGTGATGATACCACCTTGTGAATCCTTCAAAATGAAAGAACATGACAAACACTCGTAAAAACAAATGAGGTTAGTGTGAATCCAAAACCTAGCATTCGTGAGGGAAAATACCCAACAAGTTGATGCGGAGCATCCTACGATCATCCCCATGTACACTACGACTACTCCCCAAACCCCAAGTGGACATACAATGAGACCTCCAACTTGTGCCATTGGACATAAGGTGAACTCTCTCCTTGTTCAACTTCCCTTGGACCCACATGAGACATGGCTACTACCTCAAACAAAGACACTTCGTGTGCCTAGGTACCAAGGAACCAACAAGGAGAAGGAAGGGCGCAAGATGGACACCAAACGCATGGACAAGGATTTTCCCAGCGCAGAGAAAGAGGTACTACCGGTCCAACTACCGGTCTGCCGGTACTACCGGTCAACTACCGGTCTACCTTCTGTGATCGACCGGTGCAAGGCCGGTGCAAGGCCGAAACTTCCGCTAAAACCGTAAAAACCGGTACTACCGGTCCCAGGACCGGTACTACCGCCCTACCTGCGCGCATATGAAGGGGTTTCACCCCATGTATCCCCCAACTTACCCCTTGGACTATATATACTTGTCCCTTAGCTCCGTACTAGGGTTACCTTAGGTTTAGTTCATTTGAGACAGAGCTTTGCTCATCCATTAGTGGTTCATCTCCTTGTGAGTGACTGCGGCCCCTCCACGGAGAAGATCCACACGGATTCAAGACCTCCTTCACGGAGAAGATCCCGCGGGATACCCCAAGACCTCCTCACGGAGAAGAACCAGTTACCCTTTGTATCGTCCCTTGTTGATCATGGATCTTGTATCTCTTTGTGTTTCGAGGATCTAGCATATGTGTGACTTGTTCTTGTTGGTTTGAGTGATTCTCTCGTGTTTCCCCTCGTGTTCCCCTCTCGTGTTCTTCGTGTTCATCGTGGGATCCCCTCCATTTCGTAAAAGATCGGCCATCTAGGGTTCCACCCTACATCATTATGGTATCATGAGCCTTGGTTCATCACGAATTTGGAGCCTCCCCACCGTTTTCTAGCCTTGTTTTGTTGTGTTCTTCCCCAAATTCGAAAATTCCCCACCAAAAATAGCCCCAATTTTTTTTTGTGATTTGTTGGTTTGATGAGGTTTTTTAGGATTTGATCCATGGATTTGCTTGGTTTCAAGTCGATCTAGCTTCCCCACAAGTTTCCCCACCTTCCATCCACGAAATCCGTCAAATCTTGCCCCCGAAATCATCCATTTCCGCCCCAAAATCCATCCCGATCCAGATCTGCGAATTTTCCCGACACCAGCGGTACAACCAGCCCCCAAGGCGGTACTATCGCCCCCCCCATCACCCGGTAGCCGAAACAGGTGCCCCGGGACGCTCCAGGAGCGGTACAACCGCCCATGCAAGCGGTACAACCGTCCCTCCCAGTTTCAGCCTCGGTTGATTGACAGTTTTGACCATAACTAATTCATACGAACTCCGATTTGGACGTTCTTTAGCTCGTTTTGAAGCTCTTGACATCCCCCATCACACAAAAATACTACCATCATCTTTTGACTCCATCAAATTTTGTCAAATTTGGCAAGTTTGTATCGGCCCTCCACCATATTACCCGCATAGCCACCATAGCTTTACGCAACCTAACCCATTTTGTCCACCATATCATTTGTGGTTGCTTGAGTAGTGATTTGAGTCTCCTAAGGTGTTTAGGCTACTTAGGGACAATTGCTTCTTCATCAACCACAACCACCACTTCCGCATAGCCTATTCCACTATACATAGCCAACCCAACTTAATCCAATTTTGTTCGAGCTTGTTTGAGTTGTGGCTCGTGTCTCCTAAGGTGTTTCGGCTACTTAGGGACCGTGACTTCAACTCCGATACCGTGTATAGCCCATCACACACATCCACCACCATAACCCATTTTGACCGGGTTTCCACCAACAATTCCGCAACCACCACCGCTTGTCCGCTACCACCATTTGACATTTGTCCTTGAGATTTTGAGTTGTGGTTTTTCCATTTCCTAAGGTGTTTCGGCTAATTAGGAACGGGTCTACATCAAGAACACCGCCTCTCATCATCGACTCGGACGGTAACCTCGACGACATCATTGTATATTCCCTTGCAATTGCATTGTTAACCCCTAGCCCATTTTTGCGTCACTTCCATCGAGACTAGCAATTCGAGTATTGCCGGCAACGTTACTTGTGCACATTAGTGATCATACTTTCCATAACATACATACCATATCACCGTGGTGCATATCTTGGTATCATCTCTTGTGACACAAGCTTGTCATCGCATATACTCAATTGCTATCTTGGTTCGTGAAGTTTTGCATGAGAAAAGAGCTCAAAAGAGAAAGAGCCAAACAAGCTTTTAAGCACAAAGAAAAAGATACGCAAAGAGCTTTTAAGCAAGAACCATAGCATCACACTACATTAAGATTGTCATACTCGATCATTTTGGATCATACCACCGGAATACCATACATATAGCATACTTGGGATAGAAGTCGTTGCATTTTTCTTAGTAGGTTGTGCACAAGTTCGTCCGCCTATTATGCAATCGCGCTAGCGTCTCTCTAGTGTTGTGCAACATGAGCATTTTCGTGCATTCCACATTTTGGATCATTCCTTGGTTGCACAACCCCATCTATCTATCTGTGTGTGTGTTTTCGTGTGCCACCGATATTGCTATTGGTCTACTTGTTTCACTTGCGAATTTGTGAATCTCTTTCAACTTTATTGACTCTTGCTAACATTTTGCATCAAATTTTTGTGCCACTATCCTCACCGAGCTCCACCATAGGCTTTACTTGTGTAGGTGTGAGAAACCGACAAGAATTGGTACCAATTGTGCTATTTCCTTGTTCCACATTTGAGTGATCATTGATCCATCTTCAACATCGGTCAAGGTACATTTGGTATAGTTCATCTCTTTCTCCCACTCATACTTGCAAGCGTCTTGTGATGGATAGGCAAGGCATTTCATCTCCGGTCTTCAACATTGACGGCGCGAACAATGACATCCACGCGAAAACCATCGGACTACAACGAGCAATGCAAGAGCACTTGGGCAACATCGCCATCGAACTACGACACTCCAAGACAAGGACAATGGCTTCCTTCGACGACATGTGCGACTCCTTCAACAAATAAATGGCGGAGCTCCGACACTTGGTGGTCGATTACAAGTTTTCTTCCCCTTCGTCATCCTCTCGGCGGCGACGTTCAAGTCACAAGTCTTTGGAGCACAAACATGATGCAAGTGCAAGTCTTCCACATCCACACCGCCATGGCGACCATCGACATCGTCATGAAGGGCAAGTCACCTCCAAGCATCATGTGCACGACGACGATGAACGCCATCTACCAAGAGCTCAAGCACTACAACGACACCATCAAGATGAAGATGCTCGACACGCGCAAACGTACAAGTCCAAAGACGCTCTACTTCACGCCAAGCCCAAGCTTCAAGAGAACATAAGAAGACCGCGAGACAAGCACACCCAAGACGGAGCTACGGCTACAACCATCACTTCGGCATCTTCGCCAAGTGCTATCAAGGCATCTTCGCCTTTGGACGTACGGCATCTTCGCCTACTTCCCATGAGCTCGCCTACATCGATGTCTTCATCATCAAGGCGATCATCTACGAGCGACGGCGACAAGACGGTTGAGCATGGGCCATCCCCTTCGACCAAGGCGACGAGCATCAACCTCGTCGACACCATGTGTAATGCCCAGGATGGGACTATACCTCCTACGTGTCGAGGCACGACTTAAAGGTATAAGCCCATCCTAGAATGATCTCAAGTTTGGTATCTTTGCACGACTCATGTAAAAGAGGGATTAAATTGCAAAAGGAGATAGTTGGCTTACACTCGCCACTTCACACAATACAATAAATAAACAAAACATCATTCAAAACATCACAACCCGACTACGGGTGAAGATCCAAAAGAAAGATACCAAAACAACATAAAGCCACAGGTCAAGATCGAATCCTAGTAGAAGCCACTACTGAACATCGAAACGTAACAAGCACTCTCTTCAACGGACTCCCAGTGAAGAACTTGAAGCAGCTCCTGCATCAAACTCGGCTGAACCTGCATCTGGTGTGGTGAAGTAACTGTGAGCCACAGAGGACTCAGCAATCCCATAACCATGGGTAACAAGACTAGCAAAGCTTTAAGGGTAGGAGGAGGTAAGGTGGTGAGGTTGCAGCAGCGACTAAGCATAATATGGTGGCTAACTTACGAGTACCAGAATAAGAAGAGCATCTACGCAAACGGTCGCAAAAGAGGTGATCGCTAAAGATCCTAACTACATACGTTCAAACATAACCCCACCGTGTTCTCTTCTCAAAGTGAAAAGAGACAGTCACGGTTACTCACACAGTTGTGTGTTTTACTTCGGATCATCTGTCAAGTTTTCTACAACCGGACATTAACAAATTCCAATCTGCCACATAACCGCGGGCACGGCTTTCGAAAGATCATAACCCTGCAGGGGTGTTCCAACTTAGCCCATCACAAGCTCTCACGATTAGCTGAAGTGATAAATATAATATCATCACTCCTTATCTTAGGGAAAACCGATCAGGCTCGGCATCCCGGTAGCACAAGTCATTTCGACAATGGTAAAACAAGTCCAGCAAGACCTCCCGGCGTGCCGACACCCTGATAGTAGCCGCGCGTATCTCGTCTCAGGCCACGTCCGGATGAGCAGTACGTACAGATACCGAAGACCCCAGCGAACTGGGTGGTATCAGCAAGTGGCTCTAGTTTGGGACCAACACCATCATCACTGGCCCCCCCTGCTATGTAGAATTAAGAACCCGAGGGTGCGACCCCCTATGCAATTTTAATTAATTAATTAAGTTGTTATTATGAGGCAAATTAAAACCAATGTTGGGCCTTGCTGGAGGAGTTTTATTCAAAGTCGAACTGTCAAGGGGTCCCCATTACACCCATCGTGTTAGGAACGCAAAATCAAGGAACATAATGCCGGTTTATCGGCACCTAAGGTGGCATGAGTGGAACAAAACACCGAGCAAAAGGCCAAGCCTTCCACCCATGCCCAGTATATAGGTGTGTTAATAATAATTATAGATATTGTGATATATCCAACCACAAGTTCCCTCCTGGAACGAACTTCATCTTCACCTGCAACTAACAACGCTATAAGAGGGACTGAGCAAGCGAGGCTGAGCAAGCGGGTAACATAGCCAAACAGTGGTTTTGCTAGGAAGGTGTCAAGGTTAGAGGTTTCATGGCAACAAGGAGAGGCTGACATAAAGATGGGTAGCGCGACATGTAACGATAGCATCGAGACAACTAAGCATTGCAATGGTAGTAAAGGTATCCAAGGGTATGATCATCTTGCCTGGGATTCCACAAGGGAGAAGAACGCATCCATGAAGAAGACGGAGCAACAGACGAGCGGATCCTCACAACTCCGGAACGAAACCGAGGCTAACAAGAGAAGCAACCGGAAAGAAAACAAACAACGCGGTAAACACACAAGCATAAACATGGCATACGATGCGCAAACAAGTATGATGCATGTCCGGTTTAAATAAGCATGGCATGGCAAGTGCACAAACAAATACTACAAGTTAAGTGGAGCTCAATATGCAACGAGTTGCATATTGACGAAACACCACATTAATTATTTAATTGACTCTCGTTTATTTACAAGACAAGATTTAATGTTTTTAGCATGGCAAGAGGTGAAACATAAAGAAACTACACTATTAAGGCATTTTAAATGAGGTCGGAAATAACAACAACATATCCGGAAAATCCCCATGAGCATGTTTAATAATTATAAAGCAACAACAATTAAACATTTTAGTGTTGTTAACATGATGCGGATGACATGATCAAGTTTATGCAATTTATGTTAAAGGTTGACAATTAACAAGATATGAAGCATTTGTCACCGTGGTGGAAAGAAAGAGGTGCCACGGCAACGATCCAAAAATGATGCCACGGCAACATATCGGTTCCGGTAACTCGTTGAGAGTCCGGTGCAAAAGATGAAGGTGGTGGTGTGAACGAGTCGAACAAGATGAAAGGTGGGGCGATCCCGTTGCCGGGTTCCCACGAGTCGGCGACGAGGCAACCGAGGAACATGACAAAAGGTGGAACGGGCACGATGCACACAAGGAAACATTTCATACAACCACAACAAGCAACACACGGGTCATCGGCTCGGCGGTTATACCTTCGGAACAAACGTTCACGGGGCGGTTCGAGAGCGTAGAGGAAGAAGGCGTTCACGTGTCCGACGAGGAAGAAGTCGTTCCGTAGAGGGAAGTAGTTGTTCTCGCAACTCGTAGAGGAAGTAGTGGTTCACGTCATCGTGTCGTGGTACTTGGCGAATTCCTCGTTTCCGGGCGACGGTAGTGGTACATGCCGTAGAGGGAAGTAGGTACACGGGCGACGGTAGACGTTCACATTCCGTAGTGGTACTTGGTGTCTCCGGGCGTCGGTAGTCGTACACGGGGCGTTTTGTAGATGTTCAGGGAGCTCGTTCGTAGATGTACTCATATCCGGAGGGGTACTTGTTGTTTCATCGTCGTGGTACTTGGGGGTTCGGCCTTGTACACGGGTCTCCTGTCAATTCACAGTACCAGGCAACACAACAACAACAAAACAAAGGAGCAAAACAAGGGCTGCACGAGGCCACGGCAGCAGCAGTACAACAAAACACGGTAGTGGATCCGAGCCGAAGGGTGCAGTGGCTCGGCGCGCACTGGCCGGTGCAGAGGCGGAAGAACGAAGGTGCGGCGCGGGGCTCCTGGCCACCGGTCGACGCGGGACTCGGGGACGGAGGGAGCGGCCTGCGGTGCTGCTGTGCGGACGAGGCAGAGCTCCTGGCCGGCGGTCTCCTGCGTCGGGGCTGTGCCTGCTGGCTTGGCGAGGGAGGAGCACCAGCGCGAGGGAGGCCACGGGCCTCGGTCGAAGGTCGGGCGCGTCACGGCGTCCTGGCGGGGAGTCGGCAGGGGCGCGGGGCGCATCGGGCGCTGCGGGAGGACGACGCGCTCGCGGGGCAGGGAGCCCGCGCGCGGGGCGGCTCGTGCCAGAGGGAGACGAGGCAGGGGCGGCGCCCTGCCTTGTCGACGAGAGGGGAGGCCTGGCGATGGAAGTAAGCGGGAGAAGGGGGCGCGAGGAACCTGGCCTCGACGCGAGGGAGGAAGGCGAGAAGGAAGGGGGCGGTCGGGCGAGGCGATTGGGGCTCGAGCGATGGGGTCTTTCGGGCAGAGGAAGGGGATCGAGGGCATCGGGCTGGGATCGAGGGGAAGAGGTAAGTGGTGGCGGCGGTCGAGGAAAAGAGAGGGAGGAGCGAAGGGACTTAGGGTTAGGGAGGCTTGGGCCTAGAGGAGATGGGCCGCTGGGAGGAGAGGGAGGCCTGGTGCGGCTGGAGGGGGAAGCTGCAGGCCGAAAGGAGGCCTGGCTGCTGGGCTCCTTCTTTGCTGTTTTTTTTTCAAATTAAAATAGAATACACAACAAGAAAGAAAGAAGGGGGGTGCTAGAAAATAGAGTTATGGCATAGGGTAAAATTCCTGGACTCACAAAAATGTTAGGAATTTAAATAAAATGGCTGGAGGGTTTTTGGAAGGACCTCGAACAACGGGAAGAATTAAAGGGAGGGTTTGACGGTGAAACTTGAAGGGAAAAAGACATGGGGAAATATTGCAAGTGTGTTGCGGGTAATTCCAAATAAATGGAATATTATTATATAGCTCCCTAATAATATTGGGATGATATGTTTTAAAGAGAAGACATCTTCCCTCGATTTAAATGGACCGAAGGTCCACACGGTTTGTTTAGGTTGAGATGCAAAAATAAAATGACATGATGGCATGATGACATGATGCAATGCAAAAATAAATAAAGCAAGCACAAAGAACACACTGGAGACCCCGGAACATCTGGAATCTTCTGGAATCTTCTGGGACGTCGGTCTCGGGCGTCACACCATGAAGACGGCGCCCCTATTCGACTACTACTCAGGGTCAAGCTACGCGAGCAAGCATGAGACCTTCTCTTTGACCTCGGAGGAGCGTGATGATTTGCCACCTCCCACGGCATTCATCTTTGGAGGCATTACGGATGAGGAAGTTGAGCATGGAGACTATTGCACCTACACCTCTTCGACATCCACATATGATGAGATGCCCCAATTCCCATGTGAGGAGAGCCACCACCACATGAGTGATACGAGTGACTCCACCATATGTGACATTGAGAGTATTTCCTTTGAGAGAATGAGAGTGACCACTACTAGCCCCATACATGAGAGCATGCCATTTCTCCTATGTGAGGTTGAGAGCCATTTGAGTGACTCCACCAACCATACGAGTGAGAGAATCCACGAGGGAGTGAGCGAGCCACAACACTTAGTGAGTGAGGTAGTTGATAGGGCATGTGAGGCCACTATGATTTCTAACGACTTAACCTCTAACCCGAGTGTGTTTTCTTTGGTGCTAGGTCTCCTACAAGAGGACATGCCTACCCTTGACAAGTCTGTCCCTCCAATAGACAACCCGATGGCCATGGTGGAAGAAGATGCACCACCCACATGGTTCCATCATGATGAAGATGAGAACGATTGGATCTTGAACACCTCACCTACAACGCATGAGCGACACTCCAAAGGTAAAATAGGTGAAGGTGATGCGCTTGTCCCACTAGTGGACTATCTGGACAATGATTGCTTGCATGATGTTGACACACCTATTGCCATGCTTCATGCTAGTGCAACTTCATCATGTCTTGACTTACCTATTTATGATGAATATGATGATGAGCATGTTGAGTTGCCTAGTTGTGATGCTATGCTCCATAGGATATCATGTGAAAATTCTTTTGGTCACATCATGTTTGATAATCCTTTGAGCTTGCCATATGCTATGAGTGAGATCTCACATATTGTATCATTTTAATCTCAACATAGTACCTATGCTTGCCCCATTAAAGTTAATCCTATTTGCACTTGTGGCATAGATGACAAGATGATGGTCATTGGAATGTGTTTCTCTTGCGATGATATTGCCATGCTTCCTTTACATGATTTGCGAAATTCATCTAATATACCATGCCATGATCACATTGCTCCGGATATGCATTGTTTTGGATGTTATCAATATTCTCCATTCGATGTTTCCATTGATGCTCATGAGGAGACCCCCATAGTTTCCTCATACATACTAGGAGATCTTGATACATTCCATACCTTGCATGATTACCATGATTGTGTGCACCATATGCATTCCATGAATAACAATGCTTATATTTCTTGTGATGCATTACACAATTTGAGTCTCCATTATGCTATACATAACAACAAACCTCTCATGATAGATGACATGTTTCTATATCACGCATCTCATTTATTTGAGCATTGGCTATTTTGTGCTAACCAACACATGCACGTGCGCATCATGATGGATGATGTGTACATATACCACGCACACACAATTTTTCCTTTGTCTTTGTTTTTTGTAGGTACTCATGAACATTTGTCAACCTCACAATCCCATGAGTTGACAAAACGAGCTCTTGAGAGCAACGACGATTTGGGATTCCGTGGAATCGCCTTACCACCATTCTCTTTGCGCAACCACTACGCGCATCTCTTATTCTTGGCTCTCACACGGCTATGGGTTATTTACCACTTGTCACCTTATGCCCATACTATCGTGTTCACTTTGCATGTTATACCTCTTGCTATGACTTTGCCATGCAATTGTGACCCTTGCTTGCCTTTACACATGATTCACCATTATGCTACTTCTATGTGTATTTGCATGCTTGGAGGAGATACTAGTAGCTATTGCCAAGATTTCTTTGTGCCCCATGCTATTGTTGATTCTTGTGTTGGGAGAGTCATGATGTTCCATTGCTATTTACATAGGACTTCTTACCACCACAATGATGAGACTTTGCTCACATCTTGCTTTCATGCTTGTGCTATGCCATGTGCATTACTCATGCCTACTATTTGCACACATGACATGCTTGCCATGATTACCTCTAGTACGTTGCATCTTCGCACTACTAGCTTGTTTGACATGATCACTATGCTTGCTTGCTATGTTGCATCACCCATGTTCCTCTCTTACTTGATTTCTTGGGTTGATGACATATATGTCCATGCCACTCACATGATATATCTTGATCATTGTCATTTGTCTCCACTAGTTGCATCTCTCAACACTTGTATTGAGTGCAACAATGCTATGTTTATTGATCTTGGAGACTTGGACACCATATTTGTGATGCATGCTTGCTTGTTTGAGCCTAATGCCTTTGGTTGTTATCGCATCATATGCTTACATGCCATGCCACATTACCTTGTCCTTTCTTACGATAAGAATGATGCAAGCACTTATTGGGTATTTCCCCTCACGAATGCTAGGTCTTGCATTCACGCGAACCTTATTTGTTTTTCCGAGTGTTTGTCATGTTCTTTCATTTTGAGGGATTCACAAGGCGATGCCATCATGCGACAACTTGGTCATGCGAAGGCATACATGATGTGCAACACCAACACTCGCGAGACCCTCCTTAAGGTGCACTCCTTCCCTTTGAGCCATCCTCACATACGCATATTGGATGGGTCATTCTTCCATTGTTGTCTTCTTCTTATTGTCTACATGATAATCTATTGGAGAGAGGACCTACATTGGAGATGGACCTTCAAGATGAGGAGCTCTCGGACTTATTGGATGCACCTTCGGACCTTCACTCATGCCACGACATCGAGCATTGGTATATCATAACTCCTTTGGCACATTACACCAAAACCTTCATATTTGTTGATTGTGTGCTCACATGCCATGCTCCATGGACATATCATTCACATACCAAATCTACATCTTATGCATGGATTGACTCACATTATGATTGCCTTGTTGCATTGTGTATTCCCATGTCATCCATGATATATGAGCTTGTGCATTTTCTTAGCAAATTTGTTGTGATCTTTCTTGATGGCATGTTCACACATCATGATCATATTGTCCTCCATCAATTGCATGATAACATACACATATTGAGCATCCATTTCCATGTTCATGCTCTTGATAAACCATCACACTATGACATCATTTTGCACAATGGTTGCATTGATCACATTCACAATACCTTTGTGTGCACCACAAATGCATTTGATCACATGAATGCTTTACATCTCATACTATATCATCTTGCTAAGCTTCATGTACCTTGTCACACAGACTCATTCTTACATGATGGACACTTTGTGTGCGCTAACCATTGTATTTCCAAGTGTACTTTGTGTTTGCTCATTTTGCATGTACCACATACCGGAGACACCTTGGAGTACTTGGATTGCGCTATGTCTTCAACTCCGTCCAACTACAAGTCCGTCCATGACAACCGTTTCCATGGTGATAAGGTTTTCGATCCGAGGTCGGATCTTTCCCAAGGGAGGGGAGATGATGCGGAGCATCCTACGATCATCCCCATCTACACTACGACTATTCCCCAAACCCCAAGTGGACATAGGATGAGACCTCCAACTTGTGCCATTGGACATAAGGTGAACTCTCTCCTTGTTCAACTTCCCTTGGACCCACATGAGACATGGCTACTACCTCAAACAAAGACACTTCGTGTGCCTAGGTACCAAGGAACCAACAAGGACAAGGAAGGGCGCAAGATGGACACCAAACGCATGGACAAGGATTTTCCCAGCGCGGAGAAAGAGGTACTACCGGTCCAACTACCGGTCCAACTACCGGTCTGCCGGTACTACCGGTTAACTACGGGTCTACCTTCTGTGATCGACCGGTGCAAGGCCGGTGCAAGGCCGGAACTTCCGCTAAAACCGTAAAAACCGGTACTACCGGTCCCAAGACAGGTACTACCGCCCTGCCTGCGCGCAGATGAAGGGGTTTCACCCCATGTATCCCCCAACTTACCCCTTGGACTATATATACTTGTCCCTTAGCTCCGTACTAGGGTTAGCTTAGGTTTAGCTCATTTGAGACAGAGCTTTGCTCATCCACTAGTGGTTCATCTCCTTGTGAGTGACTATGGCCCCTCCACGGAGAAGATCCACACGGATTCAAGACCTCCTTCGGAGAAGATCCCGTGGGATACCCCAAGACCTCCTCACGGAGAAGAACCAGTTACCCTTTGTATCGTCCCTTGTTGATCATGGATCTTGTATCTCTTTGTGTTTCGAGGATCTAGCATATGTGTGACTTGTTCTTATTGGTTTGAGTGATTCTCTCGTGTTTCCCCTCGTGTTCCCCTCTCGTGTTCTTCGTGTTCATCATTGGATCCTGATGCGGAGCATCCCAAGGTCATCCCCAAGGACCATCAATCGCCTTACCAAGTGCTCCAAGGACACGTCCTCGTGCTAGAGCACTTGAATCCGAGGTTAACTCTCTGCTTGTTGAATTCCCATTTGACCACCTTGAGACTTGGCTACTACCTCAAACGGAGACACTTTGTATGCTTAGGTGCCAAGGAGAAGTTACGGTGCAAGACGGATGCCAAGAGCACGAACCGGGATTCTCCCAGCGCAGAGAAAGAGGTACTACCGGTCCAACTACCGGTCCGCCGGTACTATCGGTCCAACTACCGGTCAACTACCGCTCCACCTTCTGTGATCGACCGGTGCAAGGCCGGAACTTCCGGTAAAACCGCAAAAACATGTACTACCGGTCCCAGGACCGGTACTACCGCCCTGCCTGCGCGCAGTTGAGGGGTTTTCACCCCATGTATCCCACCAACTTACCCCTAGAATATAAGTACTCCTTCCCTTCCATCTTTTAGGGTCAGCTTTTGGATAGCTCATCATAGACCTTTGTGGTTCCTCTCCTACGAGACCGCGGTCTCTTCGGAGAAGATCCACCTCGGATTCAAGACCTCCACACCGGAGAAGATCCCAAGGGATACCCCAAGACCTCCTCCGGGAGAAGACTATCTTTGTACCACCGTTGTTGACTATGGATCATGTATCTTGATGTGTATCGTGGATCTAGCACCTGTGTGACCATATTTGTGTTGATTTGAGTGTTTCCCCTCGTGTTTTCCTCCGTATCTTCCTTGTGTTCTCCGTGTTCATCGTGGGATAACCTCCTTTCGTGAAAGATCTGCCGATTAGGGTTCCATCCTACATCATTATGGTATCATGGGCATAGGTTGATCACGAATTTGGAGCCCACACCTTGTTTTCTAGCTTGTTTTTGTTGTGTTCTTCCCAATTTTGAAAATCCCCACCAAAAATAGCCCCATTTTTTTTTTGTGATCTGTTGACTTGGCGAGATTTTGTTGAATTTGTTCCATGGATTTGTTGTGCCACGAGTGGATCTAGCATTTCCCCAAGTTTCACCACTTTCCATCCCCGAAATCCATCCAATTTCGACCCCGAAATCATCCATTTCCGCCCATATTTTGCCCCGATCCAATTCTGAGAATTTTCCCGACACCAGCGGTACTACCAGTGGAACAAGCGGTACTTCCGTTGAGCACCACAAGCGGTACTACCGGCCTACCAAGCGGTACTTCCGCCCCACCCAGTTTCAGCCTTCCGAGTTTCACCGTTTCGACCGTAACTTTCACTCCCGAACTCTGATTTGAGTGTTCTTTGGCTCGTTGAAAAGCTAGCGACATGCCCGAGCTGCTCATCTTGGTTTTACAACCATTAGAATCCATCAAATTTTGTCAAATTTGGCAAGTTTGCTTAGGCCCTCCACCATATAAACCTTCCGCATACCACCACCACTTCCGCAACCACCATCGTTTCACCGTTTCGATTTTGACAATTTTGTCTCACTTTGCCTTGGATACTTGAGTTGTGGTTTCACCTTTTTCTTGGATGTTTCGGCTACCTTGGAACGGAACGACATCAACAACACCACCGCTCACCCTCGGCAAGGACGGTAACATCGACGACACCTTGTTCATCCTACCTTGCAATTGCATTGTCACCCTATGGACCATCTTTGCGTAGCTTTCCAATTGAGGCTAGCCATTAGAGTATTGTCGGGCCAAGACACTTGTGCACATTAGTGATAGTTATAGATATTGCATACTACATCATCATATCTCCGTGTGACACAAGAATGATCCGCATACACAATAGCTACCTTGATCCGAGAAGCATGCATAAGTGCCCAAAGAAAGAGCTCACAAGCTTTTAAGCAAAAGAGCCAACCAAAGCTTCTAAGCAAAAGGAAAATAGCATCATACGCCTTGCATCAAAAGAGATCATATGACATAGCAATACATCATCTTGTGCTCAAGCATCAGCACATCATACACTCATAGTATACTTGTGATAGGAAGTCGTTACGTTTTGCCTCTTATAGGTTGTGCACAAGTGGTATCCGCCTATTAAGCAATCGGTTAGCGTCTCTCTAGTGTTGTGCAACACGAGCATTTTCCGTGGATTCCACATTTTCGCTCACCCTTGGTTGCACAACCACATTTATCTATCCGTGTGTGTGTTCCGTGTGTTACTTCTTGCTTGTGATCTACTTGTTGCATGAGCAAATTGTGAACCATTTTCAACATCATTGAGTCACTTTGACAATTTCATTGAATTTGTGCCACCATCCTAACCAAGCTCCTCTCAAAGCTTTACTTGTGTAGGTGTGGGAATCGACACGAAGTGGTACCAATATTGCTATTTCCGGGTTACATTATTGAGTGATCATTTTTTTTTTGACTATAAGCAGTAGGGTAAAACCCCACTGTGATTATTATAAATAAATAAAGATAGTATAACAAAAAGTCATAGAGGCTTGAGATAAGCCTTCAAGAAAAAAGGAAAGATGAAACACTAAGCTAAGCTACTAAAAAGAAAAGAAAAATTACAGAAGGCTCTCAAGCCAAACAGAAAATTGTCCTACATGCTTCTTCTTCACTCTGAATCTCAGGAGCTTAAGTTCTTCTAGGAATATAAACCTCCATCCTCTAAAAGTAGGTGAAATTTGCTCGAAATCTTTATTGTTTCTAGTGATCCAGATGGTCCATGCACCAAGTATGATAATCTCCATATAGAAAGGATAATTTATCTTCTCTTTGAGATCTTGAAAAGCTTCTAGCACTGACAGGTTTGGTGTTCTTGTTGGGCAGATAAAGTCCCAGCATTCTTGGGCAAATGGACATCCCCAAAATAGGTGGTGTAATATTTCTTCTTGAAGACACCCATTGACTGCACAGTTGTAGGATTCAAGTACAAAGTTTTTTTCTTCTTAGAAGATTTCTTGTATTGACCCTGTCATGTAGTAACTGCCAGAAGAAAACCTTGTGCTTTGGTTGACATGAGCTCTGCCAAATCCATTTGAAGTGAGGAGGAACCTGTTTATATCCAATCAAAGCTTTGTATGCTTTTGAAGATGAATAAGTTGTATTTCCCCAAATATAACTCCATGTGTCCAAACAGTCTATGAATTCAGATTGTCTCATATGGATGCAGATGTGTTCCATTTGAAGAAATTCTTCATATGCCTCTGTAGTTAGAGGGAGATAGAATAGATCTTGTAGATATTCTGTCTACAACTCTTGCTGTAAGTTTAACTGTGGATTTTTCACAAAAGAGTATAAATGATGAAATTTGTGTCTGCAAACATCCTGATGCCAGAGATCATCCCAAAAAAAGACACTGACTCCATCTCCCACATTGCATCTTGCAATAGCTTTATATTGTTGGATAAGGGCTAGATTTGATTTCCACCAAAAAGACCCCACCATGCTGCCTCCTGGTAATTTACCATTAGTGTAATATGTTTCCCATATCAAGTGAACCCATGGGATGTCCTGCCTGTTGAAGAATTTATGCAAATTCTTCATTATCAATGTTTTATTGTGTGTGAAGATGTCCAATACACCTAGACCTCCTTGATCTTTTGGTCTGCACACAGTATGCCAAGCCACTAGTGCGGGTCTTTTATCCTCCATATCTGGACTTCTCCATAGGCAGTGTCTCAGGTATTTGATTATTTGTTTTTTTATAGTAATTGGTATATCCAGGCAGCTCATGAAGAATATTGATAGTGAGGTGAGCACTGACTTGACCAGAAGTAATTTACCTGCTTGAGTCATGAAAACAGCAAGTCCTGCTAGTCTCTTAACAATCCTGTTGACAAGAGGCAGACATTGTTCCACTATTGGCTTGCATATACCCAATGGCAGTCCAAGATAGGTGAAAGGGAATTCTCCTCTGGCACATTGTAGAGTATTTGTGAATAGTTCAATTCTTTCTTCAGCAATGTTCAGAGGAACCATGAATGATTTGCCATAGTTAACTTTGAGGCCAGTTGCAGAGGCAAAAGTGTTGAGTAAAGCCTTCAGGCACAATAGTTGTCTAGTGTCTGCTTTCATGATCACCAGTGTGTCATCTGCATATTGTACTATTAGGAAGTGAGGACAAGAGTTGACATGTAGGGGTGCAGCTAATAAGTTTAACCTCATTGCTTTGTTGAGGATAGATTGCGACATGTCTGCAGCTAGAACAAAAATTAGAGGAGAGTATGTATCCCCCTGTCTCACTCCTCTTTTGATATAAATTTTCTCTCCAGGTACTCCATCAAGCAGAACATAGGATGATGCAGTTGAGAAAATAGTTTGCATCCAGGAAATCCACTTGTTACCAAAGCCTTTAGCTCTAAAAATGTCAAAGATAGCTTCATGCTCTATTGTGTCAAATGCTTTTTCAAAGTCTAGCTTGATGACTAAAATTTCCTCTCTTGATTTATGACATTGGTGAATATATTCATAAGCCCATCCAAGACAGTCCTGAATCACCCTATCTTTAAGAAAACCATATTGGTTGATGTGAACCATTTGCAGTATGACCCTTTGAAGTCTGTTGGCCAGCAGCTTTGTAATTATCTTTAGAACTCCATTCAGTAGAGAGATGGTCTAAAGTCATTTGGAGATATAGGCACTTCTTTTTTAGGAATCAGGGTAATGTAGGATGAATTAATACTTTCAAGGCTCACTGTCCCTGCATGGAATCCTTTTATAAGAGCATAGACATCAGCTTTGATTATATCCCAGCAGCTTATAAGAAATTCATTGTTAAAACCATCTGGGCCAGGTGATTTATCTGATGGCAAGTTCTTAACCACCTCATCAATTTCATCCTGAGTAAAATGCTTTTCCAGGTCGATGAAAGTCTGTGGGTCCACTCTGTTTTCAAATAAATCCACCAGGTCAAAATGCATAGAATGGCCATTGGATTGCCCAAGTCTGTTTAATAGTTGCCTTTCCTTCATGATCAGTGATCTCAACCTGTTCATTATTTACCAACATAGCAATTTTGTTATGTCTGAGGTTAATGGAGGCTTTTGTATGAAAAAAAATTGTGTTTTCATCTCCAAACTTAACACCTTTATTTTTTCCTCTTTGTTTCCAATATATTTTTTGGTTGTTGAGCACAGTTAATAGATATTCCTTTAGCATGTTTCTGTAATTAGCTTCAAAAACTGAGAGGTCCCTGTACTCTTCAATCAAGTCCCATAAGGAAATAATATCATTTAGTTCTGCAATCTACTTCTTATGGCAGGATAGACTCTTGGCCCAAATCTTGAGAGCTCTTCTAGTATTTTTGAATTTTGCATTAATTATCTTAGCACAATCAGTGTGGCTTACTGGTATGTGTCAAGCAGCCTGAACCACTTGCTTGTAGGAACTATGGTTCAACCAGTAATTTTCAAACCTGAACACTTTTGATTTTGGAATGTTTGTTCCTATTTTGATCATGTAGGGCAGGTGATCAGAAATGGGCTTGGCCAAAGGAAGGGCAGTGGAATCTGGGTAACTTGTCATCCAAGCAGCAGATGTGAAAAACCAGTCAAGCTTCTCAAGTAGGGGACTGTCCTGCATGTTGCTCCAACTAAATTGTCTGCCCTTAAGAGGTAACTCAATCAAGCCAAGTTCACTAATAGCTTCATTAAACATTAGCATTTCATTGACATCACCTCCAGGTTTATTTCTGTCTTCAGTTTTTCTGATGAAATTGAAATCCCCCATGACAATCTAGTCCACCTCACTAGGCATCTGAATATTACCAAACCAATCAATGAACTCAATCTTGTCTTGATGAGTGCAAGGGCCATAAATATTTGTAAGAATCCAATTTCTTTGAGAAGTATTGCAAGTGAACTGAATAGAGAGTGAATATTTGTTCTGGAACATTATTTCTCCTGAGAAAAGTGATCCATTCCATGCAGTGAGTATGCCACCAGATGCTCCAATGGAGGGGATGTATTCAAATTTAGTGAATCTCTGTGGGCAAACTTTGTGTATATATGCTAGGTCAAAGGACTATCTTTTTGTTTCTTGTAAGCAAACTATACCAGCAGCACTTTCCTCCACTTTTTGTCTTATAGCCAGCCATTTATCTAAAGAGTTAATGCCCCTGACATTCTAGTTTAGTATACTCCAAGTTCTGTTGTTATTCATAATGAACAGTAGATATATGCCTGTGAACCCCAAGGTCCATCCCCTGGTGTTTTACCCAGCATTTGAAACTTTTGTGAAGCCTAATGAAAACCAGTCTCATGCAGAGGTATATATCAGAAGGGAGCTGCATTAGAGCTTTTATAATCCAAAGCCAGGGTCATATATGATATCTGATTGGAGCTCTGACAAAACAAGTTTCAACATAATTAACCCCCATGAGAATGCAATACAAGTCACACTACAATCCATTACAGCCATCTAACAAAAGATTCCCCTTATGGTAAACATACATAGTAAAACAGTTTTTGAAAGCGGGACTCCTTATGAGCATATAGCAAGAACATTTCATTATAGGACAATAGGAAACTCTGCCAGTCTAAGTCTTCTGTTGAGGTCTGCTCATCTTCAAGCTTTGTGAGAGTTGCCTTCCTCTTCAGTGTCCTTAGGTATCTTGGCCAGCTCCTCCTGTCCCTTCTTTTTAGGTTTCTTGGACAGCTTATCTTGCAGTTCTTCCTCAGCAACCTTACAAAAAGATTTAGTGAGGTTTTTCACAACAGAATTCTGAATAACTGGTGGAATAGAATTGCATGGCAGACATGAATGAGCATTGCAAGAAGTTCTTCTATATCCTTTGTTATCTTTCTTAATCCTATCACTTCTTCTTACCTCAGTTTCCACCATGGGTTCCTTCTCCCTTCTTTTCCTTGAGATGGCCTCCCCTAGTGGCAATATCTTGTTGGGTGAAACTTGGTGTAGGGGACTGCCTACCCCACTGGAGGAGTGGGCTGCAGGACTCACACCTTCATTCTCCTTGCCCTGTCCCAACATAATATCTTTGCATATTGGTGCCTGGGAGGTGATACATCCATCAGGTATATGAAAGAGCATAGTTTCCTCTTGTTCACAATTGGCAGTTAGAATTTTCCAAACATCAGACTTTAATAAATGCATTGTCCATCCAAATTTGTCAGGTGTCAAAAGTAAGTGGATTATAAAGTTGAACCAACTTATTGGAATTTCAATTTTGAATGTGTTTGCTGCTCCTTGGGTTGCTGGTGCAAAATTCTTAATCCATAGCCCAAGCCCTTCATCAGAAATCAAATGTGAGCCTTCAATAATCTCCAAAGCATGACTTTGAGCTAAATCTTCTAAAGCAGGCATAGAAGGTGTACTTGGCATAGAAAAGAGGCCAAAGTTACCTTTGTTGCTTGGGTTTGAAGAAGTGCCCACATGTGGGCTAGGGACATCTTCTTTGCCCTTCTCCTCTGGCAGCACCCACTGTGGGGTAGAGATATCATTCCCAGTGTTGGCAGTAGCAAAAACACCTCCACTTGAGGAGCCTTTCAAGGTTTTAAGCTGTCTGTCAGTGAGCTCTTCATTGTCAGACTTGTCAGTGTTTGTCTTGATTCCCTCTATCTGAAGTTCAGGTTGAGGCTCTGGATTAGGGATATCAGGAACATGATCAGGTTGTTGCTGAGCAGTGGCCATGATATTGAGGGGTTCCTCCTCTTCTTCAATTGTGTCATATGCTTGGGCAATGTTAAGCAGTCCTTGCCCTAAAAGAGGAGCTGGACCTCTTTGATTAACTTCTTCACTAGAAGAGTGAGTGATAGACTGCAGGCCTTCTAAAAGAGACACAGTGGTGGTGATGCTACTATTTGGAGCACCCTCTTCAGGCAGAGCTGGGATTTCAACTGGTAGTTGCTGAGGTGGAACTTGAGCAGGCTGTGGAAAAACCCAATGTTGTTCCTATTCAGCTTGCTCTTCCCATGCATCCCAATCTTCATTTGGGGCATGAATATTGTGATTTGGCAAGGGCTGGAACCCAGGGAAGTCGTTGGCATTCTGTGGAACAGGGTGTGGGTCCACACCATCTGATGGGATGGGGTCTTCGTCTGCAGGTCCCCCAATCAACAAATCTTCAAGCAACACTTCGACAGAGCAAGTCTAAGAATCTTCTTCAAACTGTTCTCCTTCTGACCATCTGATGCTTTTTGGGATGTCCTCTAGTTCTCTTACTCTAGCTTTGACCAAGATTTTGCCTTTGAGAGCATCCTCTTTCTCCCAACTGATCAGTTTGCCCCATTTAGAAATGGTCGAGGCAATATCCTCAGTGTTGCAGAAGTCAAAAGGGACCCCCACAAACAACAACTAACAGATCCTATTGAAGTGAACTCTGCGCCAATTCCTACCTTCATTGTGTTTGCAAAATGAGATAAAAATGTCTCCGAAAGCCTGTGCACCTTGTCTAATCAGAATGTCCCTATCTCTCACATGTCTGAATTGCACATATGCTTCTCCAAACGGGCATGGCTGAATTTCCCTGACGCCTACTTGAACTGCTTCTTGAAAAAACTCTTCCAAAACTTCATGGACATTAGGAAAGAATACCTCGTCGGGGAGCGGATGGATATAGGCAATCGCCCAATCTTCGTGTCTTCTCGCACGACGCGGCACCACGATGCGAGAAAACCCCGTTCTGCCAGCAATCGCTTGAACTTGAATACCATGTGGAACAAATGGATGCGGGTCGATGGGGATGTTTTCCATCGGAGGCAACACCGGCAGAGAGACTACCAGGGCTCTTTCCGACGATAATGGCAGGTGAGGCGAGCTTGCCGAGGTTGGTGCAGAGGTGTAGGTAGAAACAGAGGTGGAGGTGGAGGCAGAGTAGGCAAGTGAAGTGGAATGCGAGGAGGCAGGCGACGGTCTCGGCAAAAAATCCTTCACCAGATCCTTAAATGATTTTGCCTGCCTAATCTGCACTGCCGGCCCAAGACAACGAAACCATGACTCCACCTCTCCATCGGCCCACGCATTCCTTGGTGGGCTGGGGAAGGAACTAATCGGGATGAAAGGCCATAGCCCAGATAAGCCGATTTTTGTGCAAAAGCGCGCGTAGTGACCGTTGGCCCCGCATGCATGGTAGACCACGTGATTACGTGCGACAAAATATTGCGATTCATTACGCGCCAATTGGGGTCTAACGGTTGCAGAATTAACATGCGAGGAATGGCGGTTAATGCCTTGACTAACGCCCTCATGATTGAAGCCCGATAATCGCTGGAAGACAGATCTGCCGTCTCTGACCACCGTGGAGTAGCTCCGGTGATCGACGGAGTTAGGAGCAATAGCCTTGCCTGCCCTGCCCACGAGGGTCCATTCTTTTTCGATCTCTTCATAGTATAGCACTTCTTCCCGACGCCAGTTTGGCCCTCCAAAATTCCAGAGACTAAAAACCATTTCAAAATCCTTCTCAATAATTCTACCCGCATTATAAATCTGAAACCCAACAGACTTAGAAGCTACTGAGAAGTTGTAAGATCTGTCCCGAAGGTGACGAACCCGAAACCCCTGAGCATACCCGCCAAACATGGCAAGGAGGGAAGTACTAACCGTATGAATGTCTAGCTTGAATGAAGCTCTGCAGAATGAGACGACCATTGTGAATTCTTTCTGACGAAAACCCGGTGAAAAGACCACCGGATGTCCAAACTTTGTCTTCATCTCCGCTTGAAACTTCTTCCCACGGTCGAAATTGAGGTCATACGGTCCCATCTAGCTTGGAGGGTGGCTACCAAGGCCGGAGTGGCCACTGGTAGGATCTAGGTGGTCGCCGGGGCCGGAGTGGCCACCGGCGCTAGGGAGGGGGAGCGCTAGTGGAGCGCTTGGTTTTGGAGTATTGACGACAAACGTGGTTGAGGGACTAACGTTATTGAGCGATCATTGATCCATTTTCAACTTCGGTTAAGGTACATTTGGTATTGTCTTCTCCTTTCTCCCACTCACATACTCGCTTGTGATGATGGATAGGCCAAGTACATCTTCGAACCCGATCTTCGACGATCCTCAAGAAGCGAACAACTACGTCACCAAACTACATCTCTTCGGTGTCCAACGAGCTCTCCATCAAGAAAGTGAAGCCATGCGCGAGTACATTGGTCAAGTCGCCGAGGACGCGCGCCTATTTGAAGCAAGAACACGAGAGCAATTCGACCTCATCAACACCAACATGTCTACTCAATTCGATGAGCTACGGACTTTGATAGTCAACCGACGTTCTTCTTCCACATCTTCTCAAAGACGAAGCCGCTCAAGTCGACATACCGACTCCACAGATGGCTCAAGTACCCCTACATCAAACACTCTTCATCAAGCCGCACGTCAAGCTCGACATGACAACCGGAATCCACTTCATGACAAGAGTTCACACGAGCTATTTGAAGAGCAAGAGAGTCGACATTGTCAAAACCAAGCTACACTTGAGCAAGCGCAAGAACGGCAACGACTACGCCAACAACAACAAGAGCGAGCACGTCAATACCAAGAAGAACAAGATGCCGAGGCTAATCGCCAAGCACAACAACATCGAGAAGCTCAAGCTCTTGAGGCGCAATGAGCATTACGTGATTCACATCGCAATGTGGCAACTCGCACTCGACACACTCGTCAAGAAGAGGATTTGCTTCGCGATGAGATGCAAGAGAGGCGCCACCAAGCAAGAATGCAAGAAGAGGTTCCTCCTCAAGCACGACAAGAGCAACAAGCTCACCTAGAACCTCAAGCTTGGCAAGCACACCATGACAATGGACATCTACTTCGACAAGAGCAACATGAGATTACCAATCGCCAAAATCAAGAGCGCCCTCCCAATAGGCAAGCAAACAATGAAGAGCATCGCTACGGCAAGCTTAAGTTCACCATACCAAATTTTTCCGGAAGCATTGATCCTGAAGACTACCTATCATGGGCATTGAAGGTTGACAAGATCTTTCGCCTTCACAACTTCGATGAAGAGAAAAAGATCGCAATGGCATCCCTTGAGTTCCAAGACTATGTTCTCATTTGGTGGGAGCAAATCATAGAGAGAAGAGAAGCAAAAGGCGAACCTCCCATCACCACTTGGGCTCAAATGAAGGAAGTCATGAGAGCACGCTTTGTGCCAACACACTACAACCGTGACTTGTTCAAGAAGCTACAACTCCTCAAGCAAGGTACCAAGTCCGTTGAAGAGTACTACAAGGAGATGGAGATTGCCATGATAAGAGCAAACATCACGGAAGATGAAGACCAAACTATGGCGAGATTCTTGAATGGACTCAACTATCCTATCAAGAAGATTGCGGACTTTCAACCATACACGAGCCTCCTTGAGCTAGTACACCTAGCAACCAAAGCGGAGCGACAAGTTCAAGAGGACTACAAGTACTCCAAGTTCACATCCAAGAACTTTGGCTCCTACAACCAAGCTTCAACGACAAACTAAGTTGAACAAGCATCATGCTAAATGGAGTGAGTTCATTGAGTCTTTTTCCTATGTCATCAAATACATCAAAGGCAAAGAGAATGTTGTGGCGGATGCGCTTTCCCGCAAATGCATGCTTGTTACACAACTTGAGTTGAATGTTATTGGCTTTGAGCATATAAAAAAATTATATGAGCATGATCCTTTCTTTGCAAATCCTTATGCTAAGTGTTTGACTCACACTTCTTGGGAACGTTACTACCTAAAGGATCGATATCTTATGAGAGCTAACAAACTTTGCATTCCCGAGTCTTCGCTTCGTTTGCTCCTTTTGCAGGAATCGCATGGAGGAGGACTCATGGGACACTTCGGATGCGACAAGACATTTGCTACGCTCTCAAAGAACTACTTTTGGCCCAAGATGCTCTGTGACGTCTCACGCCTCACCAACCGATGTTCTACATGCCGCAAAGCTAAGTCAAAAGCTCAATCTCATGGTCTTTACATGCCACTTCCTATTCCATACCATCCATGGGAAGACATAAGCATGGACTTTGTACTTGGATGCCTAGGACTCAAAATGGCAAAGATTCCATGTTTGTTGTCGTGGATAGATTCTCTAAAATGGCTCATTTCATTCCTTGTAACAAGATCGACGATGCTTCACATGTTGCAAATCTCTTTTTTAGGGAGATCATTCGTCTACATGAAGTGCCCAAGACGATCGTGTCGGACCGGGACGTCAAGTTCTTGAGCTACTTTTGGAAATCTCTATGCGCCAAACTCGGAATCAAGCTACTCTTCTCTTCGGCATACCATCCACAAAACGACGGTCAAACGGAGGTGACGAACCGCACGCTTTCGACGCTTCTTCGCGTGTTGAACAAGCAGAACATCAAGGAATGGGAGCAATGCTTGCCCATCGCCGAGTACGCCTACAACCACGCAAGACATTCAACTACCGACAAGTCCCCTTTCGAGGTCGTCTACGGCTTCAACCCCTTGTCTCCATTGGACATCCTACCTCTACCTCTACAAGAGCGCACGAACATGGACGCAAGTGCACGAGTAAGCTATCTCAAGAAGGTGCACAAAGATACAAGGGCAACAATCGTGCGACAAGTCCATCGTCTCACCACCAAGCTCAACGTCAACAAGGCACCAATGGTGTTCCAACCAGGAGATCTTGTTTGGCTTCATCTTCGCAAGGACCGTTTCCCACACGAGCGCAAGTCCAAACTACTACCTCGCGCCGACCGACCCTTCAAGGTGCTAGCGCGCTACAACAACAACGCCTACAAGATCGACATCCCACGAGACAAGTACAATGTGAGCGATGCCTTCAACATCAAGGATCTCTCTGCTTTCCATAGTGATGAAGATTTCGATCCAAGTTCAGATCTTTCCCAAGGGAGGGGAGATGATGCGGAGCATCCCAAGGTCATCCCCAAGGACCATCAATCGCCTCACCAAGTGCTCCAAGGACCAATGACACGTGCTCGTGCTAGAGCACTTGAATCCGAGGTTAACTCTCTCCTTGTTGAATTCCCATTTGACCACCTTGAGACATGGCTACTACCTCAAATGGAGACACTTTGTATGCTTAGGTGCCAAGGAGAAGTTACGGTGCAAGACGGATGCCAAGAGCATGAACCAGGATTCTCCCAGCGCAGAGAAAGAGGTACTACCGGTCCAACTACCCGTCCAACTAGCGGTCCGCCGGTACTACCGGTCCAACTACCGGTCAACTACCGCTCCACCTTCTATGATCGACCGGTGCAAGGCCGGTGCCAGGCCGGAACTTCCGGTAAAACCGCAAAAACCGGTACTACCGGTCCCAGGACAGGTACTACCGCCCTGCCTGCGCGCAGTTGAGGGGTTTTCACCCCATGTATCCCCCCAACTTACCCCTAGACTATAAGTACTCCTTCCTTCCATCTTTTAGGGTCAGCTTTTGGATAGCTCATCATACACCTTTGTGGTTCCTCTCCTACGAGACCGCGGCCTCTTCGGAGAAGATCCACCTCGGATTCAAGACCTCCACACCGGAGAAGATCCCAAGGGATACCCCAAGACCTCCTCTGGGAGAAGACTATCTTTGTACCACCGTTGTTGACTATGGATCGTGTATCTTGATGTGTATCGTGGATCTAGCACGTGTGTGACCGTATTTGTGTTGATTTGAGTGTTTCCCCTCATGTTTTCCTCCTTATCTTCCTTGTGTTCTCCGTGTTCATCGTGGGATAACCTCCTTTCGTGAAAGATCTGCCGATTAGGGTTCCATCCTACATCATTATGGTATCATGAGCATAGGTTGATCACGAATTTGGAGCCCCACACCTTGTTTTCTAGCTTGTTTTTGTTGTGTTCTTCCCAATTTCGAAAATCCCCACCAAAAATAGCCCCAAACTTTTTTTGTGATCTGTTGATTTGGCGAGATTTTGTTGAATTTGTTCCATGGATTTGCTGTGCCATGAGTGAATCTAGCATTTCCCCAAGTTTCACCACTTTCCATCCCCGAAATCCATCCAATTTCGACCCCGAAATCATCCATTTCCGCCCATATTTCGCCCCGATCCAATTCTGAGAATTTTCCCGACACCAGCGGTACTACCGGTGGCACTAGCGGTACTTCCGCTGAGCACCCAAGCGGTACTACCGGCCTACCAAGCGGTACTTCCGCCCCACCCAGTTTCAGCCTTCCGAGTTTCACCGTTTCGACCGTAACTTTCACTCCCGAACTCCGATTTGAGTGTTCTTTGGCTCGTTGAAAAGCTAGCGACGTGCCCGAGCTGCTTGTCTTGGTTTTACAACCATTAGACTCCATCAAATTTTGTCAAATTTGGCAAGTTTGCTTAGGCCCTCCACCATATAAACCTTCCACATACCACCACCACTTCTGCAACCACCATCGTTTCACCGTTTCGATTTTGACAATTTTGTCTCACTTTGCCTTGGATACTTGAGTTGTGGTTTCAACGTTTCTTGGATGTTTCGGCTACCTTGGAACGGAACGACATCAACAACACCCCCGCTCACCCTCGGCAAGGACGGTAACATCAACGACACCTTGTTCATCCTACCTTGCAATTGCATTGTCACCCTATGGACCATCTTTGCATAGCTTTCCCATTGAGGCTAGCCATTTGAGTATTGCCGGGCCACGACACTTGTGCAATTAAAAAGAGCTCTTGAAATGCATTAACATATATGTCATCAACCCAAGAAAGCAAGTAAGAGTGGAACATGGGTGATGCGACAAAGCAAGCAATCATAGTGATCAAGTCAAGCAAGGTTGTAGTGCGAAGATGCAACATACTAGAAGTAATCATGGAAATCATGGCATGTGTGCAAATAAGAAGCATGAATAATGCACATGGCATATCACAAGCATGAAAGCAAGATATGAGCAAAATAGGATTAATGTATTGGCGAGAAGCCATATGTAAATAGCGATGTGACATCATGACTCTCCCAACATAAGAATCAATAATAGCATGGGGCACAAAGAAATCTTGGCAATATCTACAAGTATCTCCACCAAGCATGCAAATACACATAGGAGTATCATAATGGTGAAACATGAGTAAATGCAAGCAAGGGTCACAATTGCATGGCAAAGTCATAGCAAGAGGCATAACATGGAAAGTGAACACGATAGTATGGGCATAATGTGACAAATGGCAAATAGCCCATAGCCGTGTGAGAGCCAAGTAAAAGAGATGCCCATAGTGGTTGCGTGAAGAGAATGGTGGTAAGGAGATTCCACGGAATCCCAAATCATCGTTGCTCTCAAGAGCTCTTTTTGTCAACTCATGGGATTGTGAGGTTGACAAATGTTCATGAGTACCTACACAAAACAAAGAGAAAGGAAAAATTGTGTGTGCATGGTATATGTACACATCATCCATCATGATGCGCACGTGCGTGTGGTGGTTAGCACAAAATATCCAATTCTCAAATAAATGTGATGCGTGATATAGAAACATGTCATCCATCATGATAGGTTTGTTGTTATGTATGTCATAATGGATACTCAAATGGTGTAATGCATCATGACAAGTAGGTAGAGAATTGTTATTCATGTAATGCATATGGTGCACACAATCATGGTAATCATGCAAGGTATGGAATGCATCAAGATCTCCTAGTATGTATGAGGACATTAAGGCAGTCTCCTCATGAGCATTAACGGAAACATCACATGGAGAATATTGATAACATCCAAAACAATGCATATCCGGAAAAATGTGATCATGGCATGGCATAATAGATGAATTGCGCAAATCATGTAAAGGAAGCATTGCAATATCATCGCAAGAGAAACACAAGCCAATGACCATCATCTTGTCATCTATGCCACAAGTGCAAATGGGATTTACTTTAATTTGGCATGCATAGTTACTATGTTGAGATTGAAATGATGCAATATGGGAGATCTCACTCATAGCATATGACAAGTTTAAAGGATTCTCAAACATGATGTGACCAAAAGAATTTTCACATGATATCCTATGGACTATGGCATCACAACTAGTCAACTCAACATGCTCATCATCATATTCATCATAAATAGGTAAGTCAAGACATGATGAGTTCGCACTAGCATGAAGCATGGGAATAGGTGTGTCAACATCATGCAAGCAATCATTCTCAAGATAGTCCACTAGTGGGACGAAAGAAGCACCGTCACCTATGTTACCTTTGGATTTCCACTCATGTGGTGTAGGTGAGGTTTTCAAGATCTGATTGTTCTCATCTTCCTCTTGATGGAACCATGTGGGTGGTGCATCTTCTTCCACCATGGCCATCGGGTTGCCCATTGGAGGGACGGACTCGTCGAGGGTAGGCATGTCCTCTTGTAGGAGACCTAGCACCAAAGAAAGCACACTCGGAGTAGAGGTTAAGTCGTTAGAAATAATAGTGGCCTCACATGCCCTCTCAACTACCTCACTCACTAAGTGTTGTGGCTCACTCACTCCCTCGTGGATGCTCTCATTCGTATGGTTGGTGGAGTCACTCAAATGGCTCTCAACATCACATAGGAGAAGTTGCATGCTCTCATGTGTGGGGATAGTGGTGGGCACACTCATCCTCTCAAGGGAAATGCTCTCAAGGTCACATATGGTGGAGTCACTCGTATCACTCATGTGGTGGTGGCTCTCCTCACATGGGAATTGGGGCATCTCGTCATATGTGGATGTTGAAGAGGTGTAGGTGCAATAGTCTCCATGCTCAACTTCCTCATCCGTAATGTCTCCAAAGATGAATGCTGTGCGATGTGGAAAATCATCATGCTCCTCCGAGGTCAAAGAGAAGGTCTCATGCTTGCTCGCGTAGCTTGACCCGGAGTATGAGTCCAATATGAGCGCCGTCTTCATGGTGTCGAAGAGGTTCATGCTCATCGCCTTGGTAGAAGGGGATGGCCCATGCTCGACCGTCTTGTCGCCATCGCTCGTAGATGAGCGCCTTGATGATGAAGACGTTGATGTAAGCGAACTCATCGGAAGTAGGCGAAGATGTCGTACGTCCAAAGGCGAAGATGCCTTGATAGCACTTGGCCAAGATGCCGAAGTGGTGGTTGTAGCCGTAGCTCCGTCTTGGGTGTGCTTGTCTCGCGGTCTTCTTATGTTCTCTTGAAGCTTGGGCTTGGCGTGAAGTAGAGCGTCTTTGGACTTGTATGTTTGCGCGTGTCGAGCATCTTCATCTTGATGGTGTCGTTGTAGTGCTTGAGCTCTTGGTAGATGTCGTTCGTCGTCGTCGTGCACATGATGCTTGGAGGTGACTTGCCCTTTATGATGATGTCGATGGTCGCCATGACGGTGTGGGCATGGAAGACTTGCACTTGCATCATGTTTGCGCTCCGAAGACTTGTGACTTGAACGTCGCCGCCGAGAGGATGACGAAGGGGAAGAAGACTTGTAATCGACCACCAAGTGTCGGAGCTCCGCCATTTGTTTGTTGAAGGAGTCGCACATTTCATCGAAGGAAGCCATTGTCCTTGTCTCAGAGTGTCGTAGTTCGATGGCGATGTTGCCCAAGCGCTCTTGCATTGCTCGTTGTAGTCTGATGGTTTTCGCGTGGATGTCATTGTTCGCGCCGTCGATGTCGATGACCAGAGATGAAATGCCTTGCCTATCCATGTGTGAGTGGGAGAAAGAGAAGAACTATACCAAATGTACCTTGACCGATGTTGAAGATGGATCAATGATCACTCAAATGTGGAGCAAGGAAATAGCACAATTGGTACCAATTCTTGTCGGTTTCTCACACCTACACAAGTAAAGCTTATGGTGGAGCTCGGTGAGGATAGTGGCACAAAAAATTGATGTGAAATGTTAGCAAGAGTCAATAATGTTGAAAAAGATTCACAAATTCGCAAGTGAAACAAGTAGACCAATAGCAATATGGGTGGCACACGGAAACACACACACGGATAGATAAGTGGGGTCGTGCAACCAAGGGGTGAGCCAAAATGTGGAATCCATGAAAATGCTCTTGTTGCACAACACTAGAGAGACGCTAGCGCAATTGCACAATAGACGGATACGAACTTGTGCACAACCTACTAAGCAAAATGCAACAACTTCTATCCCAAGTATGCTATATGTATGGTATTCCGGTGGTATGATCCAAAACGATCGAGTATGACAATCTTAATGTAGTATGATGCTATGGTTCTCGCTTAAAAGCTCTTTGCTCATCTTTTTCTTTGTGCTTAAAAGCTTATTTGGCTCTTTCTCTTTTGAGCTCTTTTCTCATGAAAAACTTCACGAACCAATATAGCAATTGAGTATATGCGATGACAACCTTGTGTCAGAAGAGATGATACCAAGATATGCACCACTGTGATATGGTATGTATGATATGGGAAGTATGATCACTAATGTGCACAAGTCACGTTGCCGGCAATACTCAAATGGCTAGTCTCGATAGGTAGGTGACGCAAAAATGGGCTAGGGGTTAACAATGCAATTGCAAGGGAATATGCAATGATGTCGTCGAAGTTACCGTCTGTGTCGATGATGAGAGGTGGTGCTCTTGATGTAGACCCGTTCCTAATTAGCCGAAACACTTTAGGAAACGGAAAAACCACAACTTAAAATATCAAGGACAAATGTCAAATGGTGGTAGCGGGCAAGCGGTGGTGGTTGCGGAATTGTTGGTGGAAACCCAGTCAAAATGGGTTATGGTGGGGGAAATGTATAGTGGGCTAGGCTAAGCAAGAGTGGTGGTGGTGGTTGATGAAGAAGCATTTTTCCCTAAGTAGCCTAAACACCTGAGGAGACTCAAATCACTACTCAAGCAACCACAAATGCTATGGGGAATAAAAAGGGTTAGGTTGCGGAAGTCGGTGGTGGTGTAGCGGATGATGTGGTGGAAGCCCTAGGCAAAGATGCCAAAATTCCAAAAATATGATGGAGTCAAATGATTATGGTTGTATTTTTGTGTTATGGGGTATGTCAAGAACTTCAAAACGAGCTCAAGAATGTCGAAATCGGAGTTCGCATGAATTAGTTATGGACAAAACGGTGAAACACGGGTGGCTGAATTCCCAGGGGTCGGACATCCGGGGTCGGGTCCGGAAATCCGGGACCTGATGTCCAGAACCGCGCGGGATATTGCCCTCCAAGGGCCGGATGAGGTAGAGGCAAAGGTGTCTCGTCTTTCGATGAGATGGTGGCTATCGTTTGGATGATTGCAATCTGGATATTGCGAATTCAAGAGGAAAGCTTTATTGATCAAGTGGTGTTCTGTGACGTATTGGTCTGGTCGTTGAACACAAACGAAGTACGCGAAGTTGCAGCTATGGCGAACTTTAATCTAAACAAAACCCAAAGTCTAAACGACGCCCTAAGGGCTGTATATATGGGGGAAAGAGGGGGGAATTTCGTGGCCCTTGGTGAAGGGGTCTGAAACCAACCCTAACTCTTGTTTCCCCACACATACGGACTCTAAAAACAGCCTATACTCAAGTATTTCGAAATTACATGGGCCTGGCCCAAAATAAGGTGACGCAGCACCTATAATAGCCTCTGGACGAAATTTATGAATTGGCATCTTGTATATTTCGTCCAAGGCTTCACGCACTCATTATGGTGGCTTCAAAGTCCTGAAATCATCAGTTGTAACTCCATTCTTGTTCCCCTTGCGCATGCCATCATCTCCATGCTTGATCTTGCTCCAATGTTCATCCTTCTTGTCCAAGCTAGGCCCTTCATTTGTAAGCAAGACAAATGTATCCAATTTAGGCAGCATCATATTCTCATGAACATTAGATTCATTACCAAGAAACGGAAGTACCTGGTAATTTAATTGGCGTGCGCGATCTCTAGTAATTGGTCATGTATATGTGTCAGTTGGAGCTGTGGGTGTAACCTTGTTAGTGATGTCCTCATCATCCTCCCCTTCTTGAATTGAAGTCATCCTCGATGGAAGCTCATCTTCCTCACCCAAGTAAGGCTTCAAATCTGCAATGTTAAATGTGGGACTAACCCCAAAATCTGTAGGCAGCTCAAGTTTATATGCATTATTATTTATTTTCTCTAACACCTTGAAAGGACCATCAGCACGTGGCATTAACTTTGACTTGCGCAAATTAGGAAACCTATCCCTACGCAAATGTAACCAAACAAGATCTCCAGGTGCAAAGACAACACGTTTTCTACCCTTATCTCCAACAAGTTTATATTTAGCATTCATGCGCTCAATATTTTCCTTAGTTAACTCATGCATTTTTAAGATCAATTCAGCACGTTGTTTAGCATCAAAATTAACCTTCTCCAAAGATGGAAGAGGCAACAAATCAATAGGTGCACGAGGTAGGAAACCATAGACAATTTCAAAAGGGCACATCTTAGTAGTAGAATGCAAATTCAATATGATGCAAGCATTCTTCCCACATTTTCTTATTATTCTTCAAAACAGCCCTAAACATTGTAGACAAAGTTCTATTGAATACTTCAGTTTGACCATCAGTTTGGGGGTGACAAGTAGTACTAAAAAGCAGTTTAGTCCCCAACATAGCCCATAAACATCTCCAAAAGTGGCTAAGAAATTTAGTTTCACGATCTGAAATAATAATATTTGGCACACCATGCAAGCGAATAATTTCACGAAAAAACAAGTCAGGAACATTAGCAGCATCATCGCTTTTATGACACGGTATAAAGTGTGCCATCTTCGAGAACCTATCCACGACAATAAATATGCTATCCCTCCCCTGCTTTGTTCGAGGTAAACCCAAAACAAAGTCCATAGATATATCTTCCCAAGGAACACTAGGAACAGGCAAAGGCATATATAAACCATGAGGATTGAGTCGTGACTTAGCTTTTTGACATGTAGTGCAGCGACCAACAAAACACTCAACATCCCGCCGCATCTTTGGCCAAAAGAAATGTGTAGCAAGTACGTCCTCCGTCTTCTTCACGCCAAAGTGTCCCATTAATCCTCCTCCATGCGCCTCCTGCAACAACAAAAGACGAACAGAGCTAGCTGGAAGGCATAGCTTGTTAGCACGAAACACAAATCCATCATTAAAGACGAACTTGTTCCATGTTCTCCCTTCTTTACAATTCTGCAATACATCTTTAAATTCAGCATCATGCACATATTGATCTTTGATGGTCTCCAGACCAAATATTTTAAAGTCAAGTTGTGAAAGCATAGTATAACGACGAGACAATGCATCAGTAATAACATTTTCTTTTCCCTTCTTGTGTTTAATAACATAAGGGAAAGTCTCTATGAATTCAACCCATTTAGCATGTCTACGGTTCAGTTTTGCTTGACTTTTAATGTGCTTCAAAGATTCATGATCAGAATGTATAACAAATTCTTTGGGCCATAAATAATGTTGCCATGTTTCCAAAGTCCGAACAAGAGCATATAATTCCTTATCATAAGTAGAATAATTCAGACTAGGCCCACTCAATTTTTCAGAAAAGTATGCAACAGGTTTACCATCTTGTAATAACACACCTCCTAACCCAATTCCACTAGCATCACATTCAAGCTCAAAAGTCTTATTAAAATCAGGAAGTTGGAGTAAAGGAGCATGTGTCAACTTATCTTTCAATACCGTGAATGCTTCTTCCTGTGCAGTACCCCAAACAAAAGGCACATCCTTCTTTGTAAGCTCATTGAGAGGTGCAACAATGGTGCTGAAATCTCTCACAAAGCGCCTATAGAATCCAGCGAGGCCAAGGAAACTTGATGCGGAGCATCCCAAGGTCATCCCCATGGACCTACCATCGACTTACCATGTGCCAAGTGGACCCATGACACGTGCTCGAGAACGAGCTCTCGAGGCCGAGGTGACTTCACTCCTCTCTATACATCACTTTGATTCACATGAGACATGGCTGGTACCCTCATCAGAGACTCTTTGCATACTCAGGCACCTCGGGGGCAACCATGGAGAAGTCAAGGGACAAGAAGAATCGAAGGAGGAAGATGGAGGAGAAGGACAGCCAGGGCTTAGACTGCCCGGACGATCCGGGCGATGTCCCGGACAATCCGGCCGAGGTCCGGATGATCCGGACATCCGTCCGGACGATCCGGCAAATGGGCCCGAAGACACCCGAAGCTCCACGCCGAAGCCGGATCATCCGGACCCCGGCCCGGTGATGTAGGGTGGAACCCTAGGTGGCCGATCTTTCACGAAATGGAGTGGATCCCATGAAGAACACGAGAGGGAACACGAGGGGAAACACGAGAGAATCACTCAAACCAACAAGAACAAGTCACACATATGCTAGATCCTCGAAACA
This sequence comes from Secale cereale, assembly GCA_902687465.1. Classification (NCBI taxonomy): domain Eukaryota; kingdom Viridiplantae; phylum Streptophyta; class Magnoliopsida; order Poales; family Poaceae; genus Secale; species Secale cereale. The sequence continues at coordinate 256,991,106 of LR738713.1, read as the reverse complement.
CAAAGAGATACAAGATCCATGATCAACAAGGGACGATACAAGTAGCGATAGTCTTCTCCGTGAGGAGGTCTTGGTATCCCATAGGATCTTCTCCGCAGAGGTCTTGAATCCGTGTGGATCTTCTCCGTGGAGGGGCCGCAGTCACTCACAAGGAGATGAACCACTAGTGGATGAGCAAAGCTCTATCTCAAATGAGCTAAACCTAAGCTAACCCTCAAATGGAGGAGGGGGAGGAGTATATATAGTCTAGGTCCAGTAAGGGGTAAGTGGGAGAGGGATACATGGGCCTCAGGCCCGATACACTGTGCGCAGACAGGGGCCGGATGTCCGGGCGGGGGCCGGATGTCCGGGCCTTCCCGAGACGCCGGATGTCCGGGCCGAGGGGCCGGATGTCCGGGCTGGAGGGGTTGAGCCACGGGTGTCTTCTGGACAGTGGCGCCGGATTTCCGGCCAGGGCCCGGATGTCCGGGGCGCCGGATGTCCGGGCCTGGGGGCCGGATGTCCGGGGCCTGAAGGTGCTGGCCCTTCTTCCTTCTCTCCCGCGCGCACTTGGCCTTGGTCCTTGGGTTCTCCATGGTCTCGTTGGGTGTTCCTGATCAAGCACAAGGTCCGCGCTTATAGTAGCATCCATGTCTCGCGAGAAAAGAAAGGGGAAGCATCGAGGAACGGGATCACCTTGCGTCCAAGTGGTGTACATGGGGATGAACGAAGGATGCTCCGCATCATCTCCCCTTCCTTGGGAAAGATCCGACCTCGGATCAAAAACCTCATCACCATGGAAATGGTAGTCGTGAACGGACTTGTAGTTGGACGAAGTTGAAGGCATGTCGCAATCCAAGTACTCCAAGGTGTCTTCGGTATGTGGTACATGCAAAATGAGCAAACACAAAGTACACTTGGAAATACAATGGTTAGCGCACACAAAGTGTCTATCATGTAAGAATGAGTCCGTGTGACAAGGTACATGAAGCTTAGCAAGATGATATAGTATGAGATGGAAAGCATTCATGTGAGCAAAATCATTTGTTGTGCACACAAAGGTAGGGTAATTGGCATGGCGCACAAAGCTACAATTTCTACCATTGTGCAAAATGATGTCATAGTGTGATGGTTTATCAAGAGCATGTACATGGCAATGGATGCTCAATATGTGTATGTTATCATGCAATTGATGGAGGACAATATGATGATGATGTATGAATATGCCATCAAGAAAGATCACAACAAATTTGCTAAGGAAATGCACAAGCTCATATATCATGGATGACATGGGAATACAAGATGCAACAAGGCAATCATAATGTGAGTCAATCCATGCATAAGATGCAAATTTGTCATGTGTATGATATGTCCATGGAGCATGGCATGTGGGCACACAATCAACAAATATGAAGGTTTTGGAGCAATGTGCCAAAGGAGTTTTGATATACCAATGCTCGATGTCGTGGCATGAGTGAAGGTCCGAAGGTGCATCCAAAGGGTCCATCTTCAATGTCAGTCCTTCATCCCGTAGATGTATCATGTAGACAACAAGAAGGAAACAACAATGAAAGTATGGCCTATCCAATATGCATATGTGAGGATGGCTCACAAAGAAGGAATGCACCTTATGTATGTTCTCGAAGATGTTGTTGTCGCGCAACGTGTATGTCTTAACATGCCCAAGATGCCACGTGATGGCACTGCCTTGTGAATCCTTCAAAATGAAAGGACATGACAAACACTCGGAAAAACAAATGAGGTTAGCCATAATGCGAAACCTAGCATTCGTGCGGGAAAATACCCAACAAGTGCTTGCATCATTCTTATCATAAGAAAGTACAAGGGTGTGGTGCATGGTATGTAGGCATAAGATGCGAGAACAACTAAGTGTAATAGGCTCAATCAAGCAAGTATGCATCTCAAGAAGGGTGTCAAAGTCTCCAAGATCAACAAACATAGCATTGTTGCACTCAATACAAGTGATGAGAGATGCAACTAGTGGAGACAAGTGACAATGATCAAGATATATCATGTGACTGGCATGAACATATATGTCATCAACCCAAGAAAGCAAGTAAGAGAGGAACATGGGTGATGCCACATAGCAAGCAAGCATAGTGATCAAGTCAAGCAAGCTAGTAGTGCAAAGATGCAACATACTAGAAGTAATCATGGCAATCATGGCATGTGTGCAAATAGGAGGCATGAATAATGCACATGGCATATCACAAGCATGAAAGCAAGGTATGGGCAAAGTCTCATCATTGTGGTGGCAAGAAGTCCTATGTAAATAGAAATGGAGTATCACGACTCTCCCAACACAAGAATCAACAATAGCATGGGGCACAAAGAAATCATGGTAGTAGCTACAAGTATCTCCACCAAGCATGCAAATACACATATAAGTAGCATAATGATGAATCATGTGTAAAGGCAAGCAAGGGTCACAATTGCATGGCAAAGTCATAGCAAGAGGCATAACATGCAAAGTGAACACGATATTATGGGCATAATGTGATAAGTGGCAAATAGCCCATAGCCGTGTGAGAGCCAAGTAAAAGAGATGCGCGTAGTGGTTGCGCGAAGAGAATGGTGGTAAGGACAATCCACGGGATCCCAAGTCATCGTTGCTCTCAAGAGCTCGTTTTGTCAACTCATGGGATTGTGAGGTTGACAAATGTTCATGAGTACCTACACAAAACAAAGACAAAGGGAAAATTGTGTGTGCGTGGTATATGTACACATCATCCATCATGATGCGCACGTGCATGTGTTGGTTAGCACAAAATAGCCAATGCTCAAATAAATGAGATGCGTGATATAGAAACATGTCATCCATCATGAGAGGTTTGTTGTTATGTATAGCATAATGGAGACTCAAATTGTGTAATGCATCATGACAAGTAGGTAGAGCATTGTTATTCATGGAATGCATATGGTGCACACAATTATCGGAACTATGCAAAGTATGGAATGCAGCAAGATCTCCTAGTATGTATGAGGAAACTATGGGGGTCTCCTCATGAGCATTATTGGAAAGTTCACATGGAGAATATTGACAACATCCAAAGCAAAGCATATTTGGAACAATGTGATCATGGCATGTCATAGTAGATGAATTGCGCAAGTCATGTAAAGGAAGCATGGCAATATCATCGCAAGAGAAACACAAGCCAATGACCATCATCTTGTCATCTATGCCACAAGTGCAAATAGGATTTACTTTAATGGGGCATGCATAGCTACTATGTTGAGATTGAAATGAAACAATATGAGAAATCTCACTCATAGCATATGACAAGTTCAAAGGATTATCAAACATGATGTGACCAAAAGAATTTTCACATGATATCCTATGGAGCATAGCATCACAACTAGGCAACTCAACATGCTCATCATCATATTCATCATATATAGGTAAGTGAATACATGATGAAGTCGCACTAGCATAAAGCATGGCAATAGGTGTGTCAACATCATGCAAGCAATCATCGGTAAGATAGTCCATTAGTGGGACACGAGCATCACCTTCACCTATTTTACCTTTGGAGCGTCGCTCATGTGTTGTAGGTGAGGTGTTCAAGATCCAATCATGCTCATCTTCATCATGATGGAACCATGTGGGTGGTGCATTTTCTTCCACCATGGCCATCGGTTTGTCCATTGGAGGGACAGACTCATCGAGGGTAGGCATGTCCTCTTGTAGGAGACGTAGCACCAAAGAAAACACACTCGGAGTAGAGGTTAAGTCGTTAGAAATCATAGTGGCCTCACATGCCCTATCAACTACCTCACTCACTAAGTGTTGTGGCTCACTCACTCCCTCGTGGATGCTCTCACTCCTATGGTTGGTGGAGTCACTCAAATGGCTCTCAACCTCACATAGGAGAAGTGGCATGCTCTCATGTGTGGGGCTAGTGGTGCGCACACTCATCCTCTCAAGGGAAATGCTCTCAAGATCACATATGGTGGAGTCACTCATATCGCTCATGTGGTGGTGGCTCTCCTCACATGGGAATTGGGGCATCTCGTCATAAGTGGATGTTGAAGACGTGTAGGTGCAATAGTCTCCATGCTCAACTTCCTCATCCGTAATGCCTCCAAAGATGAATGCCGTAGGGTGTGGCAAACCATGACACTCCTCCGAGGTCAAAGAGAAGGTCTCATGCTTGCTCGCGTAGCTTGACCCGGAGTAGTAGTCCAATATGGGCGCCGTCTTCATGGTGTCGAAGAGGTTCATGCTCGTCGCCTTGGTCGAAGGGGATGGCCCATGCTCGACCGTCTTGTCGCCGTCGCTCGTAGATGATCGCCTTGATGATGAAGACGTCGATGTAGGCGAACTCATGGGAAGTAGGCGAAGATGTCGTACGTCCGAAGGTGAAGATGCCTTGATAGCACTTGGCGAAGATGCCGAAGTGGTGGTTGTAGCCGTAGCTCCGTCTTGGGTGTGCTTGTCTCGCGGTCTTCTCTTAAGCTCTTGAAGCTTGGCCTTGGCGTGATGTAGAGCTTCTTCGTACTTGTAGATATGCGCTTGTCGAGCATCTTCATGATGATGATGTCGTTGTCGTGCTTGAGCTCTTGGTAGATGTCGTTCGTCGTCATCGTGCACATGATGCTTGGAGGTGACTTGCCCTTCATGACGATGTCGATGGTCGCCATGGCGGTGTGGCCGTGGAAGACTTGCACTTGCATCATGTTTGCGCTCCGAAGACTTGTGACTTGAACGTCGCCGCCGAGAGGATGACGAAGGGGAAGAAGACTTGTAATCGACCACCAAGTGTCGGAGCTCCGCCATTTGTTTGTTGAAGGAGTCGCACATGTCGTCGAAGGAAGCCATTGTCCTTGTCTCGAAGTGTCGTTGTTCGATGGCGATGTTGCCCAAGCACTCTTGCATTTCTCGTTGTAGTCCGATGGTTTTCGCGTGGATGTCCTTGTTCGCGCCGTCGATGTCGAAGACCAGAGATGAAATGCCTTGCCTATCCATCACAAGACGCTAGCAAGTATGAGTGGGAGAAAGAGAAGAACTATACCAAATGTACCTTGACCGATGTTGAAGATGGATCAGTGATCACTCAAATGTGGAACAAGGAAATAGCACAATTGGTACCAATTCTTGTCGGTTTATCACACCTACACAAGTAAAGCTTATGGTGGAGCTCGGTGAGGATAGTGGCACAAAAAATTGATGTGAAATGTTAGCAAGAGTCAATAAAGTTGAAAAAGATTCACAAATTCGCAAGTGAAACAAGTAGACCAATAGCAATATGTGTGGCACACGGAAACACACACACGGATAGATAGATGGGGTTGTGCAACCAAGGAATGAGCCAAAATGTGGAATCCACGAAAATGCTCTTGTTGCACAACACTAGAGAGACGCTAGCGCGATTGCACAATAGGCGGATACGAACTTGTGCACAACCTACTAAGCAAAATGCAACGACTTCTATCCCAAGTATGCTATATGTATGGTATTCCGGTGCTTTTAGCACAAAATGATCCAAGATGATCAAGTATGATATGATATGATGCGATGCTATGGCTCTTGCTTACAAGCTTCTTTGCTTTTCTCCTTTGCTTAAAAGCTTATTCTCTTTTTTTTGTATATGGCCACGATGCACGAACCAAGATAGCAATTGTGTATATGCGGGAACAATCTTGTGACACAAGGGATGATATGATGATACCAATATGATATGGTGTGTATGCAATGGAAGGTGGATCGATGATCACTAATCTGCACAAGTAACGTTGCCGGCAATACTCAAAGGCTAGTCTCGATAGGCAAGTGACGCAAAATGGGCTAGGGGTTCACAATGCAATTGCAAGGGAATATACAATGATGTCGTCGAAGTTACCGTCCGTGTCGATGATGAGAGGTGGTGCTCTTGATGTAGAGCCGTTCCTAATTAGCCGAAACACCTTAGGAAACGGAAAAACCACAACTTAAAATCTCAAGGGCAAATGTCAAATGGTGGTAGCGGACAAGCGGTGGTGGTTGCGGAATTGTTGGTGGAAACCCGGTCAAAATGGGTTATGATGGTGGAAGTGTAAGATGGGCTATACACGGTGTCGGAGTTGAAGTCACAGTCCCTAAGTAGCCGAAACACCTTTGGAGACACAAGCCACAACTCAAACAAGCTCGAACAAAATTGGGTTAAGTTGGGTTGGCTATGTATGATGGGCAATGGGTATGCGGAAGTGGTGGAGGTGGTTGATGAATAAGCAACGGTCCCTAAGTAGCCTAAACACCTTAGGAGACTCAAATCACTATTCAAGCAACCACAAATACTATGGGAACAAAAATGGTTAGGTTGCGGAAGTCGGTGGTGGTTATGCGGATGATGTGGTGGAGGCCCTAGGCAAAGATGCCAAAATCCACACAATATGATGGAGTCAAATGATGATGGTGTTATTTTTGTGTTATGGGGGATGTCAAGAGCTTCAAAACGAGCTCAAGAACGTCGAAATCGGAGTTCGGATGAATTAGTTATGGACAAAACGGTGAAACGGAAAAGTCTGAATTCCCAGGGGTCGGACATCCGGGGCCGGGTCCGGATTTCCGGGACCTGATGTCCAGAACCGCGCGGGATTTTGCCCTCCAGGAGCCGGATGTCCGGCCCGATGGCCCGGATGTCCGGCCAGTGGCCCGGATGTCCGGCCCGAAGATTCCAGATCTGAATCGGGACGAACTTTTCGAATTGGGGGCGGAATTTGATGATTTTGGGGGCAAAATTTGACGGATTTTGTGGAGGAAAGATGGGGAAACTTGGGGAACTGCTAGATCCACTTGAAACCAAGCAAATCCACGGATCAAAATCAACAAAATCTCATCAAACCAACAGATCACAAAAAAAATTGAGGCTATTTTTGGTGGGGATTTTCGAAATTGGGGAAGAACACAACAAAATCAAGCTAGAAAACGGTGGGGAGGCTCCAAATTCGTGAGAAACCGTAGCTGATGATACCATATGATGTAGGGTGGAACCCTAGGTGGCCGATCTTTCACGAAATGGAGTGGATCCCATGAAGAACACGAGAGGGAACACGAGGGGAAACACGAGAGAATCACTCAAACCAACAAGAACAAGTCACACATATGCTAGATCCTCGAAACACAAAGAGATACAAGATCCATGATCAACAAGGGACGATACAAGTAGCGATAGTCTTCTCCGTGAGGAGTCTTGGTATCCCGTAGGATCTTCTCCGCAGAGGTCTTGAATCCGTGTGGATCTTCTCCGTGGAGGGGCCGCAGTCACTCACAAGGAGATGAACCACTAGTGGATGAGCAAAGCTCTATCTCAAATGAGCTAAACCTAAGCTAACCCTCAAATGGAGGAGGGGGAGGAGTATATATAGTCTAGGTCCACGAAGGGGTAAGTGGGAGAGGGATACATGGGCCTCAGGCCCGATACACTGTGGCCGGATTTCCGGCCAGGGCCCGGATGTCCGGGGCGCCGGATGTCCGAGCCTGGGGGCCGGATGTCCGGGGCCTGAAGGTGCTGGACCTTCTTCCTTCTCTCCCGCGCGCACTTGGCCTTGGTCCTTGGGTTCTCCATGGTCTCCTTGGGTGTTCCTGATCAAGCACAAGGTCCGCGCTTATAGTAGCATCCATGTCTCGCGAGAAAAGAAAGGGGAAGCATCGAGGAACAGGATCACCTTGCGTCCAAGTGGTGTACATGGGGATGAACGAAGGATGCTCTGCATCACTCGGATCATCCGGACACCCCCGGACATCCGGGCGAAGACCCAAACATCCGGGCCACCCGCGGCAGATTAGACGTGTCCGGATCATCCGGACGCCGCCCCGGATCATCCCCCC
>LR738713.1:256965210-256982810 GCA_902687465.1 Secale cereale | reverse complement strand
GTTTCCTCTCATGAATTTCTCCATGTTTTCCTTGTGTTCTTCGTGTTCATCGTGGGATCCCCTCCATCTCGTGAAAGATCTGCCGATTAGGGTTCCACCCTCCATCATCTATGGTATCATGAGCCTAGGTTGATCACGAATTTGGAGCCCCACACTTTGTTTTCTAGCTTGTTTTTGTTGTTTTTCGTACAAATTCGAAAATCCCCACAAAAATAGCCCCACAATTTTTTTTTGTGAATTGTGTGTTTTGATGAGATTTTGTTGTTTGTGATCCGTGGTTGAGTTGTGTGACAAGTGGATTACCTTTTTCCCCACCTCCCCCACCCTCAAAAACCACCAAAAACCCGAGAAAAATCATTTCCCCCACAATTTTCCCATCTTCCTCGAGCTCATCCCGACCGGATGGACCCACCCGAATCATCCGGCTGATCACCCGGATCATCCAGCCAGCGCCCGGATCATCCGGCCAGATACTCGGATCATCCGGCCAGCCCTGACAAAACTGCATTTTGCAGATTTTCGCACACCCGTTTCCGCTACCGCAAAAACCCTAGACACCGTTTCCGCTATACCCTCGACACACCCATACCCACCACCATTACCTAACCAACATCACTATGGTTGTACCTCTTTGTGTCTTGGGTCATTTGAGTTGTGGTTTACTCCGTTTCAGTTTGTGTTTCGGCTATCTCGGAGCGGAACTACATCGACAAGACCACCTCTCAACCTCGACAAGGAAGGTAACATCGACGACACTTCGTTTACTACCTCGCAATTGCATTGATAGACCCTCATCGACCATTTTGCGTAGCTTTCCTACCGAGACTAGCCATTTGAGTATTGCCGGGCCACGTCACTTGTGCACATTAGTGATAGTCATAAACATTGCATACTACATCATCATACCTACGTGTGACACAAGAGTGTTCCGCATACACAATAGCTACCTTGATCCGAGAAGCATGCATAAGTGGCCAAAGAAAGAGCTCACAAGCTTCTAAGCAAAGAGCCATCCAAAGCTTATACAAAAAAGCAACATAGCATCAAACGCCTTGCATCCAAAGAGATCATATGAGATAGCAATACTTCACCTTGTGCTAAAAGCATCGGCACATCATACACTCATAGCATACTTGTGATAGGAAGTCGTTACATTCCTCTTATAGGTCGTGCACAAGTGCGTATCCGCCTATTAAGCAATCGGTTAGCGTCTCTCTAGCATTGTGCAACACGAGCATTTTCCGTGGTTTCCATATTTTCGCTCACCTTGGTTGCACAACCACATTTATCTATCCATGTGTGTGTTCCGTGTACTACCTATTGCTTGTGATCTACTTGTTGCATGAGCCAATTGTGAATCATTTTCAACATCATTGAATTGTACTCACTTTTTGCATTCAATTTTGCCACCACCCTAACCAAGCTCCTCTCAAAGCTTTACTTGTGTAGGTGTGAGAATCGACGCGAAGTGGTACCAATAGTGCTATTTCCGGGTTACATTATTGAGTGATCATTGATCCATTTTCAACTTCGGTTAAGGTACATTTGGTATTGTCTTCTCCTTTCTCCCACTCACATACTTGCTTGTGATGATAGATAGGCCAAGTACATCTTCGAACCCGATGTTCAACGACCCTCAAGAGTCGAACAACTACGTCACCAAACTATATCTCTTCGGTGTGCAACGAGCTCTCCATCAAGAAAGTGAAGCTATGCGAGAGTACATTGAGCAAGTCGCCGCCGACGCACGACAATTTGAAGCAAGAACAAGAGAGCAATTCGATATCATCAACACCAACATGTCTACACAATTTGACGAGCTACGGACTTTGATAGTCAACCGATGTTCTTCTTCCACATCTTCTCAAAGATGGAGCCGCTCAAGTCGACATACCGACCCCACGGATGGCTCAAGTACCCCTACATTAAACACTCTTCGTCAAGCCGCACGTCAGGCTTGACATGACAACAAGGATCCACTTCCTAACAAGAGTTCACAAGAGCTATTTGACGAGCAAGAAAGTCGACATCGCCAAAACCGAGCCACACTTGAGCAAGCACAAGAACGGCAACGACTACGCCAACAACAACAAGAGCGAGCACGTCAATACCAAGAAGAACAAGATGCCGAGGCTAATCATCTAGCACATCAACGTCGAGAAGCTCCAGCTCTTGAGGCACAACGAGCATTACGTGATGCACATCGCAATGTCGCAGCTCGTACTCGACACACTCGACAAGAAGAGGATTTCCTTCGCGATGAGATGCAAGAGAGGCGCCACCAAGCAAGAATGCAAGAAGAAGCTCCTCCTCAAGCACGACAAGAGCAACAACCTCAACCAGAACCGCAAGCTCAGCAAGTACACCATGACAATGAACATCTATTACGCCAAGAGCAACATGAGGTTCACAACCGTCCAAATCAAGAACGCCCTCACAATAGGCAACCAAACAATGAAGAGCATCGCTATCGCAAGCTTTAGTTCACCATGCCAAAGTTTTCCGGAAGCATTGATCCCGAAGACTACCTCTCATGGGCATTGAAGGTTGACAAAATCTTTCGCCTTCACAACTTCGATGAAGAGAAGAAGATTGCAATGGCCTCCCTTGAGTTCCAAGACTATGTTCTCATTTGGTGGGAGCAAAACATAGAGAGAAGAGAAGCAAAAGGCGAACCTCCTATCACCACTTGGGCTCAAATGAAGGAAGTCATGCGAGCACGCTTCGTGCCAACACATTACAACCGTGACTTGTTCAAGAAGCTACAACTCCTCAAGCAAGGTACCAAGTCCGTTGAAGAGTACTACAAGGAGATGGAGATTGCCATGATACGCGCAAACATCACAGAAGATGAAGAGCAAACAATGGCGAGATTCTTGAATGGACTCAACTATCATATCAAGAAGATTGCGGACTTTCAACTATACACCAATCTTTTCGAGCTAGTACATCAAGCCACCAAAGTGGAGCGATAAGTTCAAGAGGACTATAAGTATTCCAAGTTCACATCCAAGAACTTCGGCTCATACAACCAAGCTTCAATGACTTCGGCTACACCTACCTCTAGCAAGCCATCTACAAACTTCGGTGACAAGTCAAGCTACAAGAATACGACTACAACAAGTGGGCCACCTTCTACCAAAAACTTCAAGCCAAGAGCTTCTTCATCTACAACTCCAACCGAGGACCACTCCAAGACGAGTTCCATCAAATGCTTTAAGTGCCAAGGGCGAGGCCACAAGTCATTTGAGTGCAAGACCATTCGTACCATGATCATCAACGACGACGGATCTTATGACTCAATGAGCGACGATGAAATGGAAGCACTTGAGCATGTGGCTATGCATCGACAAGTGAATGAGGATGAAGACCATCAAGTGTTTTGCGACAATGACTCGAGTCCCAACCTCGTTGTCTCCAAGGTCTTGACACTCCAACATCAACAAGATGACGATCAAAGATGTCATATTTTCCATACAAAGGCCGACATCAATGGACGCTCCATCAAGGTTATCATCGATGGAGGAAGTTGTCACAACTTGGCAAGCGAAGAGCTTTGCGACATGCTAAACATGGTGAAGTCCAAGCATCCTCATCCCTACAAGGTCCAATGGCTTAACGACGCCGGAACACTCCGAATAGAGCACACCGTGCAAGTAACCTTCAAGATAGGCGCCTACAAGGACACACTTGAGTGCGATGTGATCCCCATGTCCGTGTGCCACCTTATTCTTGGACGGCCATGGCAATATGATTGTGGTGTCACACACAATGGACGAACGAACCACTATAGCTTCAAGATGAAAGGAAAGGAGTTTGTGCTACGTCCCTGAAGGAAATATGTCCTAGAGGCAATAAAAAAAGATGTTATTTGTATTTCCTTATATCATGATAAATGTCTTTTATTCATGCTAGAATTGTATTAACCAGAAACTTAGTACATGTGTGAATACATAGACAAAACAGTATGTCCCTAGTATGCCTCTACTAGACTAGCTCATTGATCAAAGATGGTTATGTTTCCTAGCCATAGACATGTGTTGTCATTTGATCAACGAGATCACATCATTAGGAGAATGATGTGATGGACAAGACCCATCCGTTAGCATAGCACTATGATCGTTTAGTTTAACTGCTATTGCTTTCTTCATAACTTATACATGTTCCTATGACTATGAGATTATGCAACTCCCGAATACCGTAGGAACACCTTGTGTGCTATCAAACGTCACAACATAACTGGGTGATCATAAAGATGCTCTACAGGTGTCTCCGAAAGTATTCGTGGTGTTGGCATAGATCAAGATTAGGATTTGTCACTCCGAGTGTCGGAGAGGTATCTCTGGGCCCTCTAGGTAACACACATCATAATAAGCCTTGCAAGCAAAAAGACTAATGAGTTAGTCACGAGATGATGTGTTACGGAACGAGTAAAGAGACTTGCCGGTAACGAGATTGAACTAGGTATAAAGATACCGACGATCGAATCTCGGGCAAGTAACATACCGTATGACAAAAGGAACAACGTATGTAGTTATGCGGTTCTGACCAATAAAAGATCTTCGTAGAATATGTAGGAGCCAATATGAACATCCAGGTTCCGCTATTGGTTATTGACCGGAGATGAGTCTCGGTCATGTCTACATAATTCTCGAACCCGTAGGGTCCGCACGCTTAACGTTTGATGACGATCGATATTATGAGTTTATGAGTATTGATGTACCGAAGGTAGTTCGGAGTCCCGGATGAGATCACGGACATGACGAGGAGTCTCGGAATGTCCGAGACATAAAGATTGATATATTGGACGGCTATATTCGGACACCAGAAGTATACCGGAAAAGTTTCGGATTTATCGGGATTGCCGAAGGGGGTTACCGGAACCTCCTACGAAGGGGGATGGTCCATAGTGGGCCTTGTGGAAAGGAGAGAGGCAGCCCATAGGGCTGGCCGGCGCCCCACCTAGTTCCTAGTTGGACTAGGATTGGTGGGAGGCGCCACCTCTTCCTTTTCCTACTCCATCTCTTCCTTCTTTGGTGATTCCTACTAGGAATAGGATTGCAATCCTATTCCTAGTAGGATTCCTTCCCTGGCCGCACCATAGGAGGTTGGCCAGCCCTCCTCCCTTGCTCCTTTATATACGGGGGCAGGGGGGCACCCAAAGACAGACAAGTTGAATTGTTTTAGCCGTGTGCGGTGCCCCCCTCCACAGAATCACACCTCGGTCATACCATCGCGGAGCTTAGGTGAAGCCCTGCGCCGGTGAACACATCATATCCATCACCACGCCGTCGTGCTGACGAAACTCTCCCGTGAAGCTCAACTGGATCAAGAGCTCGTGGGACGTCATCAAGCTGAACGTGTGCTGAACGCGGAGGTGCCGTACGTTCGGTGCTTGATCGGTTGGATCGCGAAGAAGTTCGACAACATCAACCGCGTCACTTGACGCTTCCGCTCCCGGTCTACGAGGGTACGTAGACACACTCTTCCCTCTCGTTGCTATGCATCTGGTAGATAGATCTTGCCTGATCGTAGGAAAATTTTAAAATACTACGTTCCCCAACAGTGGCATCAGAGCCAGGTCTATGCGTAGATGATATGCACGAGTAGAACACAATGAGATTGTGGACGATACTAGTCATACTGCTTACCAGCATGTCATACTTTGCTTCGGCGGTATTGTGAGATGAAGCGGCCCGGACCGACATTACGCGTACGCTTACGCGAGACTGGTTTCACCGTTACGAGCACTCGTTGCTTAAAGGTGACTGGTGGGTGTCTGTCTCTCTCACTTTAGCTGAATCAAGTGTGGCTACGCCCGGTCCTTGTGAAGGTTAAAACAACACATACTTGACGAAACATCGTTGTGGTTTTGTATGCGTAGGTAAGAACGGTTCTTGCTAAAGCCCGTAGCAGCCACGTAAAACTTGCAACAAACAAAGTAGAGGACGTCTAACTTGTTTTTGCAGGGCATGTTGTGATGTGATATGGTCAAGACATGATGAGTTATACGGTTTTGTATGAGATGATCATGTTTTGTAAAGTTATCGGCAACTGGCAGGAGCCATATGGTTGTCGCTTTATTGTATGAAATGCAATCGCCATGTAATTGCTTTACTTTATCACTAAGCGGTAGCGATAGTCGTAGAAGCAATAGTTGGCGAGACGACAACGATGCTACGATGAAGATCAAGGTGTCAAGCCGGTGACGAAGGTGATCATGACGGTGCTTTGGAGATGGAGATCAAAAGCACAAGATGATGATGGCCATATCATGTCACATATTTTGATTGCATGTGATGTTTATCTTATTATGCTTCTTATTTTGCTTAGGACGACGGTAGCATTATAAGATGATCCCTTACTAAATTTCAAGGTATAAGTGTTCTCCCTGAGTATGCACCGTTGCGAAAGTTCGTCGTGCCGAGACACCACGTGATGATCGGGTGTGATAAGCTCTACGTTCAAATACAACGGGTGTAAGCCAGTTTTGCACACGCAGAATACTCGGGTTAAACTTGACGAGCCTAGCATATACAGATATGGCCTCGGAACACTGGAGACCGAAAGGTCGAGCGTGAATCATATAGTAGATATGATCAACATAAGATGTTCACCATTGAAACTACTCCATCTCACGTGATGATCGGACATGGTTTAGTTGATTTGGATCACGTGATCATTTAGATGACTGGAGGGATGTCTATCTAAGTGGGAGTTCTTAAGTAATATGATTAATTGAACATTAATTTATCATGAACTTAGTCCTGGTAGTATTAGCATATCTATGTTGTAGATCAATAGCTCGCGATGTTGCTCCCCGTTTATTTTTCATCTGTTCCTAGAGAAAACCAAGTTGAAAGATGTTAGTAGCAATGATGCGGAATTGTTCCGTGATCTGAGGATTATCCTCATTGCTGCACAGAGAAATATGTCCTTGATGCACCGCTAGGTGACAGACCTATTGCAGGAGCAGATGTAGACGTTATGAACGTTTTGACAAAAGCTCAGTATGATGACTACTTGATAGTTTAGTGCACCATGCTTTACGGCTTATAACCGGGACTTCAAAAACGTTTTGAACGCCACGGAGCATATAAGATGTTCCAAGAGTTGAAATTAGTATTTCATACTCATGCCCGTGTCGAGAGGTATAAGACCTCTGACAGTACTTTGCCTACAAGATGGAGGAGAATAGCTCAACCAGTGAGCATGTGCTCAGATTGTCTGGGTACTACAATTACTTTAATCAAGTGGGAGTTAATCTTCCAGATAAGATAGTAATTGACAAAGTTCTCTAGACACTATCACCAAGTTAGTAGAACTTCGTGATGAACTATAATATGCAAGGGATGACGAAAGTAATTCCCGAGCTCTTCACGATGCTGAAATCGTCGAAGGTAGAAATCATGAAAAAGCATCAAGTGTTGATGGTTAACAAGACCACTTGTTTTAAGTAAAGAGCAAAGGGATAGAAGGGGAACTTCAAGAAGAATGACAAGCAAGTTGTCACTCCCATGAAGAAACCAAAAACTAAACTCAAGCCTGAAACAAGTGCTTCTACTGCAAAGGAAATGGTCACTGGAAGTGGAACTGCCCTAGATACTTGGCGGATAAGAAGGATGGCAAAGTGAACAAAGGTATATTTGATATACAGATTATTGATGTGTATTTTACTAGTGTTCATAGCAACCCCTCGGTATTTGATATTGGTTCAGTTACTAAAGAGTAGTAACTCAAAGTGGGAGTTGCATAATGAACATAAACTAGTTAAAGGATGAAGTGACGATGTGTATTGGAAGCAGTTCCAAGATTGATATGATCATCATCGCACACTCCCTATACTTTCGGGATTAGTGTTGAATCTAAATAACTGTTATTTGGTGTTTGTGTTGAGCATGAATGTGATTTGATCATGTTTATTGCAATACGGTTATTCATGTAAATTAGAGAATAATTGTTGTTCTGTTTACATGAATAAAACCTTCTATGGTCATACACCCAATGAAAATAGTTTGTTGGATCTCGATCGTGTGATACACATATTCATAATATTGAAGCCAAAAGATGCAAGGTTAATAATGATAGTGCAACTTATTTGTGGCACTGCCGTTTAAGTCATATTGGTGTAAAACGCATGAAGAAACTCCATAATGATGGACTTTTGGAATCACTTGATTATGAATCACTTGGTGCTTGCGAACCATGCCTCATGGGCAAGATGACTAAAACTCCGTTCTCCGGAACTATGGAGCGAGCAACATATTTTTTGGAAATCATACATACTGATGTATGCGGACCAATGAGTGTTGAAGCTCGCGGCGGGTATCGTTATTTTCTAACATTCACTGATGATTTGAGCAGATATGGGTATATCTACTTAATAAAGCACAAGTCTGAAACATTTGAAAAGTTCAAAGAATTTCAGAGTGAAGTAGAGAATCATCGTAACAAGAAAATAAAAGTTTCTACGATCTAATCGTGGAGGAGAATATTTGAGTTACGAGTTTGGTCTTCATTTGAAACAATGTGGAATAGTTTCACAGCTCACGCCACCCGGAACACCACAGCATAATGGTGTGTCCGAACGTCGTAACCGTACTTTATTGGATATGGTGCGATCTATGATGTCTCTTACCGATTTACCACTATCGTTTTGGGTCATGCATTAGAGACAGCTGCATTCACATTAAATAAGGGCCTCATCTGAATCCGTTGAGACAACGCCTTAAGAACTGTGGTTTGGCAAGAAACCAAAATTGTTGTTTCTTAAAGTTTGGGACTGCGATGCTTACGTGAAAAAGTTTCAACATGATAAGCTCGAACCCAAACCGGAGAAGTAAATCTTCATAGGATACCCAAAAGACTGTTGGGTACACCTTCTATCACAGATCCGAAGGCAAAATATTCATTGCTAAAAATGGATCCTTTCTAGAGAAGGAGTTTCTCTCGAAAGAAGTGAGTGGGAGGAAAGTAGAACTTGATGAGGTAATTGTGCCTTCTCCCGGATTGGAAAGTAGTACATCACAGGAAATTGTTCCAGTGATTCCTACACCAATTAGTGAGGAAGTTAATGATAATGATCATGAAACTTCGGATCAAGTTTCTGCTGAACGTCGTAGATCAACCAGAGTACGTTCCGCACCAGAGTGGTACGGCAACCCAGTTCTGGAAATCATGTTACTAGACCATGATGAACCTACGAACTATGAGGAAGCGATGATGAGCCCAGATTCCACAAAATGGCTTGAAGCCATGAAATCTGAGATGGGATCCATGTATAAGAACAAAGTGTGGACTTTGGTTGACTTGCCCGATGATCGGCAAGCCATCGAAAATAAATGGATCTTCAAGAGGAAGACCGACGCAGACGGTGATATTACTGTTTACAAAGCTCGACTTGTTGTGAAAGGTTTCCGACAAGTTCAAGGAGTTGACTACGATGAGACTTTCTCACCTGTAGCGATGCTTAAGTCTGTCCGAATCATGTTAGCAATTGCCGCATTTTATGATTATGAAATCTGGCAAATGGATGTCAAAACTACATTCCTGAATGGATATCTCAAAGAAGAGTTGTATATGATACAACCAGAAGGTTTTGTCGATCCAAAAGGTGCTAACAGATTATGCAAGCTCCAGCGATCCATCTATGGACTGGTGCAAGCATCTCGGAGTTGGAATATACGCTTTGATGAGGTGATCAAAGCATATGGTTTTATACAGACTTTTGGAGAAGCCTGTATTTACAAGAAGTGAGTGGGAGCACTACAACCTTTCTGATAAGTATATGTGAATGACATATTGTCGATCGGAAATGATGTAGAATTTTCTGGAAAGCATAAAGGAGTGTTTGAAAGGAGTTTTTTCAAAGAAAAACCTCGGTGAAGCTGCTTACATATTGAGCATCAAGATCTATATAGATAGATCAAGACGCTTGATAAGACTTTCGATGAGTACATACCTTGATAAGTTTTGAAGTAGTTCAAAATGGATCAGTCAAAGAAGAAGTTCTTGCCTGACTTGTAAGGTGTGAAGTTGAGTAAGACTCAAAGCCAGACCACGGCAAAAAAATATAGAGAGAATGAAAGTCATTCCCTATGCCTCAGCCATAGGTTCTATAAAGTATGCCATGCTGTGTACAAAACACGTTGTGTACCTTGCCAAGAGTTTGACAGGGAGGTACAATAGTGATCCAGGAGTAGATCACTGTACAGCGGTCAAAATTATCCTTAGTAATTGGATGACTAAGGAAATATTTCTCGATTTTGGAGGTGATAAAGAGTTCGTCGTAAAGGGTTACGCCGATGCAAGCTTTGACACTAAATCCAGATGACTCTAAGTATCAATCTGGATGCGTATTGAAAGTGGGAGCAATTAGCTAGAGTAGCTCCATGCATAGCATTGTAGACATAGAAATTTGCGAAATACATAGGGATCTGTATATGACAGACCCGTTGACTAAACTTCTCTCACAAGCAAAACATGATCACACCTCATTACTCTTGGGTATTGATCACATAGCGATGTGAACTAGATTATTCACTCTAGTAAACCCTTTGGGTTTTGGTCACATGGTGATGTGAACTATGGGTGTTATTCACATAACGATGTGAACTATCGGTATTAAATCACATGGCGATGTGAGCTAGATTATTGACTCTAGTTCAAGTGGGAGACTGAAGGAAATATGCCCTAGAGGCAATAAAAAAAGATGTTATTTGTATTTCCTTATATCATGATAAATGTCTTTTATTCATGCTAGAATTGTATTAACCGGAAACTTAGTACATGTGTGAATACATTGACAAAACAGTATGTCCCTAGTATGCCTCTACTAGACTAGCTCATTGATCAAACATGGTTATGTTTCCTAGCCATAGACATGTGTTGTCATTTGATCAACGAGATCACATCATTAGGAGAATGATGTGATGGACAAGACCCATCCGTTAGCATAGCACTATGATCATTTAGTTTAACTGCTTTTGCTTTCTTCATAACTTATACATGTTCCTATGACTATGAGATTATGCAACTCCCGAATACCGTAGGAACACCTTGTGTGCTATCAAACGTCACAACGTAACTGGGTGATCATAAAGATGCTCTACAGGTGTCTCCGAAAGTATTCGTGGTGTTGGCATAGATCAAGATTAGGATTTGTCACTCCGAGTGTCGGAGAGGTATCTCTGGGCCCTCTCGGTAACACACATCATAATAAGCCTTGCAAGCAAAAAGACTAATGAGTTAGTCACGAGATGATGTGTTACGGAACGAGTAAAGAGACTTGCCGGTAACGAGATTGAACTAGGTATAAAGATACCGACGATCGAATCTCGGGCAAGTAACATACCGTATGACAAAAGGAACAACGTATGTAGTTATGCGGTTCTGACCGATAAAAGATCTTCGTAGAATATGTAGGAGCCAATATGAACATCCAGGTTCCGCTATTGGTTATTGACCAGAGATGAGTCTCGGTCATGTCTACATAATTCTCGAACCCGTAGGGTCCGCACGCTTAACGTTTGATGACGATCGATATTATGAGTTTATGAGTATTGATGTACCGAAGGTAGTTCGGAGTCCTGGATGAGATCACGGACATGACGAGGAGTCTCGGAATGTCCGAGACATAAAGATTGATATATTGGACGGCTATATTCGGACACCGGAAGTATACCGGAAAAGTTTCGGATTTATCGGGATTGCCGAAGGGGGTTACCGGAACCTCCTACGAAGGGGGATGGTCCATAGTGGGCCTTGTGGAAAGGAGAGAGGCAGCCCATAGGGCTGGCCGGCGGCCCACCTAGTTCCTAGTTGGACTAGGATTGGTGGGAGGCGCCACCTCTTCCTTTTCCTACTCCATCTCTTCCTTCTTTGGTGATTCCTACTAGGAATAGGATTGCAATCCTATTCCTAGTAGGATTCCTTCCCTGGCCGCACCATAGGAGGTTGGCCAGCCCTCCTCCCTTGCTCCTTTATATACGGGGGCAGGGGGGCACCCAAAGACAGACAAGTTGAATTGTTTTAGCCGTGTGCGGTGCCCCCCTCCGCAGAATCACACCTCGGTCATACCGTCGCGGAGCTTAGGCGAAGCCCTGCGCCGGTGAACACATCATATCCGTCACCACGCCGTCATGCTGACGAAACTCTCCCGTGAAGCTCAACTGGATCAAGAGCTCGTGGGACGTCATCAAGCTGAACGTGTGCTGAACGCGGAGGTGCCGTATGTTCGGTGCTTGATCGGTTGGATCGCGAAGAAGTTCGACAACATCAACCGCGTCACTTGACGCTTCCGCTCCCGGTCTACGAGGGTACGTAGACACACTCTTCCCTCTCGTTGCTATGCATCTGGTAGATAGATCTTGCGTGATCGTAGGAAAATTTTAAAATACTACGTTCCCCAACAGTTCCATGTCACCAAGTCAAGTAGCCGCCGACAAACACTTACCTACCAACCATCGTGGAGAGAATGATCAGAGAGTGAGCCACCAAAAGGAGAGTGAGAGCCACAAGCCAAATATGAGCGACTCCACGGTGAGCGACAAGAAGCAACTAGTGCTATTTGCCACCAAAAGTGAGATGACAGAAGTGTGTGAGCACCCATCGAGTGTCTTTCACCTTGTGCTTCTATGCAAAGGGGAAGCCAAACCTACTAACACTTCACCACCTCCACCTTTAGTGTTGTCTAACTTGTTAAAGGAATTCTCGGACGTCTTTCCCGATGAGTTACCTACGGGTCTACCTCCACTTCGCAGGATCGAACACCGCATCGACCTAATACCCGGCGCACCACTTCCTAACAAGGCTCCTTACCACGTCAACCCCGAGGAAACCAAGGAGATACAATGGCAAGTACAACAACTCATCGACAAAGGTCACGTACGTGAAAGCCTGAGCCCTTGTGTCGTAACAGTTATTCTCGTGCCTAAGAAAGATGGAAGTTTTCGCATGTGCTCCAATTGCCGCCCGATAAATGCTATCACCGTTAGATATCGTTATCCAATCCCACGCTTAGGCGACATGCTTGATGAATTATGTGGTGCCACCATCTTTTCGAAAACTGATCTTAAAAGTGGTTACTACCAAATTCGCATTCAAGAGGGTGATGAGTGGAAAACGGCTTTCAAAACCAAATTTGGGTTATATGAGTGGCTTGTCATGCCAATGGGTTTATCGGAAGCACCCGGTTCATTTATGCATCTCATGCATTTTTGTCTACGACCCTACATAGGCGTCTTTGTAGTGGTCTACTTTGATGACATCCTCGTTTTTAGCAAGTGCTTGAAGACCATGTGGCACACATCCGTATGGTTTTGCAAACCCTTCGGAAAGAGCGCTTATATGCTAATATGGAAAAGTGCACTTTTGGCGTTGAGAAGGTCGTTTTCTTAGGATTCGTCCTTTCTTCCCAAGGTGTTCACGTTGATGAAACTAAAATTGAAGCAATTAAAACTTGGCCTCAACCAACGAATCTCCAACAAGTGCGTAGCTTTCTTGGTTTAGCCGGTTTCTATCGACGTTTTGTGAAGGACATTAGCACCATTGCTATGCCTCTACACGCCTTGAGCAAGAAGAACGCACCCTTTGTTTGGGGTCCTCCGCAAGACACCGCATTCATTAAGCTCAAAGACTTGCTCACGCACGCACCACTTCTTGCCCTATCGAACTTTGATAAGCCTTTTGAGATTCATTGTGACGCTAGTGGTACCGGCATAGGTGGCATGCTCATGCAAGAAAAACGCCCAATTGCGTACTTTAGCGAGAAGCTATCCGGAGCACAACTTAACTACCCCATCTATGATAAAGATCTATATGCCTTGGCGAGAGTTTTACGTGTTTGGGAACATTATCTTAGACCCCATGAATTCATTCTTCATACGGACCATGAGACCCTCAAGTATCTCAAAGGTCAAACTAAGTTGAACAAGCGTCATGCTGAGTGGAGTGAGTTCATTTAGTCGTTTCCCTATGTCATCAAGTACATCAAAGGCGAAGAAAATGTTGTGGCGGATGCGCTTTCCCGCAAGTGCATGCTTGTTACCAAACTTGAGTTGAATGTTATTGGCTTTGAGCACATAAAAGATTTATATGAGCATGATCCTTTCTTTGCAAACCCTTATGCTAAGTGTTTGACTCACGCTTCTTGGGAACGTTACTACATAAAGGATGGATATCTTATGAGAGCAAACAAAATTTGCATTCCCGAGTCTTCGCTTCGTTTGCTCCTTTTGCAGGAATCGCATGGAGGAGGACTCATGGGACACTTTGATCGTGACAAGACATTTGCTACGCTCTCCAAGAACTACTTTTGGCCCAAGATGCTCCGTGATGTCTCACGCCTCACCAACCGATGTTCTACATGCCGCAAAGCCAAGTCAAAAGCTCAATCTCATGGTCTTTACATGCCACTTCCTAGTCCATACCATCCATGGGAAGACATAAGCATGGACTTTGTACTTGGATTGCCTTGAACTCAAAATGGCAAAGATTCCGTGCTTGTTGTCGTGGAAAGATTCTCTAAAATGGCTCATTTCATTCCTTGTAACAAGATCGACGATGCTTCACATGTTGCAAATCTCTTTTGCAGGGAGATGATTCGTCTACATGGAGTGCCCAAGACGATTGTGTCGGACCGGGACGTCAAGTTCTTGAGCTACTTTTGGAAAACTCTATGCGCCAAGCTCGGAATCAAGCTACTCTTCTCCTCGGCATACCATCCACAAACCGACGGCCAAACGGAAGTGACGAACCGCACGCTTTCGACGCTTCTTCATGTGTTGATCAAGAAGAACATCAAGGAATGGGAGCAATGCTTGCCCATCGCCAAGTACGCCTACAACCGCGCAAGACATTCGACTACCAGCAAGTCCCCCTTCGAGGTCGTCTACGGCTTCAACCCTTTGTCTCCATTGGACATTCTACCTCTACCTCTACAAGAGCGCATGAACATGGTAGCAAGCGCTCGTGCGAGCTATCTCAAGAAGGTGCATGAAGATACAAGGGCAATGATCAAGCGGCAAGTACATCGTCTAGCGTCCAAGCTCAACGCCAACAAGAAGCCTATGGTGTTCCAACCGGGAGATCTCGTATGGCTACATCTTCGCAAGGACCGTTTCCCCCGCGAGCGCAAGTCCAAACTACTACCTCGAGCCGACGGACCCTTCAAGGTGCTACAACGCTACAACAACAATGCTTACAAGCTCGATCTTCCACGCGACAAGTACAATGTGAGCGATGTCTTCAACGTCAAGGATCTCTCTGCTTTCCATGGTGATGAAGATTTCGATCCGAGGTCGGATCTATCCCAAGGGAGGGGAGATGATGCCGAGCATCCCAAAGTCATCCCCATGGACCCACCATCGACTTACCAAGTGCCAAGTGGACCCATGACACGTGCTCGAGCACGAGCTCTCGAGGCCGAGGTGACTTCACTCCTCTCTCTACATCACTTTGATTCACATGAGACATGGCTGCTACCCTCATCAGAGACTCTTGGCATACTCAGGCACCTCGGGGACAACCATGGAGAAGTCAAGGGACAAGAAGAATCGAAGGAGGAAGATGGAGGAGAAGGACAGCCAGGACTCAGCCTGCCCGGATGATCCGAACGATGTCTCGGACGATCCGGCCGAGGTCCGGATGATCCGGACATCCGTCCGGACGATCCGGCAAATGGGACCGGAGACACACGAAGCTCCACGCCGAAGCCGGATCATCCGGACACCCCCGGACATCTGGACGAAGACCCGAACATCCGAGCCACCCGCAGCAGATCAGACGTGTCCGGATCATCCGGACGCCACCCCGGATCATCCGGCCCCCCGAAGCCCGGAACATCCGGACAAACGTCCGGGTCATCCGGACAGTGCCTGCGCGCATGATGTTGGGCCGAGGCCCATGTACCCCTTCGCCCCTCCTAGCCTATACATAGCACTCTACCTAAACTATCTAGGGTCAGCTTTTGTGATAACTCATCATAGACCTTTGTGGTTCCTATCCTACGAGACTGCGGCCTCTTCGGAGAAGATCCACCTCGGATTCAAGACCTCCACCACGGAGAAGATCCCAAGGGATACCCAAGACCTCCTCCGGGAGAAGACTATCTTTGTACCATTGTTGTTTGACTATGGATCGTGTACCTTGATGTGTATCGTGGATCTAGCACCTGTGTGACCGTATTCATGGTGATTTGAGCGTTTCCTCTCGTGAATTTCTCCGTGTTTTCCTTGTGTTCTTCGTGTTCATCGTGGGATCCCCTCCATCTCGTGAAAGATCTGCCGATTAGGGTTCCACCCTCCATCAAAACTCCTCACATGTGTGACCATTTTGGGCTGTGGCCAACTCTCAATAGCTTCAATCTTGGCTTTATCAACCTCAATTCCCTTTGGAGTAACAACATAGCCAAGAAAAGATACTCGGTCGGTGCAAAAGGTGCATTTTCCAAGGTTACCATACAAATGTGCATCACACAGAGCAATAAAAACAGCACGTAAATGTTCCAAATGTGCCTCCAAAGATCTGCTATAAATCAATACATCATCAAAGTATACTACCACAAATCGTCCAATGAAAGCACGTAAAACTTCATTCATTAATCTCATGAAAGTACTAGGTGCATTAGTTAACCCAAAAGGCATGACCAACCACTCATATATTCCAAACTTAGTTTTAAATGTTGTTTTCCATTCATCTCCCAATTTCATACGAATTTGATGGTATCCACTACGCAAATCAACTTAGGCATGAAAATGCTCTAGTAATTGGTCATGTATATGTGTCGTCCAAGTGAATTCACATTGGAATCAGTTTTCTGGAATGTTCAGTAAAACAAGCATATCTTCCTCGTACGAAGTCCGTTTTGACTCCACAAGTACTCAAATTAAAGCTAGTGACGAGCCACATCTGAATAGTTGCAGGTGCTAGTCCAATATTTCGCACCTCAAAATCGGCTTCCAAATAAGTCTTTTTGCCCTCCGAAGTTCGCGAACACAGCTTGTTCCGGTTTTAGAATTTTTTTGACATCTCATATCAACGAGGAATTGAGCAATTCTTTTTGCGTCTGAAAGCTTGAGTCAGTAGTATTCTCTAGAAAAAAAAGAAAAATTCGGATCTTTTAGAGTCAATCTCGTAGTTGAATTATCGGTTGCATCATCGTGTCGAGTTGCTAGTCTTAGTGTGTAGTTCGTTAGAGTTTCGAGTTCTGTTCACCTTAGTCACGTCGCCACTGCATCGTTATCCCTTCCGCTGTCCACCATCTCATCCATAAATTTCCACCTCGTGCTACCCATCGTTCATTGTCACAATCATACTTGAAGTCGTTCGCATCTTTGCTTGATCCAATCTGCATCTTATCTGGTTTGTCTTGGAAAGAGGGAGAAAGAAAAAAAGACACAGAAAAAAAGTAAAAAAAAAGAGGAGAGAAAGAAAAAGGAAAAAAAGTGTGAGAAAAAAGAAAAATAAAAAGAAAGTTGGAGAGAGAGTTGTTGTATATTCTGCTTGGCAGTTGTTTTCATCATTATCTTTACTGCCGTTGTGATCTTCACTTATATCTTGCTGTCCAGAGCTACTTCGTATCCTTTATTGATGCTAGTTGT
>LR738713.1:256932330-256963974 GCA_902687465.1 Secale cereale | reverse complement strand
CCACTGCATCGTTATCCCTTCCGCTGTCCACCATCTCATCCATAAATTTCCACCTCGTGCTACCCATCGTTCATTGTCACAATCATACTTGAAGTCGTTCGCATCTTTGCTTGATCCAATCTGCATCTTATCTGGTTTGTCTTGGAAAGAGGGAGAAAGAAAAAAAGACACAGAAAAAAAGTAAAAAAAAAAGAGGAGAGAAAGAAAAAGGAAAAAAAGTGTGAGAAAAAAGAAAAATAAAAAGAAAGTTGGAGAGAGAGTTGTTGTATATTCTGCTTGGCAGTTGTTTTCATCATTATCTTTACTGCCGTTGTGATCTTCACTTATATCTTGCTGTCCAGAGCTACTTCGTATCCTTTATTGATGCTAGTTGTGCTACACCGTGACCTCATTAGTGTTCTAGGCTCGCGTCTCTAGTCCGGTACTGTGCTGGTCCTAGGTACCATCGTTGAGCGTTTATTCAACATTGCATCTCTGAATTGATTATTGCTAATCTTTTGCTACCATATATAGCCAACCCATCTCCACATATTTCTACACTGTGCATATTTACATTCACCAGGCAATCGCTTTACTCAATCTTTGGAGTTATTTGACGCCACTGGTTGCCTATCACCACCTCCTGCATGGTAAGAACTTGTAAGATATTGATATTTGCTTTACTGTGAGCGCTTTACCACCACATCCTAGTAGTTCATAGGAACATTATTCTCGAATTTTGTTTCTTGTTTCTACTAATAATGACAGGTACCGGAGACATAAGTTCTTGGACGACGGATACATCTTCACCATCACAAGACATGGGACAACACACACAAGCACATGGTCAGGTTATTTCTTTACCGTCATTTGAGGGTAGATTTAATCCTGCTATTTATCTAGCTTGGGAGCTTGAAGTAGAAAAAGTTTGTAGTCACCATCATTTTTCTGAACTTGAGAGAGTACGAGCTGCCACTAGAGTATTTACTGGTTTTGCTTCTGTTTGGTGGAGTGTGCATTGTAAGAAAAATATTGATAACCAACCCATAACTTGGAAAGATTTGAAGGATGTAATGAGAAAACATTTTTTCCTCCTTACCATTGCTGTGAATTGCTTCGCAAATTGGAACAAATAAAACAAGGCAGTAACACTGTTCATGCTTACTACCAAGAGTTCAAATCTTATATGCATCATTGTGACATAGAAGAATTTGAGGATGATATAATGAATAGATTTTTTGGTGGTTTGAACCATGATATTCGCGCAAGATTTAAGTATATTCCTCTTGCATTACTGGTATGTATGTTCGTGCTTGTACCTTTGAGAGACAAATACAGGAGGATGCATTATGTGACTACAACAACAACTATTCTAGTTCATGCTCAACACCACTGGTTGGTTCCTCCACCATTGCACCTACTAGAGCAGCCACACCTCCGATTGTGAGCGTGACATCATCTAAAGTGTATGGTACATTGTCATCGTCCGTACCTACATCAGCTATGTCTCTGCGACAAGGTAACAATAAAATTAATGATGATAGAACTTCACATGAGGATGATGCATATCTAGTTAACTTGAATACATCATGTATTGAATTACCTGTTGATTTGAGCACACCACCTAGTTTAGATAATCATGTTACTGTCATGAATGCGTCATGTGATCAAACAGCTAAAATACCAACAATTTTGAGTGCACCCATTGAATTAACTGTTGATGCAAAAGAATCATGTGAATCAGAGAATAAATCAGATTTGGATGAAATACATTTGAAAATAATTGTGCCAATGTTTAATCATTTTGATATGACCTCTAATCTTGGTGATGATTCTATGTCAAATGACTTATTGCATGTTTGCTTATTTAAGCATGTTGTAGCCTATGAATTTCATGCAAGTAAGGTTTATTCACCAATGTTGGGATGGTTTAATGATGAACATTGTCAATCTTTTGATATGAATAAGAGCTTCACTTATTTGTGCAAACTGAGTTGCAATATTTTCATGCCTTCTACTTCTTGTGATAATATTTTGGCTTTATATTTTACGAACTACGAAAGTTACTCATCTATACATGTGTCATATGTGCGAAAATTAAGGGAAGTAAAAATGGATGACATATACATATACAACATGTACACCTTGTCTATTTTCTTACCCAAATTTCAGATTAAGCAACGCCGATGACGACATTATTTTCAAGAAAGGGAGGATGATGAGGATATGACTACCTTGGATACGACCAAAAATATTGCATACATGTATATTTGTGAGGTGATTTCTAATGCAAACTATGCAACAATTTATTTATGTCATCGAGGACAAAAATACTTCACAGATTTTTGTGCCATCTCTAATTCCAGGTGTACGGGACATTTGTACAATCCACATATGAAGATAAGGGAAAAAGAGAAGTTTAGGTGATGTTCACAAAGTTCTCTCACGTCACTTTTGGGCCAAGAGAAGATAGAGTCCAAGTCCCTCACGTTCTGCATCCAGATTCGGACTGCACAGACATACCTGACTCAAAACGGCAAGAACTCCTTCATACGGACTCTGAATTGGGTGATTCTTTTTTTTTTGGAAACTAGATTTCGTACACTTTCCAACCCAATTGGATTCACCTTCAAATTCTTCCGGAGCGTTGAATATCGACGAAACAATCTGATGCTGCAGCAGAATCCGAGTCAAACTACAAGTCCAAAGGTGTTGCATCACCTCCACTTGTGCCCATGAGCCTTGTACGACCTAGGGTTAGTTTTAGGCTGCCTTGGGACGTCCTTCCACCTCCTTGGCCACAACCCCTTGCTCCTATATAAGTAGATCGATCTGGTAGCTTTTTCTTTGGGGATTTGTTTAGTCAAAAGTTAGCCATTGCAACTTCGTGTACTTCGTTTGTGTCCAACGACCAGACCAAGACCGCTTACAGATCCCCATCTTTATCAATACTTCATTTATATTTGCAATATTCAGATTGCTTTATCATATTCTTGCTTGTTCTTCGATTGCATGTAGGAATAGACCTTCGTGGTCAGGCCGATCGTGCTTCTGGCATCGTCAGTAACCCCTGGAGATTGGTTTAGGAATTGCTAAGGCGCAACGTCATGCATGTTTGTAGTCGGATCGTCAAAGTCATCTCCACCAAATCGACAGTTATCATCTCATCGAAAGATCGGGCCCCTCGCCTCTATCAGGAACCGATTGAAATTGGAATTTCATCAGAAGTTCTATTCTACGCATTTGGTTCATCGTGATCGAAATTATATATATATAATTTTTGGCCCTGTGAAGGAGAAAGTATCGCTCAAGCTTGGGGGAGGATTAAGTCCAAGATGCACACATGCCCCAATCATGAGCTCTCAAGAGAAATTATTATACAAGTGATTCTTCTTCTACCGGTTGCTTTATGAACAAAATTATTGAATTGAAATGGTGTCTTCTGGAAAGAATTAAACGCAACTCTAAAGATTGGGAATTCGACAAAGGTATAGAGTCAGGTATGAAACTTGAGTTTGATTGTGTTAAATCTTTTATGGAAACATACGCTTTTCATACTTTCAGTACTAAATACGGACTTGACTCTGAGATAGTAGCTTCCTTTTGTGCATCATTTGCTACCCATGCCGATCTCCCTAATGGGAAGTGGTTTAAATTTCATCCACCTATTGAGGAAATGTTTGAGAAACCTGTTATGGTTAAAGATAGAACAATAATTTATAATGTTAATCCAGTTATGTCCACTGATTATATTGAGAAACCACCTTTCCCTATTAGGATTGAGGAACATGCTAAATCTACAATTATGGTTAATAAAAGTAATATTAGATTACCTAGACCCTCTGAACAAATAAGTGTGGAACCTAATATTGCTATGTTTAATATTGATGGGCATGTTATTTATCTCTTTGACGAGTCTGCTAGAATTGCTAAACCTTCTAGAAATGAACAAGATATGTTAGATAAGAATAAGCCAGTAGTCGACACGCCTGTTTTTTCTGCTAAAATTGGAAATCATTGTTATCATGGTTTATGTGATATGGGTGCTAGTGTGAGTGCTATTCCAATTACATTATATCAAGAAATTATGAATGACATTGCACCTGCTGACATTGAGGACATTGATGTCACTATTAAGCTTGCAAAAAGAGATACTATTTCACCACTTGGGATTGTTCGAGATGTTGAGGAGGTATGTGGCAGTAGCGATTATGATGTTGCGGCGGCGGCCTGACAACTTATGACCAGAACTCGAAACTCTAAAAGACTAGACGCTAAGACCGGCAACTTGACACGACGATGCAACCGCAAATTCAACTAAGCAAACATGGAAAAGATTATGCAATGGCTTAGACTGGTTCGGATATGATGAACTAACCCTAATTTTTTTTGGCTTTTTTGTGGACTGTAGGTATGAAGAACAGACTCGATCTAATCTGCGAAAAACTATAAAATCTCACCGAGCAACCTGGAAATCTGATACCACTTGATATGGGCAAAGGTGTCCCGTCTTTCGATGAGATGGTGGCTATCATTTTGGAGGAAGTCGACTTGGACGATCCGACTACGAACGTGTGTGGACGTCGCGCCTTACCAATCGCTAAACCAACTCCGAGAGGTTATTGACCACGCCGGAGCACGATCAACCTGACCACGAAGGTCTGTTTCCTGTAGGCAAACGAGAACAAGCAAGAAACTGAGATTGCAATCTGGATATTGCGAATTCAAGAGGAAAGCTTTATTGATCATGTGGGGTTCTGTGACGTCTTTGTCTGGTCGTTGAACACAAACGAAGTACGCGAAGTTGCAGCTATGGCGAACTTTAATCTCAACAAAACCCAAAGTCTAAATGATGCCCTAAGGGCTCTATATATGGGGGAAAGAGGGGGGAATTTCGTGGCCCTTGGTGGAGGGGTCCGAAACCAACCCTAACTCTTGTTTTCCCACACATACGGACTCTAAAAATAGCCTATACTCAAGTATTTCGAAATTACATGGGCCTGGCCCTATAATAAGGTGACGCAGCACCTATAATAGCCTCTGGACGAAATTTATGAAGTGGCATCTTGTATATTTCGTCCAAGGCTTCACGCACTCATTATGGTCGTTTCAAAGTCCTGAAATCATCACTTGTAACTCCATTCTTGTTCCCCTTGCGCATGCCATCATCTACATGCTTGATCTTGCTCCAATGTTCATCCTTCTTGTCCAAGCTAGGCCCTTCATTTGTAAGCTAGACAAATGTATCCAACTTAGGCAGCATCATATTCTCATGAACATTAGATTCATTACCAAGAAACGAAAGTACCTGGTAATTTAATTGGCGTGCGCGAGCTCTAGTAATTTCTCATGTATATGTGTCAGTCGGAGCTGTGGGTGTAACCTTGTTAGTGATGTCCTCATCATCCCACCTAAGAGAGATCCTCTGAAATATGCTTATCTTGATGAAAAGAAGATATATCCTGTTATTATCAACGCTAATCTTTCAGAGCATGAAGAAAATAGATAACTTAAAACTCCGAGGAAGCACCATGCTGCTATTTGATATACTCTTGATGATCTTAAGGGCATTAACTCTACATTCTGTCAGCACAAGATTAATATGGAGCCTGATGCTAAGCTCGTCGTCGAGCACCAACGTCATCTGAATCCTAAGATGAAGGATGTGGTAAGAACTAAAATATTAAAGCTTCTAGTAGCATGTATAATTTATGCTATCGATGATAGTAGATGGGTAAGTGATGTTCATTGTGTTCCTAAGAAAGGAGGTATTACCATTGTTCTTGATGATAAAAATGAACTTATGCCACAAATAATTGCAACTGGTTATAGGATGGTAACTGATTTCAGGAAATAAAATAAAGCTATTAGAAAAGATCATCACCCCTTGCATTTTATTGATCAAATGTTAGAAAGGTTATCTAAGCATACACACTTTTGCTTCTTAGATGGTTATAATGTTTTTCTCTCACATACCTTATCACAAGAAGATCAATAGAAAACCACTTTTACTTGTACGTTTGGAACATATGCTTATAGGCATATGCCTTTTGGTTTCTGTGATGCACCTGCTACCTTTCAAAGATGTATGACTACTATATTCTCTGACTTTTGTGAGAACATTGTTGAGGTATTCATGCATGATTTTTGTATACGGGGCTTCTTTTGATGATTGGTTAAGCAACCTTGATCGAGTTTTGTAGAGATGTGAAGAAAATAATCTTGTCTTGAACTGGGAGAAGTTCCACTTCATGGTAAATGAATGAACAAATCGTATGGAAGTGTCACTCCGAGGCATATGGAGGGCACTATTCTGGAGACTGAACTACACATAAGGTATTACAATCAGGTTTTTATTGGTCTACTCTCTTCAAGGATGCACATAAGTTTGTCTTATCTTGTGATGAATGCGAAAGAATTGGTAATATTCATAGGCATCAGAAAATGCTTATGAATTATTCACTTTTTATTTAACCATTTGATGTATGGGCTTTTGATTTTATGGGACCCTTTCCTTCCTCTAATGGGTATACTCATATTTCAGTTGCTATTGATTACATTACTAAGTGGGTAGAAGCTACTCCAACTAGTAGTGATGATCATAACACTTCTATTAAAATGCTTAAAGAAGTTATTTTCCCAAGGTTTGGAGTCCCTAGATACTTATTGACTGATGGTGGTTCACACTTTATTCATGGTGCATTCCACAAAATTCTTGCTCAATATGTTTTCAACTATAGAATTGCATCACCTTATCATCCTCAATCTAGCGATCAAGTTGAATTGAGCAATATGGAAACAAAATTATTTTTTAGAAGACTGTTAATAGATATAGAAAGAATTGGTCTAAGAATCTTGATGATGCATTATGGGCTTATATAACTACTTATAAAAACCATATGGGGATGCCTCCATATAAAATGGTCCATGGAAAAGCATGTCATTTACCTCTTAATTTAGAACAGAAAGCTTATTGGGCAATTAAAGAACTTAGACTGGTTAATGGGCAAATAATTAAACATTATATCTCAGGTACGCCCATTGAAACTAATATTATCCAACTAATGGCACTGGAGGAGCACATAGAAGAGACCTTCCGGAACGCTCCGGAAACCTTAAAAGGAGTAGGTACGTGGTACGGTAAGTAAACCGACACCAAAAGTTCCACAAAAGTACTTTTTATTTGTTTCAGAATATATGAAAAATTAGGAAATTAATAAACAATCAGGAAAGTGCACGGGGAAGCGACAAGTCTAGGGGTGTGCCCTACCCCCTGGGCGCGCCTCCCGAGCTTGTGGCTCCTCGTGGACTTTCCGGATTCCGTATTCTGCCAGACTACTTGTCCTGCATGAAAAAAATTCATTATATATACCCTCAGATGTTTTGACCACCGTATTGCAAGTTTCTCCTTTATTCTTATTTTGGTTGATTTTCTAACAGGACTCGATCGTTGAAGCTCCCCATGGGTCCCCGAAGGCTCCGCACCAATCACCGGATCATGCGAGCTTCACTAGGCAAACACCCCATCAGCGAGGTTTATTATGAGTGTTCGCCATGAGAGAAGGACACCGGCAAGTAGGAGGAATCTAAAGTGATCGAGGGAAGCTTGATCCAGGAAGAAGTAGATCAATCCATGCCCTCAGGAGATGCTACAAAAAAGGGAGACATCCTGCGACCCCTCTATCACAACCTCTCTCCATCTAAAATTGATACGTTAAAGATTTTTGAAGCAATTTTGATGCGGGGCTAACCCGATAAAGGTCGATCTTTCACGATTGAAGGGATCCCCGAGGATGAACACGAAGAACACGAGGGGAAATCACGAGGGGAAATGAGAGAAAACACTCAAATCAACAAGAAACAAGCACACATGTGCTAGATCCATGAACACAAATAGAGATACATGATACAAATCCAACAAAGGGGGATACACGGTAGCTAGTTCATCTCCGTGAGAGCTCTTGAATCCGTGAGGGATCTTCTCCGTGAGGAGATCCTGAATCCAGTGTGGATCTTCTCCGTAGAGGCCGCGGTCTCTCGTGGAGTAGAACCACTGTGGGTGAGCAATGCTCTAATCTAAAATGAGCTAACACAATGCTAACCCTAGCTAGGAGGAGGAGGAGGTCTATTTATAGTCTAGGGGGACGAAGGGGTAAGTTGGAGGGATACATGGGCCGGAGGCCCGATACACTGTGCGCAGACAGGGGCCGGATGTCCGGGCCTTCCTGAGACGTCAGATGTCCAGGTGCTGGGGCCAGATGTCCGGTTTGGCAGGATCCAGCTTCTGTGATGGGCACCGGATATCCGGGCTGGTAGCCAGATGTCTGGGCACTGGCATTGAGCCGGATGTCCGGGGCCCGAGCCGGATGTCCGATCCCTGTAGCCGTTGGCTCTTCTTCCTTCTCCTCTCTTCGCTCCACATGCACTTGGCCTTGGTCCTAGGGATATCCACGGTCTCCTCGGGTGTACCTGAGTATGCACAACGTCCGCCCTTGAGGTAGCATGCATGTCTTACATGCGGAAAAGGAAGATTCGGAAAGGAGCGAGTTCACCTTAGGTCCAATGGTGTATGGTCAAGGTCTCATCGTATGGACACTTGGGGATTGGGGTGTCACACCTGATTTTCATGTCACTTTGCTTAAGCTAATTTTCATGTTAAAAATGTGGATTTGCAAAAACTTTTGAGTGTTTTTGACTTTGATTGATTTGACTTTTGTTTGCTGTTTGCTAGTGCTCTAAAAATCATATAAATCCTCCAACTCTTATACTTCATCTCCTTGACCCAAAACCTTTTCCCAATGATCATGCCATGTGTATAGACCAGTATGGAATTTTCTTATAAAAATATTTTGGCCAAATGGTATTTTCTAAAATTAGTTTTCCAAAAACCCCTGAATTGAGGTTTGCACTGCAAGTACCTTATTTAGGGTGTGAAAAATCTTTCAAAAAGTTTATTTGAATCCTATTAGATATAGGACTCCCAGAAACCACAAAAGTATAATTTTAAAAGTTATTTTTATATTTTATTTAAAAGCTTTTTCTTAAAGCCAGAAATGGTCTTTAATAGGGAAAAAATTATTTAATCATCTCAAAAATATTTGCCAAAATTCAGGGAGACTCATAGGACATATATTGTCCATATATAAGAGTTTCAACACATGGTCATGTTCAAAATATTGGACAAATCCTTCCAAAACCCTTTCTGGATATTTCAAGCTTTTGGAATATTTACAAAGGAAATATTCTCCAGAAATTCCAGGGAAATTCTATCATGTCATATATGACATATTTGATGATCTTGCAAAGCCTCATGCCTTGAAGATCAAGGAAACATCATTTAGTCCCCTCAAAACCATTATGTCCATATTTGAAGTTACATTGCCAAACTTGTCCAACTGCTCTCAAATTTGGTGCACATGCTAGAATGGCCTAATAAGGCATCTAGACCAAATGGCACAAGATTTGGAATAGAGCAACTTGATCAGATCACCCCAAAACCCTTTCTGTTCAAATGCAAATTTGAACAACTTTACATTGTCAACTTTTTATCTGGAGCCTCAAACTTTGTGGGCATGTTCATAACCCCAAATGATGATGCTACACCAAGTGGTGCATCAAGGGGAGATGAATTGCTTGACTCAAACATGGTGAAACCATTTCTGTTGATTTCTAGGGTTCACCAAAGTTACATTGGCCACTTTGCCCAAATGAGCTCAAATTTGGTGTAGGGGCCTAATTATATGTGACATTTGATCCTGTTAAGTCCCATGCCAAGTGGAAGTCATTTGCCTCCCCAAAACCTGATCAAACACCTTCTGGTCATTTACCAAAACCAGTGTTTGAACCTCTTTCACCATTTCCCTTTACCCCAAATTCTTACCACAGCCCCCCCTGATCATCATCTACCCCCAGTAACTCTCTATGGCCTCAGCTCAATTATTGGAGGAGGGTAAAACCCCAATTCACTCTGCTGGACAGCAATTGTCACCCTCTCCTTCACCTCCCTCCTCATCCCAGTGGTTCCCTGGAGCATCCAAAGCCACAAGCCACTTCTTTACTACTCCCTAACACTGCTGGACACAAGAGGACACGGCCAAGGAGCTAAAGGCACGGCCATGCCGGCCAAAAGCACGCTCTGGAGCGCGCTACAGTGCTCTGGAGCACTGCAGCCGCCCTCCAATCGCCAGCCCCGACCACCTAGGGCCTCCCCCTTGTGTCCCCCGAGGAGGCCTCGACGTCCGCAACACGCCGGGCGGTCGGCCCCCTCCTCTCTCCTCCTCCCTCGACCCTGCTCTCACGCGCACCGGCCGACCTTGTGCACCAGTGGGCGACCTCGCACGCGCGGCCTCTCTGACGCCTCCCCGCTCCTCCTCTGCTTTTCCCTTGGACTGGACCTCGTCCACGAGCGCCCTAGACATGCTCAGGAGAGCCCGGTTGGCCTGCAGCGACGGCCACGACCTCGCCGGCGCACGGCGCCTCGGTGGACAGGCGCCCACCTATAAATAGGGCACCCCGAGCCCCCCTTGCACCTCCTTCCGCACTCTCCCACTCCCGTGCGACTCCTGAGCCGTTCGGTTGCTCTCCCCGTGTCCTACAGACTCCTCCCTGGCCGGAGCAGAGCCGCCGGCCGCCACTCGAATACGGGCACCTCAGGCCCTTCCTCCTCCACCTAGCCGCTCCAGCGCTGCCCCAGCATCGCCGCAGGCTCCCCCCAAGCTCCAGCTCTTCCTTCCCCCGCCTCTTCCCCGCTGTGCTGAACTTCACCGACGGTCGCCTCCGCGGTCTTCCGAGCCGTCGCCGCTCCAGCCCTCCCCGGCGTGCGTTAAGCACACGGATGGATGCGGCGTGCCCTCCTAAGCACAACGGTGGGCAGAGCATCGCCGGAGATGCCCTGCAGCGCCGGCAAGCCGCCGGCGGGCATCGCCTCTGTTCCTCCCCGCCGCGTTGCGCGGGAGGAAGGGGATGAACCTGCCACGGGGGTCCGCGCGTCAGCGACCTGGAGGCTGGGCCCTCCGTTTAAGTGGAGGCGGGTCTGGCCTCGGCCGCCTCCCCCGCGCGATGGCGCCCTTTCTGGCGGGCGTCTTCGACGTGGCCAGGCTCCTGTGCACGCGGCCGAGCTGATGGGCCGGCCCAGTCACGGTGCAGCTATTCTTCGCCCTGCGTGCAAGGGTAAAGCCCCTTATTCTTTTTCTTTTCTTTATTCTGCCAACTTCAAAAATGCCTAGATAATTCAAATGAACTCCAAATTGCATGATTCAAATTTCCTATGGCTCCATAAATCATTCTCTATCTGTTGGTGCTACATGCACATTATTCCAGAAACTTTTCCTTCACACATATTTATCAAATACCCATATTTCATTTTCTGTGATGAACTTTAGAAAATCACAGAGAGCTCATTTTTTATCCAAATGCAGTGATTCAAATTCCTAGATGCTTGTCATGTCCAAACTTAGTTTTGGAACATTTTTAATAATAGTTTCTGTACCCCACCAAATATCGAGCCATTTCTTCATATTTATCAGCTTTGCAAAATCCTAGGAAATTCATTTCAAATCCAAATCCAGTGAAACCAACTCCTAAATACTTCTAAAATCATGACTTGATGATGGGTACCTTTGCTCATCCTTCAAGGAAATATTTCTATATACTTCTTCCAAATCCATAAACCCTTTGGTTCCATCATATTGGAATGTTCCAAATCACCCATTGATCCAATACCTATGAAACCACCTTGGTCATTTCTAATATGACCAGAGGAATCCTAGAAAAGTCCAACTCCTATTTTTAGAGCACTTTTATTGTTGCTTTGATTGTGTTGCTTATTATGATTGTTTCCATCGTTAGTTGATGTAATAAATGGAGTATTCGGAGATGGACCAGAAGATTTGAAGACTCGAAAGAATAAGGCAAGCAGCCCTTTGACCATGTTCAAGAAACCTTTTTATGCATGTCTCATAGCACCTTTATATTCAATGCATCGGAATCATGTTGAGGTGGAAACCACTTTGGTTGCTACCCCTGTTACCTTACTGTTGAAACTTGCATCAAACATGACCCTACCTTCCTATGAGGGTTATGTGGGTGGGAGTAGATAGATGTATGCTATAGTAGTTGGCTACGCAAAATGGGTCGGGGTTATGCATTGAGTGAAACAAGTGTGGTCTGACATACTTGCAAATGATCCAGTGGGTGCCACTAATGCCCCTGGGAGTTGATGAGGAGCTAGGGCACTACTTGGTGAAGAAGTAGTGTGCCGATGCTTGACGAAAGTGTTGTTTACAGAGATGGATTAGATTTATGTGTGACTACCGTCCCAACCAAACATGCGCAACCACACTACCCCTTATGGGACGTGGCATTATTGATTACCTAGGTCGATACTAGCATGGTGCCCGCATTACTAGTGACGGGGGTGACATGAGGTCACTCTCGGGACGGGGTCGCGCTTGGATAGGCGGCCATGACTGTCTTTACAGGGCACCGGACACACCGTTGGTACCCCGTGCTTGTGATATGTGATGAATACGGAGCGAGTCTCCACAAACCTTGAGATGCGAAATGTTTGGCACGGGGCTGCTACCAATCGAGTGGACTCTATGTTAGTGTCGTCTAGGGAAAGGTAGTGATCGGGTGCTTACCCCGGGTACTTGAGGTATCGCGGGTCGTGGATGACACGGAAGTTCCCCGGATCTTGTGGGTAAAGTGTGCAACCTCTGCAGAGTGTCAAACTATTCGAATAGCCGTGTCCGCGGCCAAGGACAGTTGGGTGGTGCTACTTAGACTATGTCCATAAGTTTCTGGGAAACAACACGATTCAGGGATATTGTTGATGTGATTGTGAGGAAGTCACAATGAGCTTGTGCATGTGCTGATTACAACTCTTTCTCGATATTGATGTCTGTGACCTCCTGATACTTGTTGCAGACACTTGCATATCCATGTTATATGTTGATCATACTTGCATATGAAAAACTAGCTTTCCGCTAAACTGCCAACCTAGCAGTAGAGCCTTGCATAATTATTTTGTTATCACACTTGGGTTGCTTGCGAGTACATTCAATGTACTCATTGGCTTGCCACTGGTTATTTTATTGGCCAGGCAGGAGAGAACAGGTTATGATGAAGATTTCTTGGTGACGAGCATGCGAGCTAGGACGCTTCCCAGTCAGAATGCCTGTAGGGTTAAGGCAGATGGCATGGGTCCCAGTTGTCTTTGAAGATTTTCTGCTGCGATGCTATACTCAAGGCTTGACCATTATGGTCCTATTTATGTACTACGGTATGTATGGATGTAAGACTCTTGTTATTCAGCTTCTGTGTGTTCAGTGAGCATTGATCTCTGGGATCACTGTACACGTGCATTCGGTGATCACGACTTATGAGTCGGGGTCCCCACAGAGGTAGTATCAGAGCCATCCTGACTGTAGGAAGCCTTAGTTAGCATGGTCGTTAGTTAGGGTAAAACTATTTCCAAAACTATTAGTAGATTTCAAAACTATCTATACTTCTCTTCCCTTCTCAGTTTTTCGAAAACTAGGGTATACTTGATCTCTTCCCCTTCAAAACCTTGGTCGCTAGAACCCTTATGCCCCAGACCACCAGATATTCTGTAATCCTCGTGGAGTGCACCTTGCCAAACACTCACCCACCACTTTTGCACGCAAGATTGGTGACACCACGACAAGATGATACCAACAGAAACTACACCCTCGATGAGTGAGGACATGAAGATCCAGAAGATGGGGGACACCCTTGACAAGAACCCCCAAGACGATGCAACATTGGCCTATGATGACCAGGCAATAGGTTATGCAAAATCATGATATACACCGCTAATAGAGTAATCATGTCACTACCGTTGTTGTATCGACAACCACCGGTGGATGAGAACCCTGCCATTTGGTCCGCCTCACTATAGTGAGCAGGAAAACGGTTCTCTTCATCCCCCGCTCTTGGTGTCGATGTTTTCATCAACGAAACCGACATGTTGGACCTCAATTATGCCTTGTTATTACATATGGATTGCCTACCTGGTACCCTCGACGTCCCAGGAGGCACAAGGGATCGTCATGATTAAAGAGACAAGAGAAGACCAAGTCAACGCCAGCTACAAGGAGGCACCTTCACCCCATCACCTCATCAGGCGAGAAGATGTTGAAGATTCTTCAGGCTCAACCCGGGTCATTCATCAAGCAACTAGAAGGGGCATAGCAACATCCGAGGAAGCTCGGAAGACTACACGAGGCACAAGTCACGGCACAGAGTCCGAGAACCCCTAGGGTAGGATGAGTCGTGTACCCCCTATGCGCAGTCGAGTCCATATGATGGTTCAAATAGAACCATGATTGTGTGTTGTTTGCTTTTATTCGTTTGTGTTTTGATATAAGTCGCGCTTTTGCCCCAGGCAACAAGTGCATGGCTATATCACCTTCCTTGCCTTGTTTCCTTTGTTTCGGCCTTTTTGCACCTGTTTGTTGCACCTGCACTATAGAGCCCCCTTTAGGCATTTCCCTCCTCTACGCTGCTTCTTCCCTCTATTCTCTCTCCTCCCAATTGAAGACCCGCAAGACAAGATGCACCAAGGATTCTACCTCGACAGCCAACTGGCACTGAAGACTTCTGCTACAACCTTCGTGATCAATTGCAACCCCGTGGAGTTATGTTTAACCCTCCAGACCAGCAACCCCATTCCTAGGCCCTTTGAGACTTCCCGAGACACTCCAGCACGAATCCTTAACCATGTGCCTAACCCATGGTAAGGCGAGAGAACCTGTTAAGCCTTTGTAACCATGCACAACACTGGGTTCGTAAAGGAGCTAGTGGACACGATGAGTGAGCACATTTTCGTCCTAATATAGCGCGAGGTCTGACGATGCCATAGATAGACAGTTCGAGGATATTGGACAGATGACTTGGTGGTTTATATCAGTGACTTCGAGGAATTATCTGAGACTTTGATGGATTGTGAGGTTTTCATATTGGTGGGATCATGACTTTGGGGAAGTATGTAGAAGTGCCCGATGGACATGAGATTTGGATTTATGTAGGTGATTCTGGTTGGTATAGATGCTGGATATGTCTGCATGATTCGGAGTAAGATTGGATTTAGACCGATGATCTTGATCATAATACCATGCTTCTCGGTGGACAATAACCTAAGAGATTGGATTATTTTTCGGAGTTGATTTAGGGATCTATATAGTCGTGATCTTGGAGTTTACTTGACCCGGATGATGGGAATTTGGTGGACATACTATCGTGATGCATAGTCCTTCCAAGTATTTGGGTATTATAGAGACTTGAGATCTTGTGGAACACCGTAGACATCGGATTTGTAGGATTGTTGGATTATGTGGTGATTGATGGGAATTACCGGGCTATTGGAGGTGATCTATAGGAAGGAAACAAATCTTGGAGTGGCATATGACGTGTTTCCTTAGATTAGAGATGCATTATCTTGAGCCTTGCAAGACTAGGTTGAGTGCTTGGATTGTGAAGATTAAGTTAAGCTTAGCAGCATGTATGATCTACCCTTGGATTTTAGGGGTAGACATACACATGGATTTGGGGATCATATACAGTATAGTTTTGTTAAACCGTCTCTTGAGAGTCATGAGGATATGCATGGCATGAGTGGTGATTAAAGTTGGTCTATGCGAGAGGCCGCTTTTCCATTCGGAGTACTAGATAGAGCTATTGGCATCTCAGAAACTGTGCTGAAGGATAAGATGATATAAGTTCATTCACTCACTAGAATCCTTAAAACCCTTAAGCCCCACCGAGCCACCACCTGGTCAGATTCTGACCACGGGCCTTGACTCGGAGTCAGGAAGGCCTCTGCAATACTCAACCGAGACCACCACCAATACCCCATCTTACCTTGCGTACACCTTAGACCTCATGGAGTAATTGGACAAGATGGGTAACATCATTATTTGATGGCCTACTTGTCTGCCCGGAGACGAAGAAGCGACGGACAGCTGGATAGAAGACGTTTGAAGACCACCCTATCAAGAAGGAAGATCTACACCGACCACTGTCATCAAGAAGTAAACTTCCGCGTCGAAGACCGGGCGTATCTGCAAACCACTCCTCTCAAGGGAACGCTCACACCAAGTTGTATCAAGACTTGAAGGCACGATTCTGGTGGCACGAGATGGAAAGAGCGATTGCAACCTACGTTGCAAAGTGTGATGTGTGCCAAAGGGTCAAGGCTGAATATCAGCAACCCACCGGATTGCTTCAACCACTCAAGGTTCCTGAGCGGAAGTGGGATAAAGTCGGAATGAACTTCGTCACTGGATTACCAAGGTCGGATAGAGGACATGACTCTGTTTGGGTCATGGTCGATCATTTGACCAAGGTGGTCCATTTCATTCCTGTCAAGACCCCTTATGATGGCAACCGGCTGGCAACTCTCTACATCGACCGAATCGTAAGTCTTCACGGCATTTCCCAAGGAGATTGTGTCAGATCGAGGAACCCAGTTCACCCCAAGGTTCTGGAAAAAGTTCCAAGAAGCCTTGGGAACCAAGTTGTCTTTCAGCACGGCTTTCCACCCACAGACCGAAGGTCAGACTGAGCAAGTCAATCAGATTCTCGAAGTCATGACTCCGAGCCTGTGTCTTGGCATATGGAGCCAAGTGGGAGGATTGACTCCCTTTTGCCGAGTTCTCCTATAACAACAGTTACCAGTCGAGCCTTCAGATGGCACCATTTGAGGTGTTGTACGGACGCAGATGCCACACAGCCCTCAACTGGTCAGAGACTGGAGTAAGCCTAGTCTTTGGACCGGATACTCTCCGCGCAGCAGCAGAGCCAGTCCAACTGGTCATAGAACGTTTGGGGGCAGCCAAGTCAAGGCAAAAGAGCTATGCTGACACTCACCGTCGGGTCATGAGTTTCCATATCGGGGACCACGTGCACCTGCGGGTAACTCCTCTGAGGGGAACCAAGTGTTTCCACGTCAAAGGGGAAGCTCGCACCAAGGTTCATTCGACCCGTTGAGATCACTGCAAGTCATGTAGTAGACGGCTTCCCAGCTAGATCTACCACCTGAGATACTCTCCGTGCACCAAATCTTCCACGAGCCCCACTCTGGAAGTACTTCTTACCTCCTAGCTAGCCCGATGCCCGCAAGGACATCGATCACCGAGCCTTTGGCAGCTAACCCAACCTAACCTATGCAAGAGACCCCTCAGCAACCTCCATCAAGGACGACATCAAGCAAGAAGCCATACCATCAAGCACTTCGAGATTCCAAGGAGCACCGCTCGGAAGTAGAACCAACAAGAAGAAGTGAAGACTACCCCGTATCCAAGACTCCGCCTTTCTTTCCACGCCTAGTCTGGGAATCTCGGGGACGAGATTCTTGTAAGGGGGGTAGGTCTGTCACACCCTGATTTTCATGTCACTTTGCTTAAGCTAATTTTCATGTTAAAAATGTGGATTTGCAAAAACTTTTGAGTGTTTTTGACTTTGATTGATTTGACTTTTGTTTGCTGTTTGCTAGTGCTCTAAAAATCATATAAATCCTCCAACTCTTATACTTCATCTCCTTGACCCAAAACCTTTTCCCAATGATCATGCCATGTGTATAGACCAGTATGGAATTTTCTTATAAAAATATTTTGGCCAAATGGTATTTTCTAAAATTAGTTTTCCAAAAACCCATGAATTGAGGTTTGCACTGCAAGTACTTTATTTAGGGTGTGAAAAATCTTTCAAAAAGTTTATTTGAATCCTATT
Source organism: Secale cereale (assembly GCA_902687465.1). NCBI lineage: Eukaryota > Viridiplantae > Streptophyta > Magnoliopsida > Poales > Poaceae > Secale > Secale cereale. The sequence goes on along the minus strand of LR738713.1, from coordinate 256,946,244 downwards.
AGATATAGGACTCCCAGAAACCACAAAAGTATAATTTTAAAAGTTATTTTTATATTTTATTTAAAAGCTTTTTCTTAAGGCCAGAAATGGTCTTTAATAGGGAAAAAATTATTTAATCATTTCAAAAATATTTGCCAAAATTCAGGGAGACTCATAGGACATATATTGCCCATATATAAGAGTTTCAACACATGGTCATGTTCAAAATATTGGACAAATCCTTCCAAAACCCTTTCTGGATATTTCAAGCTTTTGGAATATTTACAAAGGAAATATTCTCCAAAAATTCCAGGGAAATTCTATCATGTCATATATGACATATTTGATGATCTTGCAAAGCCTCATGCCTTGAAGATCAAGGAAACATCATTTAGTCCCCTCAAAACCATTCTGTCCATATTTGAAGTTTGAGCAACTTTACATTGCCAAACTTGTCCAACTGCTCTCAAATTTGGTGCACATGCTAGAATGGCCTAATCAGGCATCTAGACCAAATGGCACAAGATTTGGAATAGAGCAACTTGATCAGATCACCCCAAAACCCTTTCTGTTCAAATGCAAATTTGAACAACTTTACATTGTCAACTTTTTATCCGGAGCCTCAAACTTTGTGGGCATGTTCATAACCCCAAATGATGATGCTACACCAAGTGGTGCATCAAGGGGAGATGAATTGCTTGACTCAAACATGGTGAAACCATTTCTGTTGATTTAGGGTTCACCAAAGTTACATTGGCCACTTTGCCCAAATGAGATCAAATTTGGTGTAGGGGCCTAATTATATGTGACATTTTATCCTGTTAAGTCCCATGCCAAGTGGAAGTCATTTGCCTCCCCAAAACCTGATCAAACACCTTCTGGTCATTTACCAAAACCAGTGTTTGAACCTCTTTCACCATTTCCCTTTACCCCAAATTCTTACCACAGCCCCCCTGATCATCATCTACCCCCAGTAACTCTCTATGGCCTCAGCTCAATTATTGGAGGAGGGTAAAACCCCAATTCACTCTGCTGGACAGCAATTGTCACCCTCTCCTTCACCTCCCTCCTCATCCCAGTGGTTCCCTGGAGCATCCAAAGCCACAAGCCACTTCTTTACTACTCCCTAACACTGCTGGACACAAGAGGACACGGCCAAGGAGCTAAAGGCACGGCCATGCCGGCCAAAAGCACGCTCTGGAGCGCGCTACAGTGCTCTAGAGCACTGCAGCCGCCCTCCAATCGCCAGCCCCGACCACCTAGGGCCTCCCCCTTGTGTCCCCCGAGGAGGCCTCGACGTCCGCAACACGCCGGGCGGTCGGCCCCCTCCTCTCTCCTCCTCCCTCGCCCCTGCTCGCACGCGCACCTGCCGACCCTGTGCACCAGTGGGCGACCTCGCACGCGCGGCCTCTCTGACGCCTCCCCGCTCCTCCTCTGCTTTTCCCTTGGACTGGACCTCGTCCACGAGCGCCCTAGACATGCTCAGGAGAACCCGGTTGGCCTGCAGCGACGGCCACGACCTCGCCGGCGCACGGCGCCTCGGTGGACCGGCGCCCACCTATAAATAGGGCACCCCGAGCCCCCCTTGCACCTCCTTCCGCACTCTCCCACTCCCGTGCGACTCCTGAGCCGTTCGGTTGCTCTCCCCGTGTCCTACAGACTCCTCCCTGGCCGGAGCAGAGCCGCCGGCCGCCGCTCGAATACGGGCACCTCAGGCCCTTCCTCCTCCACCTAGCCGCTCCAGCGCTGCCCCAGCATCGCCGCAGGCTCCCCCCAAGCTCCAGCTCTTCCTTCCCCCGCCTCTTCCCCGTTGTGCTGAACTTCACCGACGGTCGCCTCCGCGGTCTTCCGAGCCGTCGCCGCTCCAGCCCTCCCCGGCGTGCGTTAAGCACACGGATGGATGCGGCGTGCCCTCCTGAGCACAACGGTGGGCAGAGCATCGCCGGAGATGCCCTGCAGCGCCGGCAAGCCGCCGGCGGGCATCGCCTCTGTTCCTCCCCGCCGCGTTGCACGGGAGGAAGGGGATGAACCTGCCACGGGGGTCCGCGCGTCAGCGACCTGGAGGTTGGGCCCTCCGTTTAAGTGGAGGCGGGTCTGGCCTCGGCCGCCTCCCCCGCGCGGTGGCGCCCTTCCTGGCGGGCGTCTTCGACGTGGCCAGGCTCCTGTGCACGTGGCCGAGCTGATGGGCCGGCCCAGTCATGGTGCAGCTATTCTTCGCCCTGCGCGCAAGGGTAAAGCCCCTTATTCTTTTTCTTTTCTTTATTCTGCCAACTTCAAAAATGCCTAGATAATTCAAATGAACTCCAAATTGCATGATTCAAATTTCCTATGGCTCCATAAATCATTCTCTATCTGTTGGTGCTACATGCACATTATTCCAGAAACTTTTCCTTCACACATATTTATCAAATACCCATATTTCATTTTCTGTGGTGAACTTTACAAAATCACAGAGAGCTCATTTTTGATCCAAATGCAGTGAATCAAATTCCTAGATGCTTGTCATGTCCAAACTTAGTTTTGGAACATTTTTAATAATAGTTTCTGTACCCCACCAAATATTGAGCCATTTCTTCATATTTATCAGCTTTGCCAAATCCTAGGAAATTCATTTCAAATCCAAATCCAGTGAAACCAACTCCTAAATGCTTCTAAAATCATGACTTGATGATGGGTACCTTTGCTCATCCTTCAAGGAAATATTTCTGTATACTTCTTCCAAATCCATAAACCCTTTGGTTCCATCATATTGGAATGTTCCAAATCACCCATTGATCCAATACCTATGAAACCACCTTGGTCATTTCTAATATGACCAGAGGAATCCTAGAAAAGTCCAACTCCTATTTTTAAAGCACTTTTATTGTTGCTTCGATTGTGTTGCTTATTATGATTGTTTCCATCGTTAGTTGACGTAATAAATGGAGTATTCGGAGATGGACCAGAAGATTTGAAGACTCGGAAGAATAAGGCAAGCAGCCCTTTGACCATGTTCAAGAAACCTTTTTATGCATGTCTCATAGCACCTTTATATTCAATGCATCGGAATCATGTTGAGGTGGAAGCCACTTTGGTTGCTACCCCTGTTACCTTACTGTTGAAACTTGCATCAAACATGACCATACCTTCCTATGAGGGTTATGTGGGTGGGAGTAGATAGATGTATGCTATAGTAGTTGGCTACGCAAAATGGGTCGGGGTTATGCATTGAGTGAAACAAGTGTGGTCTGACATACTTGCAAATGACCCAGTGGGTGCCACTAATGCCCCTGGGAGTTGATGAGGAGCTAGGGCACTACTTGGTGAAGAAGTAGTGTGCCGAGGCTTGACGAAAGTGTTGTTTACAGAGATGGATTAGATTTATGTGTGACTACCGTCCCAACCAAACATGCGCAACCACACTACCCCTTATGGGATGGGGCATTATTGATTACCTAGGTCGATACTAGCATGGTGCCCGCATTACTAGTGACGGGGGTGACATGAGGTCACTCTCGGGACGGGGTCGCGCTTGGATAGGCGGCCATGACTGTCTTTACAGGGAACCGGACACACCGTTGGTACCCCGTGCTTGTGATATGTGATGAATACGGAGCGAGTCTCCACAAACCTTGAGATGTGAAATGTTTGGCACAGGGCTGCTACTAATCGAGTGGACTCTATGTTAGTGTCGTCTAGGGAAAGGTAGTGATCGGGTGCTTACCCCGGGTACTTGAGGTATCGCGGGTCGTGGATGACACGGAAGTTCCCCGAATCTTGTGGGTAAAGTGTGCAACCTCTGCAGAGTGTCAAACTATTCGAATAGCCGTGTCCGCGGTCAAGGACAGTTGGGTGGTGCTACTTAGACTATGTCCATAAGTTTCTGGGAAACAACATGATTCAGGGATATTGTTGATGTGATTGTGAGGAAGTCACAATGAGCTTGTGCATGTGCTGATTACAACTCTTTCTCGATATTGATGTCTGTGACCTCCTGATACTTGTTGCAGACACTTGCATATCCATGTTATATGTTGATCATACTTGCATATGAAAAACTAGCTTTCCGCTAAACTGCCAACCTAGCAGTAGAGCCTTGCATAATTATTCTGTTATCACACTTGGGTTGCTTGCGAGTACATTCAATGTACTCATTGGCTTGCCACTGGTTATTTTATTGGCCAGGTAGGAGAGAACAGGTTATGATGAAGATTTCTTGGTGACGAGCATGCGAGCTAGGACGCTTCCCAGTCAGAATGCCTGTAGGGTTAAGGCAGATGGCATGGGTCCTAGTTGTCTTTGAAGATTTTCCGCTGCGATGTTATACTCAAGGCTTGACCATTATGGTCCTATTTATGTACTACGGTATGTATGGATGTAAGACTCTTGTTATTCAGCTTCTGTGTGTTCAGTGAGCATTGATCTCTGGGATCACTGTACACGTGCATTCGGTGATCACGACTTATGAGTCGGGGTCCCCACATGGGGAGTAATCACAGTGTACATGGGGATGATCGTCGGATGCTCCGCATCATCTCCCCCCTTGGGAAAGATCCAACCTCGGATCGAAAACCTCATCACCATGGAAATGATTGTCGTGGGAAAATTTGTAGGTAGATGTAGTCGAAGACATGGCGCAATCCAAGTACTCCACGGTGTCGTCGAAGTGGTATACATGCAATAAGAGCAAACACAAACGACACTTGGAACTACAATGGTTAGCGCACATAAAGTGTTCATCATGTGAGAGTGAGTCCGAGTGACAAAGCACATGATGCTTATCCAACAGATGTAGAATGATATGCAAAGCATTCATGGGAGCAAATTTATTTGTTGTGCACACAAAGGTATGGTAATTGTGATGGGGCACAAAGCTACATATTATACCATTGTGGAAAATGATGTCATAATGGGACGGTTTTATCAATAGCATGAACATGGCAAATGATGCTAAATATGTGTATATTATCATGCAATTGATGGTGGACAATATGATCATGATGTATGAATATGCCATCAAGAAAGATCACAACAAATTTGCCAAGGAAATGCACAAGCTCGTATATCATGGATGACATGGAAATAGGTGCAACAAGACAAGCATAATGTGTGTCAATCCATGCATAGGGTGCAAACTTGCGGTGAGTATAATAGGTCCATTGAGCATGGCATGTGAGCACACAATCAACAAATATGGAGGTTTTGGTGCAATGTGTCAAAGGGTTGTTGATGTACCAATGCTCAATGTCGTGGCATGAGTGGTGGTCCAGAGGTGCATCCAATAAGTTCGAGCGCTCCTTAATGTGAAGGTCCAGAGAGCCAAACTCCAATGTCGGTCATCCATCCAACATATGTATCATGTAGACAAGAAGAAGGAAACAACAATGAAAGAATGACCCATCCAATATGCGTAATTGAGGATGGCTCAAAGGGAAGGAGTTCACCTTTATGAGGATGTCGAAAATGTTGGTGTCGCGCATCATGTAGGCCTTTGCATGACCAATATGTCTCGTGATGGTACCGCCTTGTGAATCCTTCAAAATGGAAGAACATGACAAACACTTGGAAAAACAAATGAGGTTAGCGGAAATGCAAAACCTATCATTCTGTGGTAAGATACCCAACAAGTGTATGCCTCATGCTCATCATAAGAAAGGACAATGGAGTATTGCATAGTATGGAGTCATATGATGCGAGAACTACCAAAGGCATTAGGCTCAAACAAGCAAGCATGCATCACAAGTAGGGTGTCCAAGTCTCCAAGATCAATAAGCAATATGAGAAATGCAACTAAAGGAGACAAGTAATGATCAAGGTATATCATGTGAGAGGCATGAACATATATGTCATCAACCTAAGAAAGCGAGTAAGAATAGAACATGGGTGATGCAACATAGCAAGCAATCATAGTGACCAAGTCAAACAAGCTAGTAGTGCAAAGATGCAACATACTAGAGGTAATCATGGCAAGCATGTCATGTGTGCAAAAAGTAGGCATGAATAATGCACATGGCATATCACAAGCATGAAAGCAAGATATGAGGAAAATATGATCAATGTATTGGCAAGAGGCCATATGTAAATAGCTATGGAAATTCATGACTCTCCCAACACAACAAGCATCAATAGCACAGGGCACAAAGAAATCATGGCAATAGCTACTAGTATCTCCACCAAGCATGCAAATATACATAGTAGTAGTAGAATGGTGAATCATGGGTAAATGCAAGCAAGTGTCACAATTGCATGGCAAAGTCATAGCAAGAGGCATAACATGCAAAGTGAGCATGATAGAATGGGCATAAGGTGACAATTGGTAAATACCCATAATCGTGTGAGAGCCAAGTAAAAGAGATGCGCGTAGTGGTTGTGCGAAGAGAACGGTGGTAGGAACAATCCACGGGATCCCAAATCATCGTTGCTCTCAAGAGCTCGTTTTGTCAACTCATGGGATTGTGAGGTTGACAAGTATTCATGAGTACCTACACAAAACAAACACAATGGAAAAATTGTTTGTGCGTGGTATATGTACACATCATCCATCATGATGCGCGCATGCAAGTGTTGGTTAGCACAAAATAGCCAATGCTTAAATAAATGAGATGTGTGATATAGAAACATGTCATCCATCATGAGAGGTTTGTTGTTATGTATAGCATAATGGATACTCAAATTGTGTAATGCATCATGATAAATATCATTGTGATTCATTGAATGCATATGGTGCACACAATCATGGCAATTATGCAAAGTATGGAATGCATCAAGATCTCCTAGTATGTATGAGGAAACTATGGGGGTATCCTCATGAGAATTAGTTGGAATATCACATGGAGAATATTGACAACATCCAAAACAATGCATATTTGTAACAATGTGATCATGGCATGGCATAGTAGATGAATTGTGCAAATCATGTAAAGGAAGCATGGCAATATCATCGCAAGATAAACAAATTCCGATGACCATCACCTTGTCATCTATGCCATAAGTACAAATAGGATATACTTTAACTGGGCATGCATAGTTACTATGTTGAGATTGAAATGATGCAATATGGGAGATCTCACTCATAGCATATGAGAAGTTTAAAGGGTTGTCGAACATGATGTGACCAAAAGAATTTTCACATGATATCCTATGGAGCATAGCATCAAAACTAGGCAACTCAACAAGCTCACCATCATATTCATCATAAACAGGTAAGTCAAGACAAGAGGAAGTCACACTAGCATGAAGCATGGCAATAGGTGTGTCAACATCATGCAAGCAATCATTGTCAAGATAGTCCACTAGTGGGACAAGAGAAGCACCATCACCTATGTTACCTTTAGAGTTCAGCTCATGTGTTGTGGGTGAGGTTGCAACTTGATGGTACCATGTGGGGGGCGCATCTTTGTCCACCATGGTCATCGGGTTTTCCATTGGAGGGGTGTACTCGTCGGGGGTAGGCATGTCGTCATGTAGGAGACCTAGAACCAAAGAAAACACACTCAAAGTAGAGTTTAAGTCATTAGAAATCATAGTGGCCTCACATGCCCTCTCAACTACCTCACTCACTAAGTGGTGTGGCTCACTCACTCCCTCTTGGATGCTGTCACTTGTATGGTTGGTGGAGTCACTCAAATGGCTCTCAACCTCACATAGGATGTGTGGCATGCTCTCATGTGTGGGGCTAGTGGTGATCACTCTCATCCACTCAAAGGAAATGCTCTCAATGTCACATATGGTGGAGTCACTCATGTGGTGGTGACTCTCCTCACATGGAAATTGGGGCATCTCATGATATATGGGTGTCGGAGGGATGTAGGTGCAAACGTCTCCAAACTCAACTCCTTTCGCTGCCACATCCATAACGCCTCCAAAGATGAATGTCGTAGGAGGTGGCAAATCATCACTCTCCTCCGAGATCAAAGAGAAGGTCTCATGTGCGCTCACATAGCTTGACTCGGAGTTGTAGTCATATTTGGGTGTCGTCTTCATGTTGTTGAAGAGGTTCGTGCTTGTCGTCGTGGTCGAAGGGGATGGCCCTTGATCGACCATCTTGTCGTCGTATTGTATGAGGCCCATATGATGTGGCACCTCATAGCTTGTCTCCATGACCGAAGGGAAATTCCCATTCTCGGCCATCTTCCTTGGGGGGCTTCCGAAGATGGAAGTGTCGCTGTCGCTCATAGGTGGTCGCCTTGTCATTGAAGATGTCGATGTAGGCGAACTCACGGGAAGTAGGCTAAGATGATGTACGTCCAAAGGCGAAGATTCCTTGAGAACACTTGGCGAAGATGCCGAAGTGGTGGTTGTAGCCGTTGCTCCTTCTTGGTGTTTCTTGTCTCGCGGTCTTCTCATGTGCTCTTGAAGCTTGGCCTTGGCTTGATGTAGAGCTTGTTCGGACTTGTAGGTTTGTGCTTGTCAAGCATCTTCATGATGATGGTGTCATTGTCGTACTTGAGCTCATCGAAGATGTCGTTCGTTGTCGTCGTGCACATGATGCTTGGAAGCGACTTGCCCTTCATGACGATGTTGATGGTCGCCATGGAGGTGTGGATGTGGATGCCTTGCGCTTGCATCATGTTTGTGCTCTGAAGACTTGTGACTTGAACTCGCCGCCGAGAAAATGATATTGGGGAGAAAGACTTGTAGTTGATCACCATGTGTTGGAGCTCCTCCATGCGTTTGTCGATGGAGTCGCACATGTCATCGACATAAGCCCTCTCCTTGCCTTGGAGTGTCGTAAGTCGATGGCAATGTTGTCGAGGCACTCTTGCATTGCTCGTTGTAGTCCGATGGTTCACGTGTGGATGTAGTTGTTCGCGCCGTAGATGTCGAAGACCTGAGATGAAATGCTCTGCCTATCCATCACAAGACTCAAGTAGTGGTGAGTCGGAGAAAGAGAAGAACTAGACCAATGTACCATCCTTTTTCGGCACTAGAATAATAGGAACAACACATGGACAATGGGATTCGCATATATAACCTTTGTCGAGTAGCTCCTGTACTTGATGCATAATCTCCTTCGTCTCCTCTGGATTGGTACGGTATGGTGCGCGTTAGGTAGCGATGCACCGGGAATTAACTCAATCTTATGTTCAATCCCTCGAATAGGTGGTAATACCGGTGGCACGTTTGTGGAAAGACGTCGGCGAACTCCTGCAAAATATTAGTGACAGCAGGAGGCAAAGAGGAAGGCACGTCCTCAAATGAAAATAATGCTTCTTTGCACACAAAATCATAGCAAACAGATTTTCTTAAATCTAGATCATCAATATAAGATTTGGTGGCAAGTAAACATCCACTTTTTAATTTAATTTCAGATGCAACATGAGATGATGGTGTGTTATTAGGCTTCATTTGTTGCTCAAATTCTTTTGCCACAATCTGATTTTCACTCTTATTTTGCTCCTGTTTTGCTTTATTAGCTCTATTTACATCATCTTTCAAAATGGAATCAGGAGACATATGAAGCAAAGTAATACATTTATCCTTATGAACAAGAGTATACTGATTGTTTCTACCATGGTGTACATAATTTTTATCAAATTTCCATGGTCTACCAAGCAACAAGGAACATGCTTGCATGGGCACCACATCACAATCAACATAATCAGCATATGTGGAGATACTAAAATGCACATGAACAGTACGTGTTACCTTAACCTTGCCGCTGTTGTTGAACCATTGGATGTAGTAAGGATGTGGATGTGGTCTTGTGGTGAGAGATAGCTTCTCCACCATCTCCATGCTAGCCAAGTTGTTGCAGCTCCCTCCATCTATGATGACGCGAACAGAACGTTCCTTCACAACTCCCTTTGTATGGAACAAATTATGCCTCTAATTTTGCTCCGCTTGTGTGACCTGCACACTCAAAACACGTTGAGCAACTAAACATTCATACCTGTCAGCATCTTCAGGAGCCATGTATTGCGTCTCATTTTCAGAATCATCTTCACCATGTTCTTCACGCGTAATAAGAGCCAAAATCTCCTCATCATAGTCACTAGCGGACTCATAACCACCATCCTCAGTAGCAATCATGACACGCTGCGATGGGCATTTGCTCGCATAGTGACCACGACCAGTGCAACGACGACATATAACATCATGTGTTGGCCCATTGGATGCCATGGATGAAGAAGAGCTCTGCGCAGGAACGGAAGGTGTACTCCTGGTTAATGGTGGCGGTGCATGTTTGATGCGGAGCATCCTAAGGTCATCCCCATGGACCCTCCATCGCCTCACCAAGTGCCTCAAGGACCCATGACACGTGCTCGTGCTAGAGTTCTCGAGACCGAGGTGACTTCACTCCTTGCTCTACATCCTCCCGATTCACATGAGACATGGCTTCTACCCTCATCAGAAACTCTATGCATACTCAGGTACTTGGATGAAGGCCACGGGACAGCTCTGCACAGCGGACAAGACGGCGAGATCGACAAGTGCTTGGTACAAGAAGAAGTACGGCTGAAGATGCTACAGGCACCGGACGTCCGGCCCACACCGGACGACCGGTCACTCCCAGGCACCGGACAACCGGCGACTCCCAGACGACCGGAGGACCGGAAGCCACCGGACGTCTGTGACACCCTTCACAGAACCGAAATCGGAGAAAATACCGGAAATCCGGGACTTACCGGACGTCCGGCCCTTCCCGAGTGACCGGACGTCCGGTAACCCTCGGACGTACGACCCGACGGTGCCACCCCGTGTAATATATACTCGTTGACTTCCATCCTTTCGAGGTAGCTTTTGGATAGCTCATCATAGACCTTAGTGGTTCCTCTCCTACGAGACTGCGGCCTCTTTGGAGAAGATCCACCTCGGATTCAAGACCTCCTTCGTGGAGAAGATCCCAAGGGATAACTCAAGACCTACTCTGGGAGAAGACTATCTTTGTACCACCGTTATTGACTATGGATCATGTATCTTGATGTGTATCGTGGATCTAGCACCTGTGTGACCATATTTGTGTTGATTTGAGTGTTTTCCCTCGTGTTTTTCCTTCGTATCTTCCTTGTGTTCTCCGTGTTCATCGTGGGATAACCTCCTTTCGTGAAAGATCTGCCGATTAGGGTTCCACCCTACATCATATTATGGTATCATGAGCATAGGTTGATCACGAATTTGGAGCCCCACACCCTGTTTTCTAGCTTGTTTTTGTTGTGTTCTTCCCAATTTCAAAAATTCCCCACAAAAATAGCCCCAATTTTTTTTTGTGATCTGTTGATTTGGCAAGATTTTGTTGACTTTGTTCCATGGATTTGCTATGCCACGAGTGGATCTAGTTTTTCCCCACCTTTTCACCGATTTTCCTCCGCAAATTCGGCCAAGTTTGACCAATTTGTCCACGAATCCTCAAACGCTAGCCCATACCTATCGGACGACTCACGACTTACCAGACGTCCGGCACCCCATGAAACACCGGACGACCGGCACCCCATCTACAGAAACTCTTACCGAATTTTCGGCCCCGACCAGACGACCGGCGTTCCACCGGACGCCCGCTGAACCCTGACAACACTGATTTTTTTTTGTTCCACCTTCCGCTACCACCTACCCCTTTCATACCACCACCATTTCTGCAATCACCATCGCTTAACCGCTACGATTTTGAACATTTTGTCTACCTTTGCCTTGGATACTTGAGTTGTGGTTTCACCGTTTCCTTGGATGTTTAGGCTACCTTGGAACGGAACGACATCGACAACACCACCGCTCTCCCTCGGCAAGGACAGTAACATCGACGACACCTTTGTCATTCTACCTTGCAATTGCATTGTCACCCTATGGACCATCTTTGCGTAGCTTTCCCATTGACACTAGCCATTTGAGTATTGTCGGGCCACGACACTTGTGCACATTAGTGATAGTCATAGATATTGCATACCGTATCATCATATCTCCGTGTGCCACAAGAGTGATCCGCATACAGCCACCTTGATCCGAAAAGCATGCATAAGTGCCCAAAGAAAGAGCTCACAAGCTTTTAAGAAAAAGAGCCAACCAAAGCTTATAAGCACAAGGAAAATAGCATCATACGCCTTGCATCAAAAGAGATCATATGAGATAGCAATACCATCTTGTGCTCAAGCATAGACACATCATACACTCATAGCATACTTGTGATAGATAGTCGTTACGTTTTGCCTCTTATAGGTCGTGCACAAGTGCGTATCCGCCTATTAAGCAATCGGTTAGCGTCTCTCTAGCGTTGTGCAACACGAGCATTTTCCGTGGATTCCACATTTTCGCTCACCCTTGGTTGCACAACCACATTTATCTATCCATGTGTGTGTTCCGTGAGCTACTTTGCTAGTGATCTACTTGTTGCATGAGCAAATTGCGAACCATTTTCAACATCTTTGAGTCACTTTGACGATTGCATTGAATTTATGCCACCATTCTAACCAAGCTCCTCTCAAAGCTTTACTTGTGTAGGTGTGAGAATCGACACGAAGTGGTACCAATAGTGCTATTTCCGGGTTACATTATTGAGTGATCATTGATCCATTTTCAACTTCGGTTAAGGTACATTTGGTATTGTCTTCTCCTTTCTCCCACTCACATACTCGCTTTTGATGATGGATAGGCCAAGTACATCTTCGAACCCGATCTTCGACGATCCGCAAGAAGCGAACAACTACGTCACCAAACTACATCTCTTCGGTGTCCAACGAGCTCTCCATCAAGAAAGTGAAGCTATGTGCGAGTATATTGGTCAAGTCGCCGAGGACGCGCACCAATTCGAAGCAAGAACAAGAGAGCAATTTGACATCATCAACACCAACATGTCTACCCAATTTGACGAGCTATGGACTTTGATAGTCAACCGACGTTCTTCTTCCACATCTTCTCAAAGACGAGGCCACTCAAGTTGACATACCGACTCCACGAAAGGCTCAAGTACCCCTACATCAAACACTCTTCGTCAAGCCGCACGTCAAGCTCGACATGACAACCGGAATCCACTTCATGACAAGAGTTCACAAGAGCTATTTGAAGAGCAAGAAAGTCGACATCGCCAAAACCAAGCTACACTTGAGCAAGCACAAGAACGGCAACGACTACTCCAACAACAACAAGAGCGAGCACGTCAATACCAAGAAGAACAAGATGCCGAAGCTAATCATCAAGCACAACAACGTCGAGAAGCTCAAGCTCTTGAGGTGCAACGAGCATTACGTGATGCACATCGCAATGTGGCAGCTCGCACTCGACACACTCGTCAAGAAGAGTATTTCGTTCGCGACGAGATGCAAGAGAGGCGCCACCAAGCAAGAATGCAAGAAGAAGTTCCTCCTCAAGCGCGACAAGAGCAACAACCTCAACAAGAACAACAAGCTCGGCAAGTACACCATGACAATGGACATCAACTTCGACAAGAGCAACATGATATTGCCAATCGCCAAAATCAAGAACGCCCTCCAAATGGGCAAGCAAACAATGAAGAGCATCGCTATGGCAAGCTTAAGTTGACCATGCCAAAGTTTTCCGGAAGCGTTGATCCCGAAGACTACCTCTCATGGGCATTGAAGGTTGACAAGATCTTTCGCCTTCACAACTTCGATGAAGAGAAGAAGATCGCAATGGCCTCCCTTGAGTTCCAAGACTATGTTCTCATATGGTGGGAGCAAATCATAGAGAGAAGAGAAGCAAAAGGAGAACCTCCTATCACCACTTGGGCTCAAATGAAGTCATGAGAGCACGCTTTGTGCCAACACACTACAACCGTGACTTGTTCAAGAAGCTACAACTCCTCAAGCAAGGTACCAAGTCCGTTGAAGAGCTCCTCGAGCTAGTACACCAAGCAACCAAAGCGGAGCGACAAGTTCAAGAGGACTACAAGTACTCCAAGTTCACCTCCAAGAACTTCGACTCCTACAACCAAGCTTCAACGACTTCGGCTACTCCTCCTACCTCTACCAAGACATCTACAAACTTCGGCGACAAGTCAAGCTACAA
>LR738713.1:256873051-256932320 GCA_902687465.1 Secale cereale | reverse complement strand
GATCGCAATGGCCTCCCTTGAGTTCCAAGACTATGTTCTCATATGGTGGGAGCAAATCATAGAGAGAAGAGAAGCAAAAGGAGAACCTCCTATCACCACTTGGGCTCAAATGAAGTCATGAGAGCACGCTTTGTGCCAACACACTACAACCGTGACTTGTTCAAGAAGCTACAACTCCTCAAGCAAGGTACAAAGTCCGTTGAAGAGCTCCTCGAGCTAGTACACCAAGCAACCAAAGCGGAGCGACAAGTTCAAGAGGACTACAAGTACTCCAAGTTCACCTCCAAGAACTTCGACTCCTACAACCAAGCTTCAACGACTTCGGCTACTCCTCCTACCTCTACCAAGACATCTACAAACTTCGGCGACAAGTCAAGCTACAAGAATGCGACTACATCAAGTCGGCCCCCTTCTACCAACAACTTCAAGCCAAGAGCTTCATCATCTACAACTCCAACCGAGGACAACTCCAGGATGAGTTCCATCAAATGTTTTAAGTGCCAAGGGTGAGGCCACAAATCATTTGAGTGCAAGACCGTTCGCACCATGATCATCAACGATGACAGATCTTATGACTCAATGAGCGACGATGAGATGGAAGCCCTTGAGCATGTAGCTATGAATCGCCAAGTGAATGAAGAAGAAGACCATCAAGTGTTTTGCGACAATGACTCAAGTCCCAATCTTGTTGTATCCAAGGTCTTGATACTCCAACACCAACACGATGACGACCAACGATGTCATATCTTCCATACCAAGGCCGGCATCAATGGACGCTCAGTCAAGGTTATCATCGATGGAGGAAGTTGTCATAACTTGGCAAGCGAAGAGCTATGCGACAATCTACATTTGGTCAAGACGAAGCATCCTCACCCCTACAAGGTCCAATGGCTCAACGACGCCGGAATTCTTCGAGTCGAGCACACCGTGCAAGTCTCCTTCAAGATAGGCGCCTACGAGGACACACTTGAGTGTGATGTGATCCCCATGTCCGTGTGCCACCTTATTCTTGGACGACCATGGCAATATGATCGTGGAGTCACACACAATGGATGGACCAATCACTATAGCTTCAAGATGAAGGGCAAGGAATTCGTGCTACGACCAATGTCTCCAAGTCAAGTAGTAGCCGACAAGCACTTATCTACCAACCATCGTGGAGAGAATGGTGAGAGAGTGAGCCACCAAAAGGAGAGTGAGAGCCACAAGCCAAATATGAGCGACTCCACGATGAGCGACAAGAAGCAACTAGTGCTATTTGCCACCAAAAGTGAGATGAGAGAAGTGTGTGAGAACCCATCGAGTGTCTTTCACCTTGTGCTTTTATGCAAAGGGGAAGCCAAACCTACTAACACTTCACCACCTCTACCTTTAGTGTTGTCTCAATTGTTGCAGGAATTCTCGGACGTCTTTCCCGATGAGCTACCTCCGGGTCTACCTCCACTTTGCGGAATCGAACACCGCATCGATCTCATACCCGGCGCACCACTTCCAAACAAGGCTCCTTACCGCGTCAACCCCGAGGAAACCAAGGAGATACAACGGCAAGTGCAACAACTCATCGACAAAGGTCATGTACGTGAAAGCTTAAGCCCTTGTGTCGTTCCGGTTATTCTCGTGCCTAAGAAAGATGGAAGTTTTAGCATGTGCTCCGATTGCCGCCCTATAAATGCTATCACCGTTAGATACCGTTATCCTATCCCACGCATGGACGACATGCCTAATGAATTATGTGGTGCCGCCATCTTTTCAAAAATTGATCTTAAAAGTGGTTTCTACCAAATTCGCATTCAAGAGGGTGATGAGTGGAAAACAGCTTTCAAAACCAAGTTTGGGTTATACGAGTGGCTTGACATGCCAATGGGTTTATCGGAAGCACCCGGTTCATTTATGCGTCTTATGCATTTTTGTCTTCGACCCTACATAGGCGTCTTTGTAGTGGTTTACTTTGGTGACATCCTCATTTTTAGCAAGTCGCTTGAGGACCATGTGACACACATCCATATGGTTTTACAAACCCTCCGGAAAGAGCGCTTATGCGCTAACATGGAGAAATGCACTTTTGGCGTTGACAAGGTCGTCTTCCTAGGATTTGTTGTTTCTTCACAAGGTGTTCACGTTGATGAAACTAAAATTGAAGCAATTAAAACTTGGACTCAACCAACGAATCTCATGCAAGTGCGAAGTTTCCTTGGTCTAGCCAGTTTCTACACGCCTCTACACGCCTTGAGATCCATTGTGACGCTAGTGGTACAGGCATAGGTGGCGTGCTCATGCAAGAAAATCGCCCAATTGCGTACTTTAGCGAGAAGCTATTCGGAGCGCAACTTAACTACCCCATTTATGACAAAGAGCTTTATGCCTTGGTGATAGTTTTACGTGTTTGGGAACATTACCTTAGACCTCATGAATTCATTCTTCATACGGACCATGAGACTCTCAAGTATCTCAAGGGTCAAACTAAGTTGAACAAGCGTCATGCTAAATGAAGTGAGTTCATTGAGTCGTTTCCCTATGTCATCAAGTACATTAAAGGCAAAGAGAATGTTGTGGCGGATGCGCTTTCCCGCAAATGCATGCTTGTTACAAAACTTGAGTTGAATGTTATTGGCTTTGAGCACATAAAAGACTTATATGAGCATGATCCTTTCTTTGCAACTCCTTATGCTAAGTATTTGACTCACACGTCTTGGGAACATTACTACATAAGGGATGGATTTCTTATGAGAGCTAACAAACTTTGCATTCCCGAGTCTTCGCTTCGTTTGCTCCTTTTGCAGGAATCTCATGGAGGAGGACTCATGGGACACTTTGGACACGACAAGACATTTGCTACGCTCTCAAAGAACTACTTTTGGCCAGGATGCTATGTGACGTCTCACGCCTCACCAACCGATGTTCTACATTCCGCAAAGCTAAGTCAAAAGCTCAATCTCACGGTCTTTACATGCCACTTCCTATTCCATACCATCCATGAGAAGACATAAGCATGGACTTTGTACTTGGATTGCCTAGGACTCAAAACGGCAAAGATTTCGTGTTTGTTGGCGTGGATAGATTCTCTAAAATGGCTCATTTCATTCCTTGTAACAAGAACAACGATGCTTCACATATTGTAAATCTCTTTTGTAGGGAGATCATTCGTCTACATGGAGTGCCCAAGACGATCGTTTCGGACCGGGATGTCAAGTTCTTGAGCTACTTTTGGAAGACTCTATGTGCCAAACTTGTAATCACGCTACTCTTCTCTTCGGCATACCATCCACAAACCGACGGCCAAACGGAGGTGACGAACCGCACGCTTTCGACGCTTCTTCGCGTGTTTATCAAGAAGAACATCAAGGAATGGGAGCAATGCTTGCCCATCGCCGAGTACGCCTACAACCGCGCAAGACATTCGACTACCGGCAAGTCCCCCTTCGAGGTCGTCTACAGCTTCAACCTGTGGTCCCCATTGGACATCCTACCTCTACCTCTAAAAGAGCGCACGAACATGGACGCAAGTGCACGAGCGAGCTATCTCAAGAAGGTGCATGAAGATACAAGGGCAATGATCGAGCGACAAGTCCTGCGTCTCACCACCAAGCTCAACGTCAACAAGGCACCAATTGTGTTCCAACCGGGAGATATTGTTTGGATCCATCTTCACAAGGACCATTTCCCTCACGAGTGCAAGTCCAAACTACTACCTCGCGCCGACAGACCCTTCAAGGTGCTAGCATGCTACAACAACAACGCCTATAAGATCGATATCCCACAAGACAAGTACAACGTGAGCGATGCCTTCAACGTCAAGGATCTATCCCCTTACTGATAGAGGCGAGGGGCCCGATCTTTCGATGAGATGATAACTATCGATTTGGTGGAGTTGACTTTCACGATCCGACTACAAACGTGCACGACGTTGCGCCTTAGCAATCACTAAACCAATCTCCAGGGGTTACTGACAATGCCAGAAGCACGATCAGCCTGACCACGAAGGTCTATTCCTGCATGCAATCGAAGAACAAGCAAGAATATGATAAAGCAATCTGAATATTGCAAATATAGATGAAGTATTGATAAAGGTGGGGATCCGTAAGCGGTCTCGGTCTGATCGTTGGACACAAACGAAGTACACAAAGTTGCAATGGCTAACTTTTCACTAAACAAATCCCAAAGAAAATGCTACTAGATGGATCTACTTATATAGGAGCAAGGGGTGGCGGCCAAGGAGGTGGAAGGACGTCCCAAGGCAGCCTAAAACTAACCCTAGGTCGTACAAGGCTCATGGGCCCAAGTGGAGGTGATGTAACACCTTTGGACTTGTAGTTTGACTCGGATACTGCTGCAGTGTCAGATTGTTTCGTCGGTATATCAACGCATCGGACGAATTTGAAGGTGAATCCAATTGGGTTGGAAAGTGTACGAAATCTAGTTTCCACCAAAAAAAGAATCACCCAATTCGGAGTCCGTATGAAGGAGTTCTTGCCGTTTTGAGTCAGGTATGTCTGTGCAGTCCGAATCTGGATGCAGAACGTGAGAGACTTGGACTCTATCTTCTCTTGGCCCAAAAGTGACGTGAGAGAACTTTTTGAATAGTACCTAAACTTCTCTTTTTCCCTTATCTTCATATGTGGATTGTACAAATGTCCCATACACCTGGAATTAGACATGGCACAAAAGTCTGTGAAGTATTTTTGTCCTGGATGACATAAATAAATTGTTGCATAGTTTGCATTAGAAATCACCTCACAAATATATATATGTATGCAATATTTTCGGTCATATCCAAGGTAGTCATGTCCTCATCATCCTCCCTTTCTTGAAAATAAAGCCGTCCTCGGCGGTTCTTAATCTGAATTTTTGGTAAGAAAATAGACAAGGTGTACATGTTGTATATGTATATGTCATCCATTTTTACTTCCCTTAATTTTTGCACATATGACACATATATAGATGTGTAACTTTCGTAGTTCATAAAATATAAAGCCAAAATATTATCACAAGAAGTAGAAGGCCTGAAAATATTGCAACTCAGTTTGCACAAATAAGTGAAGCTCTTATTCATATCAAAAGATTGACAATGTTCATCATTAAACCATCCCAACATTGGTGAATAAACCTTACTTGCATGAAATTCACACGCTACAACATGCCTAAATAAGCAAACATGCAATAAGTCATTTGACATAGAATCGTCACCAAGATTAGAGGTCATATCAAAATGATTAAACATTGGCACAATTATTTTCAAATTTATTTTATCCAAATCTGATTTATTCTCTAATTCACATGGTTCTTTTGCATCAACAGTTAATTTAATAGGTGCACTCAAAATTGTTGGTATTTTAGTTGTTTGATCACATGACGCATTCATGACAGTAACATGATTATCTAAACTAGGTGGTGTGCTCAAATCAACAGGTAATTCAATACATGATGTATTCAAGTTAACTAGATATGCATCATCCTCATGTGAAGTTATATCATCATGGATTTTACTGTTACCTTGTCGCAAAGACGTAGCTGATGTTGGTACGGACGATGACAATCTACCATACACTTTAGATGATGTCACGCTCACAATTGGAGGTGTGGCTGCTCTAGTAGGTGCAATGGCGGAGGAACCAACCAGTGGTGGTGAGCATGAACTGGATTAGTAGTTGTTGTAGTCACACAATGCATCCTCCTGTATTTTTCTCTCAAAGGTACAAGTACGAATGTACATACCAATAATGCAACGAGGAATAAACTGAAATCTTGCATGAATATCATGGTTCAAACCACCAAAAATCTATTCATTGTGTCATCCTCAGATTCTTCTATGTCACAATGATGCATATAAGATTTGAACTCTTGGTAGTAAGCATGAATAGTGTTACTGCCTTGTTTTAATTGTTCCAATTTACGAAGCAATTCACGGCGATAGTAAGGAGGAAAAAAATGTTTTCTCATTACAACCTTCAATCATTCCAAGTTGTGGGTTGGTTATCAATATTTTTCTTACAATGCACACTCCACCAAACAGAAGAAAAACCAGTAAATGCTCTAGTGACAGCTCGTACTCTCTCAACTTCAGAAAAATCATGGCTAGCAAAAATTAGTTCGACCTCAAACTCCCAAGCAAGATAAATTGCAGGATTAAATCTACCCTCAAATGAAGGTAAAGAGATAACCTGACCGTGTGCATATGTGTGTGGTCCCACGTCTCGTGATGGTGAAGATGTATCCATCATCCAAGAACTTTTGTCTCCGGTACCTATCATGATTAGTAGAAACAAGAAACAAAATTCAAGAATAACGTTCCTATGAACTACTAGGATGTGGTGGTAAAATGCTCACAGTAAAGCAAAGATCAATATCTTACAGGTTCTTACCATGCAGAAGGTGGTGATAGGCAACTAGCGGCGTCAAATAACTCCAAAGATTGAGTAAAACGATTGCCAGGTGAACGTACGTAAACACGGTGTAGAAATATGTGGAGCTGGGTTGGCTTTATATATGGTAGCAAAAGATTAGCAATAATCAATTCATAGATGCAATGTTGAATAAACGTTCAACGACGGTACTGTGCTGGTCCTAGGCTAGACCGGACTAGAGACGCGAGCCTAGAACACTAATGAGGTCATGGTGTAGCACAACTAGCATCAATAAAGGATACGAAGTAGCTCTCGATAGCAAGATATAAGTGGAAATCACAACGGCAGTAAAGATAATGATGAAAACAACTGCCAAGCAGAATATACAACAACACTCTCTCCAACTTTCTTTTCCTTCTTTTTCTTTTTCTTTTTTCTCACACTTTTTTTCTTTTTCTTTCTCTCCTCTTTTTTTTTACTTTGTTTTCTCTGTCTTTTTTTTTTCTCCCTCTTTCCAAGACAAACTAGATAAGATGCAGATTGGATCAAGCAAAGATGCGAGCGACTTCAACTATGATTGTGACAATGAACGATGGGTTGCATGAGGTGGAAATTGATGGATGAGGTGGTGGACAGCGGAAGGGATAACGATGCAGCGGCTACGTGACTAATGTGAACAGAACTCGAAACTCTAACGAACTAGACACTAAGACCAGCAACTCGACACGACGATGCAACCGATAATTCAACAATGCAAACAATGAAAAGAAAATTGCAAAAGATCAGACTGGCTTGGACAAAGGATGAATAGATCTAACTTTTTTTGCACTTTTTCTTGGACAATAGGTAAGAAAATAAATCTAATCTAGGAATAACTGGAAATTCTCACCGAACAACCTGAAAACTGATACCACATGATAGAGGCGAGGGGCCCGATCTTTCGATGAGATGATAACTATCGATTTGGTGGAGTCGACTTTGACGATCCGACTACAAACGTGCACGACGTTGCGCCTTAGCAATCGCTAAACCAATCTCCAGGGGTTACTGACAATGCCAGAAGCACGATCAGCCTGACCACGAAGGTATATTCCTGCATGCAATCGAAGAAGCAAGAATATGATAAAGCAATCTGAATATTGCAAATATAGATGAAGTATTGGTAAAGGTGGGGATCCGTAAGCGGTCTCGGTCTGGTCGTTTGACACAAACGAAGTACACGAAGTTGCAATGGCTAACTTTTGACTAAACAAATCCCAAAGAAAATGCTACTAGATGGATCTACTTATATAGGAGCAAGCGGTGGCGGCCAAGGAGGTGGAAGGACGTCCCAAGACAGCCTAAAACTAACCCTAGGTCGTACAAGGCTCATGGGCCCAAGTGGAGGTGATGTAACACCTTTGGACTTGTAGTTTGACTCGGATTCTGCTGCAGCGTCAGATTGTTTCGTCGGTATATCAATGCTCCGGACGAATTTGAAGGTGAATCCAATTGGGTTGGAAAGTGTACGAAATCTAGTTTCTACCAAAAAAAGAATCACCCAATTCGGAGTCCCTATGAAGGAGTTCTTGCCGTTTTGAGTCACGTATGTCTGTGCAGTCCGAATCTGGATGTTGAACGTGAGAGACTTGGACTCTATCTTCTCTTGGCCCAAAAGTGACATGAGGGAACTTTTTGAATAGCACCTAAACTTCTTTTTTTCCCTTATCTTCATATGTGGATTGTACAAATGTCCCATACACCTGGAATTAGACATGGCACAAAAGTCTGTGAAGTATTTTTGTCCTGGATGACATAAATAAATTGTTGCATAGTTTGCATTAGAAATCACCTCACAAATATATATGTATGCAATATTTTCAGTCATATTCAAGGTAGTCATGTCCTCATCACTTACCATGGTGATGAAGATTTCGATCTGAGGTCGAATCTTTCCCAAGGGTAGGGAGATGATGCGGAGCATCCTAAGGTCATCCCCATGGACCCTCCATCGCCTCACCAAGTGCCTCAAGGACCCACGACACGTGCTCGTGCTAGAGTTCTCGAGACCGAGGTGACTTCACTCCTTGCGCTACATCCTCCCGATTCACATGAGACATGGCTTCTACCCTCATCAGAAACTCTATGCATACTCAGGTACTTGGATGAAGGCCACAGGACAGCTCTGCACAACGGACAAGACGGCGAGATTGACAAGTGCTTGGTACAAGAAGAAGTACGGTTGGAGATGCTACAGGCACCGGACGTCCGGCCCACACCGGACGACCGGTCACTCCCAGGCACCGGAAGACCGGCGTTCACCGGATGACCGGCGACTCCCAGACGACCGGACGACCGGTCACTCCCAGGCACCGGATGACCGGCGTTCACCGGACGACCGAACGACCGGAAGCCACCGGACGTCCGTGAAACCCTTCACAGAATCGAAATCGGAGAAAATATCGGAAATCTGGGACTTACCAGACGTCCGGCCCTTCCCGAGTGACCGGACGTCCGGTAACCCTCGGACGTCCGACCCGACAGCGCCACCCCGTGTAATTATATACTCGTTGACTTCCATCCTTTCGAGGTAACTTGTGGATAGCTCGTCATTGACCTTAGTGGTTCCTCTCCTACTAGACCGCGGCCTCTTCGGAGAAGATCCACCTCGGATTCAAGACCTCCTTCATGGAGAAGATCCCAAGGTGATGAGGACATCACTAACAAGGTTACACCCTCAGCTCCAACTGACACATATACATGACCAATTACTAGAGCTCGCGCACGCCAATTAAATTACCAGGTACTTTCGTTTCTTGGTAATAAATCTAATGTTCATGAGAATATGTTGCTGCCTAAATTGGATACATTTGTCTTGCTTACAAATGAAGGGCCTAGCTTGGACAAGAAGGATGAACATTGGAGCAAGATCAAGCATGGAGATGATGGCATTGGCAAGGGGAACAAGAATGGAGTTTCAATTGATGATTTCAGGACTTTGAAGCCACCATAATGAGTGCGTGAAGCCTTGGACGAAATATACAAGATGCCACTTCATAAATTTCGTCAGAGGCTATTATAGGTGCTGCGTCACCTTATTTTGGGCCAGGCCCATGTAATTTCGAAATACTTGAGTATAGGCTGTTTTTAGAGTCCGTATGTGTGGGGAAACAAGAGTTAGGGTTGGTTTCAGACCCCTTCACCAAGGGCCACGAAATTCCCCCCTCTTTCCCCCATATATACAGCCCTTAGGGCGTCGTTTAGACTTTGGGTTTTGTTTAGATTAAAGTTCGCCATAGCTGCAACTTCGCGTACTTCGTTTGTGTTCAACGACCAGACCAATACGTCACAGAACACCACTTGATCAATAAAGCTTTCCTCTTGAATTCACAATATCCAGATTGCAATCTCAGTTTCTTGCTTGTTCTTCATTTGCCTGCAGGAAACAGACCTTCGTGGTCAGGTTGATCGTGCTCCGGCGTGGTCAATAACCTCTCGGAGTTGGTTTAGCGATTGCTAAGGCGCGACGTTCTCGCACGTTCGTAGTCGGATCGTCAAAGTCGACTTCCTCCAAAACAATAGCCACCATCTTATCGAAAGACAGGACACCTTTGCCTCTATCAAGTGGTATCAGATTTCCAGGTTGCTCGGTGAGATTTTACAGTTTTTCGTAGATTAGATCGAGTCTGTTCTTCATACCTACAGTCCACGAAAAAGCCAAAAAAAATTAGGGTTAGTTCATCATATCCGAACCAGTCTGAGCCATTGCATAATCTTTTCCGTGTTTGCTTTGTTGAATTTGCGGTTGCATCGTCATGTCAAGTTGCTGGTCTTAGCGTCTAGTTCTTTAGAGTTTCGAGTTCTGTTCACAGTTCGTCATGCCGCCGCCGCACCATATTCATCGCCGCTGCCATACCACCACCGCTGTCATATCCCACCACCGCCACCACATACCACCATCGCTGCCATAACCTACCAGCGCTGCCATAACCTACCACCGCTGCCATATCCTACCACCATATATCCACCACCAATCCGAGTTCTTTTCATATTAGGTTTGTTCTCGAGATCCATCTAGGTTTCTGGAGACCCCCGGGCAGTTTTTAGGCCAAAATTTCGACAGGTGAAAATATTTTTCCCTATCCTATTTTTGGGCTTTTCTGAATCTTTTGAGACACGTGCCACCATACTGTTTTTTTACCGCACTTTTTCGTCGTCGCTACCCTGATTCCGGAAAAAAAAAATGTCAAAAAAATTTCGTGCCTATCATCTTAGTTTGACTTGGGAAGTGTTTTGAGACACTCGCCATTATAGTGATTTTCGGCAAAAAAAAACAGCGCAAAAAAAACAAAAAAAAAGATCGAAAAAAATTCAGAGTGTGCTTTCCCCTTGATTACGTGCACCGCCGTGATTTTATTAGTGTTCTAGGCTCGCGTCTCTAGTACGGTCTAGCCTAGGACCAGCACAGTACAGTCGTTGAGCCTTTATTCACCTTTACATCTCTGAATTGATTATTGCTGATCCTTTTTGCTACCATATTATAAGCCTTCCCAGCTCCACATACATCTACATCGTGCGTTTGACTCTCCCTGGTAATCGCTCTATCCAAGCTTTGAGAGTTTTGACTACATCGGTTGCCGATCACCGCCTGCTGCTGGGTTAGAATCGGTAAGAATTTGAGATTTGCTTGACGGAATTGTGACACCCGCCACCACCACCACCACTTGTTAGTAGTCTGTAGGATCATATTCTTGTGTGTTTCTATTGCTGCTAAGCATGCCAGGATCACAAGTCGACGAGACTGACTGGGAGAACATGACAAACAAGGAGTTGCATGATAAATTTCAGCAAATGATGGGTCAACAGGTGCAAGATGTGCTAAACAGATTTGACGAGGCCATGGAGAAGATAGATGGCATGGAGAAGACGTTTGAAACAAAGTTCGATAACAAGTTCGCTGAATTGCTTTTGCGTTTTCCACCACCACCGGCTGCTGCAGCTGTCCCACCTCTACAACAACAACAACAACAACAACAACATCGCCTTCCAAATCAAGTGGGACGAGCACAGCGTGTTCCCCTTGAGCTTGGTCAAGCTTCTGGTGCCGCTGTTGATGTTTCTGTAGCTCTTGCTGCTACTGCAGAGGTGGAGGACCATTACGAGGATGAGGTTGACCAAAATCAGAACTACGTGCAACAACCAACACCACCACCACCAGGTCGTCCTCATGCATATCATCGCAACAGTAGGGCTGCACCACCACCTGAGGTACATGACCATCTTCCTAAACTAAAATTGAATATTCCACCATTTGAGGGTAGATATGTTCCTGATATATATCTTACTTGGGAGTTAGAAACTGAACAACGTTTTACATGTTTACACTATCCCGAGGAGAGACGTGTTCCTGCTGTTGTTTGTGCTTTCACTAGTTTTGCATGTGTTTGGTGGTCTGAACATTGTAGATTATATCCTATTCCAGCTACTTGGGCTGCTTTGAAAACTGCTATGCGTACTCGTTGGGTTCCACCATATTATCAACGTGAATTACTTCTAAAATTGCAGCGCTTAAGACAAGGAAAAAATTCTGTAGAAGAATATTATCAGCAATTACAAACTGGTCTGATTAGATGTGGTATTGTTGAGGAGAATGAAGCTATGCTTGCACGTTTTATGGGTGGATTAAATAGAGAGATTCAGACCATTCTAGAGTATAAGGATTATAATAATATCACTCGTTTATTCCATCTTGCTTGTAAAGCTGAACGTGAAGTGCAGGATCGACAGGCATTGGCGCGGACTAACTTTTCTGCAGGTCGACCTTCATCATGGACACCGCGTGCATCCTCTACTTCCACACATTCTACTGCACCGACACCTCCATCAGCTGTTACCTCCAGCCGTGATACAAGGAAGCAGGCACAACCACCATTATCTGCCAAGAGCACACCTATTGGGCCTGCACAGAGTTCTTCTTCTTCCATGGCATCAACAGGGAACACCATTATTTGTCGTCGTTGTAAGGGAAGTGGACATTTTGCGAGAGAATGCAAATTTCAGCATGTGATGATTGCTACTGAGGATGGTGGATATGAATCTGCTAGTGACTATGATGAGGAGACTTTGGCTCTTATTACACATGAAGAACACGATGGAGACGATTCTGATCATGAGACGCAATACATGGCTCCTGAAGATGCTGACAGGTATGAATGTTTAGTTGCTCAACGTGTTTTGAGTGTGCAGGTTACACAAGCTGAGCAAAATCAGAGGCATAATTTGTTCCATACAAAGGGAGTTGTGAAGGAACGTTCTGTTCGCGTGATCATAGATGGAGGGAGTTGCAACAACTTGGCTAGCATGGAGATGGTGGAGAAGCTATCTCTCACCACAAGACCACATCCACATCCTTACTACATCCAATGGTTCAACAACAGCGGCAAGGTTAAGGTAACACGTACTGTTCGTGTGCATTTTAGTATCTCTACATATGCTGATTACGTTGATTGTGATGTGGTACCTATGCAAGCATGTTCCTTATTACTTGGTAGACCATGGCAATTTGATAAAAAAATATGTACACCATGGTAGAAACAATCAGTATACTCTTGTTCATAAGGATAAAAATATTACTTTGATTCCTATGACTCCTGATTCCATTTTGAAAGATGATATTAATAGAGCTAATAAAGCAAAACAGGAGAAAAATAAGATTGAAAATCAGATTGTGGCAAAAGAATTTGAGCAACAAATGAAGCATAATAATAAACCATCTACTGTTGCTTCTGAAATTAAATTGAAAACTGCATGTTTATTTGCCACCAAATCTGATATTGATGAGCTAGATTTTAGCGAATCTGTTTGCTATGCTTTTGTGTGCAAAGAGGCATTATTTTCATTCGAGGACGTGCCTTCCTCTTTGCCTCCTGCTGTCACTAACATTTTGCAGGAGTTCGCCGACGTCTTTCCACAAGACGTGCCACCGGGATTACCACCTATTCAAGGGATTGAGCATCAGATTGACTTAATTCCCGGTGCATCGCTACCCAACCGCGCACCATACCGTACCAATCCAGAAGAGACGAAGGAGATTATGCGTCAAGTACAGGAGCTACTCGACAAAGGTTATATACGCGAATCCCTTAGTCCTTATGCTGTTCCTATTATTCTAGTGTCGAAAAAGGATGGTACATTGCGTATGTGTGTTGATTGTAGAGGCATTAATAATATTACTATTCGTTATCGTCATCCTATTCCTAGGCTAGATGATATGCTTGATGAATTGAGTGGCTCTACAATTTTCTCCAAAGTTGATTTGCGTAGTGGATACCATCAAATTCGTATGAAATTGGGAAATGAATGGAAAACAACATTTAAAACTAAGTTTGGATTATATGAGTGGTTAGTCATGCCTTTTGGGTTAACTAATGCACCTAGTACTTTCATGAGATTAATGAATGAAGTTTTACGTGCTTTCATTGGACGATTTGTGGTAGTATACTTTGATGATATATTGATTTTTAGCAGATCTTTGGAGGAACATTTGGAACATTTACGTGCTATTTTTATTGCTCTACGTGATGCACGTTTGTTTGGTAACCTTGGAAAGTGCACCTTTTGCACCGACCGAGTCTCTTTTCTTGGCTATGTTGTTACTCCACAGGGAATTGAGGTTGATAAAGCCAAGATTGAAGCTAATGAGAGTTGGCCGCAGCCCAAAACGGTCACACACGTGAGGTGTTTCCTTGGCCTCGCTGGATTCTATCGGCGTTTTGTGAGAGATTTCAGCACCATTGCTACACCTCTCATTGAGCTTACAAAGAAGGATGTGCCTTTTGTTTGGGGTACTGCACAGGAAGAAGCATTCACGGTATTGAAAGATAAGTTGACACATGCTCCTTTACTCCAACTTCCTGATTTTAATAAGACTTTTGAGCTGGAATGTGATGGTAGTGGAATTGGGTTAGGAGGTGTGTTATTACAAGATGGTAAACCTGTTGCATACTTTTCTAAAAAATTGAGTGGGCCTAGTCTGAATTATTCTACTTACAATAAGGAATTATATGCTCTTGTTCGGACTTTGGAAACATGGCAACATTATTTATGGCCCTAAGAATTTGTTATACATTCTGATCATGAATCTTTGAAGCACATTAAAAGTCAAGCAAAACTGCACCGTAGACATGCTAAATGGGTTGAATTCATAGAGACTTTCCCTTATGTTAATAAACACAAGAAGGGAAAAGAAAATGTTATTGCTGATGCATTGTCTCGTCGTTATACTATGCTTTCACAACTTGACTTTAAAATATTTGGTTTGGAGACCATCAAAGATCAATATGTGCATGATGTTGAATTTAAAGATGTATTGCAGAATTGTAAAGAAGGGAGAACATGGAACAAGTTCGTCGTTAATGATGGATTTGTGTTTCGTGCTAACAGGCTATGCATTCCAGCTAGCTCTGTTCGTCTTTTGTTGTTGCAGGAGGCGCATGGAGGAGGATTAATGGGACACTTTGGCATGAAGAAGACGGAGGACGTACTTCCTACACATTTCTTTTGGCCAAAGATGCGACGGGATGTTGAGCGTTTTGTTGGTCGCTGCACTACATGTCAAAAAGCTAAGTCACGACTCAATCCTCATGGTTTATATATGCCTTTGCCTGTCCCTAGTGTTCCTAGGGAAGATATATCTATGGACTTTGTTTTGGGTTTACCTCGAACAAAGAAGAGGAGGGATAGCATATTTGTTGTCGTGGATAGGTTCTCGAAGATGGCACACTTTATACCATGTCATAAAAGCGATGATGCTGCTAATGTTGCTGATTTGTTCTTTCGTAAAATTATTCGCTTGCATGGTGTGCCAAATACTATTGTTTCATATCGTGGTACTAAATTTCTTAGCCACTTTTGGAGATGTTTATGGGCTAAGTTGGGGACTAAACTGCTTTTTAGTACTACTTGTCACCCCCAAACTGATGGACAAACTGAAGTAGTCAACAGAACTTTCTCTACTATGCTTAGGGCTATTTTGAAGAATAATAAGAAAATGTGGGAAGAATGCTTGCCTCATATTGAATTTTCTTATAATCGTTCGTTGCATTCTACTACTAAGATGTGCCCTTTTGAAATTGTCTATGGTTTCCTACCTCATGCACCTATTGATTTGTTGCCTCTTCCATCTTCGGAGAAGGTTAATTTTGATGCTAAACAACGTGCTGAATTGATCTTAAAAATGCATGAGTAAACTAAGGAAAATATTGAGCGCATGAATGCTAAATATAAACTTGTTGGAGATAAGGGTAGAAAACGTGTTGTCTTTGCACCTGGAGATCTTGTTTGGTTACAATTGTGTAAGGATAGGTTTCCTAATTTGCGCAAGTCAAAGCTAATGCCACGTGCTGATGGTCCTTTCAAGGTGTTAGAGAAAATAAATGATAATGCATATAAACTTGAGTTGCCTGCAGATTTTTGGGTTAGTCCCACATTTAACATTGCATATTTGAAGCCTTACTTGGCTGAGGAAGATGAGCTTCCGTCGAGGACGACTTCAATTCAAGAAGGGGAGGATGATGAGGACATCACTGACAAGGTTACACCCACAGCTCCAACTGACACATATACAGGACCAATTACTAGAGCTCGCGCACGCCAATTAAATTACCAGGTACTTTCGTTTCATGGTAATGAATCTAATGTTCATGAGAATATGATGCTGCCTAAATTGGATACATTTGTCTTGCTTACAAATGAATGGCCTAGCTTGGACAAGAAGGATGAACGTTGGAGCAAGATCAAGCATGGAGATGATGGCATGCGCAAGGTGAACAAGAATGGAGTTTCAATTGATGATTTCAGGACTTTGAAGCCACCATAATGAGTGCGTGAAGTCTTGGACGAAATATACAAGATGCCACTTCATAAATTTCGTACAGAGGCTATTATAGGTGCTACGTCACCTTATTTTGGGCCAGGCCCATGTAATTTCGAAATACTTGAGTACAGGCTATTTTTAGAGTTCGTATGTGTGGGGAAACAAGAGTTAGGGTTGGTTTCGGACCCCCTCCACCAAGGGCCACGAAATTCCCCCCTCTTTCCCCCATATATACAGCCCTTAGGGCGTCGTTTAGACTTTGGGTTTTGTTTAGATTAAAGTTCGCCATAGCTGCAACTTCGCGTACTTCGTTTGTGTTCAACGACCAGACCAAGACGTCACAGAACCCCACTTGATCAATAAAGCTTTCCTCTTGAATTCGCAATATCCAGATTGCAATCTCAGTTTCTTGCTTGTTCTTCGTTTGCCTGCAGGAAACAGACCTTCGTGGTCAGGTTGATCGTGCTCCGGCGTGGTCAATAACCTCTCGGAGTTGGTTTAGCGATTGCTAAGGCGCGACGTCCTCGCACATTCGTTGTCGGATCGTCAAAGTCGACTTCCTCCAAAACGATAGCCACCATCTCATCGAAAGACGGGACACCTTTGCCTATATCACAAGGGATAACTCAAGACCTCCTCCAGGAGAAGACTATCTTTGTACCACCGTTGTTGACTATGGATCGTGTATCTTGATGTGTATCGTGGATCTAGCACCTGTGTGACCATATTTGTGTTGATTTGAGTGTTTTCCCTCGTGTTTTTCCTCCGTATCTTCCTTGTGTTCTCCATGTTCATCGTGGGATAACCTCCTTTCGTGAAAGATCTGCCGATTAGTGTTCCACCCTACATCACTGTTTGCTTTTATCACGGCTAGAAGTGACGGATGAAGTAGGCGGTGGTGCAGTCGGACGTGTCAAAGTAGATGATGCACGTGGTGTCCATGATGAAGGTCGACCTGCAGAAAAATTAGTTCGTGCCAAGGCCTGTCGATCCTGCACTTCACGTTCAGCTATGGAAGCAAGATGGGATAAACGAGTGATATAATTATACTCCTTATACTCTAGAATTGTCTGAATCTCTCTATTTAAACCACCCATAAAACGTGCAAGCATAGCCTCATTGTCCTCAACACTACCACATCTAATCAGGCCAGTTTGTAATTCCTGATAATATTCCTCTACAAAAAAAAATCCTTGGCTTAAGCACTGCAATTTCTGAAGTAATTCGCGTTGATAATATGGTGGAACCCAACGAGTATGCATAGCAGTTTTCAAAGCAGCCCAAGTAGTTGGAATATTATCCGGATGTAATCTACAATATTCAGACCACCACACAAAAGCAAAACTAGTGAAAGCACAAAGAGCAGCAGCAACACGTCTCTCCTCGGGATATTTTAAACATGTAAAACGTTGTTCGGTTTCTATCTCCCAAGTAAGATATATATCAGGAACATATCTAGGATTAAATCTACCCTCAAATGACGGTAAAGAAATAACCTGACCATGTGCTTGTGTGTGTTATCCCACGTCTCGTGATGGTGAAGATGTATCCGTCGTCCAAGAACTTCTGTCTCCGGTACCTGTCATGATTAGTAGAAACAAGAAACAAAATTCGAGAATAATGTTCCTATGAACTACTAGGATGTGGTGGTAAAGCGCTCACAGTAAAGCAAATATATATATCTTACAAGTTCTTACCATGCAGTAGGTGGTGATAGGCAACCGGCGGTGTCAAATAACTCCAAAGATTGAGTAAAGTGATTGCCAGGTGAACGTAAATATGCACGGTGTAGAAAGATGTGGAGCTGGGTTGGCTATATATGGTAGCAAAAGATTAGCAATAATCTATTCAGAGATGCAATGTTGAATAAACGCTCAACAACGGTACTGTGCTGGTCCTAGGCTAGACCGGACTAGAGACGCGAGCCTAGAACACTAATGATGTCACGGTGTAGCACAACTAGCATCAATAAAGGATACGAAGTAGCTCTGGACAGCAAGATATAAGTGAAGATCACAACGGCAGTAAAGATAATGATGAAAACACCTGCCAAGCAGAATATACAACAACTCTCTCTCCAACTTTCTTTTCCTTCTTTTTCTTTTTCTTTTTTCTCACACTTTTTTTCCTTTTCTTTCTCTCCTCTTTTTTTTACTTTTTTTTCTCTGTCTTTTTTTTTCTTTCCCCCTCTTACCAAGACAAACTAGATAAGATGCAGATTGGATCAAGCAAAGATGCGAACGACCTCAACTATGATTGTGAAAATGAACGATGGGTAGCACGAGGTGGAAATTGATGGATGAGGTGGTGGACAGCGGAAGGGATAACGATGCAGCGGCGACGTGACTAATGTGAACAGAACTCGAAACTCTAACGAACTAGACACTAAGACCAGCAACTCGACACAACGATGCAATAAATAATTCAATGATGCAAACAATGAAAAGAAAATTGCAAAGGCTCAGACTGGCTTGGACAAAGGATGAATAGATCTAACTTTTTTTGTGGCTTTTCCTTGGTCAATAGGTAAGAAAATAAATCTAATCTAGGAATAACTGGAAATTCTCACTGAGCAACCTGAAAACTGATACCACTTGATAGAGGCAAAGGTGTCCCGTCTTTCGATGAGATGGTGGCTATCATTTTGGAGGAAGTCGACTTTGACGATCCGACTACGAACGTGCGAGGACGTCTCGCCTTAGCAATCGCTAAACCAACTCTGAGAGGTTATTGACCACGCCGGAGCACGATCAACCTGACCATGAAGGTCTGTTTCCTGCAGGCAAACGAAGAACAAGCAAGAAACTAAGATTGCAATCTGGATATTGCGAATTCAAGAGGAAAGCTTTATTGATCAAGTGGGGTTCTGTGACGTCTTGGTCTGGTCGTTGAACACAAACGAAGTACGCGAAGTTGCAGCTATGGCGAACTTTAATCTAAACAAAACCCAAAGTCTAAACGACGCCCTAAGGGCTGTATATATGGGGGAAAGAGGGGGGAATTTCGTGGCCCTTGGTGAAGGGGTCTGAAACCAACCCTAACTCTTGTTTCCCCACACATACGGACTCTAAAAACAGCCTATACTCAAGTATTTCGAAATTACATGGGCCTGGCCCAAAATAAGGTGACGCAGCACCTATAATAGCCTCTGGACGTAATTTATGAAGTGGCATCTTGTATATTTCGTGCAAGGCTTCACGCACTCATTGTGGTGGCTTCAAAGTCCTGAAATCATCAATTGAAACTCCATTCTTGTTCATTGTGACGCCCCCGATTTGTCCGTACACTAATCATGCACGCAAATGTGTACGGCCAAGATCAAGGACTCACTGGAAGATATCACAACACAACTCTAGACACAAATTAAAATAATACAAGCTTTATATTACAAGCCAGGGGCCTCGAGGGCTCGAATACAAAGCTCGAAAACACAAGAGTCAGCGGAAGCAACAATATCTGAGTACAGACATAAGTTAAACAAGTTGCCTTAAGAAGGCTAGCACAAATTTAGCAACGATCGAAAAGGCAAGGCCTCCTGCCAGGGACCTCGTAACTACTCCTCAAAGCCGAACTCCATGTAGAAACATCATCGGGATCCTCTGGCTCCTGGACTCCATCATCTGGTTGCGGCATCCGAGAAGAAGGGACAAAGGGGCAAAAGGGGGAGAAAAGCAACCGTGAGTACTCATCCAAAGTACTCGCAAGCAAGGATCTACACTACATATGCAATGATATCTGTGTAAAGGGGTAATATATGTGGACTGAACTGCAGAAAGTAGAATAAGAAGGGGGATAGCTAATCCAAGCGAAGACTACGCTTCTGGCCACGTCCAACATCCATCTTGCAGCAGAAGATGAGGGTAGCTGGAAAGTATCAAGTATCCTCGCTTCTCGCGGCCTCCGTCTTGCAGCAGTAGAAGGGAATAGATGGTAAGTTCACCAAGTAACAACGTATAGCATAATCCTACTCGGCGATCCTCCCGCACATCACCCTGTGAGAGAGCAACCACCGAGTTATATCTGGCACTTGTAAGGGTGTGTTTTATTAAGTATCTGGTTCTAGTTATCATGAGGTCGGAATACAACTCCGGGTCGTCCTTTTACCGAGGGACACGGCTATTCAAATAGATTAACTTCCCTGCAGGGGTGCACCACATATCCCAGCACGCTCGATCCCATTTGGCCGGACACACTTTCCAGGGTCATGCCCGGCCTCGGAAGATCAACACGTCGCAGCCCTACCTAAGCACAGCAGAGAGGTCAGCACGTCGGTCTAAGTCCTAAGCACACAGGGGTCTGGGCCCATCGCCCAATGCACACCTGCACGTTGCGAGGGCGGCCGGTGAGCAGACCTAGCAACCTCCATTACTAAGGAAGTTGCGTTACGCGGTCCAACCCGGCGCGCGCCGCTAAACCGCTGACGTCAAGAAGGCTTCGGCTGATACCACGACGTCGAGTACCCATAACTATTCCCACGTAGCTGGTTAGTGCGTATAGACCAAATGGCCAGACTCAGATCAAATATCCAAACTCGTTAAGCGTGTTATTATGAAATAACCGCGGACAACGACCAGGGCTAGGCCACCTCTCCACTGGGTGTCTCAACCTGCCCTGTCGCTCCGCCACAACGATCCACTTGGGGGCCGTCAGGAACTCAGGCCCACCACTACCTGGATGGAGCCACCTGTCCTTTCAGCCCCCACATCAAATCACTCGCGGGTACTCAATGAGCCGACCCGACTTTAGTCACATCAAGTATCATGTAAAGTATGTATATAGTATATACCCGTGATCACCACCCGAGGTGATCACGGCCCGATAGTATAGCATGGCAGACAGACAAGGACGTGGGGCCACTGATGGAATACTAGCATCCTACACTAAGCATTAGGATGGCAGGTACATGTATCAACAGTTTTAGCAGCAATGACAGGCTATGCAACAGAATAGGAGCAACCGAACAGTAACATGCTACACTACTCTAATGCAAGCAGTAGAGAGAAGAATAGGCGATATCTGGTGATCAAAGGGGGGGGGCTTGCCTGGAAGCTCTGCAGGCGAAAGTAATCTTCGGAAGCGTAGCCGTAGTCGAACACCGCAGCATCAATGGTCTCAGGGTCTATCACAGTATCGGAGTCTACCGAAAATAAGCAACGAAGGGGAAACAAATAAATAACAGAGCAAACAATAGCACACAAAGCATAACAGGGAAATACGCAGTGCTACGTGTGACCTAATGCGGTAGGAGGTGATACTGGCAAGGATGAAAAACATCCGGAAAAGTATTCCCGGTGTTCCGCGTTTTCGGGCAAATGAAACGGAGGGGGAAAGTTGCGTGTTCAGTATGATAGAGATGTGTGGCGGACGAACGGATCACGTATTCGGATTCGTCTCGTCGTTCTGAGCAACTTTCATGTATAAAGTATTTTCATCCGAGTTACGGTTTAAAAGATATGATTTTCTAAAGTTTTATTAATTTCTGGAATTTAATATTAATTAAATTAATTCGAAAAATGGTTTATGACATCAGCATGACATCATGCTGATGTCATCATGGTTGACTGGTCAAACTGACCAGTGGGGCCCGTGTGTCATACAGTGATAAGCCTAATATGGGTTTATCTAATCTAATTACTATTTAGATAAACTAACTAGTTAATTAGATTAATTAAACATGATTAATTAACTTAATTAATTTGTTAATTAATTAGTTAATTAATATATTTATTTATTTATTTATTTATTTATTTTTATTATTGTTTTTTTTTTACTTTTCTTCTTTTTTTTTGTTCTGGGGGCGGGCCCCCCCTTGTCATTGGCCATAGGCCTAAACGGTTCGGGCGTGGTTTTGGGGGCGGATCGGGCGAGGAGCGCCAGCCCACTGGGGCGCTCGCCCGCAAGAACTGCGAGGCCAGCGCGGCTGCGGCCGACGGAGGGCGCCGCCGTCGTGCAAGCCAGAGTACGGGAGGCGCAGAGCGAGCGGGCGCGCTGCGGGCCCGCAGCCCGCCTAGGAGCGAGGCCCGGCAGGACCGGCCGAGCGGCGCGGCCGTGTCGTAGCCGGACCACGGGGACGGAGGCAGGACAGAACTGAAATCGGGAAAGGAGCGGCAGGGGAGGGGAGCAGGGCCGGACGGCCAAGGCGACGGGCGCGTGGGCGGCGGCCTGGAGGGACGAGACGGGCTCGGCTGCTGGCCCGAGCGAGCGCAGGCGCTGGTGGCGCCGGCGAGCAGGGGCATATGAGGCGAGGCCACGCGCGGGCCGGGCAAGTGATGGCCGCGGCGAGCACGCAACGGGTGTGGCCGGGTCGCGCGGTGCTCGCGACGGCCGCGCCGAAGTATGGGACAGAGAGGGGAGGGGAGAGGGGAGCGCTCACGTGCGCTTGAAGAGAAGAGGGCGGTGTCGGAGAGGTGACGTCGTAGGGGAGGACGAAGGCGCAGCGGGGCGGCGACGAGTGACGTAGCCCAGCGGCGAGGCGCGGGGTCGGGCGCCTCCGATCCCGATCTGGATCGAGGAGGGAGCGCAGAAGGGGGAGTGGGAATAGTGGGCGGGGCAAGTGCTAGGTCACGGGGTGGGGAGGAGGCCTAGTAGGCCAGGGGGTGTGGGAGGGGGTCGGCTGGGCCTGCCGGCCCGTTCGGCCAACTGGGCCAAGCCACAGTCGGGGGTGTCTTTTAATTTTATTTTATTTTGTTTATTTCTATTTATCTATTTCTCTTTCCTTTTCTGTTTTATTTTATCTTCTACTTACTATAGTTTTACAAAATATAAAATGAGTTCCTAAATTAGTGTTACTACTTATTATAATGCCACCACAGCTTGGGCACCCAAATAATTTAGCCTAATATTATACACATTAAAAAAGGCATTTAATTATTTATTTTAGCCACTACTTTTAAATTATAACAGTGCACTTAAATTCTTTATAAAAGTGTGATCTCTCCACTAGTTATTACATAAGATTTATTTGTCATTTTTAGAACATTTTAGTTTTGACTTTTGAAAACTTTAAATGTTTGACTTTACTTCAAATTTGAATTTGGATCGTTCTGAACTAATGCGAGATTATCAACAGTGATCGTGGTGATGTGGCATCATTAGCGTGGAATTACTGTAGCGTAATTACCCGGGCGTCACAATTCTCCTCCACTACAAGAAATCTCGTCCCGAGATTTAAGCGGTGGAGTAAGGGGGGAAGTTCTGGTTGCGGAATTATAACGGGTCTTCTTGGTCTTGGCTGCTCTTCTCGAAGGGGTTGATCCCTTGCGTTGATGTCTTCATTCTTCTGCTTCAAGTCATCGTGATCACGTCGTCAACCTTTCTTCGGGATCTCCATCGTCCTACGAAAGCGAACAGGGGGGAAAACTTTGGAGGAACGTATCTCCACGAAGTATGTGCATCCGACGGCGAATTCAGAAGGTGGTACACGAAGTACCCTACGAGTAGTATTGCAGTGAATGCATTGAGAACAATAAGCGATGGTACCAAAGTTTCAAATGGGTAGGCAATCATTCGATGCCTAGACAGAAGCTGGAATGGGGGCTTGAACAACGAGAATAACATGGTGTTTGATACCAGGATGAAACATAGTAGAATTTAGCTCGTGAATCACATACGAAGCCAAGTGCAAAGGATACCATAGAATTCAGGTTGTAAAGAAGAGTCAGGTTTCGATCCAGTGGACCTGTGGGTTATGGGCCCACCATGTGGGTTGAAAGTAGGAAGGGTGGTGACATCTTGCACAGCCTCGACAGGGAGGCAAGTGAGTGGATAGCTTGTCAGCTATGTCGACATCAATGTCGGAACCAAGGACGGGGAACGAAGAGAACCATTTTTCCCGCTCGTTGAAACGAGGCGGGCCAATAGGCAAAGTTCTCATCCATCGGTGGTTACCGGAATGTTATCAACAATAGGATCAATGTCTTACTGACAGAGTTGTACAACGAGGTGTTTATATAAGCAGAGAATTATTACTGCTTAGATCATGTAGATCAAGGAAAGGTTAAACAAACAAATGGAAAGGAAAATTGTGATTACACACAATTATTAGGAGTATATCCTTCCCATGGAGAAGAAGAACATGACATACAGGGTAGGAGAGCAAGTACACAAACATTCAGATAAAGAGGCGAGGATTAATCAAGACGTTACCATACAACGGTGTTCGGATGACTGACCAAGAAACATTTAGCATTGGGCTTCAAATGCTCTTGCTGAAAATCGGAGTACCGCAGGCATGCTTCGAGATAGCATTGGCATGGTCTTGAAGCAAAGGTCGGACTTAGATACACAAAGGATTCATCAGGAACAACTTATAGAATAAGTCTTATAATTTCCTCCTGGAAGAATGGTTATCCTTGCATAAGAGATTATAGTGTTAGGTCCTCCAGCCAGGGGTGCTAGGCATGACATCATATTACCGAGTCATCAAAGGACCAATGTTATAACTCCTAGAAAGTTGTCCCAATCATCATATCTGACCGAGATTCAGATCCGATTGGTGTAATGATACCTCAGACTCGGGATGTTTGAGAAGAAAAAGTGCAACGCAAATCGACGAAATGACATTGCAAGATTCTCGGGAAATGAACTATGGGAGCGGGTTCCTGAAACACTAGTTCATCATTAAACCAAGGAGAGGATGAGGAGATGGCTGATGGGCTCAGCGACAATTCATCGAGAATTCCATACGGATGGATTTCCAAAATAATGTGAACAAGATGACACTTGTCAATTCAATTAATATAATGTTGTATGCTCGAGGAAAAACATACACCATTAATCATTAGGTGAAAGGTGTGCCCGAAATATGACCTTAGGCAGCAAGATCAATGTTAGAGTGACGATTCAATAACCAACAGTCTAAGAACGAACTGTCGATCGTTAACTTCAAAGCAATAGGGTTGCTAGAAGTGCAGAACTCAAGCAACATCTTTAGCATATTGGTATCCCGGTTAAAAACAACACGGGGACCAAGGAAGAATGGTGATGGTGAGAAGTATCATCATACCGAGAATTTCTAAGAGGTGGAGCAATCTCGCAACATTCTTGACATAAAAGATGGTAATACTTCAAGATAGAACATATTACAAGTTGGAGAGTAAGTTTTAATCATAACGTGGACAAGCTCGCGATGAAAGGATGTCAAGGGTGTTGTCGATGATAATAAAAATCATCGAGGGCAAGGAGGGTATTTCTCATCATGAACACAGTTGACATCTCAGAAGAAGCCAAAGTGTTGAAGGTGATCCGACACATTTGCCGGGAGGTTTCAAGAGGATGCAATCAAACAACAATGGCAACAAGCAAGGGAATGACGAAGTGTCAAGTTATAGGATCGGTATATAAGATGCAAGCATCGGATCCAAAGTTGCCTTTCAAGAAAAGCAGCATGATGTTGAAAGCTCAACGTAAGTCGTGCTCACACACTGAAGAATTCGTGCACCAGAGAAGGACGAGGTAGCACAGTAAAAGATAGCTAGACAAGGGATGTACCCGATAGTCTAGGAATAAAACCAGATTGAGTTTAAAAATTTCCCAGTAACATCTACTAGGGGTGTTGAATTTTTAGGGCGGATTAGATTTACTAAACGGTGTCCTCGGTTGACGGCAACCTAGAACCCGTAGAGTGTTTACGACAAGCAAAGGTATTACTTCATCAAAAGTTCAAAAGGCGTAGTGCAAAGGCATGATATCCTCGAGATATCAGAGGGTAAAACTTAAAGGTAGAACACGATAGAAGTTGAACTAGGTCATTAACATATGATAGTACATACTGTAACCTTGTCAATAATTGACGAGGCTTGGAATGGATTTATTTCAGATATATTGAATAAGGACAGCATGGTCGGAACCATAACTGCAAGGGATCAAATTTATTGATACC
Source organism: Secale cereale (assembly GCA_902687465.1). Lineage (NCBI taxonomy): Eukaryota > Viridiplantae > Streptophyta > Magnoliopsida > Poales > Poaceae > Secale > Secale cereale. Next base: position 256,906,246 of record LR738713.1, on the reverse strand, counting down.
GAAAGAATTATTTAGAAACAAAATCATTTTGCAAGAAGCTCCAGAGACGTCTACATCGTTTCCATGGGCATGAACAAAAGCTCAAGGTCGACTCCCATTTCTCCAATGCATACGTTTCATTTACCTCTTGCTTTGATAAAACTGTAGTGTTGGAATTTCATTTGGTGGGACACCGGAAGAGTATGACTTGTGAAAACTTTCGGGTTCTCACGGATTAAGGGAAGGCATATGTTCAACCCATCGGGCATCTTTGTAACATATACCACAAGTTTCAAAAGTATATATTATCATCTCAAAAGTAGAGCATGTTTGTTAAAGCAGATGATACTATTTACCAATGACATTATTATGTATCAGGGGAAGAACTCACGAGGTGTTTGAATATGAAGGACACTGTTGAATATCAATCCAACAATGGATCGGACGATCCACTACGGAGCTAATGTGAGTATCGGTACTCACTCAGAGGAAGAAAGAATGCAGAGGCATCAGATTCAAGAATCACCTGATTAGTCTGATGCTTAAATAGAAAGAAATTATGGTTTCTAAAACGAAGGATCAAAAGCAGATGCTCTGATCAAGGATGGATACGTTGAAAACACTTAGTTCGACAATCGATAAAGGTTTGAATTGCCGAGAACCAACTCATGTCCGGAATGACGTCTGAGCCGAAAAGATAACTTTAAAAAGGATAACCTGATGACTTCGTGCATACGCACACATTGAATCAATAGGTACAAAAATAGCTAAGTCAAGCGATATTGACGAAGACTACTAGTCATATGGAATTAACCATAATGCAAGCAGGCAAGAATTTCAAGAGTAACAGCCTGCAGAGGATTTCCGAAACATCAAAAAGTATTCCGAAGAATTTTGGGAGACATATGAACAATCAAGGAGAACGGGTCCTCGATAAATGTGAGGAAATAACCGTGAGGGTTTTCAGGCGAAATAAAACTGCAGGGCAGTAAACTCAAAGGAATCTCAGGACAACGGAGAATATTTCGAGGCATCTTGTAACAACAATAGCGACGAGGAACGATCATGAGAATGACAAATGCACACAGATATCCATAGGGATATTTCGGTGGCAGTGAATTGCAAAGGCGATGAACACAAGTTCTCGGGTTAACAGCGGAGAGTATCTTCAGGGTCTTCTGGTGCAGCGGACGATCATCGACCATAAGGTGCTCTCCGGGTGAAAGTGATAACGAGATCCTAATGTAATATTTAGCAAAATTCCTTTATCCCGAATAGAAGAGAGATCAGAGTCCCAGAGTATAGACGAGGAGTAAAAGATCCTAATACCACCCATTGGTGATGTGGGCCCGTAAGCCACACAACAAGTTAGTAAATTTGTTTTTCAAAAACTAGACTCAACTTCGGCCAAGGAGTTGGAAAGGGGGATTCCTACAGGCAGTCGTCTCTGATACCAACTTGTGACGCCCCCGATTTGTCCGTACACTAATCATGCACGCAAATGTGTACGGCCAAGATCAAGGACTCACTGGAAGATATCACAACACAACTCTAGACACAAATTAAAATAATACAAGCTTTATATTACAAGCCAGGGGCCTCGAGGGCTCGAATACAAAAGCTCGAAAACACAAGAGTCAGCGGAAGCAACAATATCTGAGTACAGACATAAGTTAAACAAGTTGCCTTAAGAAGGCTAGCACAAATTTAGCAACGATCGAAAAGGCAAGGCCTCTTGCCTGGGACCTCGTAACTACTCCTCAAAGCCGAACTCCATGTAGAAACATTATCGGGATCCTCTGGCTCCTGGACTCCATCATCTGGTTGCGGCATCCGAGAAGAAGGGACAAAGGGGGAAAAGGGGGCGAAAAGCAACCGTGAGTACTCATCCAAAGTACTCGCAAGCAAGGATCTACACTACATATGCAATGATATCTGTGTAAAGGGGTAATATATGTGGACTGAACTGCAGAAAGCAGAATAAGAAGGGGGATAGCTAATCCAAGCGAAGACTACGCTTCTGGCCACGTCCAACGTCCATCTTGCAGCAGAAGATGAGGGTAGCTGGAAAGTATCAAGTATCCTCGCTTCTCGCGGCCTCCGTCTTGCAGCAGTAGAAGGGAATAGATGGTAAGTTCACCAAGTAACAACGTATAGCATAATCCTACTCGGCAATCCTCCCGCACATCACCCTGTGAGAGAGCAACCACCGAGTTATATCTGGCACTTGTAAGGGTGTGTTTTATTAAGTATCTGGTTCTAGTTATCATGAGGTCGGAATACAACTCCGGGTCGTCCTTTTACCGAGGGACACGGCTATTCGAATAGATTAACTTCCCTGCGGGGGTGCACCACATATCCCAGCACGCTCGATCCCATTTGGCCGGACACACTTTCCAGGGTCATGCCCGGCCTCGGAAGATCAACACGTCGCAGCCCTACCTAAGCACAGCAGAGAGGTCAGCACGTCGGTCTAAGTCCTAAGCACACAGGGGTCTGGGCCCATCGCCCAATGCACACCTGCACGTTGCGAGGGCGGCCGGTGAGCAGACCTAGCAACCTCCATTACTAAGGAAGTTGCGTTACGCGGTCCAACCCGGCGCGCGCCGCTAAACCGCTGACATCAAGAAGGCTTCGGCTGATACCACGACGTCGAGTACCCATAACTATTCCCACGTAGCTGGTTAGTGCGTATAGACCAAATGGCCAGACTCAGATCAAATATCCAAACTCGTTAAGCGTGTTATTATGAAATAACCGCGGACAACGACCAGGGCCAGGCCACCTCTCCACTGGGTGTCTCAACCTGCCCTGTCGCTCCGCCACAACGATCCACTTGGGGGCCGTCAGGAACTCAGGCCCACCACTACCTGGATGGAGCCACCTGTCCTTTCAGCCCCCACATCAAATCACTTGCGGGTACTCAATGAGCCGACCCGACTTTAGTCACATCAAGTATCATGTAAAGTATGTATATAGTATATACCCGTGATCACCACCCGAGGTGATCATGGCCCGATAGTATAGCATGGCAGACGGACAAGGATGTGGGGCCACTGATGGAATACTAGCATCCTACACTAAGCATTAGGATGGCAGGTACATGTATCAACAGTTGTAGCAGCAATGACAGGCTATGCAACAGAATAGGAGCAACCGAACAGTAACATGCTACACTACTCTAATGCAAGCAGTAGAGAGAAGAATAGGCGATATCTGGTGATCAAAGGGGGGGGGCTTGCCTGGAAGCTCTGCAGGCGAAAGTAATCTTCGGAAGCGTAGCCGTAGTCGAACACCGCAGCATCAATGGTCTCGGGGTCTATCACAGTATCGGAGTCTACCAAAAATAAGCAACGAAGGGGAAACAAATAAATAACAGAGCAAACAATAGCACACAAAGCATAACAGGGAAATACGCAGTGCTACGTGTGACCTAACGCGGTAGGAGGTGATACTGGCAAGGATGAAAAACATCCGGGAAAGTATTCCCGGTGTTTCGCGTTTTCGGGCAGATGAAACGGAGGGGGAAAGTTGCGTGTTCGGTATGATAGAGATTTGTGGCGGACGAACGGACCACGTATTCGGATTCGTCTCGTCGTTCTGAGCAACTTTCATGTATAAAGTATTTTCATCCGAGTTACGGTTTAAAAGATATGATGTTCTAAAGTTTTACTAATTTCTGGAATTTAATATTAAATAAATTAATTCAAAAAATGATTTATGACATCAGCATGACATCATGCTGACATCATCATGGTTGACTGGTCAAACTGACTAGTGGGGCCCGTGTGTCATACAGTGATAAGCCTAATATGGGTTTATCTAATCTAATTACTATTTAGTTAAACTAACTAGTTAATTAGATTAATTAAACATGATTAATTAACTTAATTAATTTGATAATTAATTAGTTAATTAATATATTTATTTATTTATTTATTTATTTTTATTATTGTTTTTTTTAACTTTTCTTCTTTTTTTTGTTCTGGGGGCGGGCCCCCCTTGTCATTGGCCATAGGCCTAAACGGTTCGGGCGTGGTTTTGGGGGCGGATCGGGCGAGGAGCGCCAGCCCACTGGGGCGCTCGCCCGCAAGAACTGCGAGACCAGCGCGGCTGCGGCCGACGGAGGGCGCCGCCGTCGTGCAAGCCAGAGCACGGGAGGCGCAGAGCGAGCGGGCGCGCTGCGGGCCCGCAGCCCGCCTAGGAGCGAGGCCCGGCAGGACTGGCCGAGCGGCGCGGCCGTGTCGTAGCCGGACCACGGGGACGGGAGGCAGGGCAGAACTGAAATCGGGAAAGGAGCGGCAGGGGAGGGGAGCAGGGCCGGACGGCCAAGGCGACGGGCGCGTGGGCGGCGGCCTGGAGGGACGAGACGGGCTCGGCTGCTGGCCCGAGCGAGCGCAGCCGCTGGTGGAGCCGGCGAGCAGGGGCATATGAGGCGAGGCCAAGCTCGGGCCGGGCAAGTGATGGCCGCGGCGAGCACGCAACGGGCGTGGCCGGGTCGCGCGGTGCTCGCGACGGCCGCGCCGAAGTATGGGACAGAGGGGGGAGGGGAGAGGGGAGCGCTCACGTGCGCTTGAAGAGAAGAGGGCGGTGTCGGAGAGGTGACGTCGTAGGGGAGGACGAAGGCGCAGCGGGGCGGCGACGAGTGACGTAGCCCAGCGGCGAGGCGCGGGGTCGGGCGCCTCCGATCCCGATCCTGATCGAGGAGGGAGCGCAGAAGGGGGAGTGGGAATAGTGGGGGGCGGCAAGTGCTAGGTCACGGGGTGGGGAGGAGGCCTAGTAGGCCAGGGGGTGTGGGAGGGGGTCGGCTGGGCCTGCCGGCCCGTTCGGCCAACTGGGCCAAGCCACAGTCGAGGGTGTCTTTTAATTTTATTTTATTTTGTTTATTTCTATTTATCTATTTCTCTTTCCTTTTCTGTTTTATTTTATCTTCTACTTACTATAGTTTTACAAAATATAAAATGAGTTCCTAAATTAGTGTTACTACTTATTATAATGCCACCACAGCTTGGGCACCCAAATAATTTAGCCTAATATTATACACATTAAAGAAAGGCATTTAATTAATTATTTTAGCCACTACTTTTAAATTATAACAGTGCACATAAATTCTTTATAAAAGTGTGATCTCTCCACTAGTTATTACATAAGATTTATTTGTCATTTTTAGAACATTTTAGTTTTGACTTTTGAAAACTTTAAATGTTTGACTTTACTTCAAATTTGAATTTGGATCGTTCTGAACTAATGCGAGATTATCAACAGTGATCGTGGTGATGTGGCATCATTAGCGTGGAATTACTGTAGCGTAATTACCCGGGCGTCACGTCCATGCTTGATCTTACTCCAATGTTCATCCTTCTTGTCCAAGCTAGGCCCTTCAATTGTAAGCAAGACAAATTTATCCAATTTAGGCAGCATCATATTCTCATGAACATTAGATTCATTACCAAGAAACGAAAGTACCTGGTAATTTAATTGGTGTGCGCGAGCTCTAGTAATTGGTCCTGTATATGTGTCAGTTGGAGCTGTGGGTGTAACCTTGTTAGTGATGTCCTCATCAGTGTAAACTTGTTAGTGATGTCCTCATCACCAAACAAAAGGCACATCCTTCTTTGTAAGCTCATTGAGAGGTGCAGCAATGGTACTGAAATCTCTCACAAAACGCCTATAGAATCCAGCAAGGCCAAGGAAACTCCTCACGTGTGTGACCATTTTGGGCTGCGGGCAATTCTCAATAGCTTCAATCTTGGCTTTATCAACCTCAATTCCTTGTGGAGTAACAACATAGCCAAGAAAAGATACTCGGTCGGTGCAAAAGGTGCACTTTCCAAGGTTACCAAACAAACATGCATCACATAGAGCAATAAAAACAACACGTAAATGTTCCAAATGTTCCTCCAAAGATCTGCTATAAATCAATATATCATCAAAGTGAACTACCACAAATCGTCCAATGAAAGCACGTAAAACTTCATTCATTAATCGCATGAAAGTACTAGGTGCATTAGTTAACCCAAAAGGCATGACTAACCACTCATATAATCCAAACTTAGTTTTAAATGATGTTTTCCATTCATCTCCCAATTTCATACGAATTTGATGGTATCCACTACGCAAATCAACTTTGGAGAATATTGTAGAGCCACTCAATTCATCAAGCATATCATCTAGCCTAGGAATAGGATAACGATAACGAATAGTAATATTGCCTCTACAATCAACAAACATACGCGATGTACCATCCTTTTTCGGCACTAGAATAATAGGAACATCAGAAGGACTAAGAGATTCTCGTATATAACCTTTGTCGAGTAGCTCCTGTACTTGACTTTTAATCTCCTTCGTCTCCTATGGATTGGTACGGTATGGTGCACGGTTGGGTAGCAATGCATCGGGAATTAAGTCAATCTGATGCTCAATCCCTCGAATAGGTGGTAATCCCGGTGGCATGTCTTGTGGAAAAACATCCTCGAACTCCTGCAAAATGTTAGTGATAGTAGGAGGCAAAGAGGAAGGCACATCCTCGAATGAAAATAATGCCTCTTTGCACACAAAAGCATAGCAAACAGATTTGCTTAAATCTAGATCATCAATATAAGATTTGGTGGCAAGTAAGCATCCACTTTTTAATTTAATTTCAGATGCAACATGAGATGATGGTGTGTTATTAGGCTTCATTTGTTGCTCAAATTCTTTTACCACAATCTGGTTTTCACTCTTGTTTTGCTCCAGTTTTGCTTTATTAGCTCTATTTACATCGTATTTCAAAATGGAATCAGGAGACATAGGAAGCAAAGTAATACATTTATCCTTATGAACAAGAGTATACTGATTGTTTCTAGCATGGTGTACAGAATTTTTATCAAATTGCCATGGTCTACCAAGTAATAAGGAACAAGCTTGCATGGGTACCACATCACAATCAACATAATCAACATATGTGGAGATACTAAAATGCACACGAACAGTACGTGTTACCTTAACCTTGCCGCTGTTGTTGAACCATTGGATGTAGTAACGATGTGGATGTGGTCTTGTGGTGAGAGATAGCTTCTCCACCATCTCCATGCTAGCCAAGTTATTGCAGCTCCCTCCATCTATGATGACGCGAACAGAACGTTCCTTCACAACTCCCTTTGTATGGAACAAATTATGCGTCTGATTTTGCTCCGCTTGTGTGACCTGCACACTCAAAACACGTTGAGCAACTAAACATTCATACTTGTCAGTGTCTTCATGAGCCATGTATTGCGTCTCATTTTTAAGAATCAGCTCCACCATGTTCTTCACGTGTAATAAGAGCCAAAATCTCCTCATCATAGTCACTAGCAGACTCATAACCACCATCCTCAGTAGCAATCATAACATGCTGCGATGGGCATTTGCTCGCATAGTGACCACGACCAGTGCAACGACGACATATAACATCATGTGTTGGCCCATTGGATGCCATGGATGAAGAAGAGCTCTACGCAGGACCGGAAGGTGTACTCCTGGTTGATGGTGATGGTGCATGTTTGCTTTTATCACGGTTAGAAGTGATGGATGAAGTAGGCGGTGGTGTAGCTGGATGTGTCGAAGTAGATGATGCACGCGGTGTCCATGATGAAGGTCGACCTGCAGAAAAATTAGTTCGTGGAAAGGCCTGTCTATCCAGCACTTCACGTTTAGCTTTGGAAGCAAGATGGAATAAACGAGTGATATTATTATACTCCTTATACTCTAGAATTGTCTGAAGCTCTCTATTTAAGCCACGCATAAAACGTGCAAGCATAGCCTCATTATCCTCAAGAATACCACATCTAATCAGGCCAGTTTGTAATTCCTGATAATATTCCTCTACAGAATTTTTTCCTTGTCTTAAACGCTGCAATTTCTGAAGTAATCCGCGTTGATAATATGGTGGAACCCAACGAGTACGCATAGCAGTTTCAAAGCAGCCCAAGTAGTTGGAATATTATCCGGATGTAATCTACAATATTCAGACCACAACACACAAGCAAAACTAGTGAAAGCACAAAGAGCAGCAGCAACACGTCTCTCCTCGGGATATTTAAAACATGTATAACGTTGTTCGGTTTCTAACTCCCAAGTGAGATATATATCAGGAACATATCTACCCTCAAATGGTGGAATATTCAATTTTAGTTTAGGGAGATGGTCATAATCGCATACCCGAGGGTGTGGTGCAGCCCTACCATTGCGATTATATGCATGTGGACGACCTGTTGGTTGTGGTGCTGGTTGTTGCACGTAGTTCTGATTTTGATCAACCTCATCCTTGTAATCCCCCGCGTAATCGTCCTCCTCCTCAGCAGCAGCAGGAGCCACAAAAGTATCAACAGCAGCACCAACAGATTGGCCAGGCTGAAGAGCGACACGGCACGCTTTGCAGAGGGTTGTTTCGCGACGTGAAGGTGGTTGTTGTTGTTGTTGCAATGGTGGAGGTAGACGCGCAAGCACTTGAGCGAATTTGGCATCCAGCTTGGTGTCAATTGACTTCTCAATGCCATCCATCCTCGCTAGTGCGTTGTCAAAACTTGTCATCACATCTTTATCTGTTGACCCATCATTTGCTGAAATTTATCATGCAACTCCTTGTTCGTCATGTTCTTCCAGTCAGTCTCGTCGACTTGTGATCCTGGCATGGTTAGCAGCAATAGAAACACACAAAAATATGATCCTACAGACTACTAGAAAATGGTGGTGGTGGGGCGTCACAAATCCGTCAAGCAAATCTCAAATTCTTACCAGTTCTTACCCAACAGCAGGTGGTGATCGGCAACCGTGATAGTCAAAACTCTCAAAGCTTGGATAAAGCAATTACCAAGGAGAGTCAAACGCACGACATAGATGTATGTGGAGCTAGGAAGGCTTATAAGATGGTAGCAAAAAGGGTCAGCAATAATCAATTCAGAGATGCAAAGTTGAATAAACGCTCAACGACGGTACTGTGCTGGTCCTAGGCTAGACCGTACTAGAGACGCGAGCCTAGAATACTATCAAAATCACGGCACTGCACGTAAACAAGGGAAAAACACACTCTAAATTTTTTTTCGCCTCTTTTTTCTGCGCTCTTTTTTGCGCTCCTTATGAGAATAATATTCTCATAACATTATGAGAATAATATTCTCATAACACTTCCGAACTGCATTGCAAAAATGCATTGGAGAACTATGCGCACTGCTTCCGTCTTCTGCTGTGCACCACATAGAGGTGCAGCAGGAAACATTCATCTAGCATCGTTTCTGGCTAGTTTCACTGATTTGTACTGTTTTATTCGCGCTTGCGCTGATTTAATTTTTGGTTAAGCACTGAATTCTGCGAGAAAACGACGGAAATCCTTGGATTTTGGCGGATCTGCGTCCGTTCGTCCGCCTTTCTCTGTTTCTCTATTCTCCCCAGTGCGGATCGAAATTGCTGCGTTTTGTATGTAATGTTCTGTTGTTTTCGGCATTGACGGGCTGCTTTTGATCTATCCGTATAAATTGGAGCGGATTAAGTTGTTATTTTGGAAGAATTTTAAGTTTTCTGTCCACGTTTTTTTGCGGCGCGACTGGCTCTGGTCGTTTATCAAAAGATGTTCTTTGAGTTTTTTTGCATTATATAGTTGTTAGAACTGCATCGCAGGCTGTGTTTTTCGTCTGTGAATCGTGGTCAAGAGCGGTGGACTGCAGTAATATGCAAAGGCGTGTTGAATTTTTTGTAGTGCGGCGAACTGCATTAATATGCAATGCGAGCCTGCATGAACTGCATTACAGCCACGGTTGCGTGGGGGTACTAGTTTGATTAGTTTTTTTTTTGCTTTTGTCAAGCGCGGTGGACTGCAGCAATATGCAATGCGGAATGCATTTTGTTATGTAACCGCACTGCTTTATTCGTCGTTTTTTTTGTGTTGTTTGTTTTACATATATATATATACTGGTGGGTCAATTGGCTCCCCTCCCACCTTATCCCTGGCGGCTCCCATCTCATCTTATCCGTGGCGGCGCCACTCCTGCTCGATCTGTTTTTTCTCCCAACCAGATCTGTTTTTCGCCTGGCAATGGATTGGGCGTGCGGCTGCCTGGCAAGGGTGGAGCCGATGCTGGAGACATGCGTTTTTTCTGAAGGTTTGGTTCTGAACCAGAAGCAGCGGCACAGCGCTCTCTGTTCTATTCTATATTCTTCAGGTATTGGATTTCGGGCTCCATTCGTCCATCAGTTGACTGACGATGATGTCAGTGTTTCATGGGTATGTATTTCTCGGATATTCTTTTTCATGTGTTGTTTGTAGTTAACGCTACCTTAATTTTTGTAGGAGTATTAGTTTTCTGAAGAAATTTTTTTTGCTACCAAGTATAAGCGAACTGCTTTTCCCGTAGTAGTTTTTTTATGAACACTGTAGGAGCAGCAGCAATGTTTGTCTAGTCAATATTATTACGTGTCGACATCAATATTTTTGTATGAAAGATTGTAATCTTTTTCTTAGTTGTTCTTATATTTTTTTTCTGTTCTTGTTGTTTTTCTTTGTAGAAATTCCCTTCTGGTCTAGTGAGGGTAACAGAAAGCTGTGTTAATTTGGTGTTGGTCAGCAAGAATGGATATCATGATGTTGATGTTATGTATTCTGTTGGATCTGATGATTGTTTGGTTCTCAAAGATGGCTGGAGGGAATTTGTGGAGGAAGCTGGTCTTCAGGCAGGGGATGTTGTGATGGCTATGTTTTTTAGGCATGCAAAGTGTTTGGAAATCAAGTTAAATTTGCTTTAGATCAGTCTCGCTTGAGCAGCAGCAGCATGAGACATTTTTGTTGTAATAATCTGACATTTTTTTGCGTGGCTTCTAGTGTTTTTTTCTTTATGAGAATTCTGAGTATAAGTGAACTGCTTTTTTACATATAGTCTTTCATGTGCATCCTATCAGCAGCATCAGTTTCCTTTTTTTTTAACCCACAGAGGGAACTAGAGTTTTTTTAATAAAAGAGCACTGCATCAACCTTCATAACAGGGAGCAGTTTTGTGAAAGAATTGTCTATGTGAACTGCTCTGATAGTTTTGTTTTTTTATGTGTATCCTAGATGCAGCAGCAGTTTTGAAGCAATATACATACTGAAAACATACTACGGAGAACTGCATATATTTGATAGATAGAAACCACGGTTCTGCGGTCATAATTAACATAGTGCATCATCAAGCAAACTAACGCAACACAAGCAAACATTGTCCCAAAGCAAACTAGAACGAAAGCAAACTAATCTACATACGCAGAGGAAACTAAATCGAGCACTTGCGACAGGAATCGTTGGGTTTCAGCATCTATCCTGATTCACCAGTTCCACCCGTTGGAGTTGGAGGTGGAAGTTGATCCGCCCTTGCCCCACCCCCTCCTGGAGGACCTCGGGCGCTTCCTTGTCTTCTCTGTTTCAGCGCGCGCGAGGCCTTTCTTCATGGTGTTGATTCTGTTCCATATCTCGAACGTAGCGTAGGCGTCCTTGGCAGCATACTCGACGTGCTTGGTGCTGAGAATGGAAGTCCACAGGCTGTGGTCGTGGTCTGTCATCTTCGTCTTCATGTCCGCGTACTCGTCGTCGATGATGGCAGCAGCTACATCGCCCAGCGAGTCCAGTGGCTTCGTTCCATCAGGCACCCTCCAGTTTGTCTGGATGTCGACGAAGTTGGCGACGTGGAGGTCGCTGGCTGCGAGCTTCTGCTTGTCCTGCTCGATGGCGAAGCCAGCGAACTCAAACCTAAGGAAAGTGAACCGCAAGTTATACCTTTCGGAACTGCATACACGGGCATATAGAACTGCAACGCGTACTCGGCATAGAGAATTGCTTACCTTGGGTCGTCGAGGAACCTGTCGAAGGGGACGCATCTCTTGCCCAATGTACCACATACCTGGAAAACAAGCACTGGCTGGTACTTGCCGATGGATAGTTGAACCACGGCCGCCCTGCGGTGGTCGGGTGTGTACTCCACGTCGATGCCGACGATCTTCTGGCGGCGCCGCTGGAGAAGTGTCTTGAACTCTTCGACGTACGTCGCCATGGCGGCGACGTCGGTGGTGTAGACCACCTTCAGCTTCGTGTTCCCGTGTGCATGCACGGCGTCGTAGGTCCTGCTGAACCCCATTGCTGCAAAGAGGACGAAGAGGAGGAGGAAGGCGCAGCGTCGTGTGTTTTTGTGCGGACGCCCTGTTCGATGGAGCGCGGGATTTAAATGGGAGCGACAGCAACTTCTGCCGAGGACACGATCTCTTCTCCAAACCGTGTAGGCGATCGTGGGTTCGTGACGATCCTGGCGTTCGTGCGGCGTGCAACCGTCGGGATAGAGGAGGGGTGGGGCGCGGGCGCTTCGGGCGATAGTGGGCGCATTTATTTTAGGGCAGGCGAACCGAATCGTCCACCGTAAGCGAACTGCATCGCTTCAGAAGCGTAATCGTTTCCCATAAGCGAACTGCATCGCTTCAGAAGCGGAATCGTTTTTGTTTACATTTTTTTGCACTAAGCTCACTGTACTGTGTACTCGAAGGTAACTGCACTGAAGCTTTTAAACGCACCACGCACGCACTGCAGTGTATTAGTTTATCCTAGCCTGACTCTACATTTTTTTTCTTTTCTATCTGCTTTTCTGTACTGATTCACGTTCATGGTCAGATTCTATACGAGCAAGAGAACTGCATTTCTTAAAATGACATTCCGATGTCGGGTTTTTCATACAGAAGAGAACCGCATTATGAGAGTGGAATTCTCATCTTATTTTCTTTTTTCATATAGAAGAGAACTGTATATTATTACACGATAACGATATATATAAATGATGAAGTTAATATGTTTTTTTAAAATGCAAAAACTGCATATGTGTTTTGATCTACGCCCTTTTCCTGGTGCTTCTTCGCAGATTGTGCACTGCATTTGTTTCAACGTTTGTTGCTGCTTCTGTCTTGCTCTTGTTGTTCGCGTTACCCCTCGTAACGGGACCGTGCGACCGCGACGCTTGCCTACGCGCTGGATTATGCGTTCTGTCTCTCCCCTTCGTTTTTGATGATGGTTCTTCGATTTCTTCATCTGCTTCTTCTTCTTCCTCATCTTCTTCTTCTTCCTCCTCATCTTCCTCCTCGGTTTCATCAGCTTTGCTCGCTTCCTCACTCTCTTCTCTGTCAGCATCTTCCTCGTCATCTTCTTCGTTATCTTCTTCATCTTTCTCCTCTGTTCTATTTGGACAAGTTCTCGCGTTATGCTTCTCTCTCTTGTTGCAGACGCTACATAGTCTTCTCTTTGGCATATCATCTTGTTGGTCAGCTTGGTGATTTGTGGTGGCATTTTCAGCCTGGATTTGTTTCAGCCTCTCCTCACATGTTCTTGAGTTGTGTCCCGCAATCTTATTGCATGATTTACACATCCTTACCCCCAGTGGTCTTCCTTCGCTGTCCAGTTCCGGCTCAGGCCTGCTATTTTTTCTAGGGCTTTTTTCATTTGCTGCAGCTTTTTTATTGGCTGACTTGTTCTCTTTCTTTCTCCCTTTTGTGTTTGAAACAGGCGGGGGAAGAATTGTGTCATCCATATTATGAACCGCACCATCAGCAGCATGTTCCTGCTCCTTTCCTTGTACTTCACCCCGCGCATCCATTATCTTGTTTGCCTCTTCTTCTTCTTCATTTATTACGTTCACTTCTTGTATGAGTTTTCTCATCCCAGCTAAAGCTCTGTTGTAACCTCTATCCGACTTGACACCTCTGTTCGCCAGGTCCATTGCAGTTTCTGCAAGTAGTCTCCTACTGCAGAACATCGAACTCCCATTCGGAGCAGTTTGCTCATAGTCTCTGCGGTCAAAAGTTGGATTTTGGCGTGCGTTCCGTGTGTATCTCTTCAATATGTACTGTTCAGGTATCTTGTCCACCCGCAGCTGATCCAACATGCAAATGATGTGCACGCAGAACAGGCCTGCAGCAAAAGAAATTTTTTGGGTTACTCGTACCAGCAAACTTCACATAAATAGGCAACATTTTTTAATTTTTTTGGTTTTTGTGAACTGCATTATAAATAGGTCCTGTGTCTGCTGCTTTAGTGAACCTCACTATATATTTTTTTGTTTTTAATCTCTTTTTTTTTGCTACGAGCAATAAGTGAACTTCATTTTGTTTTACGCGTGCTTATTTTTTTTTTGTTTTCCTGTATCACTTACCTGTGTGTGTCCACAGCTTGCATTCGCATTCGTAGATACCGTTCGTCACATCAGCAACCACCTGGAACTCGTGTCTTGCCCAATCAAAATCATTAGACCGGTTTTAGTGGCGCACCAAATATTTCGTCGGGTTGTCAGTGGACTGCTCCGATCTGAAGGCTGTGCTGCGGTAGTGCGTTTGCTTGAAGTCAGCAAAGACCGCCCTGGTGTAAATCTTGGAGAGCTGAACCTCGAATCCAAACTGAGTAGTAGTCTTTATCTCCGTCTGTGAAACAAAGAAAACCAGTTAAGTGGTTGTCTTTTTTGCAGCAAAAATCAAGAAAGCGAGTATTTGTTTTTATTAATTGCTGATCCATCTCTGATAAATTTGTTCTGTTTTATATACCTCGTTAGCTATGGTCTCCGCGTGCTCGACGCCCTTCCGTGTCTGGATGCACCTGTCCACCTGTGACGCAAAGATGTGCAGGTCGTGTCTTTCCTTGACAAAGTTCCTCTTCAAGATCCGATTCATGCTTTCACTTCTCTGTGTCGAAGTCATCCGTGCACAGAACACCTCCTTGTAGTAAGCCGATATCCATTCTTTTCTGTCTGCCCACAGCGCCTTCATAATCTCATCATTTTGCAGGTTATACTTTCCCATGAGCTCACGCCAAGCGCGTTCAAACTCTGATGGCATCAGTGGGTGGTTGAGAACGGAGGTCAGCTCATCCTTGAATTTCTCATATGCTTTGTACAGCAAGGACAGGTGATCCTTGTATTTTTTCAGTATATGCCAACGGCATAACTTGTGCAGCGTGCCTACGAGCGTACTTTTTATCGCGGCATCCATGGAGGGGCATTGATCTGCATGTTTTTGAAAAAAAAACAAGCATCGAGTTATTGAGAGAACTGCATATCCTTTTTCTGCTTTTTTTCATTTTTTTTTTCATTGGATGTAAGAAATGTACTACAAAACTTTGCAGTGAACTGCATTGTTATTTAAGTTCACTCTTTTTTTTCAGGATACCTGTGAGTATGCAGATTGGCTGCTTGTTGTTCATGCAACGCAAGAACGTCCGGAACACCCACTCGAAAGTCGGTATTGTTTCGTCTCTGATGAGAGCCACAGCGAATATTGTACTTTGGAGGTGGTGGTTGACTCCAACGAAGACGCCCAGAGGCATGTGGAACTTGTTGGTCTTGTATGTCGTGTCAAATGTGACACAATCTCCAAAATCTTCGTACGATCCCCTGCAGCTGGCGTTCGCCCAGAATATGTTGCGCACACGGTTATCGACATCTTTGTCGTAATCATAGAAGAACTCTGGGTTTATTTGCTGCATCTTCTCAAAGAAAGCCAGGAGTTTCTTCACATCGTCCTCTGTTTCCTCCCTAGCGAATTGGTGCTTCCTGCAGTTCGAAATAATAATATACTTGCAGCATTAGGGACATACAGAAAATGCACAAAGCGAACTGCATGAAATAGACGAGATATCGTCTTTTTTGTTTTAGTGAACGTACCTGTTCACCCAGTCACGGCTGGTGCGCCCCATAAAGTGCAGTCCTCCTGACATCCTCGATAGGGTTGACATCATCTGCGTGTGCGTGAGGTTGTCGCTCTGCATGTCCTTCACTAGTTTATCGAGCAACGGGTCATCCGTCTTATGCGAGTGCATGTGCAGAAGCATAGCCGGGCTGTCAATCATCCTGTGGTTGTGACTGAGCTCAATCTCTGCTATCACAAACACATCCTTTGCTTTTTTCAATCTCATCCCCGCCTTGCAGCCAGTCCTCTTTGATGTTTTTCCCGCTTTCTGTCATAATCAGTGACAGTTTGTTTGCTTCTGCCTTCCTTTGAGCACACGATGTATCTGTTTATTCTGTATCCGCCGTTTTTGCGTGTGCCTGAAAGTGCAACTAATCCCCGGGTGGTTTTGGTAATTAATAACAACATATATATGATTGAACTAATATTTACTTGAGAATCATTTCAGAGAAGTTCGATGATATGGGTATGGAAATGTCTGAAGAAGTGGACCCCTCAAAATGCTAACACAAGCATTGGCAAAAGCTCAAGACTCTATTTTTGGTTTAGTGATCAAAGATCACATTGAGTCCATAAGAAAAGCCAATACTATTAAAAGGGGATGAGGTTGTGTTGATGATCTGGTTGCTCAAGTGCTTAGTGATCTAGCTCCCTCAACTATCAGCAACTTTCACTACTTAACACACTCATAAGTAATCTCGGACAAACCGATTCTTCCAACTCAGTCCCACCGAGATGAACCACCTCAGTTATTCTTCCAAACCCTAATTTTTCGGTCCATCCGATTTTGAGTTCGGTCTCACCGAAACTGGACTGCCAACCTTCTGTAACCAATTGACATCATATCGGAATATCCGAGTTGTTAATTTCGGTCCCACCGAGAATGGCAAGCTCCTACCTTTGACTCATATCGGACACACCGAGATGGTATTTTCGGTCCCACCGAAAACCCCAATGTTCACTATATTTGAACTTTCGGTCTGACCGAGTTTTAACTTCGGTCTCACCGAGATTGCTCAATTATGTGTGTAACGGTTGGATTTTGCGTGGAGGCTATATATACCCCTCCACCCCCTCTTCATTCGTGGAGAGAGCCATCAGAAAGTCTACCACTCCTACCATACACTTTCTGAGAAGAGAACTACCTACCCTTGTGTTGAGATCAAGTCATTCCATTCCTACCATATGAAACTTGATTTCTAGCCTTCCCAAGTTGCTTTCCACTCAATCCTTTCTTCCACCACAGCCATATCAGTGAGGAGAGTTGAGTGTTGGGGAGATTATCATTTGAAGCACAAGAGCAAGGAGTTCATCATCATCAACAACATCTATTACCTTTTGGAGGGTGGTGCCTCCTAGATTGGTTAGGTGTCGCTTGGGAGCCTCCGTCTTTGAGATGTGGAGTTGAACCAAGAAGTTTGTAAGGGCAAGTAGATCGCCTACTTCGTGAAGATCTACCCCGAGTAAGGCTAGTCCTCCGTGGGCGTAGGCCATGATGGAATAGACAAGGTTGCTTCTTCGTGGACCCTTCGTGGGTGGAGCCCTCCGTGGACTCGCGCAGCCGTTACCCTCCGTGGGTTGAAGTCTCCATCAACGTGGATGTACGATAGCACCACCTATCGGAACCACGACAAAAATCTCCGTGTCTCCAAACTGCGTTTGATCTTCTCCACCTCTCTTTACTACATGTGCAATTTACTTTCCGCTGCTTATACTCTAGAATTGCATGTGTAGGGTGATACTTGTTTTGAACTTAATTGTGAAACTGCCAAAAACTGTTCATGATCAAAAGGCAGATTTTTTATATTGTCAAGTAGTCTAATCACCCCCCCTCTAGACATACTTTCGATCCTACAAGTGGTATCAGAGCTTTGGTCTCCATTGTTTTGGTTTCCATTGCATTGGACTCCATAAGCTTGGTTTCACAACCTAGGAGAGTATGGCGTCTAGTGAGGGTAATTATCGTAGAGGTCCTTACTTTGATGGTACAAATTTTGCTAGTTGGAAGCATAAAATGAAAATGCATATTCTTGGTCATAACCCAGCCGCATGGGGCATTATTTGTGTTGGTATGCAAGGTGATTTCTTCGAGGAAGGAAAAGTTCCGGATCGCGAAGCTACACCAGAAGAATTGCGGATGTTGCAAAACAATGCTCAAGCTTGTGACATTCTCTTCAACGCTTTGTGTCCCGAGGAGTTCAACAAAATCAGCCGTCTTGAGAATGCTAAAGAGATTTGGGATACTTTGGTTGAAATGCACGAAGGTACAGAATCTGTGAAGGAATCAAAGCTAGATATTCTTCAAGGTCAACTTGACAAGTTCAAGATGAAGGATGGTGAAGGAGTCGCTGAAATGTACTCTAGGCTTGCTCTCATCACAAATGAGATTGCCGGCTTAGGAAGCGAAGAAATGACCGACCGATTCATCATTAAGAAGATTCTCAGAGCTTTGGATGGAAAGTATGACACCGTGTGCACTTCGATCCAAATGATGCCAAACTACAAGACTCTCAAGCCAACTGAAGTCATTGGAAGAATTGTTGCTCATGAGATGACACTTAAGGATAAGGAAGAGCTTCACAATAAGTCAAGTGGTGCTTACAAAGCTACAAGTGATGCTCCCACTACCTCAAGTGACAAGCTAATTTCCAATGAAGAGATAAGCCTAATGGTCAAGAACTTCAACAAGTTCTACAAGAATAGAGGCAAAGAAAGAAGCTCAAAGTCTAGATCATATGATGAAAAGAGATCTTCTAGTCGTGATCGAAACTGCTACAATTGTGGAAGACCCGGACACTTCTCAAATGAGTGTACGGCTCCCCCACAAGAGAAGAGAAGAATCTCCAAGAAGAAGAGCAAGAGATGAGTCACCTCGGAGAGAGAGAAGGAGTAGAGATGATCGTTATGAACGAAGACCCTCTCAGAGAAGCAAGGATTCGGAGAGGAAAGACAAGTCATCAAGGAGCTACACAAGAAGAAGACATCAAGCTCATGTAGGTGAATGGGTCTCCGGCTCCGACTCCGACAATCAATCCGATGGAAGCTATCACTCCGACTCCGACTACAGTCAAGATGAAGGTGTTGCCGGACTTGCACTCGTATCCTCCAACTCCAACTCCTACGACTTATTTGATTCACCAAATGAGGGAATTGGAAGATGCTTCATGGCTAAAGGCCCCAAGGTAACACACCCTGAATTCATTGACTTTGATAGTGATGAGGATGACTTGCTTGGTGAAGATGAGCTCTTGCATGATAAATCTAGTGAGCTTAGTAATGATGAAAATGCTAGTAGTCTTTATAGTCGAGAAGAGTCGAATGACAATGCTATGAAGGAGATTGAGCGTCTAACTAAAGAACTAAACACTCTTAAGTTAGCTCATGAAACAACTCAAGAAGATCATAGAGAGCTCCTAAGATCTCATGAGAAGCTACGCTTCGAGAAGCTCACTCTAGAGCAAGAACATGAGTTTCTAAAAGCGATCAATGACGATCTTCGAAAGAAGAGTTCTTCATATCTTGCCAAACGACTTCTCTTGTCTAATTTCTTGCCACCTATTAAGACTAAGCATCACAAGCATAAGAAAAATTCTTCCTCTAGTAGTAACAATAACCATGTTAAATCCAATATTGTTGCTTCTAGTAGTTCTCTTGATTCCACTAACAATGTTTCAAGCCAAGTTACACTTGAGCAAGAAAATGGCTTATTGAAGGAAATCATAGAGAAAGGTGTCTACAAGAGTCTTGCCGGAAGCAAGAACTTTGAGGAGATTGTTCGCAAACAAGGAAGACACCGGAAGAATCAAGGGATTGGTTTTGAGCGAAAGTTCAACGCCGAAGGTGTTGAGTGGGAAGAAGGTCAATACCCTACTCCACAGTTTGTTTCACAAAAGGAGAAGTATGATCCTACTTCTTCCAATGTGGAACAAGCTCAAGATGACCTTCCACTACAAGACCACAAGCTAAAGGCCAAGGACAAGCTTCAAGAGGAGATTGATGCATTCATTGAAGCACCTCAAGCCATGGTCAAGTGGGTTCCCAAGGACACATCAAGTTCTACTTCGTCAAGCTCAACTACAACCCCAAGGATTCCCATCAAGATGATGTGGATCCCAAAGAAGGAGAACTAGAAGGTTCTTGAGGGTGACTCCGCCAACAAACTTCACTCATATTCATTTTGGCAAGGACTTGTGCAATCAACTTCCACATCATGCACCAGTTCATGGAGTCACAAACCCTCTTGTTGGTAAGTCAAGGGACAAGGTAATCATTGCTTTCATGGACATCATCTTTTGTGTACTTCAATCTATGTCTATGGATATTCCTGTTTGTTCCTTGTGGGACTAACCCATGTAGGTATTGAAAGTGCCCTAATCCAAAGGATAGCTCCCAACTCTTGATGATCTACATCAACATTGAGCATCCACATCTTCAACATCTACATGAAGTCTTCTACGACAACCCAAGGTTAGTTTGACCCTTTAAAAGGGGTTCTCACATCTAGGGGGAGCTTTGCTCTAAAAATTGAGCTAAAGCATCTCCAAATGATGTGAACACATAAATGCTTTATGTAAAAGTGGTAACCCCACTTGTGCTTAAACGATGAGTATGACCTATGATCAAATGTTCTCATTTGGCTCCTAAGTCAAAATACTCATATATAGATGACCTAGTCATCGACAAATTGTGTGCTAGAGTATTGGTTGTGCATGTTTGACACATATTTCAGTTGCTATCTTATTGTGTGAGCATGTTGAATGCATGATTTCATCCATTCAAGGACATCCATTTGTTGTTTTGATTGTTTTTGATTTTTCTTTTCTGGCCAAATGGATGGACAAGAATGCCTAAGCACCTTCCCTAGCTATCTATGCTTTCTTGTCTCAAATTCTATTCATGCTCATATCACAACTTTGAACAAGTCATTTTCGGACCCTCCGAGTGAGGAGCACTCGGAGCCACCGATCCGTCTAAGGCTGACTTCCAAAACCTTCTAAGTCCATTTCGGTCTGACCGGCTTCTCCATCTCGGTCCAACCGAAACGCTTAGACTGATCTAGGTTTCATCTCGGTGAAACCGAGTTTAAAATCTCAGCGTGACCGATATGTGTAACTGCACAGCAGTTAGCCATTTCGGTGTCACCGAGTTTTTCAACTCGGTCCCACGGACGGTATGGGGATATATATACCTGAGGGCTGCGCGCGATTTAATTCTTCAAACCGTTTCGCCCCCAAGTCCCCTGCTGCCGTCGCCCTGGTCTTCGGATCGTTGCCGTCGTCGCCTGTGCGCCCTCGCCGCAGGTCTCCGCCGCCGTCAACGGTAATCCTCTCCGCGCCGTTGCCGCCGTAGAGGGACTCCACCAAGTTAGGGTGAGTCCCGATCCCTTTCATGCTCCCCATCTGATTCTTGCACGATTGGTTTGCCATGAATCTATCCACGTTTGAGATATTCCCTAAACATCAGATCAGATCCTTTAGTTTCGAGCGAAATTCTTAGGTTTAGGTTTCCACGGAACACATCTCGGTGAAGCCGATTTTGAAAACTCGGAATGACCGATTTGGCCTCTGGCCATTGCACTGCACCGTTCGGTCTAACCGATTCGTGCAAATCGGTGTGACCGATGTAGAGTCTCAGTGAAACCCTAGTGTTTCGGTAGGACCGAAACCCATTTCGGTCTGACCGAAAGTGGTGTGTAGGCCTCTGTATACACTTCGGATTCACCGAAACTGAAAATCGGTTTGACCGAAATGCATTCTGTGAAAACTCAAAACTAAGATTTGAACTCATTTTTTTTTTGCAAAAACCCCTGCAGTTGTGATAACTCTTCTACTCTGCCTATACCTTATCTTTTCACAGGTTGTCAGCCATGTCAGATGTCAGTGACAGCCAGAACAGGTCTTAATCACCGTTTGCAGAGATTCCAGAGGCAGATACTAGTCCTGAGGCTAGCAGTTCCAGTGATGATGGTGAGAGGAGCACCCCTAGTGGTTTGCCTCCTGCAGCCACCAGAACCAGAAAGAAGAGAAATTCTGATGATAAGGACTCTGACTTCGTTGCTGAGGAAGTTACCTCCAAGCCCAAGAGGAATGTTGTTGCCAAAGAGCACCAAGGGCAGCAGTCGAGGAAAGGCACATGCAAGGTAAAGCAGTCAGCTGTTGCAAAGAAGCTAAACTTGGAAGAGCCAGCTCCAAGTAAGGTGAAGAAAACTTCCAAGAGGAAAAGGGTAGTATATGCTGAACCTCAAGTTGATGCAGCTGCTGAAGAAGAAGAAGAAGATGCACCCCAGCCTCCTCCTCAGAAAGCTAAGTTCATGGGTGATGCTATTAGGGCTCAAGCCTCTTCTAAGCCCAAGAAGCCTGCTCAAGCCAAGGCAGCTCCAGCCAAGCCCAAGAGAACAACCAGGAGCATTCCAGCTTCTGAGAAGAACAAAGGTGAGATGCCACCGTCTGAGTCAGATGAAGAGCATGTGTTGCTTAAGCTCCGTCCTAAGTTGCCACTCCACAATGATGCTCATCCTCAAGCTGAGGACATGAAGGCAAGGAAGGATAAAGGTCTCAGGCTATTGAGACAGTCTGATCCATATGCCGTGAGGAGAAGGACTGCTGTGGACCCCAGATTCCACACCAGAGAGCAGCAGGACTTCTATGAGACCGTGCTGATGGATAAGAAGCCTATTGTTGCTGACACCAGGTATGTTGACTGGAAGTACATTGACAGTGAAGAGCACCGAGACTTCTTTCCCCATGTGCATGAGAGCTTTACTGCATGTGGAGTTGCTGATTTTGTGGGTCAAGAGCTGACAGCTTGGAATGACGAGATGATCATGCAGTTCTACGCCACAGCCCACTTCTATCCTGATGGCAAGATCACCTGGATGACTGAAGGTCAGAGGTTTTCTTCGTCTGTTGAAGAATGGGCAGAACTTCTGAATGCTCCAGTGCAGAGAGAGGACGACATTGATGTCTATGGGATTCCTAAGAAGAGCCATGATTCCATGAAGAACATGTACAAGGAGATCCCCGCTGCTGATTTGGAAGGGTGGAAGCTTGGCTCAGTGTACTATCTCCAGGAAGGTCTGACCACCACAAACACTATTTTGAGGCATACCTTGATGCCCAAGTCTGGAGACCACCGCATGATTCGAGGCTATTCTATCAACATGCTGCACATTCTCGATGAGAAGGCACCTTTCAAGGTGATGGACTTAATGGTAGAGACCATTAAGAGGACTGCAGCTGACCAGAAGAGGTCGTGTGGATTTGCCCCGCAGATTCAGATGCTCATCAATGCCAAGTTTGGCACGGGCAAATTCATGTTGGATAGGAAGCACTTGACACTGCAGCCAGAGCATGAGGATAACGTAGTTGTGATGGATGAGGAGGATCCAACCTCAGTTGAAGGACAAGCCAAAATTGAAGCTGCGAAGAAAGCCAAAGCTGACAAAGAGGCAGCAGCAGCAGCAGCTAAACCAAAGAGCTTCGGAGAGCAGATTCTTGAAGCTACCCAGAGGATTGAACAACGCCTGGCCAGCATTGAGCAATCTCAGGAAAGCCTAGAGAGGATTGTTGAGGACAAGATCCACGCTCTGGACGTGAAGCTGACTGAGATTCAGGTGTCCGTCAACAAGCTTGAGGCAGACATGGAGGAAACAAGGCAGGAGAGAGCAGAGCTCATGCAGGATGATGTAGTCCAGGACTCTCATCGCCAGACTGCTCAGGTTCCCAGAGGATCCCGATCTGCAGCTATCCCAGTGACTGACTCCAGGGCTACCACTTCAGCACCAGCTACAGCTCCAACAGTTACTCCAGCTCCAGCATCCACTCCTCCAGCGCAGACATCAGCAGAAGTCTTCGCCGATGCCGTCATTTCTACTCCGACATCTACCCAGACGGGAGCCGCCAGCAGAGCCCGCAGTGACGCTTAGCTCTATACCTTTTCGAACTTTTTGGTAACTTGTTGCCAAAGGGGGAGAAATTGTATAGATCATAGGGCTTCGAGAAAGAGAGTGCTCTTTCGTTCTTTTGCCGGTTTCTTTGAGATACATTGGTTTCTTTCGGTCTTTCGATACTTTCAGTGTGCTTGCTACTACGTTTGATGCTACCTTAATGAATGCTTGGTCATACTATGCTTTAATGTGTGCTTAATGCCTATCATATGCTATTCCTTATTGTATGGCTATTTACTCTTGTCTTGGTGATTGAGTGCATGTTATTCATTCTTATCATTTTGTGCGCTCCACCAAGATGTATGTGACATGGAAGAATGATCCATAATCCTGATCGATTGTGCATTTGCATTCAAACGCAAATTTTAAATAATGCACAAATTTAGGGGGAGCTCTTGTTTATCACATACTTCTCAAAGCGACGATATTATTCATTGATTATATCTTTTGTCGAAGCTTTGATCTATATGTTGTCATCAATTACCAAAAAGGGGGAGATTGAAAGTGCAACTAATCCCCGGGTGGTTTTGGTAATTAATAACAACATATATATCATTGAACTAATATTTACTTGAGAATCATTTCAGAGAAGTTCGATGATATGGGTATGGAAATGTCTGAAGAAGTGGACCCCTCAAAATGCTAAGACAAGCATTGGCAAAAGCTCAAGACTCTATTTTTGGTTTAGTGATCAAAGATCACATTGAGTCCATAAGAAAAGCCAATACTATTAAAAGGGGATGAGGTTGTTTTGATGATCTGGTTGCTCAAGTGCTTAGTGATCTAGCTCCCTCAACTATCAGCAACTTTCACTACTTAACACACTCATAAGTAATCTCGGACAAACCGATTCTTCCAACTCAGTCCCACCGAGATGAACCACCTCAGTTATTCTTCCAAACCCTAATTTTTCGGTCCATCCGATTTTGAGTTCGGTCTCACCGAAACTGGACTGCCAACCTTCTGTAACCAATTGACATCATATCGGAATATCCGAGTTGTTAATTTCGGTCCCACCGAGAATGGCAAGCTCCTACCTTTGACTCATATCGGACACACCGAGATGGTATTTTCGGTCCCACCGAAAACCCCAACGTTCACTATATTTGAACTTTCGGTCTGACCGAGTTTTAACTTCGGTCTCACCGAGATTGCTCAATTATGTGTGTAACGGTTGGATTTTGTGTGGAGGCTATATATACCCCTCCACCCCCTCTTCATTCGTGGAGAGAGCCATCAGAAAGTCTACCACTCCTACCATACACTTTCTGAGAAGAGAACTACCTACCCTTGTGTTGAGATCAAGTCATTCCATTCCTACCATATGAAACTTGATTTCTAGCCTTCCCAAGTTGCTTTCCACTCAATCCTTTCTTCCACCACAGCCATATCAGTGAGGAGAGTTGAGTGTTGGGGAGATTATCATTTGAAGCACAAGAGCAAGGAGTTCATCACCATCAACAACATCTATTACCTTTTGGAGGGTGGTGCCTCCTAGATTGGTTAGGTGTCGCTTGGGAGCCTCCGTCATCGAGATGTGGAGTTGAACCAAGAAGTTTGTAAGGGCAAGGAGATCGCCTACTTCGTGAAGATCTACCCCGAGTAAGGCTAGCCCTCCGTGGGCGTAGGCCATGATGGAATAGACAAGGTTGCTTCTTCGTGGACCCTTCGTGGGTGGAGCCCTCCGTGGACTCGCGCAGCCGTTACCCTCCGTGGGTTGAAGTCTCCATCAACGTGGATGTACGATAGCACTACCTATCGGAACCACGGGAAAAATCTCCGCGTCTCCAAATTGCGTTTGATCTTCTCCACCTCTCTTTACTACATGTGCAATTTACTTTCCGCTGCTTATACTCTAGAATTGCATGTGTAGGGTGATACTTGACTTGATCTTAATTGTGAAACTACCTAAAACTGTTCTTTGTCAAAGGCAGAATTTTTATATTTACAAGTAGTCTAATCACCCCCCCTCTAGACATACTTTCGATCCTACAAGTGGTATCAGAGCTTTGGTCTCCATTGTTTTGGTTTCCATTGCATTGGACTCCATAAGCTTGGTTTCACAACCTAGGAGAGTATGGCGTCTAGTGAGGGTAATTATCGTAGAGGTCCTTACTTTGATGGTACAAATTTTGCTAGTTGGAAGCATAAAATGAAAATGCATATTCTTGGTCATAACCCAGCCGCATGGGGCATTATTTGTGTTGGTATGCAAGGTGAATTCTTCGAGGAAGGAAAAGTTCCGGATCGCGAAGCTACACCGGAAGAGTTGCGGATGTTGCAAAACAATGCTCAAGCTTGTGACATTCTCTTCAATGCCTTGTGTTCCGAGGAGTTCAACAAAATCAGCCGTCTTGAGAATGCTAAAGAGATTTGGGATACTTTGGTTGAAATGCACGAAGGTACTGAATCTGTGAAGGAATCAAAGCTAGATATTCTGAAAGCACATTTGCTCCCTGGGTGGTTTTGGTAATTAATGACAACATACTTTGTGGTTGGACTAATACTTTTATCAAGTATGTTTCAGGAAACCCAATCACATTGGTATGGCAAGATGACTGAAGAAGTGGACCCCTCAAATGCTAAGGCAAGCATTGGCAAAAGCTCAAGACTCCATTTCTGGTTTAGTGATCAAAGATCACATTGAGTCCATAGGAAAGCCAATACTATTAAAAGGGGATGAGGTTGTGTTAATGTTCTTGTTGCTCAAGTGCTTGGTGATCTAACTCCCTCAACTATCAGCACTATTCACTACTTAACACAAACCCTAACATCTCGGTCACACCGATTTCTCCAACTCAGTCCCACCGAGATGAACCTCTTCAGTTGTTTCTCCAAACCCTAGCTTCTCGGTCAAACCGATTCTGAGTTTCGGTCTCACCGAAAAAGGGCTGCCAACCTTCTGTGATCAGTTGACATCAATTCGGAATATCCGAGTTTATATTTTCGGTCTCACCGAAATGGCAAACCCTAACCTTTGACTCACTTCGGTCTCACCGAGATGGTATTTTCGGTCCCACCGAAAATCCCAACGTTCACTATATTTGAACTTTCGGTCTGACCGAGTTTTCACTTCGGTCTGACCGAGATTGGTCAAATGTGTGTGTAACGGTTGGATTTTGTGTGGAGGCTATATATACCCCTCCACCCCCTCCTCATTCGTTAGGAGAGCCATCAGAAAGTACCACCACTTCTACCATACACTTTCTGAGAAGTGAACCACCTACCCTTGTGTTGAGATCAAGCCATTCCATTCCTACCATATGAAACTTGATTTCTAGCCTTCCCAAGTTGCTTTCCACTCAAACCTTTCTTCCACCACAGCCATATCAGTGAGGAGAGTTGAGTGTTGGGGAGATTATCATTTGAAGCACAAGAGCAAGGAGTTCATCATCATCAACAACATCTATTACCTTTTGGAGGGTGGTGCCTCCTAGATTGGTTAGGTGTCGCTTGGGAGCCTCCGTCTTTGAGATGTGGAGTTGAACCAAGAAGTTTGTAAGGGCAAGGAGATCGCCTACTTCGTGAAGATCTACCCCGAGTAAGGCTAGTCCTCCGTGGGCGTAGGCCATGATGGAATAGATAAGGTTGCTTCTTCGTGGACCCTTCGTGGGTGGAGCCCTCCGTGGACTCGCGCAGCCGTTACCCTCCGTGGGTTGAAGTCTCCATCAACGTGGATGTACGATAGCACCACCTATCGGAACCACGACAAAAATCTCCGTGTCTCCAAACTGCGTTTGATCTTCTCCACCTCTCTTTACTACATGTGCAATTTACTTTTCGCTGCTTATACTCTAGAATTGCATGTGTAGGGTGATACTTGAATTGATCTTAATTGTGAAACTGCCAAAAACTTTGCATGATCAAAAGGCAGATTTTTTATATTGTCAAGTAGTCTAATCACCCCCCCTCTAGACATACTTTCGATCCTACAAGTGGTATCAGAGCTTTGGTCTCCATCTTTTTTTTGCTAAAAAATCACTATAATGGCGAGTGTCTCAAAACTCTTCCCAAGTCAAACTAAGATGATAGGCACAATTTTTTTTCGGAACCAGGGCAGCGACGACAAAAAAGTGAGGTAAAAAAACAGTATGATGGCACATGGCTCAAAAGACTCAGGAAAGCCTAAAAATAGGATAGGGGAAAAATATTTTCACCTGTCGAAATTTTGGCCTAAAAACTGCCCGGGGGTCTCCAAATTTTTTTTTCCGTGACCTACACAGTCAAGGAAACACGAATCCTAAACCTAGATGGATCTCAAGAACAAACCTAATATGAAAAGAACTCGGATTAGTGGTGGATATATGGTGGCGGGATATGGCAGTGGTTGTAGGATATGGCAGCGGTGGTGGTATGTGGTCGTGGTGGTGGGATATGGCAGCGGTGGTGGTATGGCAGCAACGATGAATATGGTGCGGCGGCGGCGTGACAAACTGTGAACAGAACTCGAAACTGTAAAGAACTAGACGCTAAGACCAGCAACTCGACACGACGATGCAACCGCAAATTCAACTAAGCAAACACGGAAAAGATTATGCAATGGCTCGGACTGGTTCGGATATGATGAACTAACCCTAATTTTTTTGGCTTTTCCGTGGACTGTAGGTATGAAGAACAGACTCGATCTAATCTACGAAAAACTGTAAAATCTCACTGAGCAACCTCGAAATCTGATACCACTTGATAGAGGCAAAGGTGTCCCGTCTTTCGATGAGATGGTGGCTATCGATTTGGAGGAAGTCGACTTTGATGATTCGACTACGAATGTGCGAGGACGTCGCGCCTTAGCAATCGCTAAACCAACTCCGAGAGGTTATTAACCACGCCGGAGCACGATCAACCTGACCACGAAGGTCTGTTTCATGCAGGCAAACGAAGAACAAGCAAGAAACCGAGATTGCAATCTGGATATTGCAAATTCAAGAGGAAAGCTTTATTGATCAAGTGGGGTTCTGTGACGTCTTTGTCTGGTCGTTGAACACAAACGAAGTACGTGAAGTTGCAGCTATGGCGAACTGTAATCTAAACAAAACCCAAAGTCTAAACGACGCCATAAGGGCTGTATATATGGGGGAAGAGGGGGGGATTTCGTGGCCCTTGGAGGAGGGGTACGAAACCAACCCTAACTCTTGTTTCCCCACACATACGGACACTAAAAACAGCCTATACTCAAGTATTTCGAAATTACATGGGCCTGGCCCAATAATAAGGTGACGCAGCACCTATAATAGCCTTTGGACTAAATTTATGAAGTGGCATCTTGTATATTTCGTCCAAGGCTTCACATACTCATTATGGTGGCCTCAAAGTCCTGAAATCATCACTTGTAACTCAGTTCTTGTTCCCCTTGCGCATGCCATCATTTCCATGCTTGATCTTGCTCCAATGTTCATTCTTCTTGTCCAAGCTAGGCCCTTCATTTGTAAGCAAGACAAATGTATCCAATTTAGGCAGCATCATATTCTCATGAACATTAGAATCATTACCAAGAAACGAAAGAACCTGGTAATTTAATTGGCGTGCGCGAGCTCTAGTAATTGGTCCTGTATATGTGTCAGTTGGGGCTGTGGGTGTAACCTTGTTAGTGATGTCCTCATCACTGCGGCAGCGCATCCGACCGGGGAAGCCGCCCCTAGAGCCGAGGGGGCTGCAACGGCCAACAAGAAGCAACTTTTCTCCCAAGACCGAGCTGAGACGAAGCAGGTGCCGATGGATGAAGACGAGCCGTCAGGTGTCGCCTTCACCATAGGTGTTGGTCTTCCCCCAGCTCAAGAAGAGGCGCTGGTTGGATTCCTGCACGCAAACTGGGATGTGTTCGCGTGGGAACCCAAGGACCTAGCAGGAGTCCCGAGGGAGGTGATCGAGCATCACCTGAGCGTATGCCCCAATATGCGCCCCGTGAAGCAGAAGGCCACGCGCCAGTCTACGGAGAAGCAGGCCTTCATCATGCAGGAGACTCGTAAGCTGGAAGCGGCGGGTGTCATCCGCGAGGTCCGGTACCCGGAGTGGCTAGTAAACCCCATCGTCGTGCCCAAGAAAGGAGGAAAAGAGCGCATGTGTGTCGACTTCACCAACCTCATCAAAGCTTGTCTGCAAGACCCGTTTCCTTTGCCCCGCATCGATCAGATCGTTGACTCCACCGCTGAGTGCGACTTGTTGTGCTTCCTGGATGCCTTCTCAGGTTACCACCAGATTAAGATGGCGCTCCAAGACGTCGAGAAGACTTCCTTCTTCACCCCGTGTGGAGTATACTGCTAGACCTGCATCCCGTTTGGGTTGCGGAATGTAGGCGCAACCTTTCAGTGGTTAATGCACATCGCACTGGGAAGATAGCTCGGGAGGAACGCTGAGGCGTACGTAGATGACATCGTGGTAAAATCTCAGGAGGCCACAACCCTTATCACGGATCTGGAAGAGACCTTCGCCTACATCCACAAGGTAGACCTGCGGCTCAACCCGGAAAAGTGCGTGTTCGGCGTCCCGTCAGGCAAGCTTTTGGGCTTCCTGATGTCGCACCAAGGGATCGAGGCAAACCCCAAGAAGCTCAAGGCCATAGAAAAGATGAGTCCGCCCAAGAACCTCAAGGAGATGCAGAAGCTGGCCAGCTGTGTAACGTCGCTCGGGCGTTTCATCTCCATGCTAGGGGAGAGAGCCTTCCCTTTCTTCAAGCTAATGA
Organism: Secale cereale; assembly: GCA_902687465.1. Taxonomy (NCBI): domain Eukaryota; kingdom Viridiplantae; phylum Streptophyta; class Magnoliopsida; order Poales; family Poaceae; genus Secale; species Secale cereale. The sequence continues at coordinate 256,875,953 of LR738713.1, read as the reverse complement.
AAAGGAAGGGCCCATTCGAATGGACCCTTGAGGCTAATGCGGCGTTCGAAGACCTCAAGAGATACCTCACCAGTCCACCAGTAATGGTGGCACCCAAGCCTCAAGAACCATTGGTGCTTTACCTGGCCGCAACACCGCATTCAGCTAGTGCAGCGCTGGTGGCTGTTCGAGAGGAGCGCCAAGACAAGACCTTGCAACCCAAGGGCGGCACTCCCGAGGCCCCAGCAGGGCCGGAGGACGACCGCGTCCTGCAAGACGACTCCCCTGAGGCCGCAGCTACCCAACTGACGATCAAGCCCCTGGAGCACTTTACCTAGTCAGACCACACAGCCGCAGGCGAGTCCAGACTTCACCCCCATCGAGCACTCGGTATACTTCATCAGCACGGTGCTCCGTGATGCCCGAGCACGCTACCCCATGCTGCAGAAGCTCCTGCTTTTGCTACTCGTCACTTCACAAAATCTGCGCCACTACTTCCAAGGCCACCCCATCAAGGCCATCTCAGCTTACCCTCTGGAAAGGGTACTCCGGAGCGCAAATGCGGTAGGAAGGGACGCATAATGGAATATAAAGCTGTAGGCGTTCCAGCTAGAGTTCAGCACCCCCAGAGCCATCAAGGGGGGCGCACTTGCTGACTTTGTGGCAGAATGGACCGATGCCCCAGGACCCGAAGCAAGTCAGAGCCAGTCCCTCTCGCCGGGGAGCGAAGCGCCAGATGGCTGGGTCATGTACTTCGATGGCGCGTTCGCCCGCCAGGGCGCGGGGGCTGGGACTGTGCTCATCTCGCCCACTCAAGACAAGCTCTACTACGCCGTGCAACTCTGCTTTCAGCCGGGGGACAAGGTCTCCAACAACATCGCGGAGTACGAGGGCCCCATCGCTGGCCTCAAGGCGGCAATAGCCCTGGGAGTGAAACGCCTCGTCATCAAGTGCGACTCCCAGCTCCTCGTCAACTTCTCCAACAAGTTGTAGGAGCCGAAGGATGAGCATATGGAGGCATACCTCATGGAGGTATGCAAAATGGAGAAGCAGTTCTTGGGCCTGGAGCTGGAGCATGTGCCCCGCGGCACTAACAAGGAAGCCGACGACATCGCCAAGAGAGCGTCCAGGCGCCTGCCCCAAGAGCCCGGCGTCTTCGAGGAAAGGCTCTTCGCGCCCTCGGCGTCACCCCCGCGAGAAGGGCCGGCGAAGCCTCAGGAGGAACTCCCCCAGCCACCGACCTCGGGAGCCCCCGCCTGCGGCCCGGCCTCAGCAGCTCGCTTGTTCCTGGCGCTCGAGTCTCAGGAGGGATGTTGGACCAAGGAACTCAAGTCATACCTGGTGCGAGGAATGCTGCCAGAAAAGGAGGAGGATGCCGAACGCGTGGCCCGACAGGCCACGGCATACAACATCCAAGATGGTGAGCTTTATAGGAAGCGACCAAATGATGTTTCTCTGCGATGCATCTCCAGGAAGCAGGGAGGCGAGCTGCTAGCTGACATCCATGCTGGGGACTACGGACATCACTCATCATCGCGCACCTTGGTCGGAAAGGCGTTCCATAGTGGTTTTTACTGGCCCATGGCGCTCAACTATGCAGCCGAACTGGTAAAATCTTGCGAGGCTTGCCAGTTCCATGCCAAACAAATCCACCAGCCGGCTCAGGGCCTACAGACTATCCCGCTCTCCTGGTCGTTCGCGGTCTGGGGGCTAGATATCCTGGGCCCTTTCCCACAAGCGCCAGGGGGCTACCGATACCTCTACGTCGCCGTCGACTAATTCACCAAATGGGCAGAGGTGGAAGCTGTCCGAACAATCCCAGCCTGCTCCGCAGTCAAGTTCATCAAGGGCCTCGTAAACCGGTTCGGGGTCCCTGACCGCAACATCACGGATAACGGCTCACAATTCACTAGCAGCCTTTTCAGGACATATTGTGCTAACCTTGGGACGCAGATTTGCTACGCCTCTGTAGCACATCCCAGAAGAAATGGCCAGGCCGAGCGCGCCAATGCGGAGGTTCTGATGGGCCTCAATACCAGGACCTTCAGGAAGAAGCTCGAAACTTGCGGAAGGGGTTGGCACGATGAGCTCCCGTCCGTGCTATGGTCAATCCGCACCACTGCCACCAAGCCAACAGGCGAGACCCCATTCTTCCTTGTCTACAGAGCTGAAGCGGTTCTCCCTCACGAGGTCAGACACCGCTCTGCACGAGTCCTAGCATTCGACGAGGCACAACACGGCGCCGTGCAAGGGACAGACCACGTGCTGGGGGAGGAGCGCCGGCGTGACGGTTCACTTCGAGCTGCAAGATACCAGCAGGCGTTGTGGCGGTACCATTGCCGCAGCATTTGCCCCAGGTGTGACGCCCGGATAATTACGCTACAGTAATTCCACGCTAATGATGCCACGCCACCTCGATTACTGTTGGTAATCTCGCGTTAGTTCAAAACCGGTCCAAATCTAAATTTGAATTAAAGTCAAACGTTAAAAGTTTTCAAACATTAAAACTAAAATGTTCGGAGTGAACCAAATAATGCATAGGTAATTATGGTGAAGAACTTAAATTCAAATAAAATATTTAAATGCACTATACTGATTTAAACAATAGCAAAAACAATTATTTAAATGCCTTTGGTATTTTATAAAATAATAAATTGTTTTAATTCGGGGGTAAAACTTTTATGACAGTGGGTTATCGTGGAACATTATTTTAGGAGCTATTGTCATATTTCCCTAACCTAAAAATAATGTGTAACTAAAATAAAACAGAAAAGGAAAATGAGAAAAGAAAAACAAACAAAAAAATGGGGGGGAAAACCTCCCCCGCCTTGCTGGACCGTGGCCCAGCTGGCCATCCGGGCCAACCAGGCCGGCCCAGCCGTCCCTCCTTAACCATCCAGGCAACCGAAACCCTAACCCCCCA
>LR738713.1:256826910-256872579 GCA_902687465.1 Secale cereale | reverse complement strand
CCCGTGGCCGCGCTGCCCTGCTACTGGTTGCTGTTGCCTTTGCTGCCGCTGAGCCGTCCACCATGACCTCTCCCTCCTCTCTGTGCATCCCCGTGGTCAGCCGCGGCTGCCTCTGATATGGTCATCACCGTCCGCCTTTCGCCGCACCGACGTTACCTCGCAGAGCCCCGCCGACTGCCTGGCGGTCGCGCCCAGCTCGCGCTCTGTCGCGCACCGCCTTGCCGCTGTAGCAACGCGCCAGGCCGTCCCGCCTCCCCTTGCCCGGCGTTGCCCTCACCGTCTCTTCTGGCCGGGGCCGCCGAAGCCCCCCCCCCTGCTGCGGTGCTCCGCGCACCAGCCGTCGAGCCACGCCGGCCGCGCCGCGCCACCACCTCCTCTCACCGCACCGCTCGGGGCCACGCATCCCCCCTCATGCTCTCTGCCGCCGTGCTGCTCCTTGCGCGATGCCGCGCCCCGCTCGCCTGGCACCTCCGCCGCCGGCGCCCCTCGCCTGCGTCGCCCCGCTGATTCCCCCTGGCCACGCGCGCTCCAGCGCCCGGCCCGGTGAACGCCCCAGCACCACCGGGGCGAAGCCCCGGTTAGCCCCGCGCCCAGCGCCCCTCGGGCACGCGCCCGTTAACCCGGGCGCCCAAAACCGCTAGGGGCCCTGGCCCAATCATAGTCGGGGCCCACCCCCCGGAATGTTAAAAAAAGGAATAAAAAATATAAAAAATAATAATAATTAAAATATAATAAATTAATTAGTTAGTGAATTAATTAAGTTAATTAATCATGTTTAATTAATCTAATTACTAATTAGTCTAACTAAACAGTAATTAGATTAGCTAAATCCTAATTAAACTAAACAGAGTTTGACATGTGGACCCCACACGTCAATTTGACCCAGTCAACCCCCTGTTGACTGCTGACGTCATGCTGACGTCAGCATTCACTATTCTAGATAATGTTGATTTAAAATAATTAAATAAATTCTAAAAATGATTAAATCTTTTAAAATTAATATTAAATAAACTGTAACTCGGATGAAAATACTTTATACATGAAAGTTGCTTAGAATTTCGAGACGCATCCGAACACGCACACTGTTCATCAACCACACGTCCCTAGCATACCGAACCTGCAACTTTCCCCCTCTGTTTCATCCGTCCGAAAACGGGAAACACCGGGAATACTTTCCCGGATGTTTCCCCCCTTTGTCGATATCACCTCCTACCGCGTTAGGTCACGCGTAGCACCGCGTTTTGCCATGTTATGCTTTGTGGTGCGATGTTTGCTCTGTATTTATTGTTTCTTCCTCCTCTTCTCTCCGGTATACTACGAGACGGACGGCGCTGCTGCCTCGATCGACTACGGTGTTGACGACCCTCCTTTTTGCCAGAGCAACCAGGCAAGCCCCCCCCCCCTTGATCACCAGATATCGCCCACTCTTCTCTCTTATTCTTGCATTAGGTTGCTACTGTTGTTGATTCGATAGCTCCTATTCTGTTGCATAGTCTGTCATTGTTGCTACATCTATTGATAACTTTACTTGCTATCCTAATGCTTAGTATAGGCTGCTAGTATTCCATCAGTGGCCCTACATCCTTGTCCGTCTGCCATGCTATACTATCGGGCCATGATCACTCGAGTGGTGATCACGGGTATATATTATACTATTACATACACATGATGATGATTCGGATATGGGGGCTGAAGGGACAGGTGGTTCCACACAGGTAGTGGTGGGCCTGGGTTCCCGGCAGCCCCTGATGGTTACTTTGTGGGGGAGCGACAGGGCGGGTTGCGACCACCTAGGAGACAGGTGGGCCTGGCCCTGGTCGTTGTCCGCGGTTATTTCATAATAACACGCTTATCGAGATCTTGGTATTTCATCTGAGTCTGTCCATTGGCCTATACGCACTAACCAGCTATGTGGGAATAGTTATGGGCACTCGACGCCGTGGTATCAGCCGAAGCCTTCTTGACGTCAGCGACTTAGCGGCGTGCGCCGGGTTGGACCGCGTAACGCAACTTCCTTAGTAATGGAGGTTGCTAGGTCTGCTCACCGGCCGCGTACGCAACGTGCAGGTGTGCGTTGGGCGATGGGCCCGGGCCCCTGCGCGCCTAGGACTTAGACCGGCGTGCTGACCTCTCTGTTGTGCTTAGGTAGGGCTGCGAGGTGTTGATCTTCCAAGGCCGGGCATGACCCTGGAAAGTGTGTCCGACCAAATGGGATCGAGCGTGCTGGGTTATGTGGTGCACCCCTGGAGGGAAGTTAATCTATTCGAATAGCCGTGTCCCTCGGTAAAAGGACGACCCGGAGTTGTACTCTGACCTCATGACAACTAGAACCGGATACTTAATAAAACACACCCAGACAAGTTCCAGATACAACTCGGTGGTTGCTCTCTCACAGGGTGATGTGCGGGAGGATCGCCCGATAGGATTATGCTATATGATGTTACTTGATGAACTTACCATCTACACCCTTCTACTGCTGTAAGACGGAGGCTTCCAGAAGCGAGGATACTTGTTACTTCCAGCTACTCTCATCTACTTCTGCAAGATGGAGGTGGCCAGAAGTGTAGTCTTCGATTGGATTAGCTATCCCCCTCTTATTATGGCATTCTGCAGTTTAACCCACATATATGATGTGGAGCATCCTAAGGACATCACCATGTCAAGAGTCCGTTTTGCAAGTGACACGTGCAACCTCTACTTCTCATACATAAAGGTGAATCATCTCCTTTACACGTGTTCACTTGACCCCTTCGAGGATTGTATACCACTTGACACTCCACTCGTGTGCATGCATAGGTATCGTCGGAGCTTCACGGACGACGAGGAGGAGTGCAAGCGCCAAGGAACACCTAGGCCATCAGCGAGGGAAGCATGGAAGCGAAGACGAAAGAAGACGGAGCGACTGAAGTTACAGCTGCCGGACATCCGGCACCAGCTCGGACATCCGGTGCCTCAGCAGTCGCCGGACATCCGGCCTTCACCCCAGAAATCCGGCGCCAGCAACAAAACCGCACCCGAGGCTTGGCCCCGCTAGCCCGGACATCCGGCTGACCACCCCGGACATCCGACGTCTCATGAGAGCCCGGACATCCGGCCCCCAGCCGGACATCCGGCCTTGCATGCGTGCATGTATCCGAGTCGATGCTCATGTACCCGTTTCGTCCCTCACTTACCCCTTCATGACCCTAGACTATATATAATCCTCCACCTCCACCATTTTAGGGGCAGCAAATGTGATAGCTCATTTTAGACTAGAGCTTTGCTCTTCTTAGTGGTTCTACTCCTAGGAGAGACTGCGGCCCCTCTACGGAGAAGATCCACGACAGATTCAAGACCTCCTCACAGAGAAGATCCTTCTAGGATTCAAGCCCCCATCTCCTTTGGATTTGGGATGAACTCTACCTTGTATCTTTCCCTTTGTTGTTCATGTACCTTGTGATCTTGTGTGTTAGATTGTCTAGTGGATGTGTGATTGGACTTGTTCTTGAGTGTTTTCCCTTGTGATTTCTCCTTGTTCATCCCCGTGTTCATCGTGTTCCTCGTGGGATCCCTCCATTTCGTGAAAGATCGGCCTAGAATCGGGTTGACCCCGCATCATATGGTATCATGAGCCATGGTTTCTCACGAATTTGGAGCCTCCCCACCGTTTTCTAGCCTTGTTTTGTTGTGTTCTTTCCCAAATTCGAAAATTCCCCACCAAAAATAGCCCCAAAAATTTTTGTGATCTGTTGGTTTGATGAAGTTTTGTTTATTTTGATCCGTGGATTTGCTTGGTTTCAAGTGGATCTAGCATTTCCCCAAGTTTCTCCATCTTTCCTCCACAAAATCCGTCAAATTTTGCCCCCAAAATCATCAAATTCCGCCCCCAAACGAGTTTGGAAGTCCCAATCCCGATCTGGAATCGTCGGGCCGACATCCGGGCCATAGGCCGGACATCCGAGTCCCCGGCCGGACATCCGGCTCCTGGAGGGCAAAATCGCGCAAGTTTCTGGACATCAGGTCCCGGATGTCCGGCCCGTGGGAATTCAGCCACCCGTGTTTCACCGTTTTGTCCATAACTAATTCATCCGAACTCCGATTTCGACATTCTTGAGCTCGTTTTGAAGCTCTTGACATCCCCCATAACAAAACAATACCACCATAATTATTTACTCCATCATAGTTTTGGAATTTTGGCATCTTTGCCTAGGGCTTCCACCACATCATCCGCTACACCACCACCGACTTCCGCAACCTAACCAATTTTGTTCCCATACCATTTGTGGTAGCTTGAGTAGTGATTTGAGTCTCCTAAGGTGTTTAGGCTACTTAGGAACAATTGCTTCTTCATCAACCACCACTACCACTTCCGCATACCCATTGCCCACTATACATAGCCAACCAAACTTAACCCAATTTTGTGTGAGCTTGTTTGAGTTGTGGCTCGTGTCTCCTAAGATGTTTTGGATACTTAAGGACCGTGACTTCAACTCCGACACCGTGTATAGCCCATCATACACTTCCACCACCATAACCCATTTTGACCGGGTTTCCACCAACATTTCCACAACCACCACCGCTTGTCCTCTACCACCATTTGACATTTGCCCTTGAGATTTTGAGTTGTGGTTTTTCCTTTTCCTAAGGTGTTTCGGCTAATTAGGAATGGGTCTACATCAAGAGCACCACCTCTCATCATAGACACAGATGGTAACTTCGATGACATCATTGTATATTCCCCTTGCAATTGCATTGTTAACCCCTAGCCCATTTTGCGTCACTTGCCTATCGAGACTAGCCTTTGAGTATTGCCGGCAACATTACTTGTGCACATTAGTGATCATCGATCCGCCCTCCATTGCATACATACCATATCTGATAGAGGCAAAGGTGTCCCGTCTTTCGATGAGATGGTGGCTATCGTTTTGGAGGAAGTCGACTTGGACTATCCGACTACGAACGTGTGTGGACGTCGCGCCTTAGCAATCGCTAAACCAACTCCGAGAGGTTATTGGCCACGTCGGAGCACGATCAACCTGACCACGAAGGTCTGTTTCCTGCAAGCAAACGAAGAACAAGCAAGAAATTGAGATTGCAATCTGGATACTGCGAATTAAAGAGGAAAGCTTTATTGATCAAGTGGGGTTCTGTGACGTCTTTGTCTGGTCGTTGAACACAAACGAAGTACGCGAAGTTGCAGCTATGGCGAACTTTAATCTAAACAAAACTGAAAGTCTAAACGACGCCCTAAGGGCTGTATATATGGGGGAGAGAGGGGGAATTTTGTGGCCCTTGGTGGGGGGGTCCGAAACCAACCCTAAATCTTGTTTCCCAACACATACGGACTCTAAAAACAGCCTATACTCAAGTATTTCGAAATTACATGGGCCTGGCCCAATAATAAGGTGACGCAGTGTTGTTTGAGATATCTTATTATTGCTCGCTAGCTGATTATGTCATTGATATGAGTCATTATAATCTTTAAGAGTTATTGTCGACATGTTTAGTTATAATGCTGGCTGAAAACCTGGGTGCTGCTTAAACTTATTTATGCAAAGAAGAGTAAAAGAGTTCTTAAAAGTTCTTCTTTCTCACTTTCAGTTTATCAACTGAATTGCTTGAGGACAAGCAAAGGTTTAAGCTTTAGGGAGTTGATACATATCCAACGATCTACTCTTCCTAACATTTTTCCTCTTGTTTTGGACTCCAATTTGCATGATTTGAATGAATCTAACCTACCATGGTGTTGTTTTTGTGTAGAAATTAAAGTTGTCAGAATGGAATGGAACTTTGCGAGTATTTTTTATATAATAAAATAAAAGGACTGGAGCCAGGAACCACCGGAGGGGGGCACCTAGGTGGGCACAACCCACCAAGGCGCGCCACCCCCTCCTGGCGCGCCCAGGTGGGTTGTCCCCACCTCGTGGCCCCGTACACGCCAACCCTAATACTATAAGTTCACATTCGTCCAAAAAAATCAGGGAGAAAGAATTATCGCGATCTACGAGACGGAGCCGCCGCCACCTCCTTTTCTTCCTCGGGAGGCCAGATATAAAGTATGTTTGGGACTCCCGAGAGGGGGATCTTCATCCTTCGTCATCACCAACCCTTCTCCATCACTAATTCCATGATGCTCCCCACTGGGAGTGAGTAATTCCTTCGTAGGCTCGCTGGTCGGAGGAGTTGTATGAGATTCATCATGTAATCTAGTTAGTTTTGTTAGGGCCGATCCCTAGTATCCATTATGTTCTGAGATTGATGTTGCTATGACTTTGCCATGCTTAATGCTTGTCACTTTGGGCCTGGGTGCAATGATTTTAGATCTAAACCGTTTATGATATTGTCATTATATTCATGTTTTAGATCCGTTCTTGCAAGTTATAGTCACATACTACGTGTTATGATCCGGCAACCCCGGAGTGACAATAACCGGAAGCACTCCCGGTGACGGTCGTAGTTTGAGGAGTTCATGTATTCACTGTGTGTTAATGCTTTGTTCCGGTTCTCTATTAAAAGGAGGCCTTAATATCCCTTAGTTTCCATTATGGACCCCACTGCCATGGGAGGGTACGACAAAAGATGTCATGCAAGTTCTTTCCATAAGCACGTATGACTATTTACGGAATACATGCCTACATTATATTTATGAACTGGAGCTAGTGCCGTATCGCCCTAGGTTATGAGTGTCACATGATGAATATCATCCAACAAATCAGCGATCCAATGCCTACAAATTTATCCTATATTGATCCTGCTAAGTTACTACTGCTATCGTTACTGCTACACTTGCTACAAAACTACTGCTACCACTGTTATCGTTACTGTTGCTGCTGTCACTACTATCAAAAGTATCATATTACTGTGCTACTGATCACTTTGTTGTAGATAATTAATCTCCAGGTGTGGTTGAATTGACAACTCAGCTGCTAATACTTGCAAATATTCTTTGGCTCCCCTTGTGTCGAATCTATAAATTTGGGTTGAATACTCTACCCTCGAAAACTGTTGTGATCCCATATACTTGTGGGTTATCAAGACCTTTTTCTTGCTGATACGTTACCAACGTATCTATAAATTAATATTGTTCCATGCTGTTATATTATCATTCTTGGAAGTTTTACAGTCATTTTATAGTAATTTTATATCATTTTTTGGTACTAACCTACTGACATAGTGCCAAGTGCTAGTTGTTGTTTTTTGCATGTTTTTTACATCGTGGGAAATCAATATCAAACGGAGTCCAAATGCAGCGAAACTTTTTGGCGATTTATTTTTGGACCAGAAGAAACCCAATGGCCAAGGTAGCACCTGGGGGAGCACAACCCACCACGGCGCGCCAGGAGGCCCAGGCACGCACTGGTGGGTTGTGCCCACCTCGGGTTCCCCCTGGACGGCCTCTTTGCTCTATAAATACCCCAATATTCCAGGAACCCTAGGGGAGCAGACGGAATTTTGATCCAGCCGCCGTAGAGTCAAGAACCACCAGATCCAATCTACACACCATCACGGAGAGGTTCACCACTTCCATTGGTGCCTCTCCTATGATGCGTGAGTAGTTCCTTGTAGACCTTCGGTTCCGTAGTCAGTAGCTAGATTACTTCATCTCTCTCTTTTGATTATCAATACAATGGGGTCCATATGATGTAACTCTTTTGCGATGTGTTTGTTGGGATCCGACGAAATTTGAGTTTATGATCATATCTATCTTTTTATATCCATGAAAGTTATTTGAGTCTTCTTTTGATCTCTTATATGCATGATTGCTTATAGCCTCGTATTTCTTCTCCAATATTGGGTTTTGTTTGGCCAACTTGATCTCTTTATCTTGCCATGGGAAGAGGTGCTTTGTAGTGGATTCGATCTTACGGTGCTTGATCCCAGTGATAGAAGGGGAACCGACACGTATGTATCGTTGCTACTAAGGATAAAACGATGGGGTCTATTTCTACATAAATAGATCTTGTCTACATCATGTCATCGTTCTTATTGCATTACTCCATTTCTACGTGAACTTAATATAGTAGATGCATGCTGGATAGCGGTCAATGTGTGGAGTAATAGTAGTAGATGCAGGCAGGAGTCGGTCTACTAATCTTGGCCATGATGCCTATATAATGATCATTGCCCAGATATCGTCATGATTATTTGAAGTTCTATCAATTGCCCAATAGTAATCATTCTCCCACAGTTTGTTATTTCCTCAAGAGAAGCCACTGGTGAAATCTACGGCCATCGGGTCTCTTCCTCATATTATTTGCCTTTGGATCTATTTTTCCTTTGCTTTTATTTTCAGATCTATTAAACCAAAAATCCAAAAATACCTTGCTGCAATTTATCTTATTTAACGTCCGATCTACCAATATTTATATCTCTCTCACGTATGTTACCCGAAAGGGATTGACAACCCCTTTGACACGTCTGGTTGAGAGTATTTGTTATTTGTGTAAAGGTGTTGTTTACGTTGTGTTGTTGGTTCTCCTACTAGTTCGATAACCTTCGTTTCATCACTCAGGGAAATACCTACTGCTGCTATACTGCATCATCCCTTCATCTTTGGGGAAAAAACTGACGTAGCTTTAGCAGCCATCAAAAGGAATTTTCTGGCACCGTTGCCGGGGAGCACCTTCAACATATACCAGGTTCCTAATCACAAATCTCATCTTGCAATTTACATTATTTGTCATTTGCCTCTTGTTTTCATCTCCCCCACTTCACGAAAATTTACCGTTTTTATACGTCCTCTTTTTCGATTGTCGTTTTCTCGTCAGATCTGTTTTCGTTTGCCCTTATGTCTTACTTGGTTACTTTGCTTGGTTGTTTGGTATAATTGGGTATTTTATTGGTAATCATAAGGAAAGCGTTTATGGATCCTCATCCACTTGCCAAATTTTTTAAAGATCCAATTATGTTGAACCAATTGCTAGAGAACTAAGCGCACTGGATTATCATTATGAAGTTTTGCTTGAGATTCATGAATCTGATAATTGTGATGAAGTGATATAAGAAGAAATTTATGAAGTGATTCATGATAGCTCCTTGTATGAAAAGCATGATTGCAATGGTGTTATAATAAATTCTATTAATTTCAGTTATGCTAGTAATATGCAAAACCCCAAGCTTGGGGATGCTAATTTTGACATGTCCTCTACTTATTGCAATGATCATGATTGGGGTGATTCTTGTTACGATCTTGAAATTTTATCTAAGCCTCATAATGAGTATGTTTGCAATAATATTGAAAGTAGGTTTGGAGAGGTCATGACTTTATTTGATGTTAATCCCACTATCTTGGAAGATTATAAGACTTTTACGCATGTGGATCACGAAAAGAAAATTTTATATGATGGCTATATTGTTGAATTTGAGTATGATGCTACATGTAATTATTATGAGGGAGGAAAATATGGTTCTATAAATTTTCATGTTACTAAATCACCTCTCGTTATGTTGATATTTTCAATGTTTTATTCCTCTCCTTTGCATATGATAGACATTTCTTGTCTTGATAATTTGTTTGCTTATAAAATTCCTATGCATAGGGAGTATGTTAGACTTAAATGTGTTTGTCACATATTTTATGATGCTCTCTTTGTGCTTCAATTCTTGTCTTTCATGTGAGCATCATTGAAATTCCAAGCCTATCTTAATGGCTATAAAGAAAGAGCTTGTTGGGAGGCAACCCAAAAAAATATTTTTTTTCCTTTTGTTCTTGTGAAAAAAACCTTTAATATCTCTGCTGAGATGTGTTTCGTTGTATGATTAAAGGTTTGTGCCAAGCAAAGTCTTAGGAACACGTTGGGTGTTAGTAGATTTGATCTTGCTGAAAAATTCTCATTTTTGCGCTCACGAGAAAAAATCTCATTTTTAACACAAAAGTGCTTTTTGGTTTATTCTTTTTGCAGAAGATTAATATACAATGTGCTCACATAGTCCTATTTGTTTCAAGATTTTTAGAGTTACAGAAGTATTAGAAACTTCCAGATTACTACACACTACTCTGTTTTTGACATATTCTATTTTTATTGTGTTATGTGCTTGTTTTGATGATTCTATGGTTTTATTTTATGAGTTTTTGCCATAGAAAACTTGGAATACAGTAGATATAATACAAATACAAAATACGAATTGGTTTACTACAGTACTTATAGTAGTGATTTGTTTTCTTATACTAACGGATCTCTCGAAAGTTTTGTTGGAGTTTTGTGTGATTGAAGTTTTCAAGTTTTGGGTTATCTTATGATGGATGAAGGAATAAGGAGTAAGAAACAGCCTAAGCTTGGGGATGCCCCGTGTAATGCCCAGTATGTGACTATGTCTCCCACGTGCCGAGGCACGACTTAAAGACATAACCACATACTAGAATGATCTCAAGTATGGTATCTTTGCACGACTAATGTAAAAGAGGGGATGAAAGTGTAAAAGAGTAGCTGGCTTATACTCGCCATGTCACACAATGTAATACATTAACATACATCATCCAAATAACATCAGAGTCTGACTACGGACGAAAAGCCAAATGAAAGATACCATAAATAAAGCAACATAAGGTCCCAATCATCCTAGTAAGAGCCCTACTGATCCTCGGGATAAGACACGTAGTAACGTCCATGCTCTTCATCGAACTCCTAATACAGCTCTGAACCACCACCTTCTCTACGGTACCTGCATCTGGTGTTGTGTAGAATCTATGAGCCATGGAGGACTCAGCAATCCCGTTCCCGGGTAGCAATACTATCAAAGACATAGGTGAGGAAAAAGGCTTAAAACAAGGTTGCAGCAGCACTAGCACTAGCTTACGAGTTTAGAGCGAGAAGAGAACAAGTGCCAACGGTCGTCAAATTTGATCAAGAAGTGATCCTAACTACTCACGATCAAACATAACCCCACCGCGTTCACTTCCCGAACCCCTTCGGAAAGAGACCGTCACGGTTACTCACGCAGGTAGTGTATTATGAACATGGTGTTAAGTTATCTACAACCGGATATTAACAAATTCCCATGTGCCACATAATCGTGGGCACGGCTTTCGAAAGATCAAACCCTGCAGGGGTGTCCCAACTTAGCCCATCACAAGCTCACGATCTGCGGAGTCGCAACTCCAAGGTGGGAAGACCCTAGTATTCTCGGAATCCCGTGCTCAAGATATTCCGACAAAGGTAAAACCAATCCAGCAAGACCTCCCGGCGTGCCGACACCCTGATAGTAGCCGCGCGTATCTCGTCTCAGGCCACGAGCGGATGAGCAGTACATACAGCAACCAAAGATCCCAGCAAACTGGGTGGCACCGCAAGTGGCTCTAGTTTGGACCAACACTCATGAGGAGCACTGGCCCGGGGGTTGTTAATTAAGTCCTCGGGATAGCTAGTCCCTATGCAAGTTTTAGTTATTAGGCAAATGTAAAACCAATGTTGGGCCTTGCTGGAAAAGCTTTAGCACTAAGCGAGTTATCCAGGGGGGCCCATAAACCCCAACCGTGTTAGAGACGCAAAATCAAGGAACATAACACCGGTTTAACGGTTCCTAGGGTGGCATGAGTGGAACAAAACACCAAGCAAGAGGCTTAGCCTTCCACCCATTAGCAATATATAGATGATTTAGTTTAACAGTTTATATATTGTGATATCCCAACAATAACTTCATCATGAAGCAAGAATCTTCAAGTCTTCACCTGCAACTAACAACGCTAGGTGGGTGGTTAGAGAGTTTCATGGCAACAATAGGAAGGCTGATAAACAGACATAGGCATCGAGGCAATATCTAAAGAGCGAGACAACTAGCATAGGCAAAGATAGTAGTGATATCTGGGTATGGTCATCTTGCCTGTTGATTCCACAGAGGGATCGTAACCTTGCTCCTCAAACTCAACCTCGGTAGGAACCTCGTACTCCGAATAGTCACCGGGCTCTAACCAATACAACAAGCAACACCGGAACAACAATCAATCATCATGCAATGCTCAACCACATGATGCATGAACATGAAGCTTATGGACATGGGAAGAAATGATGCATGGCCTAGGGTCACAAGATGTGATGGCCTGGCTTATTAGGGATGATAGACTACTCATATCAATAAGGAATTCCTTCTTTTCCGGGAGCCCATTCGGATAGAACTCCAAAGTTAAGCGTGCTCAGCTTGGAGTAGTTTCAGGATGGGTGACCGACCGGGCAGTTGCTCCCGGGTGCGCACGAGTGAGGACAAAGTGCGCAGAAAAGACTAGTATTGATATGTGAGGCCAGTCTAGATCCCGCCAGGAGTAACGACCACCGGCGGGTGTGTCCGGGGCGTTACAAGTTGAGGTATCAGAGCCGACCCTCGCGGTTACACGGATGTTTGCGGACAGTTTGCAGTCATGTTGTGCATGACGTTTGTGACCCGTCGTGGCACACGGCATGGCACATGTGCTGTCCTGGAAGCACAGACGGTTGTGCCAAGAGGGAACGTTCCTGTGGCCCGACGAGGACGTCGGTTCCTCTGAGTGAGGGTGTATGTGATGGCCTGGCTTATTAGGGATGATAGACTACTCATATCAATAAGGAATTCCTTCTTTTCCGGGAGCCCATTCGGATAGAACTCCAAAGTTAAGCGTGCTCAGCTTGGAGTAGTTTCAGGATGGGTGACCGACCGGGCAGTTGCTCCCTGGTGCGCACGAGTGAGGACAAAGTGCGCAGAAAAGACTAGTATTGATATGTGAGGCCAGTCTAGATCCCGCCAGGAGTAACGACCACCGGCGGGTGTGTCCGGGGCGTTACACAAGAGTGCAATATCATCAAAGCAACAAGATCACCCACATGAAAGAAAACAAACAAAAGAACAACTATCAAGTTTATGTAGATTATTCAAACAAGCACCCAACAAGTTTAAAGGGGTTGGTTAACATGGCAAGGGTGCAACTAATATTACGGCAACATGCTAGCACATTTAAATGGGCTGGAAATAACAAACAACATTTTCCAGAAACTCCCATAATCAATTAAATGCATTTCGGACAGATCTGAAAACTTCTGTTATAAAGTTGGTAAACATGCTAAGCAACAGCACCATAATTTTCTACACATTTTTCCACCCCAAATGCATATAAAGTTTGTTAAATTTGGAGTTGTAGATATTTAGTTAAGATTTTTACAAGTTTAGGCATATTTAAAACAAGAATAATTCAAACGGCATTTTAAATGTTTTTTAAACATGGCAACAAACATCTTATTCATAATCTACATGAAATTCTAAGCACTTTTCATATACAACTTATTTCCATCAGAAGCATATTTCACCAGATAATAATTAAACAAAGAAAAGGCAGCAAAAGAAAATAAAAAAACAAAAACAGAAAATAAAATGCAGACGCAGAGGTCAAACTGACCCAGGCCTAACTAGCCAGAGCCACTGACGGGTGGGCCTAGCTGTGCTGAGGTGGCACCAGCGGGTGCACAAGTGGGTGGAAGTGCATAGTGAGGATGACAGGTGGGGCCTGCCTGTCATCCTCTCAGGAAAAACAAAAAGGGGGCGACAATACCCACTGCCCGCACGGATTCTGTCACACCCTGATTTTCATGTCACTTTGCTTAAGCTAATTTTCATGTTAAAAATGTGGATTTGCAAAAACTTTTGAGTGTTTTTGACTTTGATTGATTTGACTTTTGTTTGCTGTTTGCTAGTGCTCTAAAAATCATATAAATCCTCCAACTCTTATACTTCATCTCCTTGACCCAAAACCTTTTCCCAATGATCATGCCATGTGTATAGACCAGTATGGAATTTTCTTATAAAAATATTTTGGCCAAATGGTATTTTCTAAAATTAGTTTTCCAAAAACCCCTGAATTGAGGTTTGCACTGCAAGTACCTTATTTAGGGTGTGAAAAATCTTTCAAAAAGTTTATTTGAATCCTATTAGATATAGGACTCCCAGAAACCACAAAAGTATAATTTTAAAAGTTATTTTTATATTTTATTTAAAAGCTTTTTCTTAAGGCCAGAAATGGTCTTTAATAGGGAAAAATTATTTAATCATTTCAAAAATATTTGCCAAAATTCAGGGAGACTCATAGGACATATATTGTCCATATATAAGAGTTTCAACACATGGTCATGTTCAAAATATTGGATAAATCCTTCCAAAACCCTTTCTGGATATTTCAAGCTTTTGGAATATTTACAAAGGAAATATTCTCCAAAAATTCCAGGGAAATTATATCATGTCATATATGACATATTTGATGATCTTGCAAAGCCTCAGGCCTTGAAGATCAAGGAAACATCATTTAGTCCCCTCAAAACCATTTTGTCCATATTTCAAGTTTGAGCAACTTTACATTGCCAAACTTGTCCAACTGCTCTCAAATTTGGTGCACATGCTAGAATGGCCTAATAAGGCATCTAGACCAAATGGCACAAGATTTGGAATAGAGCAACTTGATCAGATCACCCCAAAACCCTTTCTGTTCAAATGCAAATTTGAACAACTTTACATTGTCAACTTTTTATCTGGAGCCTCAAACTTTGTGGGCATGTTCATAACCCCAAATGATGATGCTACACCAAGTGGTGCATCAAGGGGAGATGAATTGCTTGACTCAAACATGGTGAAACCATTTCTGTTGATTTCTAGGGTTCACCAAAGTTACATTGGCCACTTTGCCCAAATGAGCTCAAATTTGGTGTAGGGGGCTAATTATGTGTGACATTTGATCCTGTTAAGTCCCATGCCAAGTGGAAGTCATTTGCCTCCCCAAAACCTGATCAAACACCTTCTGGTCATTTACCAAAACCAGTGTTTGAACCTCTTTCACCATTTCCCTTTACCCCAAATTCTTACCACAGCCCCCCCTGATCATCATCTACCCCCAGTAACTCTCTATAGCCTCAGCTCAATTATTGGAGGAGGGTAAAACCCCAATTCACTCTGCTGGACATCAATTGTCACCCTCTCCTTCACCTCCCTCCTCATCCCAGTGGTTCCCTGGAGCATCCAAAGCCACAAGCCACTTCTTTACTACTCCCTAACACTGCTGGACACAAGAGTACACGGCCAAGGAGCTAAAGGCACGGCCATGCCAGCCAAAAGCATGCTCTGGAGCGCGCTACAGTGCTCTGGAGCACTGCAGCCGCCCTCCAATCGCCAGCCCAGACCACCTAGGGCCTCCCCCTTGTGTCCCCCGAGGAGGCCTCGGCGTCCGCAACACGCCGGGCGGTCGGCCCCCTCCTCTCTCCTCCTCCCTCGCCCCTGCTCGCACGCGCACCGGCCGACCCTGTGCACCAGTGGGCGACCTCGCACGCGCGGCCTCTCTGACGCCTCCCCGCTCCTCCTCTGCTTTTCCCTTGGACTGGACCTCGTCCACGAGCACCCTAGACATGCTCAGGAGAGCCCGGTTGGCCTGCAGCGACGGCCACGACCTCGCCGGCGCACGGCGCCTCGATGGACCGGCGCCCACCTATAAATAGGGCACCCCGAGCCCCCCTTGCACCTCCTTCCGCACTCTCCCACTCCCGTGCGACTCCCGAGCCGTTCCGTTGCTCTCCCCGTGTCCTACAGACTCCTCCCTGGCCGGAGCAGAGCCGCCGGCCGCCACTCGAATACGGGCACCTCAGGCCCTTCCTCCTCCACCTAGCCGCTCCAGCGCTGCCCCAGCATCGCCCCAGGCTCCCCCCAAGCTCCAGCTCTTCCTTCCCCCGCCTCTTCCCCGCTGTGCTGAACTTCACCGACGGTCGCCTCCGCGGTCTTCCGAGCCATCGCCGCTCCAGCCCTCCCCGGCGTGCGTTAAGCACACGGATGGATGCGGCGTGCCCTCCTGAGCACAACGGTGGGCAGAGCATCACCGGAGATGCCCTGCAGCGCCGGCAAGCCGCCGGCGGGCATCGCCTCTGTTCCTCCCCGCCGCGTTGCGCGGGAGGAAGGGGATGAACCTGCCACGGGGGCCCGCGCGTCAGCGACCTGGAGGCTGGGCCCTCCGTTTAAGTGGAGGCGGGTCTGGCCTCGGCCGCCTCCCCCGCGCGGTGGCGCCCTTTCTGGCGGGCGTCTTCAACGTGGCCAGGCTCCTGTGCACGCGGCCGAGCTGATGGGCCGGCCCAGTCACGGTGCAGCTATTCTTCGCCCTGCGCGCAAGGGTAAAGCCCCTTATTCTTTTTCTTTTCTTTATTCTGCCAACTTCAAAAATGCCTAGATAATTCAAATGAACTCCAAATTGCATGATTCAAATTTCCTATGGCTCCATAAATCATTCTCTATCTGTTGGTGCTACATGCACATTATTCCAGAAACTTTTCCTTCACACATATTTATCAAATACCCATATTTCATTTTCTGTGATGAACTTTAGAAAATCACGGAGAGCTCATTTTTGATCCAAATGCAGTGATTCAAATTCCTAGATGCTTGTCATGTCCAAACTTAGTTTTGGAACATTTTTAATAATAGTTTCTGTACCCCACCAAATATTGAGCCATTTCTTCATATTTATCAGCTTTGCAAAATCCTAGGAAATTCATTTCAAATCCAAATCCAGTGAAACCAACTCCTAAATGCTTCTAAAATCATGACTTGATGATGGGTACCTTTGCTCATCCTTCAAGGAAATATTTCTGTATACTTCTTCCAAATCCATAAACCCTTTGGTTCCATCATATTGGAATGCTCCAAATCACCCATTGATCCAATACCTATGAAACCACCTTGGTCATTTCTAATATGACCAGAGGAATCCTAGAAAAGTCCAACTCCTATTTTTAGAGCACTTTTATTGTTGCTTTGATTGTGTTGCTTATTATGATTGTTTCCATCGTTAGTTGACGTAATAAATGGAGTATTCGGAGATGGACCAGAAGATTTGAAGACTCGGAAGAATAAGGCAAGCAGCCCTTTGACCATGTTCAAGAAACCTTTTTATGCATGTCTCATAGCACCTTTATATTCAATGCATCGGAATCATGTTGAGGTGGAAACCACTTTGGTTGCTACCCCTGTTACCTTACTGTTGAAACTTGCATCAAACATGACCCTACCTTCCTATGAGGGTTATGTGGGTGGGAGTAGATAGATGTATGCTATAGTAGTTGGCTACGCAAAATGGGTCGGGGTTATGCATTGAGTGAAATAAGTGTGGTCTGACATACTTGCAAATAACCCAGTGGGTGCCACTAATGCCCCTGGGAGTTGATGAGGAGCTAGCGCACTACTTGGTGAAGAAGTAGTGTGCCGAGGCTTGACGAAAGTGTTGTTTACAGAGATGGATTAGATTTATGTGTGACTACCGTCCCAACCAAACATGCGCAACCACACTACCCCTTATGGGACGGGGCATTATTGATTACCTAGGTCGATACTAGCATGGTGCCCGCATTACTGGTGACGGGGGTGACATGAGGTCACTCTCGGGACGGGGTCGCGCTTGGATAGGCGGCCATGACTGTCTTTACAGGGCACCGGACACACCGTTGGTACCCCGTGCTTGTGATATGTGATGAATACGGAGCGAGTCTCCACAAACCTTGAGATGTGAAATGTTTGGCACGGGGCTGCTACCAATCGAGTGGACTCTATGTTAGTGTCGTCAAGGGAAAGGTAGTGATCGGGTGCTTACCCCGGGTACTTGAGGTATCGCGGGTCGTGGATGACACGGAAGTTCCCCGGATCTTGTGGGTAAAGTGTGCAACCTCTGCAAAGTGTCAAACTATTCGAATAGCCGTGTCCGCGGTCAAGGACAGTTGGGTGGTGCTACTTAGACTATGTCCATAAGTTTCTGGGAAACAACACGATTCAGGGATATTGTTGATGTGATTGTGAGGAAGTCACAATGAGCTTGTGCATGTGCTGATTACAACTCTTTCTCAATATTGATGTCTGTGACCTCCTGATACTTGCTGCAGACACTTGCATATCCATGTTATATGTTGATCATACTTGCATATGAAAAACTAGCTTTCCGCTAAACTGCCAACCTAGCAGTAGAGCCTTGCATAATTATTCTGTTATCACACTTGGGTTGCTTGCGAGTACATTCAATGTACTCATTGGCTTGCCACTGGTTATTTTATTGGCCAGGCAGGAGAGAACAGGTTATGATGAAGATTTCTTGGTGACGAGCATGCGAGCTAGGACGCTTCCCAGTCAGAATGCCTGTAGGGTTAAGGCAGATGGCATGGGTCCCAGTTGTCTTTGAAGATTTTCCGCTGCGATGTTATACTCAAGGCTTGACCATTATGGTCCTATTTATGTACTACGGTATGTATGGATGTAAGACTCTTGTTATTCAGCTTCTGTGTGTTCAGTGAGCATTGATCTCTGGGATCACTGTACACGTGCATTCGGTGATCACGACTTATGAGTCGGGGTCCCCACAGAGCTGGTATCAGAGCCATCCTGACTGTAGGAAGCCTTAGTTAGCATGGTCGTTAGTTAGGGTAAAACTATTTCCAAAACTATTAGTAGATTTCAAAACAATCTATACTTCTCTTCCCTTCTCAGTTTTTCGAAAACTAGGCTATACTTGATCTCTTCCCCTTCAAAACCTTGGTCGCTAGAACCCTTATGCCGCAGACCACCGGATATTCTGTAATCCTCATGGAGTGCACCTTGCCAAACACTCACCCACCACTTTTGCACGCAAGATTGGTGACACCACGACAAGATGATACCAACAGAAACTACACCCTCGATGAGTGAGGACATGAAGACCCAGAAGATGGGGGACACCCTTGACAAGAACCCCCAAGACGATGCAACATTGGCCTATGATGACCAGGCAATAGGTTATGAAAAATCATGATATACACCGCTAATAGAGTAATCATGTCACTACCGTTGTTGTATCGATAACCACCGGTGGATGAGAACCTTGCCATTTGGTCCGCCTCACTATAGTGAGCAGGAAAACGGTTCTCTTCATCCCCCGCTCTTGGTGTCGATGTTTTCATCAACGAAACCGACATGTTGGACCTCTATTATGCCTTGTTATTACATATGGATTGCCTACCTGGTACCCTCGACGTCCCAGGAGGCACAAGGGATCGTCATGATTAAAGAGACAAGAGAAGACCAAGTCAACGCCAGCTACAAGGAGGCACCTTCACCCCATCACCTCATCAGGCGAGAAGATGTTGAAGATTCTTCAGGCTCAACCCGGGTCATTCGTCAAGCAACTACAAGGGGCATAGCAACATCCGAGGAAGCTCGGAAGACTGCACGAGGCACAAGTCACGGCACAGAGTCCGAGAACCCCTAGGGTAGGATGAGTCGTGTACCCCCTATGCGCAGTCGAGTCCATATGATGGTTCGAATAGAACCATGATTGTGTGTTGTTTGCTTTTATTCGTTTGTGTTTTGATATAAGTCGCGCTTTTGCCCCAGGCAACAAGTGCATGGCTATATCACCTTCCTTGCCTTGTTTCCTTTGTTTCGGCCTTTTTGCACCTGTTTGTTGCACCTGCACTATAGAGCCCCCTTTAGGCATTTCCCTCCTCTACGCTGCTTCTTCCCTCTATTCTCTCTCCTCCCAATTGAAGACCCACAAGACAAGATGCACCAAGGATTCTACCTCGACAGCCAACTGGCACTGAAGACTTCTACTACAACCTTCGTGATCAATTGCAACCCCGTGTAGTTATGTTTAACCCTCCAGACCAGCAACCCCATTCCTAGGCCCTTTGAGACTTCCCGAGACACTCCAGCACGAATCCTTAACCATGTGCCTAACCCATGGTAAGGCGAGAGAACCTGTTAAGCCTTTGTAACCATGCACAACACTGGGTTCGTAAAGGAGCTAGTGGACACGATGAGTGAGCACATTTTCGTCCTAATATAGCGCGAGGTCTGACGATGCCATAGATAGACAGTTCGAGGATATTGGACAGATGACTTGGTGGTTTATATCAGTGACTTCGAGGAATTATCTGAGACTTTGATGGATTGTGAGGTTTTAATATTGGTGGATCATGACTTTGGGGAAGTATGTAGAAGTGCCCGATGGACATGAGATTTGGATTTATGTAGGTGATTCTGGTTGGTATAGATGCTGGATATGTCTGCATGATTCGGAGTAAGATTGGATTTAGACCGATGATCTTGATCATAATACCATGCTTCTCGGTGGACAATAACCTAAGAGATTGGATTATTTGTCAGAGTTGATTTAGGGATCTATATAGTCGTGATCTTGGAGTTTACTTGACCCGGATGATGGGAATTTGGTGGACATACTATCGTGATGCATAGTCCTTCCAAGTATTTGGGTATTATAGAGACTTGAGATCTTGTGGAACACCGTAGACATTGGATTTGTAGGATTGTTGGATTATGTGGTGATTGATGGGAATTACCGGGCTATTGGAGGTGATCTATAGGGAGGAAACAAATCTTGGAGTGGCATATGACGTGTTTCCTTAGATTAGAGATGCATTATCTTGAGCCTTGCAAGACTAGGTTGAGTGCTTGGATTGTGAAGATTAAGTTAAGCTTAGCAGCATGTATGATCTACCCTTGGATTTTAGGGGTAGACATACACATGGATTTGGGGATCATATACAGTATAGTTTTGTTAAACCGTCTCTTGAGAGTCATGAGGATATGCATGGCATGAGTGGTGATTAAAGTTGGTCTATGCGAGAGGCCGCTTTTCCATTCGGAGTACTAGATAGAGCTATTGGCATCTCAGAAACTGTGCTGAAGGATAAGATGATATAAGTTCATTCACTCACTAGAATCCTTGAAACCCTTAAGCCCCACCGAGCCACCACCTGGTCAGATTCTGACCACGGGCCTTGACTCAGAGTCAGGAAGGCCTCTGCAATACTCAACCGAGACCACCACCAATACCCCAGCTTACCTTGCGTACCCCTTAGACCTCATGGAGTAATTGGACAAGATGGGTAACATCATTATTTGATGGCCTACTTGTCTGCCCGGAGACGAAGAAGCGACGGACAGCTGGATAGAAGACGTTTGAAGACCACCCTGTCAAGAAGGAAGATCTACACCGACCATTGTCATCAAGAAGTAAACTTCCGCGTCGAAGACCGGGCGTATCTGCAAACCACTCCTCTCAAGGGAACGCTCACACCAAGTTGTATCAAGACTTGAAGGCATGATTCTGGTGGCATGAGATGGAAAGAGAGATTGCAACCTACGTTGCAAAGTGTGATGTGTGCCAAAGGGTCAAGGCTGAATATCAGCAACCCACTGGATTGCTTCAACCACTCAAGGTTCCTGAGCGGAAGTGGGATAAAGTCGGAATGAACTTCGTCACTGGATTACCATGGTCGGATAGAGGACATGACTCTGTTTGGGTCATGGTCGATCATTTGACCAAGGTGGTCCATTTCATTCATGTCAAGACCCCTTATGATGGCAACCGGCTGGCAGCTCGCTACATCGACCGAATTGTAAGTCTTCACGGCATTTCCCAAGGAGATTGTGTCAGATCGAGGAACCCAGTTCACCCAAGGTTCTGAAAAAAGTTCCGAGAAGCCTTGGGAACCAAGTTGTCTTTCAGCACGGCTTTCCACCCACAGACCGGAGGTCAGACTGAGCGAGTCAATCAGATTCTCGAAGTCATGACTCCGAGCCTGTGTCTTGGCATATGGAGCCAAGTGGGAGGATTGACTCCCTTTTGCCGAGTTCTCCTATAACAACAGTTACCAGTCGAGCCTTCAGATGGCACCATTTGAGGTGTTGTACGGACGCAGATGCCACACACCCCTCAACTGGTCAGAGACTGGAGTAAGCCTAGTCTTTGGACCGGATACTCTCCGCGCAGCAGCAGAGCCAGTCCAACTAGTCAAAGAACGTTTGGGGGCAGCCAAGTCAAGGCAAAAGAGCTATGCTGACACTCACCGTCGGGTCATGAGTTTCCATATCGGGGACCACGTGCACCTGCGGGTAACTCCTGTGAGGGGAACCAAGTGTTTCCACGTCAAAGGGAAGCTCTCACCAAGGTTCATTGGACCCTTTGAGATCACTGCAAGTCATGTAGTAGACGGCTTCCCAGCTAGATCTACCACCTGAGATACTCTCCGTGCACCAAATCTTCCACGAGCCCCACTCTGGAAGTACTTCTTACCTCCTAGCTAGCCCGATGCCCGCAAGGACATCGATCACCGAGCCTTTGGCAGCTAACCCAACCTAACCTATGCAAGAGACCCCTCAGCAACCTCCATCAAGGACGACATCAAGCAAGAAGCCATACCATCAAGCACTTCGAGATTCCAAGGAGCACCGCTCGGAAGCAGAACCAACAAGAAGAAGTGAAGACTACCCCGTATCCAAGACTCCGCCTTTCTTTCCATGCCTAGTCTGGGAATCTCGGGGACGAGATTCTTGTAAGGGGGGTAGGTCTGTCACACCCTGATTTTCATGTCACTTTGCTTAAGCTAATTTTCATGTTAAAAATGTGGATTTGCAAAAACTTTTGAGTGTTTTTGACTTTGATTGATTTGACTTTTGTTTGCTGTTTGCTAGTGCTCTAAAAATCATATAAATCCTCCAACTCTTATACTTCATCTCCTTGACCCAAAACCTTTTCCCAATGATCATGCCATGTGTATAGACCAGTATGGAATTTTCTTATAAAAATATTTTGGCCAAATGGTATTTTCTAAAATTAGTTTTCCAAAAACCCCTGAATTGAGGTTTGCACTGCAAGTACCTTATTTAGGGTGTGAAAAATCTTTCAAAAAGTTTATTTGAATCCTATTAGATATAGGACTCCCAGAAACCACAAAAGTATAATTTTAAAAGTTATTTTTATATTTTATTTAAAAGCTTTTTCTTAAGGCCAGAAATGGTCTTTAATAGGGAAAAAATTATTTAATCATTTCAAAAATATTTGCAAAAATTCAGGGAGACTCATAGGACATATATTGTCCATATATAAGAGTTTCAACACATGGTCATGTTCAAAATATTGGACAAATCCTTCCAAAACCCTTTCTGGATATTTCAAGCTTTTGGAATATTTACAAAGGAAATATTCTCCAAAAATTCCAGGGAAATTCTATCATGTCATATATGACATATTTGATGATCTTGCAAAGCCTCATGCCTTGAAGATCAAGGAAACATCATTTAGTCCCCTCAAAACCATTCTGTCCATATTTGAAGTTTGAGCAACTTTACATTGCCAAACTTGTCCAACTGCTCTCAAATTTGGTGCACATGCTAGAATGGCCTAATAAGGCATCTAGACCAAATGGCACAAGATTTGGAATAGAGCAACTTGATCAGATCACCCCAAAACCCTTTCTGTTCAAATGCAAATTTGAACAACTTTACATTGTCAACTTTTTATCTGGAGCCTCAAACTTTGTGGGCATGTTCATAACCCCAAATGATGATGCTACACCAAGTGGTGCATCAAGGGGAGATGAATTGCTTGACTCAAACATGGTGAAACCATTTCTGTTGATTTCTAGGGTTCACCAAAGTTACATTGGCCACTTTGCCCAAATGAGCTCAAATTTGGTGTAGGGGGCTAATTATGTGTGACATTTGATCCTGTTAAGTCCCATGCCAAGTGGAAGTCATTTGCCTCCCCAAAACCTGATCAAACACCTTCTGGTCATTTACCAAAACCAGTGTTTGAACCTCTTTCACCATTTCCCTTTACCCCAAATTCTTACCACAGCCCCCCTGATCATCATCTACCCCCAGTAACTCTCTATGGCCTCAGCTCAATTATTGGAGGAGGGTAAAACCCCAATTCACTCTGCTGGACAGCAATTGTCACCCTCTCCTTCACCTCCCTCCTCATCCCAGTGGTTTCCTGGAGCATCCAAAGCCACAAGCCACTTCTTTACTACTCCCTAACACTGCTGGACACAAGAGGACACGGCCAAGGAGCTAAAGGCACGGCCATGCCGGCCAAAAGCACGCTCAGGAGCGCGCTACAGTGCTCTGGAGCACTGCAGCCGCCCTCCAATCGCCAGCCCCGACCACCTAGGGCCTCCCCCTTGTGTCCCCCAAGGAGGCCTCGACGTCCGCAACACGCCGGGCGGTCGGCCCCCTCCTCTCTCCTCCTCCCTCGCCCCTGCTCGCACGCGCACCGGCCGACCCTGTGCACCAGTGGGCGACCTCGCACGCGCGGCCTCTCTGACGCCTCCCCGCTCCTCCTCTGCTTTTCCCCTGGACTAGACCTCGTCCACGAGCGCCCTAGACATGCTCAGGAGAGCCCGGTTGGCCTGCAGCGACGGCCACGACCTCGCCGGCGCACGGCGCCTCGGTGGACCGGCGCCCACCTATAAATAGGGCACCCCGAGCCCCCCTTGCACCTCCTTCCGCACTCTCCCACTCCCGTGCGACTCCCGAGCCGTTCCGTTGCTCTCCCCGTGTCCTACAGACTCCTCCCTGGCCGGAGCAGAGCCGCCGGCCGCCGCTCGAATACGGGCACCTCAGGCCCTTCCTCCTCCACCTAGCCGCTCCAGCGCTGCCCCAGCATCGCCCCAGGCTCCCCCCAAGCTCCAGCTCTTCCTTCCCCCGCCTCTTCCCCGTTGTGCTGAACTTCACCGACGATCGCCTTCGCGGTCTTCCGAGCCGTCGCCGCTCCAGCCCTCCCCGGCGTGCGTTAAGCACACGGATGGATGCGGCGTGCCCTCCTGAGCACAACGGTGGGCAGAGCATCGCCGGAGATGCCCTGCAGCGCCGGCAAGCCGCCGGTGGGCATCGCCTCTGTTCCTCCCCGCCGCGTTGCGCGGGAGGAAGGGGATGAACCTGCCACGGGGGCCCGCGCGTCAGCGACCTACCCATATTTCATTTTTTGTGATGAACTTTAGAAAATCACAGAGAGCTCATTTTTTATCCAAATGCAGTGATTCAAATTCCTAGATGCTTGTCATGTCCAAACTTAGTTTTGGAACATTTTTAATAATAGTTTCTGTACCCCACCAAATATTGAGCAATTTCTTCATATTTATCAGCTTTGCAAAATCCTAGGAAATTCATTTCAAATCCAAATCCAGTGAAACCAACTCCTAAATGCTTCTAAAATCATGACTTGGTGATGGGTACCTTTGCTCATCCTTCAAGGAAATATTTCTGTATACTTCTTCCAAATCCATAAACCCTTTGGTTCCATCATATTGGAATGTTCCAAATCACCCATTGATCCAATACCTATGAAACCACCTTGGTCATTTCTAATATGACCAGAGGAATCCTTGAAAAGTCCAACTCCTATTTTTAGAGCACTTTTATTGTTGC
Organism: Secale cereale; assembly: GCA_902687465.1. NCBI lineage: Eukaryota > Viridiplantae > Streptophyta > Magnoliopsida > Poales > Poaceae > Secale > Secale cereale. The sequence continues at coordinate 256,847,418 of LR738713.1, read as the reverse complement.
TTTGATTGTGTTGCTTATTATGATTGTTTCCATCGTTAGTTGACGTAATAAATGGAGTATTCGGAGATGGACCAGAAGATTTGAAGACTCGGAAGAATAAGGCAAGCAGCCCTTTGACCATGTTCAAGAAACCTTTTTATGCATGTCTCATAGAACCTTTATATTCAATGCATCGGAATCATGTTGAGGTGGAAACCACTTTGGTTGCTACCCCTGTTACCTTACTGTTGAAACTTGCATCAAACATGACCCTACCTTCCTATGAGGGTTATGTGGGTGGGAGTAGATAGATGTATGCTATAGTAGTTGGCTACGCAGAATGGGTCGGGGTTATGCATTGAGTGAAACAAGTGTGGTCTGACATACTTGCAAATGACCCAGTGGGTGCCACTAATGCCCTTGGGAGTTGATGAGGAGCTAGGGCACTGCTTGGTGAAGAAGTAGTGTGCCAAGGCTTGACAAAAGTGTTGTTTACAGAGATGGATTAGATTTATGTGTGACTACCGTCCCAACCAAACATGCGCAACCACACTACCCCTTATGGGACGGGGCATTATTGATTACCTAGGTCGATACTAGCATGGTGCTCGCATTACTAGTGACGGGGGTGACATGAGGTCACTCTCGGGACGGGGTCGCGCTTGGATAGGCGGCCATGACTGTCTTTACAGGGCACCGGACACACCGTTGGTACCCCGTGCTTGTGATATGTGATGAATACGGAGCGAGTCTCCACAAACCTTGAGATGTGAAATGTTTGGCACGGGGCTGCTACGAATCGAGTGGACTCTATGTTAGTGTCGTCTAGGGAAAGGTAGTGATCGGGTGCTTACCCCGGGTACTTGAGGTATCGCGGGTTGTGGATGACACGGAAGTTCCCCGGATCTTGTGGGTAAAGTGTGCAACCTCTGCAGAGTGTCAAACTATTCGAATAGCCGTGTCCGCAGTCAAGGACAGTTGGGTGGTGCTACTTAGACTATGTCCATAAGTTTCTGGGAAACAACACGATTCAGGGATATTGTTGATGTGATTGTGAGGAAGTCACAATGAGCTTGTGCATGTGCTGATTACAACTCTTTCTCGATATTGATGTCTGTGACCTCCTGATACTTGTTGCAGACACTTGCATATCCATGTTATATGTTGATCATACTTGCATATGAAAAACTAGCTTTCCGCTAAACTGCCAACCTAGCAGTAGAGCCTTGCATAATTATTCTGTCATCACACTTGGGTTGCTTGCGAGTACATTCAATGTACTCATTGGCTTGCCACTGGTTATTTTATTGGCCAGGCAGGAGAGAACAGGTTATGATGAAGATTTCTTGGTGACGAGCATGCGAGCTAGGACGCTTCCCAGTCAGAATGCCTGTAGGGTTAAGGCAGATGGCATGGGTCCCAGTTGTCTTTGAAGATTTTCCGCTGCGATGTTATACTCAAGGCTTGACCATGATGGTCCTATTTATGTACTACGGTATGTATGGATGTAAGACTCTTGTTATTCGGCTTATGTGTGTTCAGTGAGCATTGATCTCTGGGATCACTGTACACGTGCATTCGGTGATCACGACTTATGAGTCGGGGTCCCCACAGATTCGAACCCACGACCTGATGCATATCTGACGGAGACACAAGCCACTGAGCTAGCGATTGATTCTTGACAGAGTACAGGTGCGAAACCTGAAGACATAACTGAAGATGCAGAAGCAGGGGAAAACAGGGGGCTCGTCGGAGCTGCTCCGGCGACCAATACTGACGGCGGAGGCAAGCGGAGTGCTCTTGGAGGAGTTCCGCACCCACTCGAAGCACTTGCCGCACCTAACATGCACTACAGCGCCGGCGACGAGCACACGACAGAGCGGCGGCGGCGGACAGCTACGTGACGATGCAACGGCCAAGGCGGAGTGGCGACTACTCTGGCAGCATCTACGCGACGAGCTGAAGCGAACGGGCAGTGATAGTCGACCTACGGTGGTCGGGACACTCGCCGGAGACGAGGCCCGACGGCGACGAGCTCGGGCGCTTGATGAACTCGGAGCTAGAGGGTGCTAAGGAGGAGAAAAAGGGCACGAGGAGGTGGAGGCGCTCACCACGAACACGGAGGTGTGTTCGGCTGGCCCGGAGGTGGTCGGAGTCGACGGCGGCGAGGCTCGAACGGCTGCGGGCACCGGAGTGGAAGAAGAGGAAGAAGACGTCGGCGGCGAGGCGATCGGCTCCGCGTAGAGGACGTAGTCGACGTCGGTGAAGTAGCTGGACACGGTTGGCGAGGTTGAGGTCGACGGGAGGCACACCGGCGATGAGCTGGCGCTCCCAGATGCGTGCGGGACTGCACTGGAGTGGCGGATCTGGTGGAGCTTGGCTCTCCAGGCGGCGGGAGGAGGAAGAGGAACCCTAGGGAAAAGGGGTGGATATGTTGCGGGTTTAAAAGGAGGGCTCAGATCACGAGACCTCGACGTCCGTGATCATGGCGCGACGGCGAGCGCGCGCTCTGGCTCAGCAGCGCGTGACGGAGGTAGACGGCGACGCGGGGATGTGAGGCTGACAAGTGGGGCCAGGGGAAAAAACGAACGGCGCGACTGCGGGCGACGCTGGCTGGCTGGGCCGCTGCAGAAGAGAAGAGATGCGCCCCGGGGCTGCTGTGGAGAAGGACTGGGCCTAGGGGGAGGAGGAAGAGGAGTCCCAGGCCAATGCGGCTCTGCTGATTCTTTTTCTTTTTCATTTTTCTTCAAACAGAAAAGAAAAAGAAAAGCACAGGCTTAAAGGAAAAGATTTAGGGGAAAAAGAAAATATCCCCATGCTCCTTGATTTATGCCTTATTTAATAAAATTGGTTTGGACATTTTTAGAGGCAGAAAAATAAAAGGAGTTTGAATATTCTTCAAACTCTTGTCATTTTTGAACCCAACCAAATCAATTCCAAATAGGGTGAAATTAGGCAGAGAGGGTGTAGACATGGTGCAAGGTTTTTAGGAAAAGAAAGAACATTAATGAACTTGGCTAGGTGACTTGCAAAATTGATTGAAGAAGGGGAAGAAAAGAAGAGGAGGAAGAAGAAGTGATGGAAGAAGAAGAAGGGGTTTAGGGTTTAGCAAGCCAAGGCTAGAACCACACTCACATACACACATCAACAAGAGTAAACTAAGATGCCATGATGATGAAAGCAATGCATGGATGCAAAATAAAATAAATGACATGGCAATGCAAAAAATAAAATGAGCTCAAATGACAAGAACCCCCAAGGATAAGGACAAGGATCAAAATGAGAATGATTTATTGCCATTATAGGAAAGTATCATATATGGGGTGTTACAAACTCTCCTACACTATGAAAAAATCTCGTCCCGAGATCTAGGACTGGAAGAAGGAAGGGTACTCGGTGATCTTCTCGTTCCCACGTAGCTTCTCGGTCGGTATGGTGTGACCACTTCACTTTCAAGAACTTGATGCACTTGTTGTGGGTTTTGCGCTCAGTTTCTACAAGAATAGCAAGAGGGTGCTCACGATAAGACAAGTCTTGTTGAAGATCAATCTCCTCGAACGGAATGGTGCGTTCCGGTGTCTTCAAGCACTTGCGGAGTTGAGACACGTGAAACACATCATGAACATTTGCAAAGTTTGAGGGAAGCTCGAGTTGGTAGGCTAGATCGCCTCTTTTGCCAAGAATCTTGAAAGGGCCCATGTATCTAGGAGCAAGCTTACCTTTGATACCGAATCTCTGGGTGCCTTTCATAGGAGAAACACAGAGATAGACATGATCTCCAATGTCGAAAGCCAAGTCACGATGCTTGCCGTCATGGTAGCTCTTTTGACGCGATTGAGCGGCTTTGAGATTTTCACGTATGACTTTGCACATTTCTTCGGCTTCTGAGATCAAATCATTACCAAGAAGTTGACGTTCACCAGTCTCGGACCAATTGAGAGGGGTACGTCACTTTCTGCCATAGAGGATTTCAAAAGGAGCTTTGCCGGCACTTGCTTGGAAACTGTTATTGTAAGAGAATTCGGCAAACGAGAGACAATCTTCCCACTTCATACCGAAAGAGATGACACAAGCTCTGAGCATATCTTCGAGGATCTAGTTCACTCTTTCGACTTGACCACTAGTCTGAAGGTGAAACGTAGTGCTGAAGTGAATTTTTGTGCCCATGGCTGACTAAAAGGAGTCCCAGAACTTGGATGTGAACAAACTTCCACGGTCTGAGGAGATGACTTGAGGAATGCCATGCAAAGAAACAATTCTGGAGGTGTACAGCTCTGCCAGCTGAGCTGTGTTGATGGATTCTTTGACGGGAAGGAAATGAGCTACTTTAGTTAGCTTGTCAATCACTATGAAGATAACATCATTTCCCTTCTTGGACTTAGGAAACCCAGTGACGAAATCCATTTCAATGTGATCGAATTTCCACTCGGGAATAGGTAGAGGTTGAAGGAGACCGGCTGGACATTGATGCTCTGTCTTCACTCTTCTGCAGATATCACATTCATTCACGAATTGGGCAATCTCCCTTTTCATGCGGGTCCACCAATATGATTGCTTGAGGTCTTAGTACATCTTAGAACTTCCGGGATGAATCGAGAGGAGGGAGTCATGTGCTTCGTTCATTATGAGCTTCCTGAGATCACCCTTGGGAACCACAATTCTGTCCTCAAAGAATAAGGTGTCTTTCTCATCAACGCGATAGCACTTGTATTCGGGAGTACCCTTAGCAATACCATGTTTCACTTTCTGCACCATAGCATCACTGAGTTGGGCCTCACGGATCTGATCTTCCAAGGTAGGAGCAACTTGAAGGTTTGCAAGAAAGCCTTGCGGAACAACTTGGAGGTTGAGCTTCCTGAATGATTCACAAAGTTCAGGCTGGAACGGTTTGAGAAGGAGACTGTTGCAATACGCCTTTCTGCTCAAGGCATCTGCAATGACATTGGCCTTGCTAGGTGTGTACTCAATGCTTGGATCGTACTCTTGGATCATCTCAACCCAACGAGTCTGGCGAAGGTTAACGTTTGGCTGTGTGAAGATGTACTTCAAGCTCTTGTGATCGGTGAAGTTGTCCACTTTTCTGCCCAACAGAAGGTGTCTCCACGTGATCAAGGCATGTACAACTGCTGCTAGCTCGAGATCATGTGTCGGGTAATTCTTCTCATTTGGTTTCAACTGACGAGAAGTGTATGCCACAATCTTCTTGTCTTGCATGAGAACACCACCAAGACCTTGCAATGAAGCATCACAAAAGACTTCATAAGGCTTGGACTCATCCGGACGAGTAAAAACCGGAGCAGAAATGAGCTTCTCTTTGAGTGTTTTGAATGCCACATCACAATCAGGAGTCCAAGAGTACTTGACATTCTTCTGCAACAGGTTGGAGAGAGGCTTGGCAATCTTGGAGAAGTTCTCAACGAACCTTTTGCAATAGCTAGCGAGACCAAGGAAGCTTCGGAGTTGCTTGACATTCTGCGGGGGTTCCTAGTTGACAATAGCTTCAACTTTCTCCGGGTTCACAGAAATGCCCTCGGCAGAGATAATATGGCCAAGATATAAGACTATATCCAGCCGGAATTCACATTTACAGAACTTCGCATAGAACTTGTGTTCACGGAGCCTGTCCAAGACCAAACGGAGGTGCTTGGCATGGTCTTCTTCATTCTTGAAGAATACCAAGATGTCATCCACATAGACGAGAACAAATTCATTGGTGTAGGGGTTGAATATGAAGTGCATCATCCTTGAGAAGGTGGGTGGAGCATTAGCAAGGCCGAAAGACATGACCGTGTATTCATAAGAGCCAAAACTCGTTCTGAATGGGGTCTTGGGAATATCAACTCGTTTTGAATGGGGTCTTGGGAATATCCTCTTCACGGATACGGATCTGATGGTAACCCATCCGGAGATCGAGCTTCGAGAACACCTTTGCTCCTTTGAGCTGCTCGAACAATTCATTGGTATTGGGGAGCGGATACTTGTTCTTTATTGTCTTCTTGTTCAAAGGCTGGTAATCAACGCAAAGGCGTTCCGTGCCATCCTTCTTCTTGACAAATAGAACACCATAGCCCCAAGGAGAAGTACTAGGCCTGATTAGACCCATACGTTCTTGCTCATCGAGTTGTTTCTTTAGCTCCTTCAACTCATCAGGGGAAAGCTTGTACAGACGCCGACATGTTGGCTCGGTACCGGGCTCGAGTTCAATGACGAATTCAACTTGACGATGGGGAGGCATGCCTGGAAGCTCTTCAGGGAAAACATCTTCATATTCATTGACCACCGGAATCTGAGAAATGGCATTAATCTCGCCCTTGTCATTGAGAGAGAATAGCCTGATTGTGTTATCTCGAGAGGCGAAGATAATCACGTCTTTGTCAGGATGAGTAAGCTTGACTTCCTTATTTTCACAATCAATGTTTGCATCATTCTTGGAGAGCCAATCCATCCCAAGAATAAGATCAATGTCGGAGTTACCGAGAATAACCGGGGAAACTAGAAAACGGTAATCACCCATATGAATAGATACATCCTGAACATGCACCCGAGAGGACATTTGCAAACTAGGAGAAATAATGTTCAAAGGCTTTGGCAACACTTGAGTGACGAATTCATGCTTGGCAACAAATGGTCTTGAAATGAAAGAAAGCATTGCACCCGAATCAAACATACTTTTGCAGGATAGAGTTAACTGGAAGATTACCAAGTATCACATCTGAAGAATTCTCTGCTTGAGCTGCATTCATCAGACACTCTTGCAACCTTGGGATTGTGCTTGACAATAGCAGTGCTGACAGGTGGAGGAGGCGGAAGGCGCCTTGGATTGGGACACTTGTTTGCATAGTGACCCTTCTGGCCACACTTGTTGCAAATCACTTATGAGAGAGGCCGGTGATAAGGACCACTTGATCTTGAAGCCTGAAACTGAGGCTTGGACTGATTGCTTGGGTTAGGTGGGTGGGAGAAACCACGGCCACCTGAGTGCTTGTTGTTGTTTGGAGGACGGAGCACTGGAGGAGGCGGAAGCCAGAACTTCTGCTGCTTGGCAACCACTTGGGAAGAAGAGGAGGAGTGAACAGCATCTCTGATCCTCTTTTTGGAAGCTTCAATCTTGAGCTGAGCTGCCTCTTGCTTGAGAGCCATATTGTAGAATTGGTCAAATTCATCTGGCTCGAACAAGTTGAGAGCTAGTTTGAGTTCATCCTTTAGACCACCATGGAACTAATAAATCTTGCTCTTGGCATCTGGGATGTCTTGCTTGGCATAGCGGGCAAGATTCTGGAACTTGACATTGTATTGATAGATGGACATGGTGCCGTGCTTCAGGTTGCGGAATTGCTCACGCATGCCTTCAATGACACTGGTTGGAATGTGGTGAGAGCGGAAATCCTTGCAGAAGTCGGTCCACGAGATCTCACATCCACCTCTAGAATCTTTGTACTGTTGCCACCAATCAGCAGCTTGATCTTTGAGTTGGAAAGTGGCAAACTTGACATAATCCTCAGGTCTCATGTTACTGCATTCGAAGTGCTTTTTGATGTCTGTCATCCAGTCTTCAGCATCTAGCGGATCCACACAGTAACTGAACGACTTCGGTTGGTATGCTAGGAATTGGTTGAGAGTCGCAAAGTGAGGCTGATTGAACAGATTGCCTTGGCCTTGGCTCCCATGATTGCCTTGATTTGCTTGGTTAGCTTGAAAGTTCTGCATCATTTGCATAAGCATCTGGGTGTTCTGGTTGGTCGCTTGCATAATTGCTCTCCATGCCTCAGACGGAGGAGGAGGGGAAGGAGGACGTTCAGGAACACGCTCTTCTTCACCCTTTGGGTTAGCGTTGGGAACCTTCTTAGGAGCCATCCTGAATTTGATGACAACCATTAGCCATTGATGGAAAAAAATATAAGCTGAACCAACGGCTAGAAATTGCAACATAAGTCTTCACAAGAACATTCGAACAAAATGAACAAATGAATTCCACAGTTTAATGATAAAACAATCTTCTCGAGAAGCCACTTGGGAGAACAAAAGCTAAATAAAAAACAACAAGGAGCAGATAGAACAAATACATGATAGAAGCTTCGTCCCACATGTTCGTGCTGACAGCTCATGGAACGTGTTACAAAAGGGTGTTGCAATCCCCGGATCAGCATAGCCAAGATCCCTTTAATATGCAACTCCCAATTGGAACAATGCCCATAAAACCTCTTCACTCGATGTTGAACCCCGAACTTCATACCATGCACTCGTTGGAAGAATGCCTACGAGCTACTAGAAGAACCCACCTATTAATTTCCGAAGGTTTCCGGTTATGCAATCGGGTGTTGGGGATACAGGGGAAGCACCGCGCACTCAACTCTAATCCTACATCCAACTGTATCCATCCTTCAACACATAACCAGTCATCCTCGAAAACTGTTTACCTCGGACCTTTGAAACGCATCCGCTATACAAGCTGTGGCAATACTCCCGAACTATCCCACCAGTACTGGGTGACGTCGGGGTTATCTCACCACTAACCGCATAGAAGAGTTTTCGATGTCGGCCGTCTTAAGTATTCTAGAAACACTGCGATACATTTGTGACGACAACACCTCGGAGCTCAACTCCCCGGGACACTGCCACAACCCCTAAATGACAGGAGGCATCGAGAACAATGTTCTCGTCACAAAGATACCGGAACAATCCAACCAATACTCGCGTGATCCTAAAAAAATTAGTGAATTTTTTAGAGTAGAAGAGATAGAACAACGTCAGGAGTCCTCACCAGAGCGATGAAGGCATGAGGAGTAAAAAGAAATCCTACTCTCCGATATATATATAGGACTCAAAACATTTTTATGTGTGTGCCTAGACTCAACCGTCAACGATTCGATCAATCAAGGGGGCTCCTAGGTCGGAGAAGGCTCCGAATACCAACTTGTAATGCCCAGTATGTGACTATGTCTCCCACGTGCCGAGACACGACTTAAAGACATAAACACATACTAGAATGATCTCAAGTATGGTATCTTTGCACGACTCATGTAAAAGAGCGGATGAAAGTGTAAAAGAGTAGTTGGCTTACACTCGCCATGTCACACAATGTAATACATTAACATACATCATCCAAATAACATCAAAGTCCGACTATGGAGGAAAAGCCAAATGAAAGATACCATAAATAAAGCAACACAGGGTCCCGATCATCCTAGTAAGAGCCCTACGGATCCTCGGAATAAGACACGTAGTAACGTCCACGCTCTTCATCGAACTCCCAATACAGCTCTGAACCACCACCTGTGTAGTTCTCTACGGTACCTGCATCTGGTGTTGTGTAGAATCTGTGAGCCACAGATGACTCAGCAATCTCGTTCTCGGGTAGCAATACAATCAAAGCCTTAGGTGAGGAAAAAGGCTTAAAACAAGGTTGCAGCAGCACTAGCACTAGTTTATGAGTTTAGAGCAAGAAGAGAACAAGTGCCAACGATCGTCAAAGTTGATCAAGAAGTGATCCTAACTACTCACGATCAAACATAACCCCACCGTGTTCACTTCCCGAACCCCTTTGGAAAGAGATCGTCACGGTTACTCACGCAGGTAGTGTATTATGAACATGGTGTCAAGTTATCTACAACCGGATATTAACAAATAACCATCTGCCACATAACCGCGGGCACAGCTTTCGAAAGATCAAACCCTGCAGGGGTGTCCCAACTTAGCCCATCACAAGCTCACGATCTGCGGAGTCGCAACTCCAAGGTGGGAAGACCCGAGTATTCTCGGAATCCCGTGCTCAAGATATTCCGACAAACGTAAAACTAACCCAGCATGACCTCCTGGTGTGCCGACACCCTGATAGTAGCCGCGCGTATCTCGTCTCAGGCCATGACCGGATGAGCAATACATACAGCAACCGAAGATCCCAACGAACTGGGTGGCATCGCAAGTGGCTCTAGTTTGGACCAACACTCATGGGGAGCACTGGCCCGGGGGTTGTTAATTAAGTCCTCGGGATAGCTAGTCCCTATGCAATTTTTAGTTATTAGGCAAATGTAAAACCAATGTTGGGCCTTGCTGGAAAAGCTTTAGCACTAGGCGAGTTATCGAGGGGGGCCCATAAACCCCAACCGTGTTAGGGACACAAAATCAAGGAACATAACACCCGTTTAACGGTTCCTAGGGTGCCATGAGTGGAACAAAACACCAAGCAAGAGGCTTAGCCTTCCACCCATTACCAATATATAGATGATTTAGTTTAATAGTTCATATATTATTATATCCCAACAATAACTTCATCATGAAGCAAGAATCTTCAAGTCTTCACCTGCAACTAACAACGCTATAAGAGGGGCTGAGCAATGCTTACGTAGCCAAACAATGGTTTGCTAGGTGGGTGGTTAGAGAGTTTCATGGCAACAATAGGAAGGCTGACAAACAGACATAGGCATCGAGGCAATATCTAAAGAGCGAGATAACTAGCATAGGCAAAGATAGTAGTGATAGTTATGTGATCCAGTTATGTTATTATTGTTGAGAGAACTTGCACTAGTGAAAGTATGAACCCTAGGCCTTGTTTCCTATCATTGCAACACCGCTTATGCTCACTTTTACCTTTAGTTACCTTGCTGTTTTTATATTTTCAGATTACAAAAACCTATATCTACCATCCATATTGCACTTGTATCACCATCTCTTCGCTGAACCAGTGCACCTATACAATTTACCATTGTATTGGGTGTGTTGGGGACACAAGAGACTCTTTGTTATTTGGTTGCAGGGTTGTTTGAGAGAGACCATCTTCATCCTACGCCTCCCACGGATTGATAAACCTTAGGTCATCCACTTGAGGGAAATTTGCTACTGTCCTACAAACCTCTGCACTTGGAGGCCCAAAAACGTCTACAAGAAGAAGGTTGCGTAGTAGACATCAAGCTCTTTTCTGGCGCCGTTGCCGGGGAGGTTAGTGCTTGAAGGTATATCTTTAGATCTTGCAATCGAATCTTTTAGTTTCTTATTTTATCACTAGTTTATTTTATAAAAGAAAACTACAAAAAAATGGAATTGAGGTTACCTCATATGCTTCATCTTTTTAATATCTTTCGTGAAAATGATGGAAAGGAAAATTGTGCTCAAGTGTTAGAAGAAGAAATACATAGAATGCTTGGCATAAAATATGTGCATGATGAGCATGATTGCAATGTTGTTAGTATGAATTCTTTGAATACCAATGATGCTAATGATATGCAAAGCCACAAGCTTGGGGATGCTATGTTTGATGAAGATGAAATTTTCAATTCCCTAAGTTTTGATGAGCAAATTTATTATGATGAAAGCATGCCTCCTATTTATGATGATTATATTGATGAAAGTGGATTTAGAGAGGTCATGACTTTATTTAGTGATGAATCCACTATTTCGGAAGAGGTTCCAATTGATTATGAGAACAAAGTTGCTATCTATGATGATTATTGTGATGACTTGTATGCTATTAAGAATAATGATAACCATGAAACTTGTCATCACGATTTTAGTTTTCAATTGGATTATGCTTCACATGATAATTATTTTGTTGGGTTTGCTCCCACTACTATGAATGAGAAGAATTTTGCTTATGATGGGAGTAGTGAATTTTCTATGCTTGTAGATCATGAAAAGAATGCTTTATGTGTTGGTTATATTGTTGAATTCATTCATGATGCTACTGAAAATTATTATGAGAGAGGATCATATGCTTGTAGGAATTGCAATAATATCAAGTTTCCTCTCTATGTGCTTGAAGTTTTGAAGCTATGCTTGTTTTGCTTTCCTATGCTAGTTGATTTTTGTTCCCATATGTTGTTTGCTCACAAAATCCCTATGCATAGGAAGTGGGTTAGACTTAAATGTGCTAGTTATATTCTTCATGATGCTCTCTTTATGTTTCAATTCTTATCTTTTATATGAGCATCATTGAAATCATTGTACCTAGCTATGGGTGTTAAACGATAGCGCTTGTTGGGAGGCAACCCAACTTTATTTTAGTTCCTTTGTTTTTGATTCTATTTAGGAATAAATATTGCATCCAGCTTCTATTTAGATGTGGTTTTGTGTTTTAATTAGTGTTTGTGCCAAGTAGAACCTTTGGGAAGACTTGTGTGAAGTTTATGCGATCAAGTTGTAAAAAACAGAAACTTTAGCGCTCACGAGATTAGCTACCATTTTTTTACTGGAGAGTGCTATTTAGTTGTTTCTTTTTGAAGATGATTAATAGACAAATTCCTCGCGTCTACCAATTTATTTTAAAAAACTTAGAGTTACAGAAGTATTCGAAAGTTACAGATTGCTACACACAGTTCTGTTTTTGACAGATTCTGTTTTCTATGTGTTGTTTGCTTATTTTGATGAATCTATGAGTAGTATCGGAGGGCATGAACCATAGATAAGTTGGAATACAGTAGATATTACGCCAATGTGAATTTAGAATGAGTTCACAACAGTACCTAAGTGGTGGTTTTATTTTCTTATACTAACGGAGCTCGCGAGTTTTCTGTTGAGTTTTGTGTTGTGAAGTTTTCAAGTTTTGAGTATAGATTCGATGGACTGTGGAATAAGGAGTGGCAAGAGCCTATGCTTGGGGATGCCCAAGGCACCCCAAGGTAAAATTCAAGGACAACCAAGAGCCTAAGCTTGGGGATGCCCCGGGAAGGCATCCCCTCTTTCGTCTTCGTTCATCGATAACTTTACTCGATGTTATATTTTTATTCACCACATGATATGTGTTTTGCTTGGAGCGTCATTTTGTTTTATTTTGTTTTGATTGTTGTTTGAATAATATCCCAATATCTGATATTCTTAAATGTTAGAAAGTCTTCACATAGCTAAATGATTATTTGTCTACTCGTTGATCTTCACTTATACCTTTTGGAGTAGTTTGTCATTTGCTCTAGTGCTTCACTTATATCTTTTAGAGCACGGTTGTGGTTTTATTTTGAAGAAATATATGACCTCTCATGCTTCACTTATATCCTTTTGAGATTCTTTTAGAACAGCATGGTAATGTGCTTTGGTTATAAAACTAGTCTAATATGATAGGCATCCAAGATGGGTATAGTAAAAACTTTCACATAAAGTGCATTGAATGATAGGAGAAGTTTGATACTTGATGATTGTTTTGAGATATGAGGATGGTGATATTAGAGTCATGCTAGTGCAGTAATTATGAACCTGAGAAATACTTGTGTTAAAGTTTGTGATTCACGTAGCATGCATGTATGGTGAACCGCTATGTGGTGAAGTTAGAGCATGAGGTATTTATTGAGTGTCATCCTTTGTGTGGAGGTCGGGGGGCGCGCGATGGTTAACTCCTACCAACCTCCCCCCTAGGAGCATGTGTTGATTACCTTGTTTTGATGACTCATAAATTTTTGCAGTAAGTATATGAGTTCTTTATGACTAATGTTGAGTCCATGGATTATACGCACTCTCACCCTTCCACCATTGCTAGCCTCTCTTGTACCGCGCAAATCTCGCCGGTACCATACACCCACCATATACCTTCCTCAAAACAGCCACCATATCTACCTATCATGGCATTTCCATAGCCATTCCGAGATATATTGCCATGCAACTTTCCACCGTTTCGTTTGCTATGACATGCTTCATCATTGTCATATTGCATGCATGATCATGTAGTTGACATCGTATTTGTGGCTAGGCCACCATGCATAATTTTCATACATGTCACTCTTGATTCATTGCACATCTGGTACACCGCCGGAGGCATTCATATAGAGTCATACTTTGTTCTAGTATCGAGTTGTAATATCAAGTTGTAAATCAATACAAGTGTGATGATCATCATTATTAGAGCATTGTCCCAAAAAAGAAAAAGAAAAAAGAAGGAAAGGCCACAGAAAAAAGGCCCAAAAAAGGAAAAAAAAAGGGACAATTGCTACTATCTTTTTCCACACTTGTGCTTCAAAGTAGCACCATGATCTTCATGATAGAGAGTCTCTTGTTTTGTCACTTTCATATACTAGTGGGAATTTTCATTATAGAAATTGGCTTGTATATTCCAACGATGGGCTTTCTCAGATGTCCTAGGTCTTCGTGAGCATGCAAGTTGGATGCACACCCACTTAGTTTCTTTTGTTGAGCTTTCATAAATTTATAGCTCTAGTGCATTCGTTGCATGGCAATCCCTACTCACTCACATTGATATGTATTGATGGGCATCTCCATAGCCCATTGATACGCCTAGTCGATGTGAGACTATCTTCCTCCTTTTTGTCTTCTCCATGACCACCACTCTATTCCACCTATAGTGCTATATCCATGGCTCACGCTCATGTATTGCGTGAAAGTTGAAAGGTTTGAAAAAAATTGAGTATGAAAACAATTGCTTGGCTGAAACCGGGGTTGTGCATGATATGAATATTTTGTGTGATGAAGAGGGAGCATAGCCAGACTATATGATTTTGTAGGGATAACTTTCTTTGTCCATGTTATTTTGAGAAGACATGATTGCTTTGTTAGTATGCTTATTATTATTCTTATGTCAATATAGACTTTTATCTTGAATCTTTAGGATCTGAACATTCATGCCACAATAAAGAAAATTGCATTGATAATTATGTTAGGTAGCATTCCACATCAAAATTCTGTTTTTATCATTTACCTACTCGAGGACGAGCAAGAATTAAGCTTGGGATGCTTGATACGTCTCCAACGTATCTATAATTTTTGATTGTTCCATGCTATTATATTATCCTTCTAGGATGTTTTATGGCCTTTTATATACACTTTTATATGATTTTTGGGACTAACCTATTAACCTAGAGCCCAGTGCTAGTTTCTGTTTTTCCTTGTTTTTGAGTTTTACAGAAAAAGAATACCAAACGGATTCCAATTGACGTGCCAATTTTTGATGATTTTTTCTGGACCAAAAGAAGCCCCCGAAGTAAAAGAGTTGGGCCAGCAGAGCCACAGGCTGCCCACGAGGGTGGGGGCGCGCCCACCCCAAGTGGTGGCGCCCCCCTATCTCGTGGACAGCCCGGAGACCTCCCTGACTTGTGCCCTACGCCAAAAAATCCTATAAATACTGAAACCTCCGGAAAATAACCTAGATCGGGAGTTCCTTCGCCGAAAGCCTTTGTTGCCACCGAAAACCAATCTAGACCCGTTCTGGCACCCTGTCGGAGGGGGGGGGATCCCTCTCCGATGGCCATCTTCATCATCCCGGCGCTCTCCATGATGAGGGAGGAGTAGTTCACCCTCGGGGCTGAGGGTATGTATCAGTAGCTATGTGTTTGATCTCTCTCTCGTGTTCTTGAGATGGCACGATCTTTATGTATCGCGAGCTTTGCTATTATAGTTGGATCTTATGATTTTTCTCCCCCTCTACTCTCTTGTAATGGATTGAGTTTTCCCTTTGATGTTATCCTATCGGATTGAGTCTTTAAGGATTTGAGAACACTTGATGTATGTCTAGCGTGGGATACCCGTGGTGACAATGGGGTATTCTATTGATCCACTTGATGTATGTTTTGGTGATCAACTTGCGGGTTCCGTGACCTTGGGAATCTATGCATAGGGGTTTGCACACGTTTTCGTCTTGACTCTCCGGTAGATACTTTGGGGCACTCTTTGAAGTACTTTGTGTTGGTTGAATAGATGAATCTGAGATTGTGTGTTTCATATCGTATAATCATGCCCACGGATACTTGAGGTGACAATGGAGTATCTAGGTGACATTAGGGTTTTGGTTGATTTGTATCTTAAGGTGTTATTCTAGTACGAACTCTATGATAGATCGAATGGAAAGAATAGCTTCGTGTTATTTTATTACGGACTCTTGAATAGATCGATCAGAAAGATAACTTTGAGGTGGTTTCGTACCCTACCATAATCTCTTCGTTTGTTCTCCGCTATTAGTGACTGTGGAGTGACTCTTTGTTGCATGTTGAGGGATAGTTATGTGATCCAGTTATGTTATTATTGTTGAGAGAACTTGCACTAGTGAAAGTATGAACCCTAGGCCTTGTTTCCTATCATTGCAACACCGTTTATGCTCACTTTTACCTTTAGTTACCTTGTTGTTTCTATATTTTCATATTACAAAAACCTATATCTACCATCCATATTGCACTTGTATCACTATCTCTTCGTTGAACTAGTGCACCTATACAATTTACCAGTGTATTGGGTGTCTTGGGGATACAAGAGACTCTTTGTTATTTGGTTGCAGGGTTGTTTGAGAGAGACCATCTTCATCCTACGCCTCCCACAGATTGATAAACCTTAGATCATCCACTTGAGGGAAATTTGCTACTGTCCTACAAACCTCTGTACTTGGAGGCCCAACAACATCTACAAGAAGAAGGTTGCATAGTAGACATCACACGCCAAGATCGAGGATGCACACACCAAGATATTCCAGGCCACCTCGGACTCCAGCATGCAACCCATGTCTGAAAAGGCGGCGGTGGCCATGGAGCACCTGCTTCCTCATGAGGTCGCCGAGCGGGAGCTGAAGATGCAGGAGGCGGCAGAGATCGAGGAGCGCCAGGAGGAGGAGTTGCACGTGGCCGAGGTCGATGTACAGAAGAGTCTGTCCGTCGAGAAATCGGTGGTGGAGTACCAACGCGAGCTCTGGCGCATCCACTACTACGAGTACTACAGCCTTGAGGGCGACGTCGAGGACGAGGACGAGGACGAGGACGCGGTCGTCTTCAGCAGGGGGGACGCGGGCAACGGTAGCATGTCGCCAGGACAAGTCATCGACGTCCCATCTCACACCGGCTATTCATAGGCCGGCACGGCGGTGGATTTTTAATTATGCGTACTTAGGCTTTGTTTTTAATGCTGGTCTTTTGTTAGAGCAATGTTTAGGTCAACTGGCTCTGTATAATTACTAGAATTGCTCGATTCAGTAAGTGTGGTCTGTCTGCTGTATGCTCTTTTGTGTGCCCAAATTAGCAAGCGATGTTTAATTATGCAATGACGTACCCGGGGAAATTTCCACCAAAATTTGAATTATCAAACTCATCCCATGCGCGTAAAGCAGACGAATCGTTTGCGATGCACACAATCGTTCAAAGTGAATGGTCCGGCGGCACCGCACGCGTTCAAAGTGAATGTGCCCATGCCTTGAGACCAAAAATTGAATTATCAAACTCATCCCATGCACGTAAAGCAGAAGAATCGTTTGTGATGCACACAATCTTTCAAAGTGAATGGTCCGGTGGCACCGCGCGCAAAGTTTCCCTCCACATTTCCAAAATTTTGGCCTACCGCCAAAATATCTACCCCTGCCCCCCTTCCCCCCTTTTCTCCCCGACCACAAGTCACATTTCCCCTGTTTCCTCCTTCCTTCCTTCCTTGCTAAGCTATAGCCTCTTCCTCGCTCTCGCCGTCTCGCATCCTACCACTGGGGTCACCATGGTCTTCTTCAAAGACATCTCCAGCGGTTCCTCCACCGGTGACTACTCCTTCACCACCCGGGTATGCCTCTCTTCTCTCTCTCTCGGGCTATGGCTTGGAATGAAGGATTTTTACCCGGAGGTCGATTTGAGTCGTTTCTTCCTCTTGTAGCTCCCTAAGACCATCAGTGGAAACTAATGGAGCGGGGTGGCTGAAGATCTATCTACTCGTTGTCACCATCAATCTCCATGCGTGAAGCTACTTGCGTTTGATTCTATGGACACTGGGAGGAAGTTTCTGGCATGTGCAGAGAAGGTTAGACCCTCTTTCGTTGTTACAAATCATTTGTTAGGTGTGATTCAGACACTGTCATGGTCCCAACCCATTCATACCACACCTTCAACCAAACGCATCCTAAGATAGTGTCATAGTTTGTACCTAGTATCTTAAATTGTTGCCATCTCATCAATGGTGCCATTAGAAAATTATTTGGCACCGCTTCAGCAGTTTGTGCAGCCAACTTTGGTCCACACATCCGAGCAGCCAAGCAGTAAAATACTAAATCTTTATGGCACAAAGGAACTGGGCATCGAAGCAACTACGTGCTCCGGAGACCGGGTCCCTGGTTTTTTTCCGCTGCATCAGCTTGCAAGTTCAGGGCACCGGTGCGAGATGTAGCAACAGTTGTCTTTACACCAGTTTTGGCATACATAGTGGACGCCTTAGTGCTATTAGTTCTATGTTACTAAATTTGTGCATGCACACACCTGTTAGTATCAATTTGCTTTCATGCAAACACTGTCGCTATGCTGTTGCGGTTATATTTACCTTGCTCATAAAATGTTCAATTTGTTATTTATTGTACATGAGTAAGAACTTGTAGCGTCGTTGTAGTTAATTATAGCTTCTGATGTTCAAGAATTTGGTTGTTGTCTCGGTACCAATTATTTCATTTGCACATTGATCTTTTTGAGAAGATGTGTCATAATTAACATGTTTCTTCAGTTTTTCAAAATAAGTATTGGTGATTTTCTATGTTGCTATAAGCCCATTTCCCCTACAATTGTTACTGATCTAGTTTTAAATATTATAGGATGAATGGAAGTGTTCTTACTTGGAGTGGGTTGATCAAGAGTGGCCAGAGTCTTTGAAGATGTGCCTAACGAAGCTCTGGAGCATGTATGAGGAAGTGAACACACATAGGCTTAGAGAAAGTCTTGTCAACGTTGAAGCATATGTCAAGATGCGGGATAAAAAGTTGAAGGTGGAGAATGAGCTCAGATTTTTTAAATCAGACTTTGCTAAGATGGTGTTGGCGAAGGAGGAGGCACTTTCCCAATTGGCCCGTGCAAAACAGGTTCTTACTGAACTGAAAGTAGAGGTGGATAAGATGAGCCTGGATGATCTCAATTAGGGAAATGAATATATTGTTCTTATGAAGTTGAACTAGTTATGTGTTGTACTGTGTTGTTTTCATGTAGCTACCGTATTGTGATGTTATAATATATTTATGTGCCTGATATGAAATTGGCAAACAGCTGCTCGATATGAAATGTGAATTTGCGTAATACTGGGATTATTAATTGTAAACTAATAAACCTACTAAATGTGTCATGGACCTTTCCAAACGGTTCTAGAAGTAAAAGTGCTTGCGATGAATAGCCCAATGCCACACGGTTTTCTTCATCAAATTGTGTGTGATATAGTTGATAAAAGTAAACAGTTAACCAAGGAAGACCGTGTGTGATAGTTACACCTTTCACACACGAGCCTACACATAAAACTGTGTGGGATTTATGTTCGGACAGAAATGTTTTCCGTGGATTGACTGTGTGGGATGTACATAAGATAGAAAATGTATTCCTTGGATTGACTGTGTGTGATATACATACGAACGGAAATGTTTTTCTGGGATTCACCGTGTGGGATGTACATACCTACGGAAATGATTTTCTCGGATTACCGTGTGGGATGTACATACCTAAGGAAATGATTTTCTCGGATTACCGTGTGGGATGTACATACCTACAGAAATGATTGGGTTTCCATACCTCGCCCGATCGCACACGGCCCCAGCCTGGGTCCCAGGAGGGCCTATCCTCGACGACTTCTGGGTCGTGTGGGAAGGACACCCTATCGCACACACTCACTTGGCGATGGTTCCAAATGCCGTCGCGAAAAGGGGTAAAAAATTGTTTGTTTAGGACCGACGCGCACCAGCGTATATGTGGCATTCCCTTGCCGTTCTAAGCAAATTTGTATGTGCCATCTCTAATTTTCAAAATAAATTTCCCTTTTGTGTGCCCGTACCGCTCGCGAGGCGGTGAGGGGTGGCCAATATTTTCCATGCTAGATGTGTTATTCTCACGATGAGTGTTTATTCACTTGTCATTGCACGAGAGTAAGGCAAAGGTATTAGGGATGCCCAGTCCCGAAATGAAAAACAAATTTACTTTATG
Source organism: Secale cereale (assembly GCA_902687465.1). NCBI lineage: Eukaryota > Viridiplantae > Streptophyta > Magnoliopsida > Poales > Poaceae > Secale > Secale cereale. The sequence continues at coordinate 256,827,604 of LR738713.1, read as the reverse complement.
TTTTCAAATAATAAATTCCTTGAAAAGTGTTGGTATGTAAGGCAACCGTGGATTCGGCTAGCCATGGCTTGTCAAAGTTTGGTGGAAAAGGAATAAACTTTATTTTCTGTTTGGGAACCGCCTATGATATATCTAGCATGGAAAGTGTTGGGAACCTCAAGTCGTTCTCATTGGTGGGAAAAGTATACCTCCCAATTTTTTTATCTCTCAATTTAAGCTTTGAGCTCTTGCACCTCTACAAATCCCTACTTCCCTCTACGAGGGGCCTTTCTTTTACTTATGCATTTTTTTTAGAATTTGAGTCTACATCTTCTCTTACAAGCACCAACTAGGAAACACTATGATCGTACTTGAGCATTGGGTGTAACTAATATGCGAGTGTGTTTCATTAATGGATCAATGACTGAGCATGATGGGCTAGGGATAACTTGTTTTAGCATTGATATTTTGAAAGACATAGTTGCTTATTGATATGTTTGAGTATTTAAATCTCATGTCAAAACTAGACTATAGCTTTGAACCATATAAAAGTCCAAATGTCCATGCTATAAAGAAAAGAATATGATATGGCATGATAGGCAGCATTCCACATCAAAAATTCTGTTTTTATCACTTACCTTTTCGAGGACGAGAAGGAGTTAAGCTTGGGGATGTATACGTCTCCAACGTATCTATAATTTTTTATTATTCCATG
>LR738713.1:256701277-256826298 GCA_902687465.1 Secale cereale | reverse complement strand
CATGAAAGTTATTTGAGTCTTCTTTTGATCTCTTATATGCATGATTGCTTATAGCTTCGTATTTCTTCTCCGATATTGGGTTTTGTTTGGCCAACTTGATCTCTTTATCTTACCATGGGAAGAGGTGCTTTGTAGTGGGTTCAATCCTGCGGTGCTTGATCCTAGTGACAGAAGGGGAACTGACACGTATGTATCATTGCTACTAAGGATAAAACGATGGGGTCTATTTCTACATAAATAGATCTTGTCTACATCATGACATCACTCTTATTGCATTACTCCGTTTCTCCATGAACTTAATACACTAGATGCATGCTGGATAGCGGTCGATGTGTGGAGTAACAGTAGTAGATGCAGGCAGGAGTCGGTCTACTAATCATGGACGTGATGCCTATATAATGATCATTGTCTGGATATCGTCGTGATTATTTGAAGTTCTATCAATTGCCCAACAGTAATTGTTTTCCCACCGTTTGCTATATTCTCGAGAGAAGCCACTAGTGAAATCTACGGTCCCCAGGTCTCTTCCTCGTATTATTTGCCTTTGCGATCTATTTTTCCTTTGCTTTTATTTTCAGATCTATAACCAAAAACCCAAAAATACCTTGATGCAATTTATCTTAGTTACCGTCTGATCTATCAATATTTATATCTCTCTCACATTCGTTACCCAAAAGGGATTGGCAAGCCCTTTTACACGTCGGGTTGCGAGTATTTGTTATTTGTGTGCAGGTGTTGTTGACGTTGTGTTGCTTGGTTCTCCTACTGGTTCGATAACCTTGGTTTCATCATTGGGAGAAATACCTACCGCTGCTATACTGCATCATCCCTTCCTGTTTGGGAAAAACCGACGTAGCTTTAGCAGCCATCAGTGCATCAATATTAATTCTCTGAGAATCTTGTTCAATTCTTTTAGGATGACCTTGAGGATACAAGGGTTCCTTAGTCATTTTACCTCCTCTAGTCATTACTCTAACATCATGATCATTCATATTACTATTCATTTCATTAAGAAAATCCTTTTGTGACTTAGCAACTTGTTCTAACTGAGTTTTGACTTTGGAAGCATGTTTTCCTAAACCTTTAACATCATTAGCAATTCAAAACATCAAGTCACTCATCATGTAAGCATTAAATTTCAATTGTTTCATAACATATGCATTAGAATGTTCTTGCTTAACAATGTAATTATCAAATTCATCCAAGCATTGACTGGGAGATTTATTATAGGGAATATCTCCTTCATCAAATCTTATAAGAGAATTTACCTCAACTACCTATGTCGGGATGTCGATCCCATGTATTTCTATAATAGGTAGTAAATTCTTAACATATTTAGTTTTAATACATTTTTCCTTCATGGATTTCTTTTCCTCTTGCATATCTTTAGGACTGAGAGATAGAATACCCCTCTTCTTCGGAGTTGGTTTAGGTGATGGTTCAGGAATTGTCCAATCATTATCATTCCTCAATATATTATTCAATAATTCTTCAGCTTGTTCAATAGTTTGTTCCCTGAAAACACAACCAACATAACTATCTTGGTAGTCCTAGAAGCATAGGTTAGTCCATTACAGAAGATATCAAGTATTTCATTTTTCTTGAGAGGATGATCGGGCAAAGAATAAAGTAATTGGAGAAGCCTCCCCAAAGCTGGAGGGAGGTTCTATTCTTCAATTTGCAGAAAGTTAAATATTTCATGTAAGGCAGCTTGTTTCTTATGAGCGGGAAAATATTTTTTAGAGAAGTAATATAGCATATCCCGGGGACTACGCACACAACTAGGAGCAAGAGTATTAAACCATATCTTAGCATCATCCCTGAACCAAAAAGGAAACAACTTAAGAATATAGTAGTAGCGAATTTTTTCCTCATGAGCAAATAGGGTGGCTATATCATTGAATTTAGTAAGATGTGCCACAACAGTTTCAGATGCATAATAATGTAAAGGATCAAATTCAACCAAAGTAATTAACTTAGGATCGATAGAGAATTCAAAATAGTTATCAGTAACAAAGATAGATGAAATAGGAAACTTAGGATCAAATTTCATTCTTGCATTCAAAGATTTTTCGTTCAACTTACATCGTAATTTCTTAAGATCCTCCCTATCATTATGAGCAAGAAGTTCTCTAGTTATCTCGTCACCGACAACAAAATCTTTGGGTATCTTAGGTATTTCAATTCTAGGATAGTCGGGTCTAATAGGTGAATCACAATTTTCAATTTCTATAATTTCATGAGTTTCAGTATTCTCAAATTCTTTAGCTTTAGCAAGTTGTTCATCAAGAAATTCACCTAGTGGCACAGTATCGTCAAGCAAAGTACTAGCATTGTCAATAGCATCATTCATAGTAGAGGTAGCATGATAAATTACTTGCAACATATTAGAATTACAAGCATGTGGTGGCGTCGCAAGCCTACTCAATACAAGAAGTGAATCAAGTGTAGAGCTAGATGGCAGTTCCTTAACTCCCCTCATCTTAGAGAGAACGATCTTGGTTCTATCATCTTTTAGATTCTTTTGTCCTGCCCTCCTGTGGCAGTGGGGTCCAGAAGGAAACTAAGGGATATTAAGGCCTCCTTTTAATAGAGAACCAGAACAAAGCATTAACACACGGTGAATGCATGAACTCCTCAAACTACGGTACTCATCGCAAAGAATCCCAATTATTGTCATCTTCGGGTTTGCGGATCATCACACGTAATAGGTGCATATAACTTGCAAAATAGGATCAAGAACACAAGTATATTCATCAAAACATAAAGGGTTCATATCTGAAATCATGGCACTCGCGCCCTAGTGACAAGGATTGCGCATAGCAAAGTTATAGCAACATCAATCTGAGAACATAGTGGATACTAGGGATCAAGCCCTAACAAAACTAACTCGATTACATGACAAATCGCATTCAACCCATCATCGTCTAGCAAGCCTACGAAAGAATTACTCACTCCCGGTGGTGAGCGTCATGCAATTGCTGATGGAGGATGGTTAATGATGACGACGGTGTCGAATCCCCCTCTCCAGAGCCCCGAACGGACTCCAGATCAGCCTCCCCCCCCCCCCGGTGAAGAACAGGATGTGGAGGCGGCTTCATATCATAAAATGCGATGATTCGTTCTCTTATGGAGTTGGACTTAGGGTTGCGGGAGTTGCCAGGGGCCCACAAGCCTGCGAGGCGCGCCCTAGGGGGGATGGGAGCACCCCCTGGGCTTGTGGCGCCCTAGTGGCCCCCTCTAGTAATTTCCTTCGCCAATATTTTTTATATATTCTGAAATAATTCTCCGTAAATTTTCAGCTCAATCTGAGAACTTTTATTTCTGCACAAAACAACACCATGACAATTCTGCTGACAACAACGGCAGTCCGGGTTAGTTCCATTCAAATTATGCAAATTAGAGTCCACAACAAGAGAAAAAGTATTTGGAAAAGTAGATACATTTGGAACGTATCAACGCGCAACCGACTAGCCTAGCATATGACACGGTGGATGGCTTGGTCTCACTGGCCATGTAGCATTGGATGCAAGCCGGATAATATGGTCTTGGAAAGACCTAGTCGGATTTGACATAGTCAGATCCGATTCCAGATAAGGTCCGAGTTGGACAGACCCCGCTATGAGACGCATCGATAGGTCATTTGTGATTCTCTAGTACAACACGTGTTCTATGTCCTAAGACCTGAGCTGGCGCATATACTCGGGATGGTGATAGACATTCTTTGGACCAACCAACCGCTACTCGATAACTGGGTTGTTATAAAGGTAGGTTCCGGGCCTGTCCAGACCTATGATGCGAGACATGGTCGAGCAAGATGGGATTTGCCCCTCCGATCGAGAGGATATACTCCGGGCCCCTCGTGTGATCCAACCAAGATAAGCATGGCCATGCAACAAGGATTATGAGATAGTCTATTTAGTGGTCGGCATCACTTGAACGAGAAACAGGTCAGGCTAGCACAAGGATGGCAGACTCTCCCATAGCCCGACAACATATATCATGTGGCAAAGGGAACAGAAGTGTGACATGTTGTACAGGTTTGCCAACCGGTTTCATTGTCTACTTGGCAGGTTGGCACGCCTTGCTAGAGGCTGCTACCAGCTGAGCAGATCGGAGGTGATCCAACATGCAACCAAGCCGACTTGAACCTAAGGGGTCGTGTTCTTAAGGGAAGGAACCGGTGAGGCCGGATCCGGCTCCACGAGTCAGAGGTGATCCAACTTAGACTTGGATCCAGGCTGAAAAGAATTTGGGCTTTAGGATCCGTACAAGGCGCAAATGTTGAGCCAGCAACGGACGCATATATATAGTAGACATGCGGCACACTCATTCAGTTGATCGCTTCGACACCGTCATGAGGGCTTTGCATGTGTTGCAACTAAGCCCGGCCCTAAGAGGGCGGGAGGGGCGGTAGCCCTAGGCCTCCAAAATCTAAGGGGCCTCAACCTAGGCTTGTGTTGGCTGGTCCAACCTCGGCCTGTGCTAGCGACGCGATTGATACTCGGAGAGCCAGAGATTGCTCTATTCTAGCGAACACAATGGATTCATTCCCGCAACATGAGATCTGATGAGATCGCACCATATCACTATGAACCCTAGCTTTTAGCCTATGTCACCACACCAATCGTGTACTTCGATTCATGGAACAAATTTGTTAATCGTCTGCTTGGTCCAACTAATCCTTGCCGAACAATTTGTACGCGACAACCCCCTCTTTTCTTCCCGATTCCCCTCTCATCCACCCATCCATGGTTTCTAATCTATTTTATGTTGTCTATGTGGACACGTTACGTGATGAAGTATCAAGAAAGAAATATGTAGAGCACCAGCAAAACCGAAGAAAGGATGGGAAAGGAGGCAACAATATCTATTCTATTATGAATTTAAATTAGGAAGGAAAAACACTAAGCCATGCTGTATAGTTCTGAAGAATGTGTAAGGTATGTTTGGATCTTTTCCCTGGTATATAATTGAATTACACTCGCTTGAAAATAATAGTACTGGAGTAATTGTTTTCCCTAGAGTAATTGTTTTCCAATCTAATCTTCATTGTTGGCTTTCCAGGAAAAAGATAGTCGTCCTTGAGGATCCACTGTGAATGTGTGTGTGCTGCCATCCGATATGGAGATTTTCCATCTCCGGCCACTACACGGCCACAACAAGAGGCGGGAGGCTGAGTCGCCAAGAAGATACCTCACATACACACTGCGTCCACCGGCCGCCATGACAATATGACTACAAAAAGGTGTGTTTTCTTTTTTATATGAACTAGTAAGCGTGCATGTGCAACGCACGTCTCAATTAAAAAAATCATATAGGTACAATATTTTGAATTCATACTCTAAGATGACCCCTTCTCTACAAAAAAAAGCAGAATTGTGAACCCATTAATTATCTTTTGAGGATGCCATGAGAATTTCAAGGAGCACACGAAAAAACATAATTGTATAAAAGAATGCCACAAAACAATAACAATTGATTGGATGAAGAACTTCTCCACAGTATGGTCATAAGCCTATTTAGTCTATTGTATAGTCAAAATAGAATCAAATATCAAAATGTTTATTTTCTTTGGTGAACTTCAAAGGAACATATATTGTTCATGTGAACATGGTCTCAATGCAAAGTTTGAAGAAAGATACCCAAAAAATAGCAATCCCGGAAGAACTGAATTAGTTTCCTTCTTGGATTTGGGCCGCTTGTTATGTTCAGAATTTGAAGGCTCGTTGACAAGACCGCCGGAAAGCTGCCCACTTGGAAGGCGCACCTCATGAACAAGGCTGGACGCCTCGCCTTTGTCAAGTCCGTGCTTAGTGAAATTCCCCTACACCAGCTCCTGGTGCTTGCGCCGCCGAAGAAAGTCCTCAAACTCCTTGAGAAGATCCAGAGAGGATTCCTCTGGGCCGGCCGGGCCGATGCTCAAGGCGGCAACTGCCACGTGAATTGGCGCCGCGTCTGCCGCCCTACCAGTCTGGGCGGCCTTGGCATCCACGACCTGGAGCGCACGGGCCTCGCCTTGCGCACCAGATGGCTCTGGTTTGCACGCACTGATGGAAACAGAGCATGGACCGGCCTCGATCTCCAGTTCTCAAATGATGAACGTGCATTCTTCTTCGCGTCCACCTACATGATCCTGGGCGACGGTTCGCGGGCATTGTTTTGGGAAGACCGTTGGATCAACGGACGACCCATCTCCGAGATCACTCCTCAGCGGTACGCCCTCATCCCCAAGCGCAACCGCAAAAGCAGAACGGTGGCCGACGGTCTTCAGGCGCACCAGTGGGCTTCAGACATTCATGGCACCCTTGGCATCCAGGAGATTGGCCAATACTTGCTAACCTGGAGATCCATCGAACACACCACCCTCTCTGCTGAACCGGATCAACTACAATGGAGGTGGAATGCTTCAGGCACTTACACTGCCCAGTCCGCATACCTCGCCACCTTCCACGGCTCCACATCCTGCCCGGACTGGAAGCTTACCTGGAAGGGCTGGCCCCCCCGCGCGTGAAGTTCTTCCACTGGCTTGCTAGCTTGGGACGCTACTGGACAGCCGATCGTCTCGCCCGCCACGGATTGCCGCACCCTCCCCGCTGCCAGCTTTGTGATCAGATGCCGGAGTCGATGAACCACCTGATCCTGGACTGCCCCTTCACCAAACAGGTTTGGCATGACGTCCTATCTTGGCTGCGCCTACCATGCAGCGCGCCGCATGGGGAAGACTCCCTGTCCACCTGGTGGCGAACAGCGCAGCAGGCCACGCCCAAGCTGATGCATAAAGGGCTCACAACCGCAACGCTGCTGATCCCTTGGATGACCTGGAAACACCGCAACGATTGCATTTTCAATGCTGCAACCCCATCGACTAGTGTCTTGGTAGCAAGGATCAAAGATGAAGCTGTGCTTTGGGCAACCGCGGGTGCTCGAGGCCTGCGGGTCATCCTCCCACAGACCTGGGACGTCCACTGATGTTATTTTTGTGTTCCACCTGTACCGACGCCTCCTAAGAGGATGTATCAAACTATCTCTCTTTTCAATATAATGAAATGCAAAAGCTTTTTGCGTTTTCTCGAAAAAATAATTTGAAGGCTCGACAGCGGCGGCAAAGCCACTATAAGGAAATTGGCATGAGCAGATTAATAATCACTATTTTGAGAAGTTAACAAAGACTAAAAAGAATAAACACAAAAATTAGGATGACCAAAGCCACACAAAGACCTCCTTACTAAGATGAATATACCCTCGAGAGAAAAAAGCATACTAAATTAGTAATGGATACACAAGTTTAAAGGCTAAAATGAAGGGAATGCCTAATGTCATGGCACTTTTAGTTATTAATGTGCATATCCAACAGTAAGCATGATCTGATGAAAGAAGCGAAGATTCAAAGTCATCACCTGATATAAAATGTGCTGAAAAATAACATTTCAGTAACTATTCAACAGTAAGCATGACACACCTTATTAGAGCTAAGCTAGTAAATTTAAGAAGAAAGATGGCGCTAAGCTATCTAGAAAAATCATACCAGCACTTGGAAAGGAGACAATTGCAGAAGCAATTGCATAAGAGATGATGCACTAATCTCTTCGGAAGCTTTCTTGCCTATTCACACTTTCTTGACTTCAGCATAGAACACATCGGGGTTTAACAGTCCGGCCGGTGTAGACGATCTTCCATGTGATGTCAGTGTAAAATAATTATGTGGCCATCAAGTCTCTATCCCAGGTTATTTAAACTCTCAAATGATTAAAGTTTGCAACGTGCAATTCAACTTAGGTTCTAAATTACTTTTTACTCAAAGATCTATTGTCTACTAATCTCTCTCTATCTTATGGCTGAGATTAACATAGATACATAAAGCAACATCAACTCAAATTTTAGTCTGCATTGGACATCACCAAACAATTTCCAGCAAGATTTTTGCAACGTGCAATTCAACAAAGGTTCTAAATTACTTTTTACTCAAAGATCTATTGTCTACTAATCTCTCTCTATCTTATTTACACTCTCAAATGATGAAAGTTTGCAGCGTGCAATTCAACAAAGGTTCTAAATTACTTTTTACTCAAAGATCTATTGTCTATTAATCTCTCTCTATCTTATGGCTGAGATTAACTTAGTTACATAAAGCAACATCAACTCAAATTTAAGTCTGCACTGGGCATCGCCAAACAATTTCTAGCAAGATTTTTCTCAAGACCATATATGACTTCCATTTGTCTGGGAATAATGTAGGTAAATCTATACAAAGAGCACACACATATACATACATACCTGGTAATCTCCAAACGCTTTTGACTTGAAACCAGCGTCAAAGTGTATGAGGTAGAACTCCTATATATGGATGAACTTCTTATCAAAGCCCAGTTGCAAAACTTGACTGCAAAAAAAGGAAGTGATAAGAAATTAATACTAATTGAGCAACCAACTGGAACATATATGTATACGGTCGTCACAACAGTATTCTCCCTATAGTGAGTGACAAGTGATACTTACTCTTTGTTGGCCATGACTTAAACAAAAGTGATACTTACTCTTACCGCCAGTTGCACCTCCATCACGCCGCTGCTCGTCCGCCCTTGCCGTGAAGCCGCTGCAAATAAGCTCACAGGGTTTAAATACAATATTTTTTTATAGAGAAAAATCATGAGCTTGCATGGGCATGTGAGACTTATAACCGACTCGTTCATAGGAGTCTAAAAGCATGGTCTCAACTCCTTCACCAAGTTAATAACTTTCTGGTGCAAGACATGGTCTCCATGTGACATATTAGCCAAGCCACATTGATGTCATCCTCGGCAACATTCTAGATAATGTCCCTCATGTTAGTTGAGGGACCAACTGTCCACATAATCCTCATTTGTGCCTCACATTTGGTTTAGACCACCACATACACATTGGCTGTTGTTATTATTTGATAAGTAAAAAGTTCTCGTCTTCCTGTCAAGAAGTGTTCTTAAAATAATTTCACAATTAGAGATACATGATCAAGTTACACTTACAGTACTAAGAAGGCAGCACGAATTAATACCAAAGGCATTTGATTAAACTACAGTTCACTTGAAGAACAGGATCACAAGCAACTAAGTGGGTTATATTTTCATCATGTGCACGGACCAAGAAAATAGCTGTAGGTGTTCAATTCAAACATATACTCAGACATACAATAAGTACTACTACAAAAAATAGGTTCCTGGTAAGCTGAGATGGCCATACATGTAAGAACTGTACCAAACCAACCTGGGTATTGTTTAAAAACAATTGGTAGGTGCTCCCACCATAGAGCACAGATCATAACTTATAATTCAGAGGTACGTGTATGCTTTTAGTGGGCACATCGCTGCTATAAGAGGAATGACCTTGAGATTGTGGAAATCGTCGTCGGTCCAGATGGAGATCTTGCTCGGCATGTGGCTCTCGTCCATATTGAAATCCATGTAGAGAATAACAAGCTCACCCTAATAACAAAATCAGAATAGAAAAAGGATCATACACATTGAAGATTAAATTTGTGTTTCGAATGGATGCCCTCACCTAGCTCGCTCTTGTCGACCGACTTCGCCTGCGATGCACATATATAGATACATGTGGCATGAAGAAATCGGGCCCACATTTAACCAAACTAATCAAGTTAGAATATCTGAAATTAGAAAATAGACGTGTGTTGTTGATTCAGATCCTTGTGTCCGCTTGGCCAGAGAAATCCAACGCCGTGGCCGAGCCCGATGTGCCCCGTGTGGCCGTCGCTGCTCGACGAAGGAGAGAGACACCGCCGCCGCCTCTGAGGCAGGTCGATCCCGATGCCAAGGTCGGTCCTGAGAATTTGGGGGCCCGGGGCGAAACTGAAATCCGAGGCCCCTTAGTACAAATACCGAAATAATAACCATTTTTTGAGCGGCGATACATTGGTGCCGCTCGTTTAGGCGAAAGGATGGCAAGCATCTAGCGAATCATTTATGCACCAAGCATCAATACAGACCATCTAGAGTGTGCATGAGTTGCCGCATTAAAATATTTGATATGTATACATGAATTATTATCAATAAACACTTAAAAGTGCATCAAGAAAATATTCATATCAAGAAAACTTACCTTCTGTAAAGACATCATCATGGTGGTTGGTGAACACGGTGCATATGTCTGGTCTCCTCTTGGCGACTCGGCATCTCGCTTGTCGGCGTGGCTCCTCTTGGCGATCGACATCTCGGTTTTCGGCGTGGCCACATGGTCATGAATTGATTTCTTACACGTCCTGAGAGTTGGTACCTTTTTTTGAGGAAAAAGAATGGTCATGAATTGATTGCTTACCTATTTTATTCGTTCGGCGAATGTAATTCGTAAATTTTGTGGTTAAAGATTAAAGTACCTTACACATCCTTCAGAATTCAATCAAATGTATATGTATCCAACTTAGTTGTAACATTCCCGAATAAAATCCAGAACAACAACCAAATAATGTTGAATCCTGCCCCATTCATTGTTTGGTTTTGCTGCTGCTCAACATGAGCCTTTCTTGAAACTTCATTATCAGTATATGGTCACGATTGACTCATGAGAGCAAAAACGATCTTAAGCTTTTCCATCTTTATCACATAAAGAGTATATATATGGTCAACAGATAATAAACTGTAGATCACGGGTAGGAGGAATCAAGCCATCAGGATGGGTATGCGTGTGGGGATCGGGAAGGAAGAAGGGGTTTGTTGCATACTAATTAATCTGCGTGCAAGAGATGCACGAACCGTTGATGAACTTCCCTTGGATAGAAGTGCATCATCGGCGGGGCGGGCCAGAAGCTCTTCCAGGGTTTCCGCGGAGGAATCCCAAATCCTCCACTACGTAGCTGGAATAGATCGATCTCTGAGTTGCGTACGCATTGCCTGGGTTCAGACTTTGGGCAGTTGACGAAGCACAGGCCCAGGTGGTCGCCCCTCTTGTCCCTCCTCGGGGTCGGGCCTGCCCGATGCCTCCCGCGGCACCACCGCTCGACAGAGGAGAGAAACCTCGCGCCCGACAATGAAGGCCGAGCCCGCTACGTCTCATGCCGCCGCCACTGCTTGAGGGAGGAGAGGACCCCGACAGCGTCATGTGGCGGCAGCGAAGATGAGAGACAAGGGAGGGGGAGTGGAGAACGACGGATGCGGGAGCAAATGAAAGGAAGGGAGGGCGACGTGGGCTCTCCTTTTCGTGTTGGTTCGGTGGATGTGGGAGGATGTGGGTTTGGCGGAGTAATCGTCCGCCAGGGAAAATTGGTAAGCGTACTCTTCTATGACGGTTAGTGTAATCTGAATGGCTAGATGAAATTAAGTGATTTTGATCGTGAGGCTGTAATTGGACGGGGATGTTACGTATAGGTTAAGCTGGGTGAGTTTAGATATGAATATGTTTGCTTGTTTAAGAGTAGTAGTAGAGATGTTTTAATGCACATGAAGTGTTCATTGATAATATTTCATGTGTACATACTGGAATCTATAATGCGCTAACGTGTCGAACCTTGGTGCATACATGCTTTCAAGATGGTAGCATGGTCGTCATGCACTCACCCCTAACGTGTGAAGTCTCATTGTGTATTTCAGTTCAATTATTAGTTATTATTTTGGTATTCGTATTAGGGGCCTCGGACCCCAGTTTTGCCCCGGGCCTCCAAAATCTTAGGACGGACTTGGTTGCAACTAGTCACCTCCACTCGCCGCCGACTGTGTGATATGTCTCCAACGTATCTATATTTTTTATTGTTCCATGATATTATCTTATCAATCTATGCACCTTCAAGCAATTATATATAATTTTTGGACTAACCTACTAACTAAGTGCCCAGTGTGAGTTGCTATTTTTTGCTTGGTTTTGGTTTCGCAGAATATCAGTACCAAATCAAGTCCAAATGCCACGTAACTTTTTGGAGATTTTTTTCTAGCAATAAGAGACCCTGGAAGCTTCGGGAGGGGATGAGAAAATGGATCAGTGGCCCATGAGGCACCAGGGCACGCCCTGGGGGGTAGGGCGCACCCTGGTGGCTTGTGGGACCCACGTGGCTTCGTTTGACCTAAATCTACCTTTATAAATTCTATAAAATCGTGAAACCAACATAGGAGTCCACAAAATACCGTTTCCACTGCTGCAAGTTCCATAACAATGAGATCCCATCCGGAGGCCCTTTCCGGCACTTTCCCGGAGGGGGATTCGATCACAGAGGGGCTCTACATCATCCTTGTTCCCCTTCCAATTATGCGTGAGTAGTTTACCACAAACCTATGGGTCCATAGTTAGTAGCTACATGGCTTATTCTCTCTATTTGATCTTCAATACAACGTCCTCCTCGATGTTCTTGGAGTTCTATTTGATGTAATGACTTTTTGCCGTGTGTTAGTTGGGATCCGATGAATTTTGAGTTTACGACCAAATCTATAAATGAATATTATTTGAGTTTTCTCTGAACTCTTTTATGCATGATTAATATAGCCTCATATGTCTTCTTCGATTTATTGGTTTGATTTGGCGAACTAGATTGATTTATCTTGCAATGGGAAGAGGTTATTTGTAATGGTTTAGATCTTACGGTGCTCAATACCAATGACAGAAAGGGACATGGCGTGTATGTATCATTGCTATTAAGGGTAAAAGGATGGGGTTTATTCATATTTGAGTTTATCTTTTCTACATCGTGTCATTTTGCTTAAAGCGTTACTCCGTTTTTCATGAACTTAATATACTAGATGCATGCTGGATAGCGGTCCATGTGTGGAGTAACAGTAGTAGATACAGGCAGTAGTCGGTCTAGTTATCTCGGACGTGATGCCTATGTATGATCATTGCCTTGGATATCGTCATAATTATTTGCTTTTCAATCAATTTCCCAACGGTAATTTGTTCACCCATCGTACGCTATTTTCAAGAGAGAAGCCTCTAGTAAAAACTATTACCCCCGGTCTATATTTTATCATACATTAAAACCAAAAATGCATTTATGTGTTTTTACTTTATTTATTTTATTTTGTATTTTTGTCTGGTCTATCTATCAAACACGTACCATACAATTTAATCTTGTTCGTAACTGTCAAGGGATTGACAACCCCTTATTCGCGTTGGATTGCAAATATTTGTTGTTTGTGTGCATGTTTTGTTAATGAGGTGTTGCTTGGTTCTCCTACTGGATTGATAACCTTGGTTCTTAATTGAGGGAAATATTTATCTCTACTGTACTGTATCATCCTCTCCTCTTCGAGGAAATCCCAACACAGCTCACAAGTAGCATGGTGTGATCAGACCTTGCAGTTTGTCGCACGGTGTTCCTCCTGCACATGCGGATATCATTAGAGGTTGTGCCCTTATGCCGCTCCAAAGGACCTATTTGTGGGATACGGTGATCAACTATTCATGGGAGATCGGTGAGGAGGAGATGACTGCGGAGCCGCGCTGCCCCAACTCCTCTTCTACTGCACGGCACTGTGCGTCTAGTGCTAGACATCAATGATCCATCTCTCATAGCATGTTCCTGGTTGATCTGTGTGTATGGAAAAATTTATATTGCAGTTGATGCATCTAGCGTCGAGCCCAACAATAAAATCCTTCCCGACACTATTGAGGAAAATCCTCATATTACGTTGCCAATTTTAAAGTTTCAACCAGATAGTTTACAACTATTCAAGGAAGGTGGAAACACGAGTTAATTTCTATAACTATAATGCAAATTACACTTGGACAATCTTTACTCACTAATTGAATAGAGAAATATATTTTTAATTCTATAGAGCGCTTCCACTCAAATCAATATCTCTCATAATTGATTGTGAATGACTCAAGATCCATACTTCAATTCATCGCCATAGAATCATCATCTCAAGGCGGGAATTTCAAGTGGTAGGCCAACTTGCTGATCACATCTCTATGTGACTCTTATTCATCTTTCGATGTATGTGTTCCAAGCTCAAGATGATCTTGCCCGAACAACAAGACAACCATGTTATCTCAAAGTGAATTATGACCATCACCTACATCATACTCTCAATTCGTTTGTACCCATGCAACCATGAGATACCTCGAAAGGATAGATATTTCAGTCGGCGTTACACTTGGGAGAATACTAACTACTTGATATTATTAAGTGAGAGATCACCATAACAAAAGCAACTACCACGCAATCAAAAGGGTGGAAATATAAGAGATAAACATATCATACAATTCATAATAGCATGATATGGTATAGTCATTTTTGCTAGAGAAGTCTTCATTATCTTCATGAAAGTTCAGCCAAAAACTTTCTCATGGCAGCAGTTTCGAAAACTACTGCCATGGCAGAACATTTATTTTTCCTTTTTCTCCATCTTCATGTCTTGCATCAATGTCCACCTTTGCTAAGCTTGCCACCACCTTGTTGATGCATCAATTAATGAAATTCTATCTCTAGAGCTAATAAAATTGATGCATTACATTGAGGTTTGACACGCATGTCAATAAAGTGACAATCATATGGCTCCAGCCATCATGCAGAATCACGACTTGCAGGTCACGCTAATAAATTTACATTATATAATCATCTCATACAACATCTCATTAAATGTGTCGAAGACTATACCACATCACATGCACATCCTGCAAAACCAAGTCAAACGCCTCTAATGGGTTCATACAAGATTTTATTTTACGTGGCTTCTAAGGTTTCAGTCAAACCACAGCTACCAACGTTCATCATTAAGTAGGATTATTCAAGTCACTAGATTAACTTTGCGGGGCATATGAAACACGCGTAAAAAATCTCGAGCCCCATACTCAACTTTGTCATACGCAAGAACTCTATGCAGATAACATATGCATTGTCCTTTAGTCTATGAAATATCCATCTTTCTTACCATAGTGGAACTCAAAGAATTGAACAACTTCATTGATCTGTCGACCATCATACTCAAGAGTAGCATGGAATTGTCGCGGATTGCGAGAACTTTGTAGAAGATTCCAACATGCCATCATGCCAGAACAACACAAATTCAAGGGAAGCAACAAAAACATCAGGTAATAGATTTCATCTACTACCCGCACAAATAACTTTTAGCGGTAGATCTCGTCTACTACAAAATTATATTGCGCAACACCCATTCATCTCATGTATTCTAGATCATAACCTACATCTACACATAGCACGACTCTTGATGCCACTATAGGGTAACGCAACAGAAAACAAAAAAATTAGTACTACGAGCACGCCCATAACCACTATGAAGATGCATACAAGGTTTGATCAGATCATTACTGACTTGGAGCGCAACAGAAGGAGAGTCAATGGAGATCATGCAGATCCCCATAACTAGTATTTTCCAACCTCCCAAGCACGAGATGTTCTCCCTTGGACAACCCTTTGGGAGGCGCTTGGACAAAACTTCGGACAGTCCCTCGGACAGCCCCTCGGGAGGCTCTCAGACAGAGCCTTGCACAGAAACTCGGTGTATCCCTTGAACTAAGATAGAAACAACTACCTCTCTACCGTATTGTGCACGTCCGGTGTCAACTATCCAACAGGGCTTCGCCGTCTAGGACTAGGCCCTACCGAAGACTAGACAACCTTTCGGCGTATGAAACTATTTCATGGGGAGACGGATAAAAAGCCAGATCATTGCATGACATGTGTTGAGAGAGAACTTTGGATCAAATGGAGAGCTCTCTCCACCTCTATTTATAGTGGGAGCAAGGGGTAGAGGCTAGGGGAGAAAGACCAAAAATACCTTGGATATTTTCCACCCAAAAGCCACCAAAAGTGGGGGATGCCCCTTGGGTGCCCCCACACCATGGAAGGTTTGGGGTGCCTCATGGGGGGCCCCACCTCCCCAAAACATGATCCACAACTTTAGGTACAAAGCCCCAAAAGGTGGCTTTTAAAAAAAGGCATCAACATGGCAATATTGTTGCCTACATCATCCCACAATATGTGTGATCTTGTCCCCTCAGACTGGGACAAGATTTTTCAGCGACCATTTAATCTAAAAAAATCCAAAAGGTCCAAAAAAATTGTACGCGTTCGAAATATTTTTGGTATGATGATTTGTCTATGATTTTTTTTGTTTTTTCACTCTCAAACTTTTCTGTTGTCTCCAAAACTTTTTCAGTAACAGTATCTCGGACTCCCCATCTATTACTTAGCAGATAGATGACCCTTAAGTGTGTAACCCTGTAGGTTAGGTGAAGTATATACATGACCGAAACTCTTTCCGATCAATGATAAATAGCAGAACCATGGACATCCATATTGATCCCCATACCCACACGGATGTATATTCGAGCGAGCCTGTAATTACAAAAACGTATTCCTGTTGCTTAACAATATGTTAGAAATACCTGAGGTGAGATTTAATGGCATCCTCATGAATCAACAATTTGTTCACTATGCCAGTTTCCTCGTTACCTGCTTTGTTCTTTTTCTCATTCTCGCGTTCCGGCATCCCCGTGATCAAATCATGCTATGTCTAGCCAAACGATGATGGATACTATAACGCCAAGAGAGCCCAGAGAATATATCTCCATCCTCAGAGGAGCATATCCCAATCTTTAACTATCAATTCCCATGTCATACTTTTCAACCCGAAAGTTGTCGTAGTAGCCACCCTGTTGTCGATGACGTTTAACAAACCCCAAAGACCCAAAGTTCATGAAGCAAGAATGAAGGAAGTCGATACTCTCATGGTCTAAGGAATTATGCAAACACTATCTTTGTTTATGCTATTAATCATTAAATTGTGATGAATGTATCTCATAGCATAACATCAATTTGGGTCGATTCAACACGAGTGGTCTTCTAACATTGTGTCCTAAAAACCGCTGGATGATGACCCACAAGTGTAGGGTATCTATCGTAGTCCTTTCGATAAGTAAGAGTGTCGAACCCAACGAGGAGCAGAAGGAAATGATAGGCAGTTTTCAGTAAGGTATTTTCTGCAAGCACTGAAATTATAGGTAACAGATAGTTTTGTGATAAGGTAATTGGTAGCAAGTGACAAACGGTAAAAGTAAATAAGGTGCAGCAAGGTGGCCCAATCCTTTTTGTAGCAAAGGACAAGCCTGGAAAAACTCTTATATAAGGTAAAGCGCTCCCGAGGACACATGGGAATTATCGTCAAGCTAGTTTTCATCACGGTCGTCTGATTCGCGTTCGGTACTTTGATAATTTGGTATGTGGGTGGACCGGTGCTTGGGTGCTGCCCTTACTTGGACAAGCCTCCCACTTATGATTAACCTCTAATGCAAGCATCCGCAACTACAAAAGAAGTATTAAGGTAAACCTAACCATAGCCTGAAACATATGGATCCAAATCAGCCCCTTACGAAGCAACGCATAAACTAGGGTTTAAGCTTCTGTCACTCTAGCAACCCATCATCTACTTATTACTTCCCAATGCCTTCCCCTAGGACCAAATAATGGTGAAGTGTCATGTAGTCGACGTTCAGATGACACCACTAGAGGAGAGACAACATACATCTCATCAAAATATCGAACGAAGACCAAATTCACATGACTACTAATAACAAGACTTCTCCCATGTCCTCAAGAACAAAAGTAACTACTCACAAGACATAATATTGTTCATGATATGAGGGGTATTAATATGCATAATGGATCTGAACATATGATCTTCCACCAAATAAACCAACTAGCATCAACTACAAGGAGTAATCAACACTACTAGCAACCCACAGGTACCAATCTGAGGTTTGGGTACAAAGATTGGATACAAGAGATGAACTAGGGTTTGAGAGGAGATGGTGCTGGTGAAGATGTTGATGAAGATAGCCCTCCCCGAGATGGGAGAGTTGTTGGTGATGACGGCGGTAATGATTTCCCCCTCCGAGAGGGAAGTATCCACGGCAGAACAGCTCTGCCGGAGCCCTAGATTGGTTTCCGCCTCGGTTCCGCCTCGAGACGGCGGTGTCTGGTCCCGAAAGCCTCCTTTTGATTTTTTTTCCAGGTCAAAACACCTCATATAGGAGAAGATGGGCATCGGGGGCCTGTCGTCTGGCCCATGAGGCAGGGGCGCGCCCTCCACCCTCATGGACAGCCGGTGGCCCCCCTCGTGGGTTTCTTTCGCGAGATATTTTTTATATTTTCAGAAATGATGTTATGTGGAGTTTCAGGGCTTTTGGAGTTGTGCGGAATAGGTTTCCAGAGTTTTTTCCTTTTCTAGCCCAGAATTCCAACTGCCGGTATTCTCCCTCTTCATGTGAACCTTCTAAAATAAAAGAGAAAAGGCATAAGTATTGTGACAAAACATATAGTAACAGCCCATAATGCAATAAATATCAACATATAAGCATGATGCAAAATGGACGTATCAACTCCCCCAAGCTTAGACCTCGCTTGTCCTCAAGCGAAAGCCAATAACGAAAAATATGTCCACATGTTTAGAGATAGAGGTGTCGATAAAAACAAAATACGGACATGAGGGCATCATGATCATTCTCATAACAGCAACTTAAGTAAATATAGTCATATGATTCTTATGCTAAAGTAACAATTCATCCACAATATCAAGTATGAATCATAAACTTTATTGGAAACTAACAAACCCTTGATCTTGGTCATTGAAGCAATTGCAATTTATCATAACATCGGAAAGAGTCAATATAAGAGCTTTTCAGCAAGCCTACATACTCAACTATCATAAAGTCATTCACAATTGCTCACACTCATGCAATACTTATGTTTACGGAGTTTTAATCGGACAGAGAGAAATATAGGGGCTTATGGTGTTGCCTCCCAACCTTTTACCTCAAGGGTAATGTCAACAGTAATAGATCATGAGAACTTACATCCAGGTGGGTATATATATCAGGATCTTTCCAACACAATGTGCTTGCCAAAGGATAAAATGTAAAAAGGAAAGGTGGATTTCACCTTGACACTTATAAGACAAGAATAATAGATAGGCCCTTCGCAGAGGGAAGCAGAGGTTGTCATGTGTTTTTATGGTTGGATGCACAAAGTCTTAGCATAGAAGAACTTCACTTTATATTGCCACTTGTGATAAGGACCTTTATTATGCAGTCTGTTGCTTTTATTACTTCCATATCACAAGATTGCATAAAGCTCATTTCTCCCACACTAATAAAGCATACATATTTTAACGGATTTGCAACATGACAACTTACTTGGAAGGATCTTTCTCAAACCATAGGTAGGTATGGTGGACTCTCATGGCAAAACTGGGTTTAAGGATATATGGAAGCACAAGTAGTATCTCTACTTAGTGCGAGGAGTTTTGGCTAGCATGAGGGGGAAGGGCAAGCTCAACATGTTGGATGATCCATGACAATATACTTTATTTCAGATATAAGAAGACATAACCCATTATGTTGTCTTCCTTGTCCAACATCAACTCTTTAGCATGTCATATTTTAATGAGTGCTCACAATCATAAAAGATGTCCAAGATAGTATATTTGTATGTGAAGCATCTCTTCTTTTATTACTTCCTATTAATTGCAACGATGACCAAAACTATGTTTGTCACCTCCCAACAACTTTTATTTATCATACTCTTGTATGTGAAGTCATTACTTCCCATAAGATCGATATGATCTCTTTGATACTCTCTATGTTTTCTTTCTTTTTATCATGACCCAAGTGAGGAATTCAAGCCCTTGACTCAACACTAATCTTTATTATATAGCTCACAAACTCGATTACAAAGGATAAAGCTCACAAAGAAAAAGCTCACAACTAGATCATGCTAACTTTATTCTAATAGATCAAGATACTACCAAAAGGATCGAACTAAGTAAAGCGATAAAGATAGGAGTGATGGTGATATGATACCGGGGTAACTCCCCCAAGCTTGGCAGTTGCCAAGGGGAGTGCCCATACCCATGTGATTATGCCTCCATCTTCGGGGGTGGTGATGATGGCTTCTTCCTCAGCTTACGCTTAAGGACAGAATTTTGCTCTTTTAGATCATCGATCTCTTGCTCAAGATTTAATATCCTCTTGCATAGTGTCTGCTTGTTTTCCTGCAAGAGGTTAAAAGGGATAAATTCGATCTTAGGTTTCTTTACTCTGTTTCGGAGGCTTGACTTTTTTAACTCCACGTGCATGTCTCCAGGTTGAGGTAGCAGGAATTCGTCTTCATCTGAGCTAATCCAATCCTTCCTCTTTGAGTCATGGTCTTCTTCTTCTTCAGTGGTCCAACCATAATGCTCCCAGTCCCCATAGACTTTAGGATCAGCAAGGGAATCAGCCACATAGCTTTCTCCCTCCGAATCTTGGGAAGACATGCTGCTTTATCTGCGGCAGAAACAGCTCGAAACAAGAACAGAGGATTTTTGTGTGATATAGAGGTCAAAACCTTCGGGAGTATATATAATGATTTTTAATCGATCAAAAGGAGTATCCCACAAGAAAACGGAGTCCGGGGGACACACGGGGTGCCCACGAGGCAGGGGGCGCGCCCTAGGAAGGGGGGCGCGCCCTCCACCCTCGTGGACGCCTCGTGTCTCTTCCGGACTGCGGTTTATTTTTCTATTGTTCTAAATATTCCAAAACGGAGAAAAATTTCCTTTAGAACTGTTTTGGAGTCGGTTTACTTACCGTATCACGTACCTCTTCCTTTTCGGAGGCTGAATCATTCTGGAAAGTGTCCCTTATGTATTCCTCCAGGGTTATGGTTTCAATAACATTAGTTTCAACATTTATAGGATTACCTGAGATATAATGTTTGATTCTTTGACCATTCACCACCTTCGGATTTGTGCCTCCGAAGTTGTTGATTTTTATGGCACCGGAACGATAGACCTCCTCGATAACGTAAGGTCCTTCCCACTTGGAGAGAATTTTTCAAGCAAAAAATCTTAAACGAGAGTTGTATAGCAAGACATAATCACCTACGTTAAACTGGCGCTTTTGTATTCTTTTGTCATACCATCTTTTAACTTTTTCTTTAAATAGCTTGGCATTCTCATAGGCATGGGTTCTCCATTCATCGAGACAGCTAATATCAAATAACCTCTTCTCACCGGCAAGTTTCAAATCATAGTTGAGCTCTTTAATAGCCCAATATGCCTTATGTTCTAGCTCAAGAGGTAAGTGACAAGCTTTTCCATGTACCATCTTTTATGGAGACATACCCACATGATTTTAGTATGCAGTTCTATAGGCCCATAATGCATCATCTAGTTTCTTGGACCAATTCTTCCTGGACCTATTAACTGTCTTTTACAAGATTAATTTCAACTCCCTATTACTTAGTTCAACTTGACCACTAGTCTGTGGGTGATAGGGTGATGCAATTCTATCGTTGACATCATATTTAGCAAGCATCTTACGGAAAGCACCATGAATAAAGTGTGAACCACCATCAGTCATTAGATACCTAGGGACTCCAAACCTCGGAAATATAACTTATTTAAGCATCTTAATAGAGGTGTTATGATCAGAACTACTAGTTGGAATAGCTTCTACCCACTTAGTAACGTAATCAACAACAACTAAAATATGTGTGTACCCATTAGAGGCAGGAAAAGGTCCCATATAATCAAAGCCCCAAACATCAAATGGTTCAATAACAAGTGGTTCATAGGCATTTCTTGACGTCTACTAATATTACCGATTCTTTGACATTCATCACAAGATAAGACAAACTTACGGGCATCCTTGAAGAGAGTAGGCCAATAAAAACCGGATTGCAATACCTTGTGTGCAGTTCTATCTCCCGCATGGTGTCCTCCATAAGCTTCGGAGTGGCACTTGCGTAGGATCTATTCATGTTCATGCTCAGGTACACAATGTCTAATAATACCATCTACTCCTTCTTTATAAATATGTGGGTCATCCCAGAAGTAATGTCTCAAGTCATAGAAGAACTTTTTCTTTTGCTGGTATGTGAAGGTAGGAGGTATAAACTTAGCAACAATGTAATTAGCATAATCAGCATACCATGGAGCAGTACGAGAAGTACTTATGACAGCTAGTTGTTCATCAGGAAAGCTATCATCAATAGGTTGTGGGTCATCAAGTATACTCTCTAACCTAGACAAGTTATCTGCTACAGGGTTCTCAGCTCCTTTTCTATCAATAATATGCAAGTCAAATTCGTGTAGCAAGAGAACCCATCTAATAAGTGTAGGTTTAGCATCTTTCTTTTCCATAAGGTATTTGATAGCAGCATGATCAATGTGAATAGTTACTTTAGAATCAACAATATAGGGTCTAAACTTATCACAAGCAAACACAACTGCTAAAAATTCTTTCTCAGTGGTAGCATAATTTCTTTGGGCACTATCTAGAGGTTTACTAGCATACTAGATAACATTCAGTTTATTATCGACTCTTTGCCCTAAAACAGCTCCTACAGCATAATCACTAGCATCGCACATAATCTCAAAGGGTAAATTCCAGTCGGGAGGCTGGACAATAGGTGCAGAGATCAATGCTTTCTTAAGTATTTCAAATGCTTCTAGACAATCATCATCAAAGACAAAAGGAATATCTTTTTGTAAGAGATTAGTCAGAGGCCTGGAGATTTTGGAGAAGTCCTTTATGAACCTCCTATAAAACCCGGCATGACCAAGGAAACTTCGTATACCTTTGATGTCCTTTGGGCATGGCATCTTTTCAATAGCATCAACTTTAGCTTTGTCAAACCCAATACCTCTTTCAGAAATTTTATGTCCCAAGACAATGCCTTCATTAACCATAAAGTGGCACTTCTCCCAATTCAAAACAAGGTTAGTATCTTCACATCTCTGCAAAACTCGATCAAGGTTGCTTAAGCAATCATCAAAAGAAGTTCCGTAAATGGAGAAATCATCCATGAAAACATCAACAATCTTTTCACAAAAAATCAGAGAATATAGCCATCATGCATCTTTAAAAGGTAGCAGGTGCATTACATAAACCAAAAGGCATACGTCTATAAGCAAAAGTATCGAAAGGACAAGTAAAAGTGGTCTTCTCTTGATCCCCTTTTGACACAGGTATTTGAGAGAAACCAGAATAACCATCTAGAAAGCAGAAATGAGTATGTTTGGATAACCTTTCTAGCATTTGATTAATGAATGGCAAGGGGTAATGATATTTCTTAGTAGCTTTATTTAACTTACGGAAATCAATTACCATCCTATAACCTGTAACTATTCTTTGCGGGATCATTTCATCTTTATCATTAGGAACGACAGTCATACCTCCTTTCTTAGGAACACAATGGACAGGACTTACCCACTGACTATCAGCAACTAGATAGATAATACCTGCTTCTAGGAGCTTTAGTATTTCCTTCCTCACCACTTCTTTCATCTTAGGATTTAACCGTCGCTGATGATCAATAACTGGTTTAGCATTTTCTTCCAATTTAATCTTGTGTTGGCATATAGTGGGACTAATGCCCTTAAGGTCATCCAGAGTATATCCAATAGCAGCATGATGCTTCTTCAGAGTTTTCAATAATTTTTCTTCTTCCTGCTCTGAAAGGTTAGCACTAATAATAACAGGATATATCTTCTTTTCATCAAGATAAACATACTTAAGATTATCAGGCAAAGGTTTAAGTTCAAACACGGGATCACCCTTGGGTGGAGGAGGATCCCCTAGGATTTCAACAGGCAAGTTATTCTTCAATACGGGTCCCTGTGTAAGGAATATTTCATCTATCTCCCTTCTCTCATTCATATGCATATCATTTTCATGGTCTAGCAAGTATTGTTCTAAAGGATCATTAGGTGGCACGGCAATAGAAGCAAGACCAATAATTTCATTTTTACTGGGTGGTGTCTTTTCAAGGGGTTGTCTACGAAATTTAGCAAAGTTAAAATCATGAGACATATCCCCTAACCCAACAGTAACAATATCTTTTACGCAATCTATCTTGGCATTAACAGTATTCAAGAAGGGTCTACCAAATATAATGGGACATAATGCATCTTTTGGGTTACTAAGAACAAGAAAATCAGCAGGGTATTTAACCTTCCCACACAAGACTTCAATATCTCTAATAATCCCAACTGGTGAAATAGTGTCTCTATTAGCGAGCTTAATAGTAACATCAATCCCTTCTAACTGAACATGTGCAATATCATGCATAATTTCGTTGTACAAATCAAAAGGGATAATATTCGCACTAGCACCTACATCACATAAACCATGATAGCAATGATCTCCTATCTTGACAGAGATGATAGGTAAGCCTACAACAGGTTTATGTTTATTCCTAGCATTGGGTTTGGCTATTCTAGCAGACTCTTCTTGGAGGTAAATAACATGTCCATCTAAATCTTCTACCAAGAGATCTTTAACCATAGCAACACTAGGTTCAACTTTAATTTGCTCATAGGGTGTAGGTGTTCTAGTATTACTCTTACGAACTACAGTTGAAGCTTGAGCATGATCCTTTATCCTAACAGGGAAAGGTGGTTTCTCAATATACGCAGTGGGAATAACATGATCAACATTATAAGTGATAGTCTTTTCTTCAACTTTAATAGGTTCAACTACTTTTACTTTAATAGGGGGTGGTATTTAAACCACTTCTCCTTGGGGAGATCAACATGAGTAACAAAGGATTCACAGAAAGAAGCTACTATCTCAGAGTCAAGTCCGTATTTAGTGCTAAACTCACGGAAAACATCGGTATCCATAAAAGCTTTAACATAATCAAACTTAGGGGTCATACCTAACTCCTTACCTTCGTCGAGATCCCAATCTTCGGAGTTGCGTTTAATTCTTTCCAATAAATCCCATTTGAAGTCAATAGTCTTCATCATATAAGAGCGAGAACAAGAAGTATCGAGCATGGAGCGATTATCATGAGAAAGCCGAGCATAAAATTTTTGAATGGTCATTTCTCTTAAGAGCTCATGATTGGGGCATGAATATAACATTGAACTAAGCCTCCCTGAAGCTTGAGCGATGCTTTCTCCTTCCCGAGGCCAGAAATTATAAATATAATTACGATCACGATGAACCTGGTGCATAGGGTAGAACTTCTTATGAAATTCCAACTTCAGACGATTATAGTTCCATGACTCCATATCATCGCATAGCCTAAACCATGTCAAGGCATCTCCCTTCAAAGATAAAGGGAAGACCTTCTTCTTGATAACATCCTCGGGCATACCTGCAAGCTTAAACAATCCACAAACTTCATCCACATAGATTAGATGTAAATCGGGGTGAAGTGTTCCGTCTCCTGTAAATGGATTTTCAAGCAGTTACTCAATCATACCCGAAGGAATTTCAAAGCAAACATTTTCAATAGGTGCAGTAGGTTGAGGAGCAACTCTTTGCTCTTCTTCTCGGGGTGAAGATACCCCGAACAAGCCCCTCAAAGGATTTTGAGCCATAGTAACAAGTGACAATAAATTTCAGCACACTATATAAATTTTTCCTTACCAAAGGCGCTTCACTCCCCGACAACGGCGCCAGAAAAGAGTCTTGATGGCCCACTAGTATATGGGATCTATCGTAGTCCTTTCGATAAGTAAGAGTGTCGAACCCAACGAGGAGCAGAAGGAAATGATAGGCAGTTTTCGGTAAGGTATTTTCTGCAACCACTGAAATTATAGGTAACAGATAGTTTTGTGATAAGATAATTGGTAGCAAGTAATAAAAGATAAAAGTAAACAAGGTGCAGCAAGGTGGCCCAATCCTTTTTGTAGCAAAGGATAAGCCTGGACAAACTCTTGTGCGAGGTAAAGCGCTCCTGCGGACATATGTGAATTATCATCGAGCTAGTTTTCATCAAGATTGTCTAATTCGCGTTCGGTACTTCGATAATTTGGTATGTGGGTGGACCGGTGCTTGGGTGCTGCCCTTACTTGGACAAGCCTCCCACTTATGATTAACCTCTAATGCAAGCATCCGCAACTAAAAAAGAAGTATTAAGGTAAACCTAACCATAGCCTGAAACATATGGATCCAAATCAGCCCCTTACGAAGCAACGCATAAACTAGGGTTTAAGCTTCTATCACTCTAGCAACCCATCATCTACTTATTACTTCCCAATGCCTTCCTCTAGGCCCAAATAATGGTGAAGTGTCATGTAGTCGACGTTCACATGACACCACTAGAGGAGAGACAACATACATCTCATCAAAATATCGAACGAAGACCAAATTCACATGACTACTAATAGCAAGACTTCTCCCATGTCCTCAGGAACAAAAGTAACTACTCACAAGACATAATATTGTTCATGACCAGAGGGGTATTAATATGCATAATGGATCTGAACATATGATCTTCCACCAAATAAACCAACTAGCATCAACTACAAGGAGTAATCAACACTACTAGCAACCCACAGGTACCAATCTGAGGTTTGGGTACAAAGATTGGATACAAGAGATGAACTAGGGTTTGAGAGGAGATGATGTTGGTGAAGATGTTGATGAAGATAGCCCTCCCCAAGATGGGAGAGTTGTTGGTGATGACGACGGTGACAATTTCCCCCTCCCGGAGGGAAGTATCCCCGGCAGAACAGCTCTGTCGGAGCCCTAGATTGGTTTCCGCCTCGGTTCTGCCTCGAGACGGCGGCGTCTGGTCCCGAAAGCCCCTTCCTGATTTTTTTTTTCTAGGTCAAAACACTTCATATAGGAGAACATGGGCACCGTGGGCCTGCCGGTTGGCCCTCGAGGCAGGGGGCGCACCCCCACCCTCGAGGCCAGTCGGTGGCCCATCCCGTGGGTTTCTTTCGCCATATATTTTTTATATTTTCCGAAACGATGTTCTGTGGAGTTTCAGGGCTTTTGGAGTTGTGCAGAATAGCTTTCCAGAGGTTGCTCCTTTTTCAGCCCAGAATTCCAGCTGCCGGCATTCTCCCTCTTCATGTAAACCTTGCAAAATAAGAGAGAAAAGGCATAAGTATTGTGACAAAACATGTATGAACAGCCCATAATGCAATAAATATCAACTTATAAGCATGAGGCGACGACGGCAAGCGGCGGCGGAGGCGAGGCAGCTTGGCGGCGGGGTTGGAGGTGGGGAGAGGGCGGCGGTGGCGGCTTATAAAGGCCGAGGGGCGGGTGCCTTGGGGGAGGGGTTGGCACGGCGACAAGTTCGAGCCGGACTCCGGCGTCCATGCGGCGGCGAGACTCCTCCCGCTCGGGAGGAAGGCGGCGGTAGGGTGGGCTGCGGCCTGGTGGGTCGGCTGGGCCTTCGGCCCGGTCGGTTCGAAACGAAGTTGTTTTAAAAAAATCGCCCGAACGGAAAAACACAAATAAAATATAAAACAAATTCTAAAAATACCAGAAATAGTTTTCATCGTCTAAACCTATTATTTAGAACAAAGTGAACATTTTCCTGATATTAAAAATGCCTAAAAAATAACTTTTAATGCAATTTTTAAAATAATAAACTACAAAATAAAAAATCCAATAAAAAATATTTTTACTCAAAAATCAAATTCCAACATATTTACTTTATTTTTTGAAGAAGTCATATTATCTTCTCTCATTTATTTTAAATGTTGGAAAAAATGAAATTTGGCTAAAATATTATTGATCCAACCCCACTGGAAAATAAATAAATAGTGGGCTCCTCTTTGGAAAACTTCCAATTCTCTCACTTGGGTCCTTGAGTTGCTTAAAGCTTTGGATCAATTTTCAAATAAACTCATGCTCAGAAATGCTCAAGTGATGAATGCATATGAATGATCTATGATAACATCCAAATTGAAAATTGGGATGTTACAAACCTACCCCCCTTAAGATGAATCTCGCCCTCGAGATTCGGGTTGGCTAAAAAATAGGTGGGGATGGTCCTGGCGTAGATCATCCTCTCGTTCCCAGTTGGCTTCGTCCTCTGTATGGTGACTCCATTGTACTTGCAGAACTTGATGATTTTGTTGTGGGTAACTCTGTCGGAAAACTCGAGAATCTTAACACGCTTCTCCTCGTAAGGCATGTTGTTCTCAAACTGAATTGCTTCCAGGGGCACCATATCACATAGCGGAACATCTGCCATCTCTGTGTGACACTTCTTCTATTGAGATACGTGAAACACATCGTGAACTCCGGACAAAGTCTCAGGCAACTCTAGCTGATATGTTGTGGGTAACTCTGTCGGCAAACTCGAGAATCTTAACAGGCATCTCCTCGTAAGGCATGTTGTTCTCTAACTGAATTGCTTCCAGGGGCACCATATCACGTAGCGGAACATCTGCCATCTCTGCGTGACACTTCTTCTATTGAGATACGTGAAACACATCATGAACTCCGGACAAAGTCTCACGCAACTCTAGCTGATAAGCTACTTCACCTCTGCGCTCCAAAACTATGTATGGTCCCACAAATCTTGGTGCCAATTTACCCTTAACTCCGAAACGTTTAACTCCTCGAAGCGAAGACACACCAAGATACGCTCTATCCCCAACTTCGCAGGTCACTTCCTTGCGCTTCGTATCTGGATAACTCTTCTGCATGGACTGGGCTACCTTAAGTCTGTCGCAGATCATATTGACCTTCTCTTCTGACTCTTTGATCAAATCGGGTCCAAATAACCGACGGTCTCCAACTTCATCCCACATCAATGGTGATCTGCACCTCCTTCCGTACAAAGCCTCGACAGGGGCCATTTGCAAACTGGTTTGATAACTGTTGTTGTAAGAGAACTCTGCATACGGCAAGTTTTCATCCCGACTAGATCCATAATCTAGCGCACAAGCTCTCAACGTGTCCTCTATGATCTGATTGACTCTCTCGGTCTGTCCATCTGTCTGTGGATGGAAGGTTGTACTAAATTCTAGCCTCGTACCTAAAGTCTCGTGTAACTGCATCCAAAACTTTGAGGTAAACTGTGTTCCTCTATCTTATACAATGGTCCTCGAAACTCCATGCAAACATACGATCCTGGTCATGTATATATTGGCCAACTTAGCACTCGTGTAAGTGGTCTTCACGGGGATAAAGTGAGCTACTTTCGTCAAACGTTCAACTATCACCCAAATAGAATCGTACCCTGAACGTGTCCTGGGTAGTCCTGTGATGAAATCCATTCCAAGTTTGTCCCACTTCCATTCGGGTATGGGTAACGGCTGCAATAACCCTGCTGGTTTTTGATGTTCAGACTTGATTCTCTGACAAACATCACACACTGCTACATACTCGGCAATGTCCTTCTTCATTCCAGTCCACCAGAAACTATGCTTCAAATCCAAGTACATCTTGGTGTTGCCTGGGTGAATCGAATACGACGAATCATGAGCCTCCTAGAAAATCAACTTCCTAATCTCGGGGTCATTGGGCACATAAATACGCTTTTCAAACCAAAGTGTTTCGTACTCATCCTCACGAAATCCTTCTTCCTTTCCTTCAGCCATTCTTTCATTTATTTATGCAATCTCTTTGTCCACCTTCTGGGCTTCTCGTATCCTTCCCAACAATGTGGACTAAATTTCCAATGTGGCTACATAGCCTCTAGGGACAATTTCCATCTGCAAATTCCTAAGATCATCGTCTAACTCCTGGGGTAAATCTCCGGAAATAATTGTGTTAACATAACTCTTGCGGCTTCGAGCATCTGCCACGACATTGGCTTTTCCTGGATGATAATGCAACCTCAAGTCCTAATCCTTTACGAGCTCAAGCCATCTCCTTTGCCTGAGATTCAAATCCTTCTGTGTGAAGATATACTTCAAACTGTTATGATCTGTGTATACATCACAACGGTTCCCAATAAGAAAATGTCTCCAGGTTTTGAGTGCGTGCACCACGACTGCTAACTCCAAATCATGCGTAGCATAATTCAACTCATGTGGTCGAAGCTGGCGTGAAGCGTATGACACAACTCTTCTGTCTTGCATGAGAACACCTCCAAGTCCTTGACGAGAAGCGTCAAAATACACTTGGAAATCCTTGCGTATATCCGGAAGAATCAGCACCGGGGCTGTAACCAAACATTTCTTTAACTCCTGAAAAGTGGCCTCACACTCTTCGGTCCACTTGTACTTAGTCTCTTCCTTCAGTAACTCCGTCATGGGCTTCGCAATCTTTGAGAAATTGTCAATAAATCTCCGATAATATCCTGCGAGTCCAAGAAAACTACGAATTTCGCCAACTGAGGTGGGTGCCTTCCATGCTGTTACTTCCTCAACCTTGGCGGGGTCTACGGATATACCGTCTCCTGATATAACATGTCCAAGGAATCCAACTTCCTTCAACCCAAACTCACACTTACTAAACTTGGCGTACAACTGATGTTCTTGGAGCTTCTCGAGAACTAAACGCAAATGTTCCTTGTGCTTCTCTTCATTCTTGGAGTATATCAATATTTCATCAATGAATACTACCACAAACTTATCCAAGAATTCCATGAATACCTTGTTCATCATACTCATGAAATAGGCAGGAGCGTTAGTCAAACCAAATGACATAACAGTATACTCATAAAGCCCGTACCTTGTGGTAAAAGCTATCTTGGGTATATCATGTTCTTGGATCTTCAGTTGATGATATCCTGATCGCAAATCGATCTTAGAGAATACCTTGGCTCCTTGCAACTGGTCAAACAGATCGTTGATCATCGGTAGTGGGTACTTATTCTTGATTGTAACCTCGTTCAGTCCATGATAGTCAACAACCATTCTCAATGATCCATGCTTCTTCTCGACTAGGAGCACTGGGGCTCCCCATGGTGATGAACTTGGTCGTATGTAACCCTTATCTATTAACTCCTTGATTTGCTTCTTGATCTCCTCCAGATCATTAGCGGGCATCCGGTACGGTCTCTTAGATATTGGTCTGGTGCCGGATAATAGTTCAATTAAGAACTCTATGTCTCTATCTGGTGGCATGCCGGGTAACTCCTCCGAGAATACATCGGGATAATCCTTCACTACTGGCACTTCTTCCTGAACAACTCCCGTGAGTGCATTCACATGCGCTTTCCTGGGTGTGTGCCTCGACGCATACTTTATCCTCTTTCCCTCCGGGGTGGTGAGAAGGATTGATCTACTGGCGCAATCGATGTTTCCTCCAAACTCGGATAGCCAATCCATACCTATGATTACATCCAAACCCCGGGATTCCAAAAGAATAAGGTCTATGGGAAATGCATGCCTTCGAATGGTCAATGGCACTTGATAGCATTAGTGGCTAGCCATATACTCTGCTCCAGGGGAACTCACTAACATGGGCATCCTAAGGGCTACGATGGGCAACTTATACTTTTCCACAAAACCCCTTGATATGTATGAATGCGATGCACCAGTGTCAAAAAGAACAAGGGCAGTAAACGCATTAATAAAAAACTTACTGACTACTGTGTCAGGCTACTCATCAATCTCCTCCACATTGATGTGGTTCACTTGTCCTCTAGTGAACGGGTTGGGCTTCTTTCTTGAGCTTCCATTGCCATTCCCATTCTTTGACTAGGGACATTCATTGTTGTAATGTCCGGTCTTCCCACACTTGAAACAAGTAACGTGACTCAGATCCTTCTTGGCAGGCGTTGAGGGAGTGGAACGATTCTAACCGTTGTTTCCTCCATTCCCATTGCCATTTCTAGTACCACTGTGGTTCTGTGCATTCCCTCCGTTATTAGAATGGCCTCCATGGTTATGGGTGGGATGGTTGTGTCCTCCTGAGTATGGGGTATAGCGGGGCTTCTACTGGGCTCCAGAGTTAAACTTCCCAGCTCCATACTTCCTCTTGCAATTGTCAATCTGTTGCTACTTTCCTTCTAGCATAATAGCTTTGTCCACTATCTCTTGATAGTTGTTGTAGGTTGCTAGCATCAGTTGCATACTCATCCCATCATTGAGTCCTTCTAGAAACTTCTCCTGCTTCGCGGCGTCAGTGGACACATCATCTGGCGCATAGCGAGCTAACTGCCTAAAGTCATCCACGTACTGCCCCACAGTATGGTTTCCTTGGCGTAAGTTCTGAAACTCACGTTTCTTCAGGCTCATGGCTCCTGTTGAGACATGCGTTGTGCGAAAAGCTTGTTGAAACAGATCCCAAGTAATTGCAGCAAGTGGGTAGGTGGCGGTGTAGTTCTCCCACCAAGCGGCTGCTGGTCCCTCAAGATGATGTGCAGCAAGACGCACTCTCTCTTCATCTGTGCATCCTGCAGTTGCTAGCTCTCTGTCCATCTTACGGAGCCAGTCATCTGCAACTATAGGCTCGGTGCTACTAGAGAACACCGACGGCTGCAACCTTAAGAACCGGGTCAAGTTGTCATGGGGAGGCGGAGGTAGGTTGTTGTTGTTGTTGTTGTTGTTGTTGTTGTTGTTGTTGTTGTTGTTGTTGTTGTTGTTGTTGTTGTTGTTGTTGTTGTTGTTGTTGTTGTTGTTGTTGTTGTTGTTGTCCTTGTTGTTGTTGTTGTTGTTGTTGTTGTTGTTGTTGTTGTTGTTCCGGTTCTGGACAAGTAGTTGCATCAAAGTGTTCTGCTACTGGATCAACTGGGTGAGCTCAGGGGGAAACTCAAATCCGGGCTCACGTCTCGGAGGCATCTGAGGGGTTTAGAGGGGAGAGATTAGAATAGAATGAGGTCTAGGGGGAATTCACTACACATATGCACATGAGACAAACAATTTCATATCATATCACTCAATTTCAATCAAGATCACACAAAAAGATCCTATTACAAAACTAGCGAACGATTCTAACTACTCGAATTAATACTAATGACTACAGGGTGGTCATCTAATCACTATCATCTGAAGACTCCATGATATCTGCTCCAGCTTCGTCTTCATAGTCACTTTCATCACTGTCGGTGTCGTCTATCATAATGTAGTTCTCCATAGTAATTCCTATCTCCGGTTCCGGCTTCACTATGCCAGTTACAACCTTCTTCTTCAGTGCTTCATTCTACTCCAATAGTACGGCAATTTCCTCTTCATACCCATCTCGTACTGTCTTGAGTTCTTCTTCTAGCTCCGCATTCTGGGTTATCACCATGTTGGTCTTCTGCAAAAGTGCGCACATCTGATTCTCGTAGCGTCGAATATGTTGGTCCATCTCCTGGATATATGCTGCAATGGATCCGTCCTTCCTGGTGCGAAGCATCTCCCATTGCTGGTCTCGATGTCCACAAATCTGGTAGATGGTGTCTTCAAGGTCCTTGTTGTAGACTTCACATATGCGTCCAAATGTGATGTAAGCTTCCATACTCTTTCCCAAGTTCCATGTCGGTGCGTCAAATTCTAGCTCCAGTGGCTCCGTGAATGGTGTAACAGTTCTCCCCGGTACACTAACTTTGATCTTCCAGCATTCCTCTTCCCACAATGTTGCGTAGAGATCTCCAGTGATACTTGGTATTCCAATGTGCAAGTATCTAGTGACTTCCTTCAAGTGCTTTCCAAAAGGGGTGTCATCGTCTGGCTGAGTGAACTTGCTCATTGGGTCCGACATCTATAGAGAAGAAATAGAGAAGAATTAGAGTGAATAGAGAAGAAGTAGAATGAATAGATAAGAACATCCTGGGGCTTATCCTAGTGGTCGCGTCCTACAGTCAACGTGTGCTCTGATACCATCTTGTAGCGACCACGGTTCCAATGAACCGAAGTCTCTGTGCTCAGTGTCATCCCTGGATCAGTATGCTGACACACGCAGTACTCGAGGATTTATAACAGAGGTTCAATCACACTTTATTACATCGAAATCCTCGAAGAGGCAATATCCATTACATGAGAATGGATGAACGCCATCTAAAACAAATAAACTGCGGAAGCTATGAAGGGTAGTAGAGTCCATCCAACTCCACGGCAAACATTGAGTGCATGACAACGGCCTATCGCACCTTAGTCTTCGTCTGAAAACTCTGCAACATGATACGTTGTAGCCATGTAGGTCAGCACATTGAATATGCTGGCAAGAACACACTCGAATGATAAAGAGCAATGTCTGCAACTACATGCATATTTGGTTGGTGGAGGCTGTAAGGTGTATTTTTGCATAAAGCTAGTTTTTCCCTACAAAACAAAGGAATGTATTTATTTAACTACTTTGTTAAATTTAATCATGAACAATTCAGAATGGTACCCCCATCTCAATCCCAAAACCAAAGTCATTAATAACCCAACAAGTTAAATCAAGTGTTGAGATCAGTCTGTAATTCAAATACCAGAATACTCAAGATGTCCATAACTGGGGACACAACTACTCATGAATAGTTTGTACACTCTGCAGAGGTTTGTGCACTTTTCCCCACACTACTCGATCTCCTCTTCTTGATTTCTCGCACTGCATGGTGTTTGAGAAACGGATGACCGAGACACGGTCTTTCGGAAGCATTAACTCTTAACCTTGGGTAGATCGTACCACCTACATCCGCTACATTTGCTAGTCTACCACGGAAAGAGATCACACAACATACTCAACTATGCCAGAGCCCATAATGGCATTGTGGCTGCACATGGAAGTTTCTAGGCATGAATGATATATGATCCCTTTGAGCCTGGGTGGCATTCCTTGGCAGCACTGGTATATCCCCAGGTGCCCTGACAACCACTGGTCCATCCCCAGGGTGCCACAACCAATCCACCCAGATGTGTATTAAATTTCCACCTTAAAGAAACCCTTAGTTATTATTACACTCACAACTTTCATGAAATCACTCATACCAATCCACGTCTACGAGCATGGCTAAACAATAAGTAACAAAGTGTATATTCCCTTGGGTTGATCTCAAGTCATTGGGTTCCTACCTCATGAACTACAAAACATCATATCATGTATCCAACCCTACTCATGCAAGTGTTTGAGGAATTAACTAATGCAATAAAATTGGGTAATGGAAAGTATGATCAAAGTATGAACTTGCCTTGCTGACGATCGCTGAAACCTAAAGACTCGTAGTAGCACGTTTCGCACTCTAAGAATTCTATCGCAAACAAACAATAGAATACATAAGCACTCAAGAAAAGATGCACGGGTAAAACTCAAATAAGAAGATCAAATCTGAAAGTTCAACTGAAAAACTTCGATTTGCAAAAAGAATCAACCGAATCAGAGCTACGGAACTGAAACTACGGTCAAAAGAACTTCGAATTTAAATCTGCTTGAAACCAAATATTAAATTGTCAAAACCTTGTTAAAGTTGATTAAACAGAAAGAGGGGCTCGAGACGAAGATTTTGGCATTGGTTTCAGTGGATTTGGACGAACGGTTTCGAAACGGCGAGGGTTTGAAGTTCAAGGGCTAATCTGCGATAAAAAATACTCGCGAATAGGTCCTCGACGAAAAAGAAAATAAAAATGAAAAACTATCGGACGAACGTCCGCTAACAGAGATGAACGGGCGAATTTGTTCGTTAAAACGAACGAACGCAAACGAACTAAACCGAGAAAAACCGAACCGATCTAAATAATTTAAAAAACGAACCTAGGGTTTTCTAAAACAAAACTAAAGGCCAAAAAAACCGGCGGTTTACCTCGCGGATCGGATCTGGTCCGTGGGCGAGGCGTGGGGCGAGGCTCCGACTGCGGCAGTAGTGGGTGCGGGCGCGGCGCTGGGCGAGGCGCGCGGGGTGGTGCGGCGGCGGAGGCTCGGCGGCTCGGCGGCGGGGTTGGAGGTGGGAAGAGGGCGGCGGCAAGCGGCGGCGGAGGCTCGGCGGCGGGGTTGGAGGTGGGAAGAGGGCGGCGGTGGCGGCTTATAAAGGCCGAGGGGGCGGGTGCCTTGGGGGAGGGGTTGGCCCGGCGGCGGGTCCGAGTCGGACTCCGGCGTCCGTGCGGCGGCGGGACTCCTCCCGCTGGGAGGAAGGCGTCGGCAGGGTGGGCTGCGGCCACGAAGTTTTTTTTAATTCGCCCGAACGGAAAAACACAAATAAAATATATAAAAAATTCTAAAATTACCAGAAATAATTTTCACCGTCTAAACCTAATATTTAGAACAAAGTGAACAATTTTCTGATATTAAAAATGCCTATAAAGAAAATGACTTTTTAATGCAATTTTTAAAATAATAAACTGCAAAATAAAAAAATCCAATAACAATTATTTTTACTCAAAAATCAAATTCCAACATATTTACTTTATTTTTGAAGAAGTCATATCATCTTCTCTCATTTATTTTAAATGTTGGAAAAATGAAATTTGGCAAAAATATTATTGATCCAACCCCACTGGAAAATAAATAAGTAGTGGGCTCCTCTTTGGAAAACTTCCAACTCTCTCACTTGGGTCCTTGAGTTGCTTAAAGCTTTGGATCAATTTTCAAATAAACTCATGCTCAGAAATGCTCAAGTGATGAATGCATATGAATGATCTATGATAACATCCAAATTGAAAACTAGGATGTTACAGATAGTACTTGCAATTGGGTGAGTTTGTTATTCAGACTAATCAGAAAAGTTTAAGTAGTTTGACAGAACAACGTTTGCATACAAATTAGCTGCAAAAGGCCTTAACTAAGTTGATGGGTTTACACTATAGGATAGTGTACAGGAAAGGTTCAAAGAACTCTGCAGCTGATTCCCTATCTCGTAGACCGATAGTTCTACCTTCGTGGCTATCTAATATCTTGTGCGGCTATTCTTTTGATAGTTTCTATTAAAAACTATCGCAAAAGTTAGCTTCTGACCCTTCTGCAGATGTAAGATACACTGTGAAAAATGGTTTACTGTGCATTGAAAATTGCATCTGGGTGGGTTCTGATGTGCCATTGCAAACTAAACTGGCGTTGGCCTTCCATGATTCTCCCTTGGGTGGACACTCTGATTTCCGAGTAACCTAAATGAGAGTGAGACAACTCTTTCGTTGGTATGCTATGAAATCACGTGTTAAATCCATTGTACAACATTGTTTGACTTGACAACAAGCAAAACCTGAACGTATTCCCTATCCTGGATTGCTTGAACCATTACCAGTGCCCAATTTACCTTGGGAGATGGTGAACATGGATTTGATTGAAGGGATCCCAGTCTCTAGCCGTTATAATTGCATCCTGGTTGTGATTGACAAGCTTTCAAAGTTTGTTCATTTCATTCCCTTGCACCACCCATTCACTGTTGTTACTATGGCTCAGACATTCTTGGACAATCTTTACAAATTGCGCGGTATGCCTCTCTCTATTGTGTATGATCGTGATCGTATTTTCACGAGCTCATTCTAGAAAGAACTATTCCAACTTGTCCAAGGCACACATTTGTGCATGAACTCTGTGCGTCATCCTTAATCTGATTGTCAGACTGAGCGAGTTAACCAACAGATTGACTGTTATCTGCGTTGATTTGTCACCAATCACCCAGCTAAGTGGTCAAAATGGCTTCTTCTGTGAGAGTATTGGTACAGCACCAATTGGCACTCCGCTGCAGATAAATCCCCTCTCAAAATCATATATGGGCACCCTCCTAGGCACTTTGGTATTGCTCCTGACTGTGTCATAGCTTCTGAAGATCTTGCTCAGTGGCTATCACAACGCCAAGTGGTCTTTTCTTCAGTTAAACAACAACTGTTGTGTGCACAGCAGCGCATGAAGGCGCAGGAGGATAAACATCGTACTAAAGGGATCTTTGAGGTTGGTGATGACGTTTTCTCGACGCTACAGCCTTACATCCAGGCGTCTGTGGCACCACGAGCCAATCACAAGCTTTCTTATAAGTTCTTTGGGCCTTATACAATCTTGGAGCGAGTAGGTGAAGTGGCATATCGTTTGGACATGCCAGCCTCAAGCAAAGTTCACCGAGTTTTCCATGTATCGCTGCTCCGTCGCGTCCTCAAGCCTGACCAGGAAGTGTTTCCGTCGCTGCGTGTTCCTGAAGCTAACATGCAGGTTCCTAAAAAGATACTCCATCATTGAGTGATTTCACAGGGCGTCAAGGAAATTCTTCAGGCTCTCGTCAAGTGGTGAGATAGCTCGGAAGAACTGGCTACATGGGAAGATTTGGAGGCGCTCAAACAACTTTTTCCACGCGCACCGACTTGGGGGCAAGACGCTTCTTATTCTGTGAGGATTGTCAGTGACAACAAGACTCAGATGTGGGAAGCAGAAGGAGAAGAAGTAGGTTCAAAGAGAAGGCCCACCCGCAAGCTTCGACAACCAGCGCGGCTTGTAGGCCCTAAATGGGCCTTGGCCATACAAGTGGTTAAATACCCTCAGTCTATCGATGTAAGCCAAGAAGGCACGGCAAGGGCTAGTGGATAGGAATTCTGGATCGTCATGTTCCCCCTCGTTCCCTTCTCTGGAACTCGATATGTAGCTCGGATTTGAATTCACAAGGTGGAGGGGGTCGGGCACGAGGTAGTGTAAGCAACGGCTGGGGTTCACTCGGACTTGGATCTAGCCATGGATTATCCTCCCAACCTCCCACACATCAAGCTACAATATCTAGGCCGAAGCCACCAACTCCAATCCCCATCACTCACACCCACAAGCGTATATAAACACTATTGTTGCATCCCGTTAACGGGTCTAGTCTGGTCCTGCAAGCCACTTGGGTGGGTTACGCACACAAGTGGGGCGGGCCCTCTGCCCATGAGATGAATACGTTGCTTCCCGCGTGTTGGCATGGTCTTCCTCACTGTCAGCTGCTAATGGAGTGCTGGCATTCCCCCCTTCTTGAGACACGGCTTGTCTCCAAGCCAGTGCTCGCGGAAACAACTGCTGAAGAGAGTCTTTGTCCTCCCAAGTAGCCTTCTCACGAGAAGCCCCACTACACCCAACAAGGACTTGAGCAATTGAACGTGTTCCTTGACGGCGTACCCTGTGCTGCAAAATACGAACTGGCACTTGCAGGTGAGCATCATGAGAAGGAAGTGAACTGGATACCTGGTAGCTGGGAGGAATGAACTGTTTCAGCTCAGACACATGAAAGACAAGATGTATCTTACCAGATTCTGGTAGTTGTAGTTTGTAAGTGACATCCCCAATCTTCTCCAGCACCACAAATGGACCAAAGTACTTGAACGCTAGCTTCTGATTGGCACAATGAGCCACTATCGCCTGCACATAAGGTTGTAATTTAAGGAAGACCTTATCGCCGACAGTAAAGACACATGCAGTCTTCTTTTTGTCAGCGTGGGCATTCATTCTCTGGTGGGTATGCAGTAAATGCTGACGAACTGATTGTTGGGCCAATGCTCTAGATTCAATCGACTATTGAAGATCCACTGGAGTTGCTATATCAGATGGTGATATGCCAAAGTATCGAGGGCTGTGGCCATACAGTACCTCGAACGGAGACTTGTTGAGAGCGGAATGCCAGTTGGTGTTATACCTGAATTCACAAAGAGAAAGCCACAGCCCTCGATACTTTGGCATATAACGGTTCGAATGATAAAGATCTTCATAGAATATGTAGGATCCAGTATGAGCATCCAGGTTCCGCTATTGGTTATTGACCGGAGATGTGTCTCGGTCATGTCTACATAGTTCTCGAACCCGTAGGGTCCGCACGCTTAACGTTCGATGATGATTTTTATTATGAGTTATGTGTTTTGGGTGATCGAAGATTGTTCAGAGTCCTGAATGAGATCACAGACATGACAAGGAGTCTCAAAATGGTCGAGAGGTAAATATTAATATATTGGATGATGATATTCGGACAGGAAGAGTTTCGAGGGGTACCGGGTACATATTGGAGTACCGGGGGGTTACCGGAACCCCCGGGGGAAAGTTATGGGCCACATGAGCCATAAGGGGGAGGCAAGGCAGCCCACAAGGGGTGGCGCCCCACTCCCCATGGGGAGTCCGAATTGGACTAGGGGAAGGGGGCGGCGCCCCCCCTTTCCTTCTCCTACTCCCTCTCCTTCCCTCTCTCCCCCTCTAATAGACCGAATAAGGGGGGGGCGAATCCTACTAGGACTAGGAGTCCTAGTAGGACTCCCCTCCACTTGGGGCGCGCTTAAAGCTGGCTCCCTCCCCCTCCCTCCTTTATATACGTGGGGAGGGGGCGCCTAGAACACACATCAATTGTTCCTAGCCATGTGCGGTGCCCCCTTCCATAGTTTGCTCCTCCGGTCATATTGTCGTAGTGCTTAGGCGAAGCCCTACGCGGATCATTTCACCGTCACCGTCACCACACCGTCGTGCTGACGAAACTCTCCCTTGACACTTTGCTGGATCAAGAGTTCGAGGGACGTCATCGAGTTGAACGTGTGCTGAACTCGGAGGTGTTGTACGTTCGGTACTTGATCGGTTGAATCGCGAAGAAGTTCGACTACATCAACCGCATTAGACTAACGCTTCCGCTTTCGGTCTACGAGGGTACGTGGACACACATTCCCCCTCTCAT
The DNA here is from genome assembly GCA_902687465.1 of Secale cereale. NCBI lineage: Eukaryota > Viridiplantae > Streptophyta > Magnoliopsida > Poales > Poaceae > Secale > Secale cereale. The sequence continues at coordinate 256,786,157 of LR738713.1, read as the reverse complement.
CGCTATGCATCTCCTAAATAGATCTTGCGTGAGCGTAGGATTTTTTTTTGAAATTGCATGCTACGTTCCCAACAATGGTATCAGAGCTAGGTCTATGCGTAACGAGTAGAACACAAAGAGTTGTGGGCGGTGATAGTCATACTACTTACCACCAACGTCTTATTTTGATTCGGCGGTATTGTAAGATGAAGCAGCCCGGACCAACATTACATGACCGCGTTCATGAGACCGGTTCCACCATTACGTGCAACTTGTTTGCATAAAGGTGGCTGGCGGGTGTCTGTTTACTTAGTTGAATCGAATTTGATTGCAGCCGGTCCTTGTTGAAGGTTAAAACAACAAACTTGATAAATCACCTTTGTGGTTTTGTGTCGTAGGTAAGAACGATTCTTGCTAGAAGCCCCTAGCAGCCACATAAAACTTGCAACAACATAGTAGAGGACGTCTAACTTGTTTTTGGTGGGCATGTTGTGATGTTATATGGTCAAAACATGATGTTTATATGTTTTTTGTATGGGATGATCATGTTTAAATTATCAACAACTGGCAGGAGCCTTATGGTTGTCTCTTTATTATCTGAAATACGAACGTCGTGTAATTGCTTACTTTATCACTATGAGTTAGCGATAGTAGTAGAAGCAATAGTCGGTGAGACGACCACAACGCTATGATGAAGATCAAGGTGTAAAACCGGTGACGATGGAGATCATGACGGTGCTTTGGAGATGGAGATCAAAGGCACAAGATGATGGCCATATCATGTCACATATTTTGGTTGCATGTGATGTTTATCTTTTTATGCATCTTATTTTGCTTAGAACGGTGGTAGCATTATAATATGATCCCTTACTAAAATTTCAAGGTACAAGTGTTCTCCTTGAGTATGCACCGTTGCGACAGTTCATCGTGCTGAGACACCACGTGATGATCGGTTGTGATAATCTCTACGTTCACATACAACGGGTGCAAGACCGTTTTGCATATGCGGAATACTCGGGTTAAACTTGACGACCCTAGCATGTACAGACATGGCCTCGGAACACTGGAGACCGAAAGGTCGAGCGTGAATCATATAGTAGATATGATCAACATAGATATGTTCACCATTGAAAAATACTCCATCTCACGTGATGATCGGACATGGTTTAGTTGATTTGGATCACGTGATCATTTAGATGACTTGAGGGATGTCTATCTAAGTGGGAGTTCTTTAGTAATATGATTAATTAAACTTTAATTTATCATGAACTTAGTCCCGATAGTATTTGCAAATTATGGTGTAGATCAATAGCTCGCGTTGTAGCTCCCCTATGTTTTTGATATGTTCCTGGAGAAAACTAAGTCGAAAGATGTTAGTAGCAATGATGCGGACTAGGTCCGTGATCTGAGGATTATCCTCATTGCTGCATAGAAGTATTATGTCCCGGAGAAAACTAAGTCGAAAGATGTTAGTAGCAATGATGCGGACTAGGTCCGTTATCTGAGGATTATCCTCATTGCTGCATAGAAGTATTATGTCCTTGATGCACCGCTAGGTGATAGACCTATTGCAGGAGCAGATACAAACGTTATGAATGTTTGGCAAAGCTCAATATGATGTCTACTTAATATTTTAGTGCACCATGCTTTACGACTTAGAACCGGGACTTCAAAAAAATTGAACGCCATGGAGCATATGAGATGTTCCAAGAGCTGAAATTGGTATTTCAGACTCATGCCCATGTCGAGAGGTATGAGACCTCTAAAAAATACTTTGCCTACAAGATGGAGGAGAATAGCTCAACTAGTGAGCATATGCTCAGAATGTTTGGGTACTACAATCACTTGAACCAAGTGGGAGTTAATCTTCCACATAAGATAGTGATTGACAGAAGTTCTCTAGTCACTATCACCAAGCTATTAAGAACCTTTTGATGAACTATAATATGCAAGGGATGACGAAAACGATTCCTGAGCTCTTCATGATGCTGAAATCGGCGAAGGTAGAAATCAAGAAAAAACATCAAGTTTGATGGTTAACAAGACCACTAGTTTCGAGAAAAAGGGCAAGGGAAAGAAATGGAACTTCAAGAAGAACGACAAGCAAGTTGCCACTCCAGAGAAGAAGCCCAAAGCTAGACCCAGGCCTGAAACTGGGTGCTTCTACTGCAAAGGAAATGGTCACTGGAAGCGGAACTACCCCAAATACTTGGCGGATAAGAAGGATGGCGAAGTGAACAAAGGTATATTTGATATACATGTTATTGAGGTGTACCTCACTAGTGCTCGTAGTAGCCCTTGGGTATTTGATACATGTTCGGTTGCTAAGATTAGTAACTCGAAATAGGAGTTGCAGAATAAACGGAGACTAGTTGAGGGTGAGGTGACGATGTGTGTTGGAAGTAGTTCCAATATTGATATGATCATCATCGCACACTCCCTGTACTTTCAGGATTAGTGTTAAACCTAAATAAATGTTATTTGGTGTTTGTGTTGAGCATGAACAAGATTGGATCGTGTTTATTGCAATACAATTATTCATTTAAGTCAGAGAATAATTGTTATTTTGTTCACATAAATAAGACCTTCTATGGTCATACACCCAAGGTGAATGGTTTATTGAATCTCGGTCGTAGTAATACACATATTCATAATATTGAAGCCAAAAGATGCAGAGTTGATAATGATTGTGCAACATACTTGTGTCACTGCCGTTTAGGTCATATTGGTGTAAAGCGCATGAAGAAACTCCATGCTGATGGAATTTTGGAATCACTTGATTATGAATCATTTGATGCTTGTGAACCATGCCTCATTGGCAAGATGACTAAAACTCCATTCTCCAAAAAAATGGAGCGAGCCAATGACTTATTAGAAATAATACATACAGATGTATGCGGTTCGATGACTGTTGAGGCTCGCGACGGGTATCGTTATTTTCTGACCTTCACAGATGATTTGAGCAGACATGGGTATATCTACTTAATGAAACACAAGTCTAAAACATTTGAAAAGTTCAAAGAATTTCAGAGTGAAGTAGAGAATTATTGTAACAAGAAAATAAAGTTTTTACGATCTGAGTGCGGAGGCGAATATTTGAGTTATGAGTTTGGTCTTCATTTGAAACAATGTGGAATAATTTCACAGCTCACGCCACCTGGAACACCACAGCGTAATGGTGTGTCCGAACGTCATAATCATACTTTGCTAGATATGGTGCGATCTATGATGTCTCTTATCGATTTACCATTATCGTTTTGGGGTTATGCATTAGAGATAGCTGCATTCACGTTAAATAGGGCATCGTCTAAATCCATTGAGACGACACCATTTGAACTATGGTTTGGCAAGAAACCTAAGCTGTCATTTCTTAAAGATTGAGGTTGCGATGCTTATGTGAAAAAGCTTCAGCATTATAAGCTCAAATCCAAATCGGAGAAGTGCGTCTTGATACGTCTCCAATGTATCTATAATTTTTGATTGTTCCATGCTATTATATTATCCTTCTAGGATGTCTTATGGGCTTTTATATACACTTTTATATGATTTTTGGGACTAACCTATTAACCTAGAGCCCAGTGCCAGTTTCTGTTTTTCTCTTGTTTTAGGGTTTTACAGAAAATGAATATCAAACGGAGTCCAATTGACGAGCCAATTTTTTATGATTTTTTCTGGACCAAAAGAAGCCCCCGAAGCAAAAGAGTTGGGCCAGGAGAGCCACGGGCTGCCCATGAGGGTGGAGGGCGCGCCCTGGGAAGGTGGTGGCGCCCTCCTATATTGTGGACAGCCCAGAAGCCCCCCCTGACGTGGGACCTACGCCAAAAATTCCTATAAATAATGAAACCTTCGGAAATTAACCTAGATCGTGAGTTCCGCCGCCGAAAGCCTCTGTAGCCACCGAAAACCAATCTAGACCCCGTTCCGGCACCCTTCTGGAGGGGGGAACCCTCACCGATGGCCATCTTCATCATCCCGGCGCTCTCCATGACGAGGAGGGAGTAGTCCACCCTCGGGGCTAAGGGTATGTATCAATAGCTATGTGTTTGATCTCTCTCCCTCTCTCTCTCTCTCTCTCTCTCTCTCTCTCGTGTTCTTGATATGGCACGATCTTGATGTATCGCGAGCTTTGCTATTCTAGTTGGATCTTATAATGCTTCCCCCCCTCTACTCTCTTGTAATGGATTGAGTTTTCCCTTTGAAGTTATCTTATCGGATTGAGTCTTTAAGGATTTGAGAACACTTGATGTATGTCTTGCACGTGCTTATCTGTGGTGACAATGGGATATCATGTGATCCACTTAATGTATGTTTTGGTGATCAACTTGCGGGTTCCGTGTCCTTGGGAATCTATGCATAGGGGTTGGCACATGTTTTCATCTTGACTCTCCAGTAGAAACTTTGGGGCACTCTTTGAAGTTCTATGTGTTGGTCGAATAGATGTTTCTGAGATTGTGTGATGCATATCGTATAATCATGCCCACAGATACTTAAGGTGACATTGGAGTATCTAGGTGATAGTAGGGTTTTGATTGATTTGTGTCTTAAGGTGTTATTCTAGTACGAACTCTATGATAGATTGAACGTTACTACGTACTCTTGAATATATCGATAAGAAAGAATAGCTTTGAGGTGGTTTCGTACCCTACCATATTCTCTTCGTTTGTTCTCCGCTATTAGTTACTTTGGAGTGACTCTTCGTTGCATGTTGAGGGCTAGTAATATGATCCAATTATGTTATCCTCGTTGAGAGAACTTGCAGTAGTGAAAGTATGAACCCTAGGCCTTGCCTACTATCATTGCAACACCGTTTATGCTCATGTTTACCACTTGCTACCTTGCTGTTTTTATATTTTTAGTTTACAAAAACCTATATCTACCATCCATATTGCGCTTGTATCACCATCTCTTCACCGAACTAGTGCACCTATACAATTTACCATTGTATTGGGTGTGTTGGGGACACAAGAGACTTTTTGTTATTTGGTTGCAGGGTTGTTTGAGAGAGACCATCTTCATCCCACGCCTCCCACGGATTGATAAACCTTAGGTCATTCACTTGAGGGAAATTTGCTACTGTCCTACAAACCTCTGCACTTGGAGGCCCAACAACGTCTACAAGAAGAAGGTTGTGTAGTAGACATCACATCTTCATAGGATACCCAAAAAAACTGTTGGGTGCACCTTCTATCACAGATCCGAAGGCAAGACCTTTGTTGCTAAGAATTGATCATTTCTAGAAGGAGTTTCTCTCGAAAGAAGTGAGTGGGAGGAAAGTAGAACTTGATGATGTAATTGTAACTTCTCTCAAATTGGAAAGTAGCTCATCACATAAAAACCGTTCCCGTGATGCCTACACCAACTAGAGAGGAAGCTAATGATGATGATCATGAAACTTCAGATCAAGTTACTATAGAACCTCGTAGGTCAACCAGAGCACGATCCGCATCAGAGTGGTACGATAATCCTATTCTGGAAGTCATGTTACTAGACCATGACAAACCTACAAACTATAAAGAAGCTATGGTGAACCCATATTTCGATAAATGGCTTGAGGCCATGAAATCTGAGATATGATCCATGTACGAGAACAAAGTGTGGACTTTGGGGGAGTTGCCCGATGATCGGCAAGCCATTGAGAATAAATGGATCTTCAAGAGGAAGACATACGCTGATGGTAATGTTACTTTCTACAAAGATCGACTTGTCGCAAAAGGTTTTCGACAAGTTCAACGAGTTGACTACGATGAGACTTTCTGACCCGTAGCAGTGCTTAAGTCTATTCGAATCATGTTCGCAATTGTTGCATTTTATGAAATCTGGCAAATGGATGTCAAAACTACATTCCTTAATGGGTTTTTGAAAGAAGAGTTGTATATGATGCAACCAAAAGGTTTTGTCGGTCCTAAAGGTGCTAACAAAGTGTGCAAGCTCCAGCGATCCATGTATGGACTGGTGCAAGCATCTCAGAGTTGGAATATACGCTTTGATAAAGTGATCAAAGCATTTGGTTTTACGGTGAAGCTTGTATTTACAAGAAAGTGAGCGAGACCACCACAACATTTCTGATAAGTATATGTGAATGACATATTGTTGATCGAAAATGATGTATAATTTTATGGAAAGCATAAAGGATTGTTTAAAAGGAGTTTTTTCAACAAAATACCTCGGTGAGGTTGTTTACATATTGGACACCAAGATCTATAGAGATAGATCAAGACGCTTGATAAGTCTTTCGATTCGTACATACCTTGATAAGATTTTGAAGTAGTTCAAAATGGATCAGTCAAAGAAGGAGTTCTTGCCTGATTTGTAAGGTGTGAAGTTGAGTAAGAATCAAAGCCCGACCACGATAGAAAAATATAGAGAGAATGAAAGTCATTCCCTATGCCTCAACCATAGGTTTTATAAAGTATGCCATGCCGTATGCCAAACTATTTCATCATCGAGAACATCATCTTCAAAGGCGGTGCGGGAGTCGCTGCCTCCGCATGCGGTCTGAGCATGGCTGCCTTCGATCCCGACGAGACCCAAAGCCAAGACAGCTGAGCGCCCTTCATGGCCGCCACCTTTGATCAAGCTGGCATGGGCGACCCCTTCATGCAATACCAGGTCGGCATGGGCAGCGCCTTCCCGCTTGACCACGAATCCCCGAAGAACTAGGGCCTTGAGGAAGAAGATGAAATGGACATCAGCGCGGAACCTTTGTTCGAGGACGAGCTCGCCAACCAAGTCTACGCAAACAAGAAGTGCAAAAGCAAGCGGACGGAGGCATATACACAGGCGGAGGACAAACTCATTCTAAGTGTTGGAGGGACATTGGACAAGACCCCCAAGGTCGGCGCCGAGCAAAAGGCATCTACTTTTTGGCTTCATGTTCATCATGAGTACCATGAACACAAAAAGTTCGCGTCGTACCAAATGAAGAGCAAGCACGGGCGGGTGTCTCTCTCGAAGCGATGGAGGGTGACAAGAGTGCAACAAGTTTTGTGCAACCCTTGAGAGCGTCCAAGCACGTCCCATGAGCGGCCTCCACATGAAAGATATGGTAAACATGCGCCCCTCCTCGCATCCATTGTGCTTGCATGTCCATTTTCCCATATACTTGCATGCTATTCATTTGTAGACATTCCAGGCCTTGAAGGCATTCAAGGCGCAACATGAAGGCAAGTCCTTCAAACTCACCCATTGTTGAATGGTTATCAACGAGGAGAAGTTGAAGGCGCAATATGCCGCCGCCAAGGCGCATGGGGGGGGGGTAGGAAGTCGTCGAGGAGCATGGGGAGGCCGAGAAGCCACAACCGTGGATGATGACCAACTCTAAGAAGGAGGACAAGCGCGATGCAACGTCCATTGCCTTGCATACCACTTTCGAGGGCATGATGGCATGATGACCAAAGAAGGACATAAGGGACGAGAAGCGCCGACAAGACAAGGAAGAGCGAACACATTCATGGATATCCAACGGAATATGCTTGAGCTTGATGCGGAGAAGCAAGCCAAGATGCTTGAGATGAAGGCGGAGAGGCAAGCAGAGATGCTCGGGATCAAGGCTGCCAATGCTAAGACCAAGGAAAAAGTAGCGCTCGCTACCATGATGAGGGTGGAGATCATGAAGGTGGACTTTAGCATGATGTCCTCGAGGAAGAGGCCTTCGTTTAAGAAGATGCATGCCGATATGCTCAAGTTCGATGACGAGTGATCTATAACGGAAAGCGTCATCTTTTTTTTTTTTATGTCAATAAGTGTGGTGGCATGATCACGGTTGAGATGGCGCGGTTGAATTCCCGCCCCTTTTTATGTGCTGGCATATGTCTCAGCTGCTCGTAAATGCATCAACATGAATTGTATGGTGACTTTTTAAGACTGATATGTATGCTCGCCGCGGGCATAAAATTGACATAAACTCCGAGCAATAACGTGGCCGCTCATGAATCATTTCAAAATTATATATATACGAATATAAAATAGGTCGGTATGTTAGACGCACTATCGATCCAAATCGCAAAACACGGCCGTCAACGGGTCCTGGATCGGCACGTTGAAGTTCTAAGCAACCAAAACCGCGCGAAGCCTCCGTTATCCGGCCGAAGTAACGAACACCGCACCTTCCTCGCCTCAGTCACCGCCGCCGCTGCCGGCGCTCTTCGGTTACCCGTTGTTTGTACAACATGGCCCCTTGTCCCGCTCGAATCCTCATCTTCCTCCTACCTACCCCGAGTCTCATACCCCCGCCACCCGTCAGGCGGCCGCGCAGAGCCTGGGCCGGAACCGCCCGCTGCGCCCCGGAGGCCGCCCCCGGCGGGGGCTTCGTCGTCATTGAGGACGACCTCTCTGAGCTTCTGCAGGTCCATTTCTCTTTCGATTCTTTACCCCTTTTAACCTTCTCGTTAATTTCCTCTATTCCAGTGAAGTAATGAAGGCCCTCTTTATTTGGGTTGGAGCTTTAGCTTTTGGTGCTTCTATGCTCCTAGAAGCACAAGCTCAAACAAACATCAAAATTCTTAAAGGACCGTGGCAACAACCAATACATGTTATGAAGTGCCGGTAGAGATCTAGCAGTAGTAATAAATTGGGACCCTGCCTAAAAATTGTACTCCCTCCGTAAACTATTATAAGAGCGTTTAGAATACTAAAATAGTGATCTAAAAGCTCTTATATTAGTTTACAGAGGGAGTAACAAATTGGGCCTCTATCAGTTATTTAAGAGCTATGTTACTGATGTTTCAAATCTTTTATGCTGCTTGGTTTGTTTCAATTGTCTGCATAATTAAGAATCTGCTTTAGTTTGAGGAAATTTCTGAACAGTGGAGGATGACTTCCAGTAGCAGATATTATGATACCTGCGCATTGGGACAAGACAATTCCTAAAAGGGCTAGGATAAGTGCTATTATTTCTTTAAGAGTAATGTTACTGCTCTCGGGGTGGGCCTAGAGCAAAGGTGACAGGGGTGCACGGCCATAGGGATGTGCATGTTGGAACAGCCCAGGAGGAAGAAGACTCGCGCACACAAGCTTAAGGAAGAAGAGGATACACACACTTTGGCACACGCACATAGTGCCTTTCCTCTTGTATTTCTTCTCCACGGCTGATTACAAGTCCTTAAGCAGGGAGGAAACCCAAGCACGCACTACTGCCTACTGATCCACTATGCTGCCCACTAGCCGGTAGTAAAGGCCACGAGTAAAAACTTTTGACCCAGCCACACAATTCGGCCAGCGCCACATTTATCCGCTGATTACTCGGTCACGTCTCAGCCCCTAACAGCTATACAGCCCGGCCATGTAACGGCATACGCGTACGTGCATGTTTCTCATCTGATGGATGCTCACACATGCACTCACTCTCTCCACCCTGACTAGCTCAACTAACAATCTCAAGTAGGTTGCAGCATGCACACGTGAACACATCTCTACATGCGAACACTGCCAGCAGGTACTACTATACGATTGAAACAAGAAACAAAGGAAATAAACATGAACACCAAGGTTAACTCTAACAATCACCCCCTTAACCTTGTTGCCTTTTTATTTGCCGAGATCGATCTTCTAGGTGAGACACCGAGACGGCCGTAATGCCATCTTGTCACACCATCTTGTGATAGACTCACAGTGCCAACGTCGCCGTCCTCGCGCCGACACATCCAAAGGTGGATGTCCCACTGCCTCGCCCATGAACACGACATCACACCGCCGCTCATGGCCTTCACCGCAAGTGTGTCACCATGACACACTCGCTGCCTCATGTTCGCCACCAGTGCCGCAACTCGCTGATGACTCGCTTCCATGTTGTTGACGACAACGCATCTTGCCGACGACCCCGACATGGAACTCCTCATGAAAATGGCCTCCGCTCCATGACAATCACCTCCTTGCCGCCGGTGACGCAACTTACGGGGCAACATATTTTCTCCATCGCTCGTGACGTAGCTTGACGAAGATGGAGACACGCACCGGCCGCTAGCAGCATCGCACCGCCAAAGGCGTCCACCTTGCGCCACCGACCTCCACCTCACATGGAGTCGGCCATGCCGCCACCACCGCCTCGGATCGTCAAGGCTCTGATGCCAATTGTTGGAACAACCCAGGAGGAGGAAGAAGACTCACGCACACAAGCTCAAGGAAGAAGAAGATACTGATAGGAGCTGGGTTCCTACCAGGTTTAGCCCTCAGGTTGTAGGGGTGGAAGGGAGGCTCTCGGGGCGAGGGGCGCGAGCGGCGGCGCTGTGGCGTCGTGGTCGCGCGGGAGAGAGAGAGAGGAGTAGGGGTGCAGCTAGGGTTTAGGGTTCCGGCTCCCTTCAGGAGGGCAATAGAGATGACTTATTACTTAATTCCAAAACGAATCCTTACAAGTGTTTATATAACCCTCTGTGTGCTAATAAAAATAAAGATAAGTTGGGTCAAGCCCCTTACTGTTCGCGCCATTGGGCCTCCTCCGGCTATAGTGAACGCCGGTCAGAACATCTCTCCCCGCCTGCGCAAACAGCTCGTCCTCGAGCTGGAAGTCTGGAAAATGCTGACGGAACTCCTCGAGCTGCTCCCAAGTGGCGTTCTCCTCCGGAAGGCCTTGCCACTGGATCAACAAACGCCAAACACCTCGGCTCTGCTGGGCCTTCAACTCCTCCGGACCTGGGAGGAGACGTCCATCGGAGGTTGGAGGGAGAGCCGGCGCGACCGCCGACGGATCGCCGCGGAAAGGCTTCAACAAGCCCACATGGAAGACGCTGTGGATGCGGGCGCCAGCGGAAGATGAAGGCAGTAGGCAACGTTGCCGATGCGTTCCAATACTGGAAACGGTGCTGCGTAGCGAGGGCCCAGCTTGCGCTTAGCGCACGGGTCCAGTGACTGCGTGCTGCAGTAAAGGAGCCGCAACCACACCTAGTCACCCACCGCAAACTCTGCCTCGCGGTGGTGGACATCGTAGTATTTCTTGGACAACTGCTAGGCCTGAAGAAGACGCTGGCGCACCTCGGCAAGGATCTTATCCCTGCTGTGGAGAAGGTCGCCCGCCGCCTCCGTCCGGGCCGTTCCGGGTTGAAACGACAGGATGGGTGGTGGAGGACGACCGTAGACCACCTCGAAGGGTGTGACACGTAGGGCGGAGTGATAGGAGGTGTTGTAGTAGTACTCCGCCCAAGCAAGCCAGTCCACCCAAGCACGTGGACGATCACCTGTAACACAGCGTAAGTACATAGCAATCACCTTGTTGACCACCTCAGATTGGCCGTCTGTCTGGGGGTGGAATGCCGTACTCAGGTGCAGTTTCATGCCCGCCATCCGAAAAACACCGGGTCACAGTCGCTGACGATCGAAGAGGGAAACTCATGGAGGCGAACGATGCCGTCGAAGAAGGCACGCGCGACGGAGGTGGCGGTGTAGGGATGGTCGAGCGCGATGAAGTGCGCATACTTGGAGAAGCGATCGACCACCGTAAGGATGACGGACTTGACGCCTGCCTTGGGAAGACCCTCGATGAAGTCCATGGAGATGTCGGCCCAAACCTGAGAGGGCACCTCAAGGGGCTGTAGCAGGCCCGTCGGCTGCAGTGTCTTCGTCTTGTTGCGCTGGCACGTCACGCAAGACCGCACCCAGTCTAGGACCAGCGCACGGTTGTCGGGGATGTAGAAATCAGCGCGGAGACGGTGGAGGGTCTTCTGAACACCCTCGTGGCCGGCCGAGTGGGCCTGGTGCGGAGGTCGCCGTGATCCAGCACGAAGAGGCGTCGCCCGTGCAGGAGTAGGCCATCGTCCAGGCGCCACGCCTCGTCCAGCTCGCCGGCGTCGAGGCGCTGCCGGAGGTTTTGCACATCTGTGGCGCTCGCGGTGGCTTGGCGGATATCGTCGATGAAGGCGAATGATGGCCCCGAGCGGGTGCAGAGGACCGCCCCTCGGTGTCGACGGCGGCCGTGTCGTAGTCGGTGTCGCGGTGGGACAACGCGTCCGCCACGGTGTTGAGGCGACCCGGACGGTACTCGACGGTGAAGTCGAATCCGAACAGCTTACTGATCCACTGATGCTGCGGCACGGTGGAGAGGCGCTGGTCCAACAAGAACTTGAGGCTGTAATGATCCGTGCGAATACGGAACAGCCGCCCCCATAGATACAGCCGCCAGTGGCGCACAGCCCGCACCAAGCCGATGAGCTCCCTCTCGTAGGCCGCGAGCTTGTGATGGGGCGCAACGAAGGGCCTGCTGAAGAACGCGAGCGGCCCGTCGCCCTGATGAAGGATGACGCCAAACCCCACGCCCGAGTCGTCGCAGTCCACCATGAACAACTTGTCGAAGTCAGGCATCTGGAGGACCGGCCTCGTAGTGAGAGCCTGCTTGAGGGTCTGGAAAGCCTCGGTCGCCTCAGTATCCTAGGCGAAGGCGTCGCGGCGCAACAAGCGCGTGAGCGGTGTCGTGATGAGGCCGAACTCCCGGAAATAGCCTGCGAGGCTCAGGAAACCGCAGAGGGCCCGCGGCGAGTGCGGCGTTGGCCAAGCCGCGATCGCCGCGACCTTGTCGGCGTCCATGGCTACACCCTCCGTCGAGATGACGTGGCCGAGATAGGCGATGAACGTCGTGCCGAACAAGCACTTCGAACGCTTGAGGTGCAGATGGTGCGCTCGAAGCTCGTTGAAGACGATGGCCACGTGTTGCAGGTGCTCCGCCCACGACGAGCTGTAGATAAGAATGTCATCAAAGGAAACGAGCACAAACCGTCGCAAGTAGGGGCGGAGGACGTCGTTCATCAAGGCTTGAAATGTCATCGGGGCATTGGAGAGGCCGAAGGGCATCACCAAGAACTCGAAGTGGCCGTGATGAGTGCGAAAGGCCGTCTTCGCGACATCGTCCGGGTGCATCCGCACTTGGTGGTAGCCCGAAAGGAGGTCGAGCTTGGTGAAGGAGCAGGCCCCGTGTAGCTCGTCCAGGAGTTCGTCAACGACGAGGATCGGAAATTTGTCATTGGACGTTGATGACGGGTCAGCCCGATCTAATTCGATCTTTCACGAATTGGAGGGGATCCCACAACGAACACGAAGAACAAAAGGGGGAAATCACGAGGGAAGCGGAAGAGGAACACTCAAACCAACAAGAAGGTAATCACACAAGTGCTAGATCCGGATACATGAAGAGATACACGATCCACGGTCAACAACGGACGATACAAGTAGCAATAGTCTTCTCCGTGAGGAGGTCTTGGTATCCCATAGGATCTTCTCCGAAGGAGGTCTTGAATCCGTGTGGATCTTCTCCGTAGAGTGGCCGCAATCACTCTCGAGGAGATGAACCACTAGTGGATGAGCAAGGCTCTAGGTTTTGAGCTATCACAATGCTAACCCTAGAAAAGAGGAAGTCAAAGGGTATATATAGTCTAGGGGGCGAGAGGGTACATGGGCTTCGGCCCTTTACTGTGCGCAGGCAGACGGGCCGGACGTCCGCTGGGTCACCGGACGTCCGGTGGCTCAGGAGGGACCGGACGTCCGGTGCGCCTCGGATTTCCGGTAATATTCCCTGATTCCGGTTCTGTGATGGATGTCACGGTCGTCTGGTGGCTTCCGGTCGTCCGGTCGTCTTGGAGTTGCCGGACGTCCGGTGTCTGTCGGTCGTCCGGAGCCTGGGGGAGACCGATCGTCCGGTAAGGGCCGGACGTCCGGTGCCTGTAGCATCTTCAGCGGCACTTCTTCTTGTTCCTTGTACTTGTCGATCCCTCCACCTTGTCCAACGTGTAGAGCTGTTCCGTGGCCTTCATCCAAGTATCTGAATATGCATAGAGTTTCCGATGAAGGTAGAAGCCATGTCTCATGTGAATCGAAAGGGAGTTGAAAGAGGAGTGAATTCACCTCGGCTTCGAGAGCTCTTGCACGGGCTCGTGTCATTGGTCCTTTGGGCACTTGGTGAGGCGACGATAGGTCCATGGGGATGACCCTTGGATGCTCCGCATCAGACGTCCTATAGTTGAGAGCACGGTAGTCGATGCAGAAATGCCACGAGTCGTCGGCCTTGCGAACGAGGAGCACCGGCGCGGAGAACGGTGATGTCGAGATTCGGATGATGCCTTGGGCGAGCATGACCGCACACTGCCGCTCCAGCTCGTCCTTCTGTGGCTGGGGGTAGCGGTACGGCCGCACGATGACGGGAGCTATGTCCGGTAGCAGGTGTATGCGGTGGTCGTAGGGCCGGACTGGCGGGAGGCCCCGTGGCTCATCGAAGAGGTCGCTATGCTGCTGCAACAGGCTAGCCAACAGGGGGTGCTCGGCGTCGACGGCGGCTGTCGTCAGCTGGGGCAGGGGCACCACCGGGGCGGCGCCACACACGCCCTCCCACTGGACGCGGCGGCCCATGCGCCAGAAGATCATCGTCATGGCGTCGAAATCCCAGAGGATGGGCCCCAGGGTCCTCAACAAGTCCACACCGAGGATGAAGTCGAAGCAGCCCAAGTCAATGCCGATGCAAGTGATGGTGAAGTGCTCTCCGCCGATGACGATGGGGGCATGCCGAGCAATACCCTGGCAGTGTAGACGGTCACCGTTGGCCACGGTCACTCGTAGCTGCTCCCCGCCAGTCGGTTGCAGTGCCAAACGGCGCATGGTGGCCCCGGGCAAGAAGTTGTGGGTGGAGCCTGTATCCAGCAGGGCGAGGAACCGCTCCCTGTTGATCGTCACCGGCAGCAACATAGTCTTCTCCGTTCGTATGCCCGCGAGGGCATGGAGGGAGACCACGAGGGCGTTCGCCTGGGCGGGCCCCGGGGGGGCCTTGGCGTCAAGTGGGGCGGCCGGGTCGCCGAGCCCGGCGGCGGCGGCGTCATCCTCGATGTAGGCCGCAGACTCCAAGTAGAAGAGGCGTGGGCAAACGTGGCCCGGAACGTAGGGCTCGTCGCAGTTATAGCACAACCCCTAGCGACGGAGCTCGAGCTACTCGGCCGGGGTTAGCCGACGGAAGGGGTGCGTCGCGGCTGGGGCGTTGGGCGGAATGCCCCAGCGTTGGTGGTGTCGGCGGGGGGAGGGGGGCTGTCGGGCGGCCCGGGGCGGTGGCGCCTGCTGCATGGCCATCACGCGGCGCTCGAAGGCGCGGGCATAGTACATGGTCGTCTGGAGGTCCTGTGGCCCGCGCATCTCCACGTCCACGCGGATGTGGTCCGGTAGACCGCCAACAAAGAGCTCGGCCCGCTGGCGAGCCGTGATGCCGGGAGCGTGGCAAGCCAGGGCCTGGAAGCGGTCGGCGAAGTCTTGCACCGTGGAGAGGAAAGGAAGGCGCCCAAGCTCCGCCAGCCGTCTCCCGCATTTCGGCGGTCCGAAGCGCAAGAGGCAGAGCTCGCAGAAGCGTCCCCATGAGGGCATGCCGCCCTCGTCCTGTTCGAGGGCGTAGTACCACGTCTGAGCTGCTCCCCGGAGGTGATATGAGGCGATCCAGGTGCGGTCGGACGCGAGCGTACCCCGCCCCCTGAAAAACTAGTCGCACTGGTTGAGCCAATTCAGGGGGTCCACGGTGTCGTCGTAGGTGGCGAACTCCAACTTGGAGAACCTCGGCGGAGGCTGGGCTTGGACGAGGGTCGGGTGCGCCTCGTCAGCATGGAACAACGAAGATGGCGGGGCTGAGTAGGCGGGCATCAGGGTGCCGCCCTGGAACAGGGGCCCCTCGACGCCATCGTAGTGGCCGGTGGAGCTCGAGGGCCCGCCGTACTGCATGGCCGAGTATGACGTGGGCGGCGGCGGCATGTGCGGTTGACCCGTGGTCGTCGTGCAGATCGGCCCGAGGGACCCGGAGAGCCAGGCCGGCAGCGGGGATGGCGACGGGGGGAACCGGACCTGGTGGATGGGCACCCCGGTCGCCGTCGTCGGGAGCCACGGCCCCGAGGTCGCCGGTGGCGGCGGCCGCAGCTGCTGTTGCTGCGGCAACGGCATGGTGGGGGCGACGAAGGTCGTCGGGGGCGGCGGCTGCCACGGGAGCTGCTGCGGCCCCATGATGGTGACGAAGGGGGCGGGCGGCTGCGGGCCATATGGCCCTGCGAGGAAGGTGCAGATGCCCTGGACCGCCTGAGTGACCGCCTGAGTGAGGTCCCGGAGCGCCGCCGACATCTCTTCCGGGGTGAAGATGGCGGGGGCGGGCGCGGGCGCGGGTGATGTCCAGGCGGCGGAAGAGACCGGCCCGGACAGGGACGACACGCCGGCCACGGTGGTCATCGGCGGCATGTTGGCGACCGGCAGCGGGATGGTGACGGTGGGCGGAGGGGCGGACATGATCGATCCCGAGACAGCTGTTACCAGATTGATAGGAGCTGGGTTCCTAACAGGTCTAGCCCTCAAGTTGTAGGGGTGGAAGGGAGGCTGTCGGGGCGAGGGGCACGAGCGGCGGCACTGTGGCGCCTTGGCGCCGTGGTCGCGCGGGAGAGAGAGAGAGGCGCAGGGGTGCGGCTAGGGTTTAGGGTTCCGTCTCCCTTGGCAGTAGAGATGACTTATTGCTTAATTCCAAAACGAGTCCTTACAAGTGTTTATATAATCTTCTATGTGCTAATGAAAATAAAGATAAGTTGGGCCAAGCCCCTAACTGGTCGCGCCATTGGGCCTCCTCCGGCTATAGTGAACTCCGGTCATAACAGATACACACACTTTGGCACACGCACATAGTGCCTCTCCTCTTGTATTTCTTCTCCACGGCTGATTACAAGTCCTTAAGTAGGGAGGAAACCCACGCACACACACTACTGCCTCCTGATCCACTATGCTGTATGCTGTCCACTAGCCGGTAGTAAAGTGCACGAGTAACAACTTTTGACCCAGCCACACGATTCGGCCGGCGTCACATTTATCCGCTGATTACACGGTCACATCTCAGCCCCTAATAGCTATACAGCTCGGCCATGTAACGGCATAAACATACGTGCATGTTTCTCATCTGATGGATGCTCACACATGCACCCACTCTCTCCACCCTGACTAACTCAACTTACTATTCTCAAGTAGCTTGCAGCATGCACACGTAAACACATCTGTACATGCGAACACTGCCAGCAGCTACTACTATACGATTGAAACAAGAAACAAAGGAAATAAACATGAACAACAAGGTTAACTCTAACAGTGCATCAATGAGCTTGAACATCAGATGTCACATGCATGTAAAGTTGTAAACATAGGCCATGCCAAGAGGAAATTAGAAGGTGTACCCGGTGCTCTGTGGACCTTTCTAGGTTGACTGCAGGTCTGCCCCTGACTGCTACGCGCCGAACCTGTTTTAATACAAAACATGATCTTATGTCCATCACAATTCTATGCTGCAAAGTCGTCTACCAGTTACCACATCCACAACGGACTTTTTATTTCCTGATAATGGAAGCTTCTATTGCCCCCAGTCTCTACCAAAACGGTGTACCTGGCCACGTTCGCGGGCCGTGCTTGTTGTGGTTGGGAACACCTGGTATGGCAGCCTGGGCACCCCTAAAGTTCAAGTTCTTCGTTTGGCTGCAGTCGCGCGATCGTTGCTGGACGTCGGACAGATTGTCTTGGCAAGGATTACCACACCGGGCTGTTACCCCTATGCTGCCAGTCTAATGAGACGATCGGGCACCTGCTGCTGCAATGTGTCTTTGCGGGCGAGGCCTGGGTTTGTATCCGCCTGGATTAGGTTCCAGCAACCCGCTCCCCTACCGACTGACCCCTGGCTACCCGGGCCGTGGCCTGGGGCATGGAGGGAAAAAGCTTTGTTGTCTGTAGGTACTAAATGAGGTGATATTAAAGGCTATTAAAGGCTAAATACACAGCTCGCCATGCAATACAAGCCAGACAACAATCGGAAAAGAGATATCGGATGGTGTCCTATTTATGAAAGAAGCTACGTTGCTTGTCCCCCTTGCCACATATGTTTAATCAGATTGTCCTTAGTAAGGATGACTTTTCGGCATAGAAACCGAAGGAACAATTTGATCTTTAAAGGTATTTTAAGACGACGCCACAATCTTTTAGATTTAAACCTGACGCTTAAATTGGTGCATATTTTGTGTAGTTGTGTATAAACAGGGTAACATATGAGATATGAATCGCCCCTTTTCAGATTCTACCTAGGGATTTACGAGATAATCTGCAGAATGAACCTAGAAGGGACCAGCTGTTGGAGGTAAGAAGCTGAACTTGTCTCAACCACTGTCTGTGTCAACCACTCTTGAGACGATGATATTTGAATATTACTTCGAAATAATTTAATTAGCATAAACTATCGCAACTGATGAGTAGTGAATTAGGTTATTCTAGATTTGGGGAGACGACCCGAGGCACGTTTCCTTGGTAATTCTGGTGGCCAGTATCTACGGGATAGCGAGGTATGAAACTGTAAGTTAATTCTTAAAAAAATCAGTAGGACAATTCTAATTTTACAATATTATGTTTGATTCCTGTTTTTATACTTGTGTAACAATATTATTAAATGAAGCCACACCATGAAATATAAGAGTTACAATAGTCGCACATTCTTTCATCACAGTGTGGTTGGTTTTATTCTCATATCTACTGTGTCGGAATTATGTACTAGTAATTACTCAACCCATAATTTTATTTAAGTCGATGGAAGGCAACTAGGCCAAGTCATCTACTTGCTAGCAGAGAGATGGCAATGGGTAGGGTATGGGCAGGTACAACCCCCTTCTGCCTAAATCCATACCCGCAGAAACTTTCTGTACCCACCCACTTCAATACCCATGGCATAAAACTGAAACCCATGCCCATACCCATCTGGTATCCTATACCCAATGGGTATCTAGTGGGTATAATATGTAATATTTACATTTTGAGGAAGTAGCGAAATGAATCTAAAATTAAAGTGATGATGGGAGAGCATTCTAGCACCTACACAACCTCCTCCGGTGGGTGGACTCTTGGAGGTGGCAAGGGAGTAAGAGCAATGATTGGTGGAAGCACATCATAGTGGGAGGCAGCGATGGGAACCTGGAATCGCTGGATCGAGAGTTGGACAAGAGTCGGGTGGTGATGAGTCGAGATCTCGTTGTTTTGAGGAGTCACAAAGGACATAGGAAGACTGGTGAGCTGGCGGTTGCAGGCCTATGAGCTATGGCTGGTGTAGGGAATGAGGGATTTGGGATTGGGCTATAGGAGTTGGATGTTGACCCTACATGCCATAGGAGCAATTTTCTTTTTTTTATTCTGGGTATCCATTGGGTTATCCACGGGTACAATTTCATACCCATGCCCTACCCACATATTTTGTGGGTAGGATACCCATGTGTACAAAATCTTCCAAATCCTCGTCCATGTCCGCTGTTTTGTGGTAGGGTACCCATACCCACGGGCAAAACTGCCATCCTAAGCAGAGTACATGTGTTCGCAACTAACATTTCCTGTTCTTTTGATTTGCCTTGTTAATTTGACAGATTTCACAGCTAGAGTTGGAGGAAGCTCAGAGAGCTGTTGGAGAATTTGGAGGTGACAACCGTGCAGGAATCGAAGGTACATTGCATAGAATATCTGCCATAAGGAGTAGAAAAGGGTTGGTTGTTGGTTTGACCTGTCGAGTTGGCCGTGCCGTCAATGGGCATGTTGATATGGTCCGTGATCTTTTAAACTACAAAGAGAGCATTCTGTTTTTGGGAAGGTATGTCTGCTCTATGCATCACAATTTGGATTTTTTTATATCAATTTGAAGATGTAAAACAAGTTTGTAAGTGTTCCATGTTCCATTGTTGCTCAGTTCATGGAGATGCTAACATGATTTTAACATTAAAATACATGATCATGTTTATTTTATTCAGGAATGTTGAATATAATTGTGCTTGTATTATTGTGTCATAGGCCCACCTCCTAGTTGCATGTATAGTTGAGGTTGTGGCCGGCCTTGTACATGATATATACGTGTCTAGTGCACCTGATCAATGCATTGTGAGTTGCACAGACTAAACCTAGTATTCTACATGGTATCAGTTTCCCTCACGATCCTACCCTAGCCGCCGCCGCCGCCACACACCGCCGCCGCCGCTACTCCTAGCCGCCGCCGTCGCCTGAAAGCTGGCCTGTTCCCTAAATATTTTAGGAAGCGAAGAAAACAGAAAAAAGTTCTACCGCTTCCGCCACCCCCCATCTCCTCTCCGGTCACCGCCTTTGCCGCTCTTCTCCCCTGCAGCCGCCGCCCCCGCTACCCTTCCCGCCGCCGCTTCTCTTCCCAAGCCGCCGCCCTCCTTTCCTCTCCCTCCCACCCGATCCCGACCCCTCCCTCGGTGTCCTCTCCCGTCGCCGCCCCGCTGCCATGGCCTCCCCAGCTTCCTCCGTTTCCTTCGGTAGCGACCCCTTTGCCGGTCCGGATGTCGCCCTCGTTCGCGATCTTAACATCTACGAGCGTGTTCCGGTGATCCTCGATCAGTCCACCGCCTCCTACTCCGCCTGGAAGAGGTATTTCTCCTTGGTGTTCCGTGAGTACTTGCTCCACGGTCATGTTGATGGCAGCATGGACTCTCGCCTTATGGTGAACGACGAGGACTGGATGATTCGCGACGCCACCATCATCCGCTGGTTCTACCTAACCATCTTCAAGGACCTCTTCCAGACGGTCGTGTGCGACGAGGATGATGCTCACGCCATCTGGACCAAGCTCGACGACCTCTTCACCGACAACAAACTTCAGCGCAAGGTCCTCCTCCACGGCAAGTTTTACGGGTGCCAGCAGCTTGATTCATCCATCGATGAGTTTTGCATGCGCCTCAAAAAGCTCGCTGATGAGCTCCGCGATCTTGGCGAGACGGTCGGCGACGAGCTCCTTATCAGCACCCTCACCGCCCGCCTGAACGAGGACTTTGGGAACGCCGCCTCCAACCTTACCCTTATTCCGAAGCCGACTTTTGCTAAGGTGGTGGCGTACCTGAAGTTGGAGGAGCGACGAATGAAGATGGCACGGACACAGGCGACGCACACCGCCCTCACCATGGGCACCCGTGGTGGATCGGCGCCGCCGCCCCGGCTCCTTCCCAGCCGCGCCCCGCGCCGACACTCTAGCCGCCGCCGGCCTTCTTCCCGCAGCAGCAGCCGCCGGCCCCGGTTGCCAATGACCGCCGCGGCGGCGGTCGGCTTGGCGGCCGCAAGCAGCAGCAGCCGAACGACGCTCAGGGAGGAGCGACGTGTCCCCCGCAGCAGTACCAGCCGGTTCCGTGGTATGCCGGCCAGAACCCGTGGACCGGTGTTGTGCATGCTTATTCCATGCCGGTTCCACGTCCGCCCGTTCCCGGTATCCTCGGCTCGCAGCCTCCCTCGCATCAGGTGTTTTACGCCGCGCCACAGCCCTATGTGGCGCCCTATGGGCCACTCTCCTATGGCCAGCCGCCGCAGCCAGGAGGGCTGCCGCCGCTGCCCCTGACGGCCCCGCACAGTCGCCGGTGCCCACGCTTGCACCAGCGCCCTGGGACCCGACTTTGCTGGCGGCTCTGCATTTTGCTCCCACCCCGGCCAACTACACCGATGGCAGTGGCTTGTACATGGACACCGGAGCTACGGCTCACATGTCTTGCCACCCCGGTAACCTCCACACCTCCTACCCCATCCATTCTTCTACTCGCATCACTGACGGGGATGGTTCCTCCCTTCCCATTACTCACATAGGCCATGTATCTTTTCCATCTACATCGCCACCACTTTCATTATCTAACATTTTAGTCTCACCTGATCTCATTAAAAATCTTGTTTCCGTTCGTTCTTTTCTCGTGAAAACCCTGTTACCGTTGAGTTTGATGATTGTGGTTTTTCTGTCAAGGACGCTCGTACCTGGATGGTGCTCCACCGATGTGACAGCCCTGACGAGCTCTACCCCACTCCACCACCTCCGCCGCTCCCGTTGCCCTCGCCATCGGTGTGGACCTTTGGCATGCTCTCTTGGGTCATCCCAACCCCGCCACTCTTCGTCATATACTTCAGAGTTTTTCATTCACATGTAATAAGATCGACGATCACTCTTGCCATGCTTGTCGTCTCGGAAAACATGCTCGTCTTCCATTTAGGGCTTCTCAGGTTGCATCGTACCCGTTTGAGTTAATTCATGGTGATGTGTGGACCTCTCCAGTTGCAAGTAATACGGGCTATCTTTACTATCTTGTCATTCTTGACGATTTTTCGCATTATGTGTGGACGTTCCCGTTGTGGCGCAAGCCCGATGTTATATCCACTCTCGCCGCGTTTACTCCTATGTTTTCACGCAGTTTGGGCGTCCCATTCTTGTGTTACAAACAGATAACAGGAAGGAGTTTGGCAACTTGGTTGTTCGCACTCTTCTCACCACACATGGCACGACATTTCTTCTCACTTGCCCCTACACTTCGCAACAGAACGGCCATGCTGAACGCGTTCTTCGCACTCTTAACGACTGCGTTCGCATGCTTCTCTTTCATGCCAATGTGCCTCCGCGCTTCTGGCCCGATGCCCTTCCCACTGCATCACTCATCATTAACCTCCGTCCTTGCCGTACTCGCGGGAACTTTGCACCTCATCATCTTCTCTTTGATGCACCACCCTCTTATGATGAGCTTCGTATTTTCGGCTGTCTCTGCTATCCTAGCATCGCCGTTACCTCGCCTCATAAGCTTGCACCTCGATCCGTTGCATGCATCTTCCTCGGCTACCCACCTAACACCAAAGGATACCGCTGCTATGATCCGGTCCCACACCGCGTGTTCACCTCGCGACACGTTTACTTTGATGAGAAGGTGTTTCCTTTTCAGCAGGTACCCTCCGTCGTCACCTTGCCGCCGGCCCTTCGACGACGCCGTCTGGTGGACGGCCCCGTTCTGTCCTTGGACCGCCCCTGGCTTTGGCGCCCTTCGCGCCGCGGGCCGAGCTGCGACCGCTGGCTCAGGCGCGCCCCCTCGACACCAGGTGGTTCGGGCTCCGGGGCGGTCGCCGACTCGGCCCCCTCGGAGTCCTCCGCGCCCTCCGCTCCGGCTACGCCTGGCACCACGGCATCACCCGCATCATCGGCTGCCACGCCGCCGGCCCCCTCACTGGCTCCCTCGGCCTCTGGCGTGGCCTGGGCCTCCCCGGCGTCCACCTCGCGCTCCGCCGCCTTGTCGCCCTCATCTCCGGCTTCCACCGAGGCGGGCTCGTCTTCGCCACCTACGCCTGCCACGGTGCCGGAGTTGCCGTCTCGTCCTATGACGAGGTCTAGGGCTGGCATCCACCGCCCGAGCCCGCGGTACTCCGGCGATGAGTATCTTCTCGCTGCATCCACCTCCGCGCCATCGCCGATTCCCGCATCCGCCCGGGCAGCCCTTCATGATCCTCACTGGCTCGCCGTGATGCAGGAAGAGTTTGATGCTCTTCAGCGGAACCGCACCTATACACTGGTTCCCCGGCCCCCTCGCGCTAATGTCATCTGCGGCAAGTGGGATTTTCGTCATAAGACCCGCTCGGATGGCACTCTTGAGCGCTATAAGGCTCGTGGGTGGTCCGTGGTTTTCGTCAGCGCGCCGGAGTTGACTTCACCGAGGCATTTGCACCGGTAGTCAAACCAGGCACGATCCTCATTGTCCTACAGCTTGCGGTCTCTCATGGCTGGCCTGTTCATCAGATGGATGTCTTCAATGCATTTCTCCATGGCCACCTTGCGTAGCAGGTCTATTGTGAGCAACCCACTGGTTTCGTCGACGCCACTCATCCTGGCCACGTGTGCTTGCTGTCTCGGTCTCTCTACGGCCTCAAGCAAGCGCCCCGTGCCTGGTATGAGCGCATCGCCGGTTTTCTTCAGACACTGGGCTTTTGTGTTACCCGCTCGGATGCCTCGTTGTTCGTCTATCACCATGGCGACGCGACTACTTGCTGCTCTATGTCGACGACATCATCCTGACGGCTTCCTCGGCAACACTTCTTCAACAGATCACTCTCTGGCTGCGTGACAAGGTTGCCATCAAGAATTTGGGTGCTCTACATTAGTTCCTTGGCATTGAGGTCGTTCGGCAAGCCGACGGCTTCTTTCTTCATCAACAGAAGTATGCGCATGAGTTGGTTGAGCACGCCGGTATGCTCAACTGCCACCCCGTCGCTACTCCTGTTGACACGAAGCTCAAGGTTTCTGCTCTGGATGATTCACCTGCGTCAGACGCCCCGTTCTGACAGTCCATTGTTGGTGCTCTCCAGTATCTGACGCTCACCAGACCAGACTTGCAGTATGCTGTTCAGCAGGTGTGTCTCCACATGCACGCCCCTCGTGACTCCCATTGGACCCTCGTGAAACGGATTCTCCGCTATATTCGTGGCACGATGTCCCTCAGACCGACACTGACGGCGTCTACCTCCATGGATATGGTCGCCTATTCTGATGCTGATTGGGCTGTCTGTCTCAGCACACGTCGCTCCACTTCTGGATATTGCGTCTACCTCGGTCCCTCCCTCATCTCGTGGTCGTCAAAACGACAACCCACAGTGTCGCGCTCTAGCGCGGAGGCAGAGTACCGAACTGTGGCTAACACAGTCATCGAGTGCACCAGGCCTCGACAGCTGCTTCAAGAGTTGCATCACGACATCTCACAGGCCACTGTTGTCTATTGTGACAACGTTTCCGCTGTACCTTTCCGCCAACCCTGTTCCGAACAGGTAGCCCTTGGACGCATTCGGGTTCTTCATGTTCCCACCGCACAACAGTTCGCCGATGTGATGACTAAGGGACTGCCTACTTCCACCTTTGAGGAGTTTCGTTCCAGTTCTGTGTCTCTGGCGACGCTTCGACTGCGGGGGGGTGTTGAATATAATTGTGCTTGTATTATTGTGTCATAGGCCCACCTCCTAGTTGCATGTATAGTTGAGGTTGTGGCCCTCCTTGTACATGATATATACGTGCCTAGTGCACCCGATCAATGCATTGTGAGTTGCACAGCCTAAACCTAGTATTCTACAAGGAACATGTAAATGGTTTCCTTAACAAAGAGGCAAATGGTTTTTATCTACAAATAATGTCAGATTAATAGAAGCCTAGGGTGTTAGGCAAACAGAATGCCTGTGATATTCTGTTATCCCTGTCCATACCTAGTGTCTGCCGTAATTAGTGAAATCAGGCCATTATGGTTAGGATTTTAATTGGTGATTATTTCCTTGTGTAGATCTCATGTAATCTGCTATATGAGATACGAGGAAGATGATGACAATTGTGTCCCCAGACACAATCGTGTCTTTTTAGGCTTAATTTTTTTTTTTTGGTGTCCTCAGATACAAAACTTTCATAGGGGCATGCTTAGGTTGTTGCCATGTTTTATCACACTTTTTTGCCCCAGGTTTGACTTTTTCATGGCAACTATTTGGTTATAAATACAGCTATGGCATATGCCCCACTTCTATATCCTCTTGTCCCACCTGTCACAGGCTAATATTTTAGCCAACGTTGGCCTCTAGTGTGGCGTGTGACTTTGGCAACCACAATAACTGTGGTTAGCCAAGTATTGGCCCCTGGGGCTCTACATGTTCACTTTATTTATTTTCTTAAAAGTTCAAAAGTTCACCTATTCTCAGAACATATACTATGATAGTTTTGGAATGGCAGAGCTTTCAGTATTTCAAGAAACTACAGTAATTTAGTACTCCCTCCGTAAACTAATATAAGAGTGTTTAGATCACTACTTTAGTTATCTAAAAGCTCTTATATTAGTTTACAGAGGGAGTACAAAGGTTCCAGAATGCTCCGGGACTAAATTCATATCATTATCATTATTAAGTAATCTCTCAAATTGTAGAGCGAAGATGTTCTAGTAAAGCAGGATGTGGTTTCTTTAAACTTTGAAAACCATTTTGTTCAGAGCTTAATGGATCCTTGAATCTTTGATTAGATTAAATAAAATTATGGAATCAATATTGTTTCAGATTAGCTATTCTGATACAACTCTATAGTTTCATATATGTTCTAGTGCTATGCTATATTCTACATAGCATGTATTCTATTGATGTCTGTGTTGTGCGTCCATAATCTTTCGGAGCTCTGGAACAATTTAATTCAGCCATGTATTCCAATTCAGTTTGATTTTTTACTAACAGTTCTTTTGTTTGGACAGACCTGGGGTTGGCAAGACTACTGTTATGCGTGAGATTGCACGTGTTTTAGCAGACGAGTTCCAGAAAAGGGTGGTATATTAAACAATGCTACATTCTTGTAGCTTTTCTATTATGGTTCTGTTTCCTTTTATACAATTCCTAACACATTCTATGGGTCCATTGATGTGTAGGGCAGGTAATTGTAGATACAAGTAATGAGATTGGTGGGGATGGGGACATTCCTCATGCTGCAATTGGTGGCGCAAGAAGAATGCAAGTACCTGAACCATCAATGCAACATAGAGTGATGATTGAAGCAGTTGAAAACCATATGCCTGAGGTGGTCATTGTAGACGAGATTGGAACTGAGGCAGAGGCGCAAGCCTGTCGGTCAATTGCAGAAAGGGGTGTAATGCTTATTGGTACTGCCCATGGAGAAAGGCTTGGAAACATCATAAAGAATCCAGTTTTATCTGACTTGGTATGCCATTATTCTCATAATGTTGCATTATTATGCTCGTAACTTTGCTTAGATACACGTCACGCCCTTTTATTTCACAAATTTCACATGGTATCAGAAGTGCCAAACTTGAGCTTTTTCTCTCATAGATAGTTCACCTTCTTCTATCTTTAGGTATGACAGCTTATACTTAACCCAGATATCTGTCCAATATTATTGGTCGAAGATGGATAGCAAAGATAACGTCATGCCATGGTCCTACCAAAACTTCTTACATCCATGCTTTTTACCGAAAAAGGCTTTCGTCCCGCTTTATAAATAAAGCAACCACCGAGCACAAAGTCAACAAAGTACCATCCGAACAACACACACAACGCCACCGCAGTCAAGGTCCAACAGACATGCACACAGACACCACACGGGTTCAGCTGTGGGCACAACACAGCAAGCCCAACACAAACATAACAAGCACTCACAACACACACACGGCGGCGACGAGGTAGAGGAGATCTAATCCGGCTCCGGTGGTGGAGGGGGAAGCGGCGGAGCCATCTGGAGAGCCATCGCGCAAAGCTGGGTGATGATGGAGGCGATGGCGTCTCTCTCCTGCTAAGCGGCCGCCAAAGTTGCAAGTAACCAGACCATTTGAACAGAGCGTCAGTAGCGCGACGAAGAGGGATACACTGAATCACAAGCCTATTCCTAACAGTCCACAGCGTCCAGGCTAGCACACCGATGGTCAGCCACCAAATCTGGCGAGGCGAGGGCGGTAATGCCTGGAGTTCGGCAAAGAGAGCAGGGAAGTTGTTATGATCCCAGCTTCCACCCACTACTTTGAGGAAACAGCTCCAGAGGAACTGCGCGGACACGCAGGTGAAGAAGATATGGTTCGAATCCTCTTCAGGCCCGCAGAGCGGGCAACGCCCATCACCAGGGCCGTTGCGTTTCAGGACCTCCACGCCGGACGGAAGGCGGCCGCGGATCCATTGCCACAAGAAAATCCTAATCTTCAAGGGGAGCCGGATCTCCCAGATGGTGGTAAGAGCCTCGGGACCCGGAGAGGGGGCGATAGCCCGGTAGAGAGATTTAGTGGAGAATTGACCAGATGGCTCTAGGCGCCACCTGGTGCGATCATCTCCCATATCTAGCTCAGGCTCGTGAAGCGCGATGCAGTCGAGCAGGTCATGCCAATCCGCGTTCTCTGCCGGTCCGAACTGTTATGGCGCTGCTAGAAGGAGGGCGCGAGAGGGCCGGCCGGGGGCCTTTTGCCCACGGCCGGGCAAGAGGGAAGGGATTTCCTTCTTAATTCTTGCTTGATTAGATTGATACATCTCCTCTCTTTATATAGAGGTTTACTCGACTCCCAAGCAAGGCTTACTTGACCCCTAAGCAAGCGACCCTTATCTCTAATTAACCCTAAGACTAACGGGCTATACCGCCAGCTCAGGCCCATTAGACCCATTACGTACTCTAACATTACACCCCACCTGGACATGCAGCTTGTCCTCGAGCTGTAACCTAACCAACTTATAACCATGACTCGATGCAACACAAACCTAACACCTAAAAACAAGTCTTTTACATCTCGGCTTGTTTTATTACTCTCAACCTGAAATGGTCTGGGACACTTCATTTTGGACCCCTTAACAAAAAGTAGACACCATCCGCACGTCGTACGTGCACGTGTACAGCCACCTGGATTCCATGGACACCATCTGGACAAAAGGAGTGCATGCGTATGGCCATCTGGAAGTGGTCGCAAGAGCGACCAAAAGAGGCGCCCTCGCGGCAGCCGGCGGCGGAATGTAGTGGTGCTACGCGATGCGCTCCTGTCGGTGACACCATGCCTTCTCCCTGCCGGACGGCTGTTGGTCTGCACCACACAGAGAAGAGTGGAGGGCTTTCGATGGAGAATGGCGAGGAGGGGTGCCTCCCCCCCAACCGCCGATGTCGCAGACTTTGAGGTCACTGTCCGTGGGGAAAACAGCATGCCCAAGATCCCCGACGTAGCGGACGAGATCGAGGTCCTTTGTGCAGCGAAGCGCAACTGGGAGGAGCGGCAGCTGCAGACCACACATCTCCCGCACACGCCGACGCACTAGGAGGCCGCGCGCAGCAGCCTGCAGCCTCTCCAGCCGGGCCCCCGCCGGTCTCCCGATCGAAGCAGCAGGGCGCTCCAGTCCCGATCGAAGGCTTCGTTCAGCGCTCCCGCAGGGCGCTCCGTCTGATCGGCCCAGCAGGCCCGATTTCGGATTCCTAAAAAAAAATGTCTGCTGCATCGGGCTACGTTTCTGTCCCTCGCTGTCCGGTGATCTTCGATGGTACTAACTATACTGAGTTCACTGGCTTCATGCGCATTCACATGCGTGGCACCCGTCTCTGGGGTGTTCTTTCTGGCGAGGTCTGCTGTCTGCCACGTCCGGTTCCTCCGGTGGCTCCTATTCCGCCGACTCCACCGGTTCTTCCTACGGATGCTAATCAGGCCGCCAAGGATGCGGCTAAGCTTGCTCATGAGGCTGCTGATCGTGCTTATGATGAGAGGGTTTTGGCTTATGTGGAGGCTTTTCAGACGTATCATGGTGCTTTGTCTGTTTACACCCAGTGGCTTGATGATGATGCTAAAGCTGCAGCTGTTCTCACTGCTAGTGTTCTGCCCCAGTTTGCTTCTGAGTTTCTGGGTCTTCCTACTGTCTTTGAGATGTGGACCCGTCTTCGTCAGCGCTATGAGCCCTCTGGTGATGCCCTATACCTTTCTGTGGTTTGTCAGGAGCATGCTCTTCAGCAGGGTGACTCTACTGTTGATGACTTCTATGCACAGAGTTCTGCTATCTGGCGCCAGCTTGATTCTCTCCGCACTGCTGGTTGTCGTACTTGTCCCTGTTGCCAGGCTGTCCAGGCCAATTTGGAGTTTCATCGCGTCTACGAGTTCCTGTCTAGGCTTCGTAAGGAGTTTGAGCCCCGGCGTGCTCAGTTGTTTGCTCGTGGCCGTATTTCTCTCATGGAGGCTCTTTCTGAGATTCGTGTTGAGGAGACTCGCTTACGTGGTGCTGGTTTGCTGGAGGTTCCCTCTGTGTTCGCTACTCGGTCTTCTTCCACGCCACCTGCTGCACCGACCCCGTTTCGCTCGAGTGCTCCGCCACTCTTGCCCACTCCTTCTGATGGCTCAGGTCGCCCCCGTCCACATTGTGACTACTGCAACAATGATGGTCATATTGAGTCCCAGTGCTACAAGAAGAAGAAACACCTGCGCAAGGCACGACCATCATCTTCAGGGACTTCGTCATCTACCTCGACAGCTTCAGCCATTGCTTTGACTGAGCAGGATATTCTGAGACTTAAGCGTCTGCTCGCGGCTTCAGGTTCTTCCTCGACGGGTACTGCTGGTTCTGTGACTGATGCTTCCCGCGCTGAGCAACCGCCCTCTACACAGTCAGGTACATCCCCATGGGTTCTGGATTCTGGAGCTTCTTTTCATATGTCTTCTCATTCTTCCATTTTGTCCTCTCTTCGATTGCTGGATTCTCCTGTTCATGTCTTCACTGCTGATGGTACTCCACTTTCTGTTGCTAGTAGAGGCAATCTTTCCACTCCTTATTCTGTTCCTGATGTTGCTCATGTTTCTCGACTTACCATGAATCTGTTTTCTGCTGGTCAACTTACTGATTCTGGTTGTCGCGTCATCCTTGACGCTGACTCTTGTTCTGTCCAGGACCGTCGCACGCACACTCTGGTTGGGGCTGGCCCTCGCCGCCGTGATTCTCAGGGTCTTTGGGAGTTGGACTGGCTTCATGTTCCTTCCGCTGCCACCACCATCGCCAGTTCTTCCGCTTTTGTCGCCTCCGTTACTGGTTCCTTCCAGCAGTGGCATCATCGACTTGGTCATCTGTGTGGTTCTCGGTTG
Source organism: Secale cereale (assembly GCA_902687465.1). Classification (NCBI taxonomy): domain Eukaryota; kingdom Viridiplantae; phylum Streptophyta; class Magnoliopsida; order Poales; family Poaceae; genus Secale; species Secale cereale. The sequence goes on along the minus strand of LR738713.1, from coordinate 256,755,843 downwards.
TCTTCTTTAGTTCGTCGAGGTCTTCTGGGGTCTGTCTCAGGAGATGTCTCTTTAGAGTGTCAGGGTTGCAGTCTTGGCAAGCAGATTTAGTTACCATATCCACATAGTGAGTCAGTGTCTAAGCGTCCTTTCGATTTAGTCCATTCTGATGTATGGGGTCCGGCCCCTTTCGCTTCAAAAGGTGGTCATAAATACTATATTATTTTCATAGATGATTTCTCTCGTTACACATGGCTTTATTTCATGACTTCTCGTAGTGAGGTGTCGTCTATTTATAAGCGTTTTGCTGCCATGGTTCATACTCAGTTCTCTTCACCCATTCGTGTTTTTCGTGCTGACTCCGCTGGCGAGTATATCTCTAAGATGTTGCGTGGTGTTCTTGCTGAGCAAGGGACTCTCTCTCAATTCTCTTGTCCTGGTGCTCATGCTCAGAATGGTGTGGCTGAGCGAAAGCATCGACATCTTCTTGAGACGGCTCGTGCATTGATGATTGCTGCCTCTCTCCCGCCTCATTTTTGGGCTGAGGCCGTCTCCACATCCACCTATCTTATTAATATACAGCCTTCCGCTGCTCTACAAGGTGGTGTTCCTTTCGAGCGACTTTTTGATCGTTCTCCCGATTATTCGATGCTTCGCTCGTTTGGTTGTGTTTGCTATGTTCTTCTTGCCCCTCGCGAACGCACCAAACTGACCGCTCAGTCTGTTGAGTGTGTCTTCTTAGGCTACAGTGATGAGCATAAGGGCTATCGTTGTTGGGATCCTATCAGTCATCGGATGCGTATCTCTCGAGACGTGACTTTTGATGAGTCTCGTCCTTTCTACCCACGCCCATCTTCCTCGACTTTTTCAGTGCAGGATATCTCTTTCCTCACTTTTCCTGACTCACCTATCACCCCCGTCGAGCATGTACCTCTCCGTTCCACTTCCTCTCCTTCTTCACCTCTAGTTGATCTGCAGCCACCATCCTCCTCGGTCTCCTCGCCTAGCATGTCACCAGGTTCTCCACCTTCATCTCCGGTGACTTCCTCCCCGGTCTCCTCTCCTAGCATGTCACCGGATTCTACACCTTCATCTCCGGTGACTTCTTCGTCCCACCCCCCGATTCTAACTTGGTGATTCCTCCTTCTATTATTCCATCTTTTCCTCAGCATTACACTCGTCGTCCACGACCTGTCGATGCCTCTGTGGATGAGTCGTCATCTTCCTCTCAGCCTACTTATGGCTTGCGTTCTCGTCCTCGTCCGCCTGTTGATCGCTTTGGATTTCCCACCGCTGGTGCTGCTGTTCTTGAGCCGACTTCTTACCGTCAGGCTGTTGTTCATCCTGAATGGCAGTTTGCGATGGCAGAGGAGATTGCTGCTCTTGAACGCACTGGTACCTGGGATCTTGTTTCTCTTCCTCCCGGAGTTCGTCCGATCACTTGTAAGTGGGTCTACAAGGTTAAGACTCGCTCCGATGGTTCGCTTGAGCGTCACAAAGCTCGTCTTGTGGCTCGTGGTTTTCAGCAGGAGCATGGTCGTGATTATGACGAGACTTTTGCTCCTGTGGCCCATATGACCACTGTTCGTACACTTCTTGCCGTTGCCTCTGCACGCCACTGGTCTATATCTCAGCTTGATGTTAAGAATGCCTTTCTTAATGGTGAGCTGCGTGAGGAGGTGTACATGCAGCCACCACCTGGGTATTCTGTTCCTGATGGCATGGTATGTCGTCTTCGTCGCTCTCTCTATGGCCTTAAGCAAGCCCCCCGCGCCTGGTTTGAGCGCTTTGCCTTTGTGATCACTGTTGCTGGTTTTTCAGCAAGTGCTCATGATCCAGCATTGTTTATTCACCTTTCTCCTCGTGGTCGGACTCTTCTTCTTCTCTATGTTGATGACATGATCATCACGGGGGATGACCCCGAGTATATTGCCTTTGTAAAGGCCCGTCTTAGTGAGCAGTTTCTTATGTCTGATCTTGGACCTCTTCGCTACTTCCTTGGGATTGAAGTCTCTTCTACCTCTGATGGCTTTTTTATATCCCAGGAAAAGTATATCCAGGATCTTCTTGCTCGTGCTGCTCTTACTGACGAGCGCATTGTTGAGACTCCTATGGAGCTCAATGTTCACCTCCGTGCTACTAATGGTGATCCTCTCCCTGACCCGACGCGTTATCGTCATCTTGTTGGCAGTCTTGTCTATCTAGCTGTCACTCGTCCGGACATCTCTTATCTGGTTCATATTCCGAGTCAGTTTGTCTCTGCTCCCACATCGGTTCACTATAGTCATCTCCTTCGTGTTCTCCGATATCTTCGAGGCACGATCTCTCACCGTCTCTTCTTTCCTCGCTTCAGTTCTTTACAGCTTCAGGCCTATTCGGATGCTACGTGGGCTAGTGATCCTTCGGATCGCCGTTCACTTTTTGCTTATTGTGTTTTTCTTGGTGGTTCTCTCATTGCCTGGAAGACGAAGAAACAGCTTGCAGTTGCCCGTTCGAGTGCCGAGGCTGAGTTGCGAGCAATGGCTCTTTTGATGCAGAGGTGACTTGGTTGCGGTGGTTACTTCAGGATTTTGGTGTTTCTGTCACTACACCGACTCTGCTCTTATCTAACAGTACATGTGCTATTAGCATTGCGCGCGATCCTGTGAAGCATGAGCTCACCAAGCATATTGGTATTGATGCTTTCTATGTGCGCGCTGGTGTGCAGGATCAGGTTATTGCTCTTCAGTATGTGCCTTCCGAGTTACAGTTGGCGGATTTCCTGACGAAGGCCCAGACTAGAGCACAACATGGCTTTTATCTCTCCAAACTCAGTGTTGTTCATCCACCATGAGTTTGAGGGGGGGGTGTTAGAGTTATAATATAAGTCATGTACCCCTTTGTATTTATTCCGTTGTATAAGGGGTTTTCTGCATATGTTTCACACCTGTACATGTATATATATATCGGCCTATGGCCTCATGGGAATACAAGTTGCATATTCCTAACAGCCCTAAGTCAATAAGGGCCACCGCGAGAAAAATCTGCGGGTCTACCGCAATGGTGAACAGGTCAGGAAAACGAGCCGCGAAGGGGGCGTCCCCAGCCCATCGATCAAACCAGAACAGCGTGGCGGTTCCAGATCCAACCGCAATCAAGGCAATCGAGGTCCCGATGCGGAGGACTGGGAGGAGCTGGATGATGGATTGCCAGAACTGGGAGCCATCGGACCGCTGACAAAAGGCGAGCGGCTGGCCACAGAGGTATTTTTGCTGGATGACGCGGAGCCATAAGCCACCCTCTCCGTTCGCAATCCGCCAAACCCACCTAGTCAGGAGGGCAATGTTCATGCGTTTGGAGGACATGATCCCGAGACTGCCCTGATCGCGAGGCTTACAGATCTCAGTCCACCGAACCATGTGGTACTTCTGCTTGTCGCCCTCGCCAGCCCAGAAGAAGCGCCCCTGAACTCTGGCAATCACATGGTGCAGAGTCTCCGGCAGGCTGTAGAAGCTCATAATGAATAGGAACAGGCTGGATAGGGACGAGTTAACGAGCACAGTCCGGGCTGCTTTAGAGAGCCACCGCCCCTACCAAGGCTCAATGCGGTGTTGGAGCTTGCCCACCGTGGGCCGCAGCTCGGCCACCGTGAGCCTCGTGTCACTAATGGGTATCCCCAAATAGGTCGTGGGGAAGCACCCAAGCGGACAGTTAAGATGGTCCGCGATGCTCTGCCGTTCGTCCTGGGAGTAGCCCAAGACCATCACCGCACTCTTATCGAAGTTAATCCTGAGGCCAGACATCTGCTCAAAGCAGAGCATGAGGAACTTCAAGTTCGTGATGTCGCTCGCAGAACCTTCCACCAAGATAATGGTGTCATCCGCATATTGGAGGAGGGAGATCCCATTCCCTCCTACTAGATGCGGGACTATGCCCTTGATATGTCCCGCAGCCTTGGCTTTAACTAAGATGGCTGCCAGGGCATCAACCACCATGTTGAAGAGGAATGGGGAGAAAGGATCGCCCTGACGCACTCCACAGAAGGTGGGGAAGTTATTGGGGAACGTAGTATTTCGAAAAATTTCCTACGATCACGCAAGATCTATCTACTAGATGCATAACAACGAGAGGGGAGAGTGTGTCTACGTACCCTCGTAGACCGAAAGCGGAAGCGTCTAGTGACGCGGTTGATGTAGTCGAACGTCTTCACGATCCAACCGATCAAGCACCGAACGTACGGCACCTCCGCGTTCAGCACACGTTCAGCTCGATGACGTCCCACGAGCTCTTGATCCAGTTGAGCTTCACGGGAGAGTTTCGTCAGCACAATGGCGTGGTGACGGGGATGATGAAGCTACCGGCGCAGGGCTTCGCCTAAGCACTGCAACGGTATGACCGAGGTGTGTTTCTGTGGAGGGGGGCACCGCACACGGCTACAAGATCAATGATCAACTTGTGTCTCTATGGGGTGCCCCCCACCCCCGTATATAAAGGAGTGGAGGAGGGGTAGGGCCGGCCCTCTACTATGGCGCGCCCTGGGAGTCCTACTCTCACCGGGAGTAGGATTCCCCCTTTCCTAGTAGAACTAGGAGCCCTTCCAAGTAGTAGGAGTAGGAGAGAAGGAGAGGGAAAAGAGAAGAGAAGGAAGGAGGGGGCGCTGCCCCTCCCCCTAGTCCAATTCGGACTAAGCCTTGGGGGGCGCGCAGCCTCATCTCTCTCTTTCCCCTAAAGCCCAATAAGGCCCATATGCTCCCCGGCGACTATATATTGGACGACTATATATTGGACGACTATACCTGAATCACTCGGAACCTTTCCGATGTCAGAATATAGTCGTCCAATATATCGATCTTTACGTCTCGGACATTCCGAGACTCCTCGTCATGTCCGTGATCTCATCGGGGACTCCAAACTACCTTCGGTACATCAAAACTCATAAACTCATAATACCGATCGTCATCAAACGTTAAGCGTGCGGACCCTACGGGTTCGAGAATTATGTAGACATGACCGAGACACATCTCTGGTCAATAACCAATAGCGGAACCTGGATGCTCATATTAGTTCCTACATATTCTACGAAAATCTTTATCGGTCAAACCGCATAACAACATACGTTGTTCCCTTTGTCATCGGTATGTTACTTGCCCGAGATTCGATTGTCGGTATCACCATACCTAGTTAATCTCATTACCGGCAAGTCTCTTTACTCGTTCCGTAATACATCATCTCGTGACTAACTCATTAGTCATTTGCTTGCAAGGCTTATTATGATGTTTATTACCGAGAGGGACCAGAGATACCTCTTCGACACTCGGAGTGACAAATCCTAATCTTGATTTATGCCAACACCACGAACACCTTCGAAAACACCTGTAGAGAATCTTTATAATCTCCTAGTTACGTTGTGACGTTTGATAGCACACAAGGTGTTCCTTCGGTATTTGGGAGTTGCATAATCCCCATAGTCAAAGAAACATGTATAAGTCATGAAGAAAGCAATAGCTATAAAACTAAACGATCATTGTGCTAAGCTAACGGATGGGTTTTGTTCATCACATCATTCTCCTAATGGTGTGATCTCATTGATCAAATAACAACACATGTCTATGGTTAGGAAACTCAACCATCTTTGATTAACGAGCTAGTCAAGTAGAGGCATATTAGGGACACTCTGTTTTGTCTATGTATTCACACATGTACTAAGTTTCCGGTTAATACAATTCTAGCATGAATAATAAACATTTATCATGATATAAGGAAATATAAATAACAACTTTATTATTGCCTCTAGGGCATATTTCCTTCAGAAGTATGGGCCAATCTCGCAGCCATGCTTTTTAGATGCAAAGTTCAAATATTTTGAAGAAGGAAGAGGTTTTCATCCACTTCAAAAGAATATACTATTTGTTATTTGTTGCAAAATCAGATTGGAGGAGTAGAAAATGTCACTCTTGGTGATGAGGAAGCGCGTGCACGACGTACTCAAAAAAGTATACTGGAGCGGAAGGCCCCTCCAACATTTCCTTTTCTTATTGAGATGAGGGAGCGAAACTATTGGGTCACTCATCGGGTATGCATATTTCCTGTATATTTTAAATGGTCAAAGAACATGAATATATGCGTTTTCAGTTTTGTGCAACATAGAATGCAATGCTGCTAGGTCTAGAACTGTAGAGGAAACCATGTACAAGTATCAGATTTGCATGTCGATAAACGATAATATATCTCATAACTTTAATATCATGATTTATGTGTCTGTGGGATTCTTTTCGAAGAGTAAGAATTAATGGGAGTACAAGAGCACCAAATTCCATGGCGGTCATACATATCCCAATTCATGGTTTTGCTTCTGCAGTTCTATCTTTAGTCTGTATCATAACAACAACAACAACAACAACAACAACAACAACAGCAAAGCCTTCAAGTTTGGTATAAAGTTGCATTACTATATCTTCATTTGTGTGGCTTGAAGGTATTACAAATGATCCTTGCTGATTTTTATCACTGATTGTTACTGCATTGCTGTTCTTATTTTCTAGCAACTAAGGAAAATCTTAAAACTTAGGAAGCTAGCTGAATGAAATCTACTCATATATTTTTCAAGAATAAATGTACTCAATTTGATGTGTGGAATCCCTTTTTCTTATTTTATGATGACTGTTAATATGTGGTATTCTTTTCTTGTGCAGACTGAGAGGAGTGTCGATATGCTACTTCATGGCAAGAAGCCACTAGTTGAGGTAATATCAATTAACATGCCTCTGCAGTTTTGTTGATGTGATAAATTTCATGGCACGGTAGAAGACTGACAGTTTTCAAGTTTGCTTTTCCTGTGAATTTTATTTTGAAGCATGATTTTTATACTGTTATGCAATTTGCAGTTTCGAGCTAGAGTGTTCTAATGTTGAGTCTATAGGTAGATTGGTGAAATTATCTACTACTCCCTCCGTTCCTAAATATAAGTCTTTTTAGATATTTTAAATAGACTACAACATACGAATGTATGTAGACATATTTTAGAGGGTAGATTCAGTTACTCCGTATGTAATCACTTGTTAGAATCTCTAGAAAGACTTGTATTTAGGAACGGAGGGAGTAGATGACAATTTAGTTCAGAGGGCCATTCTTTAGTGAAGCAAAACTTTTGTATCTCTAGCACTTCTGTCCATGTAAGAACTTAAGGTAAATATTGTAAAGCATTAGTTGATGCCTTGTCACATCGCAGGTCAGGAAAAGGGATAACGAGTTTCAGGTTATCATCGAAAGATGGGCAACATATGATGGAGATGGACTCTGAATGCCAAAGTTTCAAGTTATTATTTCTTCTGCCATGCTTCATTTTCTTCATACTTGCGGTCTTTGTGGATATCTGGTACAAATTCTATGGAGCTTGTTATTCTAAGGTAGAATGGAGAGATCCTTGTTCCTAAAGTTTGTTGAGTTTATTTAGCACAGTATAAAATAGTGATATTGTTACTCTTGCAAAGGAACTGATGCTGCCCATTAAGCTTAGTACACAAGCTCCATACCTTTTCTATATATTCTTCATGATATCGATATCATTGTAAATTCCTTTCCCCCTCAAATTGAGTGGGACTGCTGACCCCTTCCTCCCCCCACGCCGCTCCCGCGAGGCGGCTGGGGGCAAACCCTAAATCGGCGCCGCCCTTCCTCCCCCTTCGGAAAATGTTTCAGTTTTTTAAATTTGTTAACAAATTTGAAAGCGTTTCTTTTCCCAGAACACTCAGTTTCTGTAAAAAACTATTTACTTTTTGAATTTTGAAAAATAATTCGAATATGCGCTGTTGCTTGGTTCCTGAGATTTGGCGTTGTAATATGACCATTGGCGACCGCTAGCTCAAACCGTTAGTACCATGTTGAGAATAGCCCGAGATCCTGTGTTCCAATCCCACGACGGCCTGCAGAGACGCTCGTATAGGAGGTCCCGAAAATTACACGTACAGCTGGGTATTCTGGGCTGAATAGGTCATGGGCTAGAATACGTTATGATGCAACGGAAAGTAAAATAAAAAGAACCCAAATTCTTAAAAGTGCACGTACACTATTTCGATAGAACTCGCTAGTGTCGTCGCTAGTACCACTTGGAGGTGCTACCTGGTCGGGGGAGAGACTTGCTACACGACACGTCCTTATCCTCTCGTCCCATTTCTCGACCGATTTCTCCACCGCAGCGCTGCCGCCGCTTCTCCCATGCCGCTCCTCTCTTTCACTTCCTCTCCGTGGCGCGGCCCTACCCTTCCCCTTCCTTTCCGTTATTAGAGTTGCGTCGAATATTATTGTACAAGGTATGTTACAGTTGAACTTGGTTTTGGACTGTGTGTAGACAGTGTTGAAATATGAGATGGGCCTAGAGCCCATATAGCAATTTCAGATTTGACCTCTAAGGGCGGCACGACAAAGTGGTGGAAAGTTTAGTCCCACCCCGGAAGTGGAAGGAGAGTTGAAGTGGTCTATAAGGGATTCTCTCCCTCATGCTATTGGAGCTTGAGAAGAGATGAGGCCCTCGCGCACTCCTCCTCCGCTCGCCTAGCCACGCCGCGGGTTGCGGGATTGAGCCGAGCCGAGCTCACTCCTATGCGCTTCTTTTTGCCGGTCAGGAACAGAGAGTCTTTGACAGGTAGGGCCACGATCTGAGACGTCGGATTGTGGGCTACCGACTTGGACGTGGGTTCAGCCCACGTCTCTCCACGCGCGGCCGCACATATATATATGTGGGGCGCTGCCAACCCTAGCCCCCGTCTAATAGGACGCATCTCCCTCCACGCCCGCCGCACATATATATGTAGGTTCAGCCACGTCTCTCCACGCGCGGCCGCACATATATATATGTGGAAAAATCGTACTCTAACTGATTTGGTTAACGCCATGTTAGATACATCGGGTTTATCCAAGGCATGGTGAGGGGAGGCTATATTGACGGCATGTCATGTCCTGAATAAAGTTCCGACAAAGGACAATGAGATCACTCCCTATGAGAAATGGGCGAAGAGAAGGACAACACTCTCGTACTTGCGTACTTGGGGCTGTTTGGCAAAAGTCAATGTGCCGATCCCAAAAAGCGCAAGCTTGGACCGAAGACTGTGGACTGCGTTAATTTGGGCTACGCTAAGAATAGCGTTGGCTATAGATTTCTAGCAGTGAAATCTGAGGTACCTGACCAAAAGGTTGGTACAATTATGGAGTCTAAGGATGCTACATTCTTCGAGGATATATTTCCTATGAGAGATATGCAAAGCACTTCTAGACAGGAATCCGAGGAGACTCCTGAGCCTGCCATTCCTATGGAATACTATGAACGAACACATGATGAAAATCCTGAGGAGGATGATGAGGAAACCCTTGGTAGGGGAAAGAGACAAAGGGCTGCAAAGACCTTTGGTGATGATTTCTTCGTGTACCTTGTGGATGATACTCCCACTTCTATTTCAGAAGCGTATGCCTCTCCAGAATCTGACTACTGGAAGGAAGCGGTCCGTAGCGAGATGGATTCCATCATGGCTAATAGGACATGGGAGATTACTGAGCGTCCCTATGGTTGCAAACCATTGGGATGTAAGTGGGTGTTCAAAAAGAAGCTTAGGCCCGATGGTACGATTGAAAAGTACAAGGCTAGGCTTGTGGCAAAGGGCTATGACCAAAAAGAAGAGGAAGATTTCTTTGATACTTATTCACATGTGGCCAGACTGACCACCATTCGAGTATTACTCTCGTTGGCGGCCTCGCATGGTCTTCTCGTCCACCAGATGAATGTTAAGACAGCTTTTTTGAATGGAGAGTTAAACGAGGAAATCTACATGCAACAGCCAGATGGCTTTGTGATAGATGGTCAGGAAGGAAAAGTGTGTAGGTTGATAAAATCTTTATATGGTCTGAAACAAGCACCTAAGCAATGGCATGATAAGTTTATTACAACACTGACATCTGTTGGATTTGTTGTTAATGAAGCTGACAAATGTGTATACTATCGCCATGGTGGGGCCAAAGGAGTTATACTGTGCTTGTATGTTGATGACATACTGATATTTGGAACCAACCTCAAAGTCATTGAGGAGGTCAAGTCGTTTCTATCTCAGAACTTTGAGATGAAAGACCTTGGTGTGGCTGATGTTATCTTGAACATCAAGCTACTGAGAGATAATGAGGGTGGGATTACACTTTTACAATCCCATTATGTTGAGAAGGTGTTGAGTCGTTTTGGATACTCGGACTGCACACCATCTCAAACACCATATGATCCTAGCGTGTTGATTCGAAAATCCAAAGGCACGGCTATAGATCAATTGAGATACTCTCAAATCATTGGTTCACTGATGTACCTAGCTAGCGCTACGAGGCCTGACATCGCTTTTGTTGTGAGCAAACTGAGTCGGTTTGTATCAAAACCGGGTGATGTACATTGGCATGCTGTTGAAAGAGTTATGCATTATCTGAAGGGTACTATGAACTATGGACTTCACTATACCGGATACCCGTCGGTACTTGAAGGGTATAGTGATGCGAATTGGATCTCTGATGCTGATGAGATGAAGGCCACAACTGGATATATGTTTACTCTTGGAGGTGGCGCTGTTTCCTAGAAGTCTTGCAAGCAAACGATCTTAACGAGATCGACAATGGAAGCAGAATTAACAGCATTAGACACATCTGGTGTCGAAGCGGGATGGCTTCAAGATCTTTTGATGGACTTGCCATTGGTTGACAAACCGGTTCCGGCTATCCTTATGAACTGTGACAATCAGACCGTCATCACCAAGGTGAAGAGTTCAAAGGACAACATGAAGTCCAACAAACACATAAGAATGAGATTAAAAGCTGTCAGAAAATTGAGAAACTCCGGAGTGATAGCGTTGGAATATGTCCATACAGCTAAGAATTTTGTAGATCCCTTTACAAAAGGGCTATCACGTGTTGTGATAGATAATGCATCGAGGGAGATGGGTATGAGACCCACATGAGTTGCCATGGTGGTAACCTAACCTATGTGATCGGAGATCCCGTGAAGTAGGACCTGGGAAAACAAGCCAGTGGTGAACCGAGGAGAGTAACTATACTAACCCACTCCGTTGGAGATGCAATACTCTCAATACTGTATGGGAGGATGACTACTGTCTTAATGGGTTCCAAGGCTTATATGTATAAGCAAGATGCTGTCCTATAGAGCGATCTTTGGAGGAACACACCTATATGAGGCCGACTGCTGGTCACAGTCTATGAGATTGGGGTGATCTCTAGTAAGCTCATGAACAGACCAGGAGTGTGACTTATATGCTCCACCCGAGGGGTCAGCCTTCGGCAGCCTAGTATCAGTAAGACATGTGGTGAAGCTTCTTTACGCCAAACTGACAATTCAAGGCATAGTCCATTGTTCAGTTCTGAAGGAGTGTAGCTACTTGCTCTAGGTGAAGCTCAACCTTAACACGTCTTCGCTGAAACACTGGTATATCGAAACAGTAATTGGAACAGAGGACACAATGGGCCCTCGAGATCTGGTGGGGGATTGTTGAAATATGAGATGGGCCTAGAGCCCATATGACAATTTCAGATTTGACCTCTAAGGGCCCATGTAGGTGGCATGACAAAGTGGTGTAAAGTTTAGTCCCACCCCGGAAGTGGAAGGAGAGTTGGAGTGGTTTATAAGGGATTCTCTCCCTCATGCTATTGGAGCTTGAGAAGAGATGAGGCCCTCGCGCACTCCTCCTCCTCCGCTCGCCTCGCCACGCCACGCCACGCCTCGTCACGACGCGCCGCGGGTTGCGGGATTGAGCCGAGCCGAGCTCACTCCTATGCGCTTCTTTTTGCCGGTCAGGAACGGAGAGTCTTTGACAGGTAGGGCCACGATCTGATACATCGGATCATGGGCTACCGACTTGGACGTGGGTTCAGCCCACGTCTCTCCACGCGCGGCCGCACATATATATGTGGGGCGCTGCCAACCCTAGCCGCTGTCTAATAGAACGCATCTCCCTCCACGCCCGCCGTCGTCCCTTTGCTGCTGCTGCCGCCGGTGACTCCATCCCGTCCGCCGCGTACACGGTCGACGGGAGAGCAGGTCTCCGAAACCCCGCCTCTCTGGATCCTATACGGGAGAGGGGCGAATAGGTTTTTGGGAAGCGACTACGCGACTGCTCGCCTTCGTCTACTTCCTCTACGTCCGCGTCGCCCTCATCATCACCATGTCCACCGACGCCGAATGTGTCGCCGCCGAGAAGATCGAAGCCGACAAGAAGGTAGCCGAGGACGCTGCTGCCGTCACCACCGCCGCGGCCTCTGCATGGCCTACTGGAGGGTATAACTCGTTTATCCCGCTCCTACTGTTTTCTGTTTTAGGCATGCTAGCGTTATACGTAGATCTGTCTACAATTAGCGTAGTATGTGCCTGCATGATTGAATATCAGTATGCGATAACTTGTGTCAATGCCATGCTAGTAGTTACTTCTTGGATTAAATTAATCGGAAATTGCCTATTTACTCAGCAGACAGGGTATGAGTTGTGTCCTAATAGAACACTTGTATCATAAGCCTCTCTTATATAGCGAGGGTAGACACACGATGTAACCCATGCTAACATAGTAGCACAGGCACATGGGGGAGCCGGCGGCGTGTGCCGGCGCCCGGGCGACCGGGGTGCGGTATTGTGACGGTGTCATGGGAAGAACCGCCCATAGTCATGCCTCGGGGATGTAGCCATGATGGTGAATCCCGTTAACAAATCATGGTGTCGTACCTCGATGTGATTGCTTGGTCCTCGGTAGATCAGCGGTGGCCTCAGATTTATTCTCATAAATGGTATCATGAGCAAGGTTCGATTTGAGGCATAGTGATTGATCTAGAGGTGAAGCCGAAGGTTGCGCAAGAAACTAGTTCGATCTATGGTGTCAGGCGAATAGGAGAAATTTCGTTGGTCCACAGGAAAGCCCGGACGATCGATGGAATTTTCTGAAGCAACAAAAGTCGGCGAGTACAAGAAGCAATCGGAAGCAAGATGCAGATCGGTTCAGAGCAGTTCTCGACGAGATAGTGAAGGAAATATGCCCTAGAGGCAATAATAAAGTTGTTATTTATATTTCCTTATATATCATGATAAATGTCTTTTATTCATGCTAGAATTGTATTAACCGGAAACTTGATACATGTGTGAATACATAGACAAAACAGAGTGTCCCTAATATGCCTCTACTTGACTAGCTCGTTAATCAAAGAAGGTTGAGTTTCCTAACCATAGACATGTGTTGTTATTTGATCAATGAGATCACACCATTAGGAGAATGATGTGATGAACAAAACCCATCCGTTAGCTTAGCACAATGATCGTTTAGTTTTATAGCTATTGCTTTCTTCATGACTTATACATGTTTCTTTGACTATGGGGATTATGCAACTCCCAAATACCGAAGGAACACCTTGTGTGCTATCAAACGTCACAACGTAACTAGGAGATTATAAAGATGCTCTACAGGTGTTTTCGAAAGTGTTTGTGGTGTTGGCATAAATCAAGATTACGATTTGTCACTCCGAGTGTCGGAGAGGTATCTCTGGTCCCTCTCGGTAATAAACATCATAATAAGCCTTGCAAGCAAAAGACTAATGAGTTAGTCACGAGATGATGTATTACGGAACGAGTAAAGAGACTTACCGGTAACGAGATTGAACTAGGTATGATGACACTGACGGTCGAATCTCGGGCAAGTAACATACCGATGACAAAGGGAACAACGTATGCTGTTATGCGGTTTGACCCATAAAGATCTTCGTAGAATATGTAGGAGCCAATATGAGCATCCAGATTCCGCTATTGGTTATTGACCGGAGATGTGTCTTGGTCATGTCTACATAGTTCTCAAACCTGTAGGGTCCGCACGCTTAACGTTCGATGACGATTTGTATTACGAGTTATGTGTTTTTGATGACCGAAGATTGTTCGGAGTCCCGGATGAGATCACGGACATGACGAGGAGTCTCGAAATTGTCGAGACATAAAGCTTGATATATTGGAAGGTTATATTCGGACACCGGAAGGGTTCTGAAGTGTATCGGGTACTTTTCGGAGTACTGGGAGGTTGCCGGAACCCCCCGGGGAGTCAATGGGCCTTAATGGGCCCTAGTGGAGAAAGGAGGCAGCGGGCAAGTGGTGGGGCACGCCCCCCTAGGCCCAAACTGAACGTGTGGTGAACACGGAGGTGTCTTACGTTTAGTACTTGGATCTGTTGGATCGTGAAGACGTTCGATCAACCGCGTTACTAAATGCTTCCGTTTTCGGTCTACGAGGGTTCGTGGATACACTCTCCCCACTCGTTGCTATGCTTCTCCTAGATAGATCTTGCGTGATCGTAGGATTTTTTTTGAAATACTACGTTCCCCAACAGTGGTATCAGAGCCAGGTCTTTGCGTAGATGATATGCACTAGTAGAACACAAAGAGTTGTGGGCGATAATAGTCATACTGCTTACCAGCATGTCATATTTTGATTCGACGGTATTCTTGGATGAAGCGGCCCGGACCGCCATTACATGACCGCATTCATGAGACTGGTTCTACCGACGTGCTTTGCACATAGGTGGCTGGCGGATGTCAGTTTCTCCAACTTTAGTTGAATCGAGTGTGACTACGCCCGGTCCTTGTTGAAGGTTAAAACAACACACTTGACGAAAAATCATTGTGGATTTGATGCGTAGGTAAGAATGGTTCTTGCTAAGCCCGTAGCAGCCACGTAAAACTTGCTGTGACACCCCGAGACCGATGCGCCAGGTGTCAGCCAGCTATTCGGTGTCATTGCCATGTCATCTGCTTGCGTGTTGCATCTTTGCCTTGTCATCGTGTGCATTGCATCAACATGTTTTCAAAACTTGCATCCGTCCGAGTCCGCCCGTCCTTTCCGTTGTCCGTTCTGAGCCCAGACACACTTGCACGCGCCCACGGCGCCTCCGAATATTTATTTTATGAGTTGCCGGAAAACGTTCTCGAAATGGGATGAAACTTGGCGTGTGGTCTTATTATAGCATAGGTAGACCGCCTGTCAATTTTCGTCGCATTCGGAGTTCGTTTGATAGCCCAACGGTTAACCGTGTTAACCGCCGGAAGCTTTTTCTCTTTTGGCCTAGCACCCCTTCAAAACAGCCCGCTAGCCCCTCTCAACCACCTCCATGCTCTCGGTCGTTGGATCGTGATCGCGTGGCCGAAAACCGCTTCTCATTTGGACTCTCCTAACTCCCTCTACCTATTAATCAGCCTCCCCCGTCCAAATTCGCGATGCAACCCTAGTCTCCACCTCCCTCCGCGCCGCCGGACACGTCCGTCGATGGCCGGACATGTCCACCCGCCGGCCACATCACCGCAGCCAACCAGGAGTCGCCATGTCATCGCGCCGCCGCCCGTGCCCAACCACCCGCCGCCACCTGTCCTCCTCTCCTAGCCCCGCGGGCCCGCGAAGCCCATCGGCGGCCCGCCGGACCCGGGATCCCGCCGCCGCCCGCTCGCTCGCTCGCTCCCCGCGCTCGCAGGCTCTCCGCCGCCGCATCGCAGGCTCTCCGCCGCCGCGCCTCGCTGACCGCCACCGCCCGGGCTAACCTTCGCTGCCGCCAGCCACCCTCGCCGCTGTCAGCGTCCCCGGCGCCTCTGCCATCCCGCTCGCTCGCCGCCGCCACTTCCGCCGGCCCCGCCGTCGCCAGATCCGGCCGGGCGCGGCCTGATCCGCCCGTCGCCGCCGCCGGCCGTTCCCCGGCGAGCCCCGCAGCCCGGCGCCGGCGACGAGCCGCCGCTGCCCTGCCATGGCCTCGCTCTTCCTTCCCGTCGAGGGAGACGAGGACGGCCGACGATCGCGCCGGCCCACGTGCGTCCCCCGCCGGCCCAGCGCAGCTCCCGTCCTCGGCCCACCTCCCGCAGCGCCGAGCCAGACTTCCCCTGCGTTCTGGGCTGAGCCCATGGTGAGCGGCCCTATTCCCCGCCCTTTGCGTAGAATAGTTATTTTGCGCCCGTTGTGTTTTTTTTCTTCCTAAGTCAAAACTGCTAAGTCCCTAGATTTTGTATATATATGTGGATGTTTGACTGCTTGTAACTTTTTGTGTGCTTATCCAAATGATGCATGTAATATGTCAAAATGATCGTGGTGATATGCTCTTCATTTTGTGCCATTGTGGCATGCTTGTTTGAGTTCATCTTGATGCCCTAATCATCGTTGCAAGAGTGCTATATGTTTAAAACTGCTGGTAACTGTAAATTTGCTGCATGCTTGTGGTGATGATAACTTTGTGCATGTTGGTCCAAATGGAGCATATGATATGTCAAAATGTTCATTGTGAAGTGCTCTACATGTTGGTTGCTGTAGCATTCATGCTAGGTGCCATTTTGCCATTTTAATCTCGGTTGCAAACGTGCGTGTGACTGATCAGTGCTGAAACTAGTTGTGAGATGCTGATTTGACTTGCTCATTGCTATTGGTGTGTTTGTCTTCATGCCACATGTCAATATATTTTAGAAGCACAATCATATGGTCTTTGCTGTGGTGTAATCCACTTTCCATGATATGCCTTGAGGTGACTAAAACAAGCTTGTAAACATGCCATGCCAATGTTGTTGTTTTATACTTAGTGAAAAAAACTGCTAAGTCTGGAATCTGTTAAACCTGATGCTATGTTTGCTTGATGCCCCACTCAAATCCATGCTTGTTTTGGAGTGGCCAATGATCATGTCTTGTTGCCCATGTTATTGCCTATCCATCCATGCCCTTGTTTGCTTATATGACCTGTTGTAGCTAATTTATTTCTTGCTCTCAAGTTGCTATAAATTTACCTGTCAGTCTTTTATCAGCATGATCAATTTGGTGAAGCTTGTTGTTGTTGATCCATGCCTCCTATGGAGTTGCTCCAATGGAGTTGTTTGATGTATGATATGTCTATTACATGTCCATGATCTTCATATGCTTAGTAGAGTTGATATACTTGTTGTTTTGTGCCTCCGAAGGAAGCATCGTGATGATGTTTTTGCCTCCCCAGATTTTGACCAAGTCTGGATAAATTTATTGCAACTTGCCATGCTTGTTTAATTGTGTTCCAGCAAGTTTTTGGGTGTGTTCAAAGTTCATGCTTGTTAAGTATCATGTCTACTTCACATCCATGCCTCTTGTTATCATGTTTGGGTGCTGTAGCATATATATACCTTGCTCCAAAGTTGCTATGTTGCTGTTTTTGGACAGCTTGTTGTCATATCTTGTTTCGTGTGTATGTGTTGAACTGTTGCTCCATTTTGAGCATGCCCTATATGAAACTTGTGTGTTTTTGCATGTAGAAGCATAATATCATGTTGTTTATATGTTTGGAGTGTATTTGCTTGGTGCATCTTGCACCGATGACATGCTTGTCTTGTTTTGCTCATATCTTCTAGGCCGTAACTCCGAATTAAACAAAATTTATATGTAACTTGACTAGAATTTTGCGTAGATCATCATGGTGCATGTTAACGTGATGTTTAACAACTTTAACTTAAGGTTTGTTCAGATCTGGACCAATTTAGAAATGTGCATATGAGGACTTACCGAAATTGCTTTATATTGTTTCCGGCCTCATTTAAACTTGTTGGTTGTGGTTATTCTTGTGTGCTTCATCCCTTGACCTTTTTTGCATCATATAGACTTTTCTCGCATCATACTTGGTTGAGAATCTTTTCATGTTCTTGAGTGGTGTGTTTACCTTGTTGTGTGCTTTCTTATTGCTAGTTCTTTTTCCATTGCGATTGTGAGGATTCGTTCAACTACACATGGTTCTTATTCAAGGCTTCTTCTTCATCTACTTCACGGATTCATTCTTCTTCCTTGCGGGATCTCAGGCAAGATGACCATCACCTTGGATACCTTTACTATCATTGCCATGCTAGCTGTCTCGATGCTATCGTTATATGTCGCACTACATATCTTTTTGTCAGCCTCTCCTTGTTGCCATGAAACCTCTAACCTTTGACACCTTCCCAGCAAAACCATTGTTTGGCTATGTTACCCGCTCGCTCAGCCCCTCTTATAGCATTGTTAGTTGCAGGTGAAGATGAAGATTGATCCATGTCGGATCTTGTTGTCGGAATATCACAATATCTATTATTATATTAACACACCTATATACCTGGCAATGGGTTGAAGGCTTGGCCTTTTGCTCGGTGTTTTGTTCCACTCATGCCACCTTAGGAGCCGAAAAACCGACGTTATGTTCCTTGATTTTGCGTTCCTTACATTGTTGGGTATATGGGGACCCCTTGACAGTTCGTCTTTGAATAAAACTCCTCCAGCAAGGCCCAACATTGGTTTTAATTTGCCTCATAATAACAACTTAATTAATTAATTAAATTGCATAGGGGTCGTGTCCCCGAGGATTCTTTCTACATAGCAGGGGGGCCAGTGCTGATGGTGTTGGTCCCAAACGGGGGTTCGACGGGGCCGCCACGGGGAAACTCGAGGTATATGGCTCCCGTAAAATCACCCATCCGGACGTGGCCTGAGACGAGATACGCGCGGCTACTATCAGGGTGTCGGCACGCCGAAAGGTCTTGCTGGACTTGTTTTACCATTGTCGAAATGTCTTGTGCACCAGGAATTCCGAGTCTGATCGGGCCTTCCCTAAGATAAGGGGTGATATTATTATTACTTCTGCTGATCGTGAGAGCTTGTGATGGGCTAAGTTGGGACACCCCTGCAGGGTTATGATCTTTTGAAAGTCGTGCCCGCGGTTATGTGGCAGATTGGAATTTGTTAATGCCCGGTTGTAGAAAACTTGACAGAGGATTCGAGATAAAACACACAACCGCGTGAGTAACCGTGACCGTCTCTTTTCACATTGAGAAGAGAACACGGTGGGGTTATGTTTAACTCGTAGGTAGTTCAGAATCTTTAGCGATCACCACTAATTTGCGACCGTTTGCGTAGATGCTCATCTTATTCTTGTACTCGTAAGTTAGCCACCATATTATGCTTAGCCGGTGCTGCAACCTCACCACTATCCTTTCCTTACCCATTAAGCTTTGCTAGTCTTGTTACCCATGGTTGTGGGATTACTGAGTCCTCGTGGCTCACAGATACTACAACAACAGTTGCAGGTGCAGGTTTCCAATGTCTTGACGTGAGAGCGATGTTTACTTGTGTTGGAGTTTCTTCTTCTTCTTCGTCGTCAGTCTTGGGTTAGGTTCCTGGTCGGCAGCCTGGGATAGCAGATGGATGTCGTTGTGCTTTTCATGTTTGCATCCGTAGTCAGATGCCTTGTATTGATGTTGTTGTATTCATGTGACTTGTATGAATTGTTGTATCCCCATGTATTTATGTAATGGTACGATGTAATGATATCCATCTTGCTAAGTGCCTGAGATGCGGTTGTGCCCCAATCACGTATGAGTCAAGTGATCGGGATAGAATCGCATCTTGGGCCTGACAAGTTGGTATCAGAGCCTCGACCGACCATAGGAGCCCCCTTGATTGATCGTAGCTTGGCCGTTGTCGAGTCTAGTAAAACCTTTTTGGAGTCTAGTGATATCGGAGAGTAGGAATTCTTTTTACTCCTCAGTCCCTTCGTCGCTTTGGTGAGGAATCTTGACGTAGATGTTTTGAATTACCCCTCTTCCCCTTCAATTTTTTTAGGATCACATGGTTAGTTTTCATTTGTTGCGTTGTCTGCTCTTTTCATCTGGTGCATCTCTCGTCAAGTGGAATCGACCCTCTTCTTCTTTGCAAGTTCATCCTTAGTTCTTTCCAACCGGTGTTGTTTCCCCTTCCGAAGTTGTCTTTATTTTTCCCACCCGCCCACCCTTTTTCTTCTTGGAGCCAGAGTCCATAATCGAGTATCCATCCTACTCGTTTGAATCCTTTGCATTCTTCCTCAGTTATTTCAACCGGTGATTTCTCTTCTAGTTCATCATTCTTCATTTCTTTTCTTTTCCGGCGGATTCAATTCAAATTGTCGATGTTTGTCATATTCTTTTCCCTCGGCTCAGATGTTTCAAATTGCTCGTTCGTCTCTCGCCATTCAATTATTCTGGAGTTCCGAAGACATCTCAAGAGAGTCGTGTGTATTCCAATTAATTCGAGGTTGCCACCTCATTCAACTTTTTCAATTGTTCCGGTGCTTCATCTCCTTTTCAATCGTTTTTAACGGTGTTTTCTCTTCGGTGGGCTCATAACCCGCAGGTTTATTCACAGGATCTTACCTGACTGTTCTAATTTCCCGGAGTGTTCCGAAACTCTTTGCAAGTATGACGTAAGTATGGATTTCATCAGTCATGTGCCTTCTCCTAGATCGTTTTCTAATTATTTTCATGCTTGGTTCAACATTCCTCTTTTCATTCGTCCGGAGTACCTCGATAATTTTGGTGGTGTTTCTCGTCGTCATTTGAAGACCGAACAAGACTTCCTCTAATTATTGTCCGCTCTCTCAAAGATTCTTCGTTCAAGATCGTCCCTATCTCCTAAATTGTTCCGATCATGAAGACTTCTTTTCTTTAACTATCCGGAGC
The DNA here is from genome assembly GCA_902687465.1 of Secale cereale. NCBI lineage: Eukaryota > Viridiplantae > Streptophyta > Magnoliopsida > Poales > Poaceae > Secale > Secale cereale. The sequence continues at coordinate 256,735,383 of LR738713.1, read as the reverse complement.
ATTTCATGAATTCTGTTCTTTGTGTTCCTCCGAAGGCCATCATTTCAGAAGATTTCTTCGTTCTCAATTTTCATCTTCGTCTTCCAAATATTCTTCATTGATGCCTCTTCGTTCGTCTCATATTCGTCCGGTGCTTCGTTCAAGTATTCTTTAATCAGTTCGTGATTTGTTCGTTCTTTTGTATTTAAATTCCCTCAAGTGCTTTACTCTTCCCGGCGATTCATTCTTTTGTATTCATTCTATTTCAACTCCTTACGGTGGCTCGCTCAAGATTTCGTGTCCTTTGTTTTCATATCAATCCATTCATTTTGTTATTCCAATCCTACCGGTGTTTCATGAAGATTTTTGCAATTCGCGATATATCCCTCTTTAATTATTTCAAGGAGAATAAGTGGTGTGCAAATCCACTGCTTCTCATCAATTTAATTGGCGGAGGATAATCATAACATAATTCTTATTCTTTTTATCAAGTTGATTTATTCCTTCCTTCAGAGTTTATTCTTGATGAATAAATTCTAGTTCCAAGTGTTTTCATCTTTTCTTTTCCGGAGTTTAAGTTTTCTCGGCTATCTTGTCGGAACCCCGACTAAATCATCACAAGACTTTATTCTTATTCTTGCATCCTTCACTTTTATCATCATCCTTTTGCTACCGGAGTTCTTCATGGCGGTTCGTCATGTTTTAATTCATTCTTCAAGTGTTCTGGAAAAAATTCTTGTGGAGCAGCTCAAGTATTCTTATTCTTGCCTCCCGAGTGCAATTAATTCTCCGTAGTCTTTGAAGTGGGGTTTTGTAATTCGTCATCCTCAGCTATTCAATCTTTTGGTTGCGGCATAATTCACCTCAAGTTTCGGGATGATTTTCATAACTCCACAACAAGTTAATTCTTTGGTTGTTGATTTTTCCAACAACTCCGTTCATCCTTTCTTCGCAAAGATGCTTTTAATTCATTCGTGGTGTAAGTTGTCATCTTCTTCTCCGTCTTCCATTATATTCTCTTCATTCTTTTGGAGGCAATGTCTTGTTCATTTCGTGATGTTTCATTCCGTCTTCTCAAGTTCAAGTTCTATTCCTTCCATTTTCAGCCGGAGTGCTGCACGAATTCCTTCGCGGAAATCCATTTCTTTCCCTTATTAACCGGAGTGGTTTCGAATTCATTCTTGTTCCTTCAGCTCTTGTTTCGTGCCTTTCAACCCCCTTGGTTCTCTTGTGTTCCTTGTTCCTCTTTTGTAACGGAGCTTCTCAATGTCGTTCATCTCCATTATATTCTTCCTTTCGAGTGGCTCAACCTCTCAACATTCTTTGGTTTCACTCTTTTGTCCTCGAAGAACTTTGCTCTTCCTTTTTCCTCCTCCGTCTCGTTCCTAAGATCTCGGGACGAGATCTCTTGTTAGTAGGGGAGTGTTGTGACACCCCGAGACTGATGCGCCAGGTGTCAGCCAGCTATTCGTTGTCATTGCCATGTCATCTGATTGCGTGTTGCATCTTTGCCTTGTCATCGTGTGCATTGCATCAGCATGTTTTCAAAACTTGCATCCTTCCAAGTCCGCGCGTCCTTTCCGTTGTCCGTTCTAAGCCCAGACACACTTGCACGCGCCCACGGCGCCTCCGAATATTTATTTTATGAGTGGCCGGAAAATATTCTCGGAATGGGGTGAAACTTGGCGTGTTGTCTTATTATAGCATAGGTAGACCGCCTGTCAATTTTCATCGCATTCGGAGTTCGTTTGATAGCCCAACGGTTAACCGTGTTAACCGCCGGAAGCCTTTTCTCTTTTGGCCCAGCACCCCTTCAAAACAGCCCGCTAGCCCCTCCCAACCACCTCTATGCTCTCGGTCGTTGGATCGTGATCATGTGGCCAAAAACCGCTCCTCATTTGGACTCTCCTAGCTCCCTCTACCTATAAATCAGCCTCCCTCGTCCAAATTGGCGGTGCAACCCTAGTCTCCACCTCCCTCCGCGCCGCCGGACACGTCCGTCGACGGCCGGACATGTCCACCCGCCGGCCACATCACCGCAGCCAACCAGGAGCCACCACGTCATCGCGTCGCCGCCCGCGCCCAACCACCCGCCGCCACCTGTCCTCCTCTCCACCTCCCAGCCCCGCGGGGCCGCGAAGCCCATCGGCCGCCCGCCGGACCCGGGATCCCGCCGCCGCCCGCTCGCTCGCTCCCCGCGCCCGCAGGCTCTCCGCCGCCGCGCCTCGCTGACCGCCACCGCCCGGGCCAACCTTCGCTGCCGCCAGCCACCCTCACTGCCGACAGCGTCCCCGGTGCCTCTGCCATCTCGCTCGCCCGCCGCCGCCACTTCTGCCGGCCCCGCCTTCGCTAGATCCGGCCGGGCGCGGCCGGATCCGCCCATCCCCGCCACTGGCCGTTCCTCGGCGAGCCCCGCAGCCCGCCGCCGGTGGCGAGCCGCCGCTGCCCTGCCATGGCCTCGCTCTTCCTTCGTGTCGAGGGAGACGAGGACGGCCGACGACTGCGCCGGACCACCTGCGTCGCCCGCCGGCCCAGCGCAGCTCTCGGCCTCGGCCCACCTCCCGCAGCGCCCAGCCCGACTTCCCCTGCGTTTTGGACCGAGCCCATGGTGAGAGGCCCTATTCCCCGCCCTGTGCGTAGAATAGTTATTTTGCGCCCGTTGTGTTTTTTTCCTAAGTCAAAACTGCTAAGTCCCTAGATTTTGTATATATATGTGCATGTTTGACTGCTTGTAACTTTTTGTGTGCTTATCCAAATGATGCATGTAATATGTCAAAATGATCGTGGTGATATGCTCTTCATTTTGTTCCATTGTGGCATGCTTGTTTGAGTTCATCTTGATGCCCTAATCATCGTTGCAAGAGTGCTATATGTTTAAAACTGCTGGTAACTGTAAATTTGTTGCATGCTTGCGGTGATGATAACTTTGTGCATGTTGGTCCAAATGGAGCATATGATATGTCAAAATGTTCATTGTGAAGTGCTCTACATGTTGGTTGCTGTAGCGTTCATGTTAGGTGCCATTTTCCATGTTAATCTTTGTTGCAAAAGTGCATGTGACTGATAAGTGCTGAAACTAGTTGTGAGATACTGATTTGACTTGCTCATTGCTACTGGTGTGTTTGTCTTCATGCCATATGTCAATATGTTTTAGAAGCACAATCATATGGTCTTTGCTGTGGTGTAATCCACTTTCCATGATATGCCTTGAGGTGACTTAAACAAGCTTGTAAACATGCCATGCCAATGTTGCTGTTTTATACTTAGTGAAAAAAACTACTAAGTCTGGAATCTGTTAAACCTGATGCTATGTTTGCTTGATGCCCCACTCAAATCCATGCTTGTTTTGGAGTGGCCAATGATCATGTCTTGTTGCCCATGTGTCGGGGGAAACTGTCCGCCACGAGCACCTATGGGACCGGAGCCCCTTGCTTGTGCGGTAAGAGGGCGGAGGGAGCACAAAGAGCAGATCGTGGAGATCGCGCAGGCAGTTTACCCAGGTTCGGACCGCGATGAACACGTAAAACCCTACTCCTGCTTAGTTTGTATTGAGTTGGAGAGCTCGGGAGCTTGAAGAACTAGCTACACCGAGCGTATGAGCGATCTAGGTTCCGAACCCTTTCTACGTTGTGCATGGGCCTCCTTTTATAGTGCAAGGGGTCACCGACAGGTGTCAACGTAGGAGAAAGGGTAAAAATGTAAAAGAGGTGGTAGTTGTAACAGTGCGGGAATAGTGGAGCTACAGTGGATGAACAGTGGTCGCTACCTACTTTGACAGTGGGGGACAAGAGCATTTAATGCCCGTCGCCGTCGACCCCAAAAGCGCCCGCCCTTGCGTCTCCGTTTGCCACGGCGATGGCTTTACCACCGTGGAGTGCCACCGTGTTCCCCAGGCTACACAGCCATCCGCCACGCGTCTCTGGAGTGGCCCCAGGGCGACGCGTGGTCCGATGAGCTGGAGCGCGGGCACACAACGCAACTCTCCCCGGCAAGCACCTTGCCGGGGTCTTGACCTTGCCGGGCCCGGGAGCTTGTCGGGCTCTGAAGCTTGTCGCTCCCCGGGCCCTGCCGGGGCGCGTATAGCGCCGAGGCATGTCTTCTGTAATATAATCTTCAGTCTTCCTGGCAAACTCCTCTTGCCAGGGCCTTGCGTGAGTGAGGTAATCTTGAGCCAGGAACGGCCTTCCCGGCAAGCCCCACTTGCCGGGGTCTCGATCTTCTGTCTTGTATACTTTGTTTTTGAATGGTTTTATATGAAGCAGGAAGGTCTCCGGCGAGCGCGTGGTAGGCCCTGCTGCGGGAAGCTGCTACTGCCCGTGCACAAGTTGGGGTACTGAGGTACCCCTACCTTAGTACACCGACAGGAGCCCCCGGGCCTGGGCCACACACGGTGCCGAGCGCTGTTGGGCCAGGCCCAAAACAGTGCACGGGCACGCGTGGCCCACGGCACGCCGAATCCACTTCCGCATCCGCCGCGTCCCCCCGTAACGGCACGCGTCGATTGCGGCGTCGTGGGATGGGACGTGGCCACGTTCTTTTAATGGAAAGAGCGAAACGTCCCCCACTTCCCCATAAAAGCAGAGGAAGCAGGAGCGGTTCCCCTCCTACGCCTTCATTGCATCTTCTTCCATCTCCAGAGATCCCCTCTTGCGCTCCGCCTCCACACCTCTTTCACCGCCGTCCGCATCTGCGGTGCCGCCGGACTCTTCGCCCCCCTTCCCTCGCCGCCTCCGCCATGGCCCCGAAGACCGAGAAGGCGAAGGCGGAGAAGGCCAAGAAGGAGAAATCTGACCAGGCGGTGAGGCTTGCTCTGCTGCGGAAGCGGAACGTCGTCTTCTCGCCGAGGCTCAGCGCGCGGGAGCTCTGGAACAAGTACTACTTGTTCTGGGCCAAGAAGACCAAGGCGCATCCCCGCACCCGAGCCTATCCGGCCGCCGCTAAGGACAACTACCCCGGCGGGTACTTCTTCTTCGCAGCTTTCTTCCACTGCGGTCTCTGTCCCCCTTTTTCCGATTTCTTCTGCGACATAATGCACACCTACGGCCTCCATCTCCTAGACTTCACTCCCAACGCCATCCTCACGATGGCGGTTTTCGCACATATGTGCGAAAACTATATTGGGATATACCCAAACGTAGCGCTGTTTAGGCACTTCTTCACCCCTAGAGTAGAAGCCGGAGCTCCCCTCTCCGGGGGGATTTATTGGGTCTTCCGCTTGAATAAGAAGGAGTCCTACTTGCCGGGGGAGCTCCGCGGCAAGTGGGAGGAGTGGCGTGCAGACTGGTGTTGGATTGTCGAGGACGAGCCGCAGCCCTTCACCGCGCCGCGCACAACAGCTATCGTGCGCGGCAGGGACTGGAGTGAGTTGGATTCGGACGACGGCAAGCTCGACGTCGCCCTCATCAGAATTCTTCGTCTTCGGGTAGCAAGGTTGTCTGTCGGAGAAGTAGGCACAGATTTCCTCCGCCGCCGCATCGCCCCCCTTCAAGATAGGAAGAGGCCAGCCTGGGATTATGGCAACGCGGCGGACATAATGAGGCTGCGCCCCGGGCTCAACTTCAACTTCACATCACTGGAGCTGAAGGGGATGGTCCGGGAACTATTTAAGCATGACCCGGCCCATCCGGAATGGTTCAAAGCTCCCCGGGGAGTGGTGCCCCTCTGCAACAGCACGGCCCGGGATGCCCTTCGCGCCATGATGCCCGCGTGTGACTCGCACGGTATCGACCGCACGTGGATTTCGCCCAAGCCAGACGTCATCTTGAACTTCTTCGACAACCTGGTGGAGGTGGCGAAGAACAAGGACGAGATCCGGGAGCTCACACGGGACACCACCGACCAAGAGATAGCGTACATAGCTTCTCGGGTTGAAGAGGCCGCTGCAGCCGCAGCGGCAGGAGAATTTGGCTTTACGCCCGAGGAGGCAGAGGCTGCGGAAGCGTCCTGCCAAGCAGAGGAGGCGGAGATCCGCAGGCTACTGAAGCTTCCTCCCGACGAGCTCGCCGGGGTCCCATCCTTGAGGCACTCCGGGATCCCGGGAATCCTGGCCGAGGCCGCGGCGAAGGGCAGCGCCGCCGGAGGAAACAGAGGCGCCGCAGGGAGCGGAGGCGCCGGAGGGAGCGGAGGCGCCGGAGGGAGAGCGGCCACAGTGGAGGGCACTGGGCCCAGCAAGCCTGCCGAGGAGGAGGAGGAGGAGGAGGACGCCGGGGTCGACGAAGATTCCGACGGATCCCTGGGGCTCTACGCCGACGACCTCTCCTCGTCATCGGAGACCTCCCTGCCTCGGGCAAGCCCTAGGCGCTCTCCGCTGAAGCGTCTCCGCAAGACGGCGACAGGGACGAGGGCGCAGGCGCCCCGGCAACAACCAGCTCGCCGGGCGGCGCGAGCTACCCGGGGGAGCCAAGCTGCGACGGGGGCGCCAGGCGCACCAACCACGGCGGAGGCGGCCCGCACGCAGGCCACGGCAGAGGCGCCCCGCAAGCAGGCCACGGCAGAGGCGCCCCGCAGGCCAGCGCCGAGCGGAAGGGAGTTTTCACAGAGCGGAGCGGCGGCTCCGCCCGCTCCCCGGGCCTCGGCTACCACAGGGGCTGGATCTTCGCAGCCCCCAGCCCCAGGGACCGCCAAGCGCCCGAGGAAGTCTTCGCCTCCTGCTCCCCGCGCGGACGCGCCTCAGGTGGAGTTTGACTTCTCCGCCCTGAGCGACGACGACGACGACGAGGAGGAACAAGAGTAAGGACTTGAGGTTCTTGCATCTTCTTTAACACTATCTTGATTCTTGTTGATGCTAATCTTGCTTTTGCTTTGATTTCAGGACCTTGGCCCAGCGAGTGGCGAAGAAGGCCAAGGTGCCCGTGGTCGAGGTCGCGGACGACTCGCCCGTCGCGGCGACTGGGGACGTGCCGGAGCCAAGCCTGCCGGACCCGAGCGCTGCTCCGAGGAGCAGCCCCCAGCGTAAGTCTGGGTTCCGTACTTCCGCTCGTCGGGCGCGCTTGAGGATTTGTCCTTGTGTGCTAATATCCTGATATTTGTGTCTTGTCTTGATTGTCTTGTGCAGAGGTGGAGCCGCAACCGCAGGAGCGTCCGGAGGTCGCTCCCGAGGAGCCGCAGGCCCCGCCGTCCCCGCCAAGGCCGAGCTCCCCGGCGAGGGAGAGCACTCCGCCAAGGGCGGGTACTCCGCCAAGGGCAAGTACCCCGCCAAGGGCGAGCAGCCCGGCGAGGGCGGCCACTCCGCCAAGGCAGAGCTCCCCGGCGAGGGAGCCCGCCGCTGGAGACGTCCGTCAAGGTAAGTTCCGTAACTTTGTCTTCTTGTATTTGTCTCTTTTTGGATATTTGCTTGAACTTCTTTTACTTTTTCTTCTTCTTCTAGATCCTCCTCCCCCCGAGCAGATGGAGACGGAAGTCATCGTCATCGAGGAGGAGGGCGCGCAGGGCGGCGGCGGCGACGCCCCTGTCGCTGAGGACACGGCGGGAGCCGCCGAGCCGGCTGCGGAGGAGACTGCTCCGGCTGCAGATGCAGCGGCCGGGGAGGGGGACGGCGACCGCACTGCCGGCCCGGAGGCGGCAGGAGCATCAAGTGCTGCACCGGCCGCCGACCCCTCCGCCGAAAAGGAGCAGGCGGGCTACTATCTTGAAGCTCCCAACGGCGTCTTCATCCAGGTGCCGTGGGGTTCTTCTTCGCGAGCCCCCGCGGAGGGCGAGGCCTTTGATGGAGAGGTTCTCGCCTCCGCAGGTCTGAAGATCGTCGAGGCGCCCGGCGGAAGCGAAGGGCCCGAGGAGGAGAAGCTGCTTCATCAGCTCCTGGCCCTTTACCGGGCCAGGCAGGCGAAGCTTGCTTCCCGGGAGGCCCTTGCCGCCAAGGCCGCCGTTGAGATGGAGCAGCGCGCGGCGGAGCTCCGCGCCGCCAACCAGGCTGCCCTCCGCGACGTGGCGGAGGAGCGCGAGAGGCTCGCCGGGGAGTACCAGGAATGGTTGCTGGAGAAGGCTGAAGCCGAAGAGCAGCAGCGACTTGCCGGGGTGGAGCTGTCCCGGCGAGAGGGAGAGCTCGCCCAGCGGAAGGTCAACCTCGACTCCCACGAGGAAGACCTTGCCGCTCGGGAGCAGGCCCTTGGTGGAGAGCTAAAGGAGGCGAAAGCCGCCGCGGCTGCCGCGGAGACCGCCAAGGAGGAGCTCGCGGCCAAGGTTGCGCAACTGGAGGAGTCGTTGAAGGCGAGCGTGGAGAGGGTCACCGCGCTCAACACGGAGCGCGAGAAGGACGCCCACACCAACTCCGAACTCCAGGTGCGCCTCTCCAAGCAGGGCGACGAGCTGAAGGCCGCCAAGGACTCCATTGAGGACCTGGAGCTGAAGGTTTCCACGTTGAAGGACTCGCTCGACGCCGTCCGGGACCGGGAAACCAAGCTGAAGGAGGAGCTCCGCAAGGAGCGAAGCTTGGTGGAGAGCGCCAACACTGCGGCCGAGAACTTCCGCCGGACCGTCGAGGTGTGGACCGAGGACCTGGTGTCTTCTGCATCCAACATCGACCAGGAGCTGCTGGCGCTGAAGTTGGAGCATCTCATCTACTCTCCGGACCCAAACCTCCCTCACAGCGCCAAGCTCAGCCTCTTCTTCAGGGGGATCACGCCGGCTCTTGCAGATCTTCGGAAGAAGATTCCCGCGCAACTGGCCGAGGAGTCACGCCAGCTCTGCACGGGAACCTTGGAGCACGTACTGACGAAGATTGTATACCGCAATCCCGGTATAAACCTCACCAACGTTCTCCGCAGCTTGCCGGCCGACGCGAACATGGAAGCGCTGAAGGCGCAGGTCGGCCACATCATCGCCAAAGTGAACAAGATCTCCAGGGTTGAGGGCGACCGCGTAGATTAGGCCTCCTTTATCTTTTATCTCTTTTTGTTGCTGCATAGGGTGTTATGAACTCATTAATCATTGCGACAAGTTATCCTTTGTAAGATATTTATCTTATTTTGATCAATCAGTGCAATGTTATCTTCCTTGTCTTGGTCATCTACTTTGTATGTTTTTCACCCTACGCCTCCAGGGAGCTCGCCGGCAAGGGTCCTTTGCCGCGAGCGCTGAGTGCTGGACTCTGAGCAGCCTGCTGGCCAAGGTCTTACCGGCAAGCAACCTTGCCGCAGCTAGTCGCAACGCACTCGGCTTGTTGAGTGAAACTCGAAAACGAACCAAGGGCGCGACACTTGTCGCAGCTCACTTAAGTCGTTGAGCGTACTCGAAAACAAGACAAGGGTGCGGCTAGCCACGGGTAGGTTCCTCTGCGCACAGGTTTTCCATACAAAGTGTGATTGTTCAAGGAAGACAACTAAAAATTAAAAATTTGAACTGCTCAAATTCTAATAACTTAGCTTATATATAATGCTTGCTTCTTGGTAAGGCTTCTCTTTCTTGAACATCACTTGGTTCCTCTTCCATCTCCTTCCCCCCCGGCAAACTTGTGCGCGAGGAACGTTCCTTCTGCTTAAGAGGCAAGGAAAAAGAAGAGGGGAACAAGTATATGGCCTTTCGGCGTGCTAATGCTTACCGGATATGTATGTTGCACAAGATGCCAAATAACACATGCAAATAGCAGAGAAAAGCATGTAAAAGGCAAATAGCGCAAAACACAAAAACTTTACTGATGCACGGGGTCTGCGCCCGGCTTTGTACAAAGGGTTACATGCAGCAGCGGCAAAGCTTGTACAAAAGGTGGTTGCCGGAGCGGATCACGGCAACCGCGCCTTATGTGTGAAACTTGCGAAGATGCTCTATGTTCCAGGAGTTGCTCACCGGTAAGCCTTCTTCGGTCTCGAGGCGGACAGCGCCGGGCCTCGTGACTTGTCTCACCCGATAAGGGCCTTCCCACTTCGGCGTCAACTTGTTGGAATTCTTGGCGGACTGAACACGCCGAAGAACAAGGTCGCCTTCCCCGAGACTCCTGGCCTTGACCTTGCGGCTATGATAGCGGCGCAAGGCTTGCTGGTATCGAGCAGCTCGTACAGCAGCCTGGAGACGTCCCTCCTCGAGGAGCAATGCATCATCTTGCCACAGTTGCTCTTGCTCGAGCTCATCATAAGCGAGCACTCGAGGAGATCCGTATACGAGTTCCGTGGGGAGAACTGCCTCTGCTCCATAGACTAGAGCAAAGGGTGTCTGTCCGGTGGCTCAACTCGGTGTCGTTCTGATTGACCAAAGAGCCGCCGGTAGCTCCTCTATCCAGTTTCTTCCGCACTTGCTCAGCCTGTCAAAGGTCCTTGTCTTGAGTCCGCGCAGCACTTCAGCATTGGCCCTCTCCGCTTGACCGTTGCTCCTCGGGTGAGCAACAGAAGCGAAACAGACCTTGGCGCCAAGGTCTTGGACGTACTGCATGAAGGTGCGACTAGTAAATTGTCTACCGTTGTCGGTGATGATCCCGTTGGGGATTCCGAAACGGCAAACAATTGACCTGAAGAACCTGACCGCTGATTGTGCTGTCACCTTTCTCACTGGCTCCACTTCTGGCCACTTTGTGAACTTGTCGATTGCAACGTACAAGTACTCAAAGCCCCCGACAGCTCGAGGGAAAGGGCCGAGGATATCGAGCCCCCAGACCGAGAAGGGCCAGGACAAAGGGATTGTTTGGAGAGCTTGAGCTGGCTGATGAATCTGCTTTGCATGGAACTGGCACGCTTCACACTTGGTTACTAGTGCAGTTGCATCTTGGAGGGCTTCTTGCCAGAAGAACCCTTGCCGGAATGCTTTCCCGGCAAGCGCCCTTGCGCCAATGTGGTGGCCGCATATGCCTCCGTGTATTTCTGCCAACAGCTTCTGTCCATCTTCCCTGGAGATGCACTTCAACCTGACACCATTGAGCCTTCTTCTGTATAGCTCGTTATCCACGAACTGGTACATACTTTACTGCCTGGTTATCTTCTCTATTTCTTCTGGGTCGTCGGGAAGTTCTCCAGTTTGCAGAAAACGGACGATCTGCTGCGCCCATGCCGGAGCCCGAGGCTCAACGGCAAGGACTAAAGGCATGAGGGCCGCTGCGGGGACCTCAGCTTCTACGGCCAGAACCTCTGGTTCCGCCGGAGCTGATGGTCCCCCGGCAAGCTCGCCGGGGCGAGGCTTGTCGGGAACACTTGCTTCAACTGCACAGATCCTCGGATCTACAGGAGCAGACTGTCCCTCAGCGTTCTGATCGTTGGTCTTGGGGACCTTGGCGGCGGTTTCGGGAAGATCCGCCGGCAAGTAGTCACCGGAGACCAACTTCCTCTTCTTGGACTGCCCAATTGATGGTGTAACGGATGGTTGAGTTAGCTTGAGCAAGAAGGTCCCTGGTTCCACAGGTAACTTCATCGCAGCACACTTTGAAAGGCCATCTGCAATATCATTCTGAGCTCTCGGAACATGCTCCATTTGCAGACCTTCAAAGTGCTCTTCAAGCTTTCTCACTTCATCTACATAAGCTTCCATCAAAGGGCTTTGGTAACTCTTGTTAACTTGCCGGACCACCAACTGAGAATCTCCCCGCACAATCAGCTTTCTGATCCCAAGTTCGGCCGCAATCCTGAGGCCGGCAAGCAAACCTTCATATTCAGCAGTGTTGTTTGTCGCTTGCTCCCTGGGAAAGTGCATCTGGATAACATACTTGAGGTGCTCTCCGGTGGGCGCGATGAGTACCACGCCAGCACCGGCGCCTTGCAGCGAGAAGGCACCATCAAAATACATTACCCATTCACTTGTCGCTTCTTGTACGGGTGCACTTGTTTCTGGAATTTCCTCGTCGGGCATTGGGGTCCACTCGGCTATGAATTCTGCCAAAGCTCGGCTCTGTATGGTTGAGGTACTTTCAAACTTGAGTCCAAAGCTCGACAGCTCCAGTGCCCACTCAACGATCCTGCCTGTTGCTTCTGGATTGTGCAATATCCTCTTCAGCGGAAAGCGAGTGACCACCGTTATCTCATGTGCTTGGAAGTAATGGCGCAGTTTTCTCGAGGCCATAAGGAGGCCGAAAAGCCACTTTTGCACCCCGGAGTATCTTGATCTAGCCCCCTGCAAGAGGGAACTCACAAAATACACCGGGCGCTGCACCATCTTCTTCCGCACTTCTTCCTGTTCCTGCGCAGAGTTGTCCTTGTCGGGGCCAGAGCTTGTCGGAGCAGCCCCCTGCTTGTCGCTGGATTCGCTTGCCGGTGGTGCAGACTCCTCGTCGGCCTCCCTCTCCGCTACTAACGCAGCACTAACCACCTGGTTGGTTGCCGCTAGGTACAGCAGCAACTTTTCCTGTGGTCTAGGTGCGACAAGTATCGGAGTGGAGGATAGGTACCGTTTCAAATCTTGCAGCGCTGCCTCCGCTTCCGGAGTCCACTTCATGGGACCTGCCTTCTTCAAGATTTTGAAGAAAGGTAGGGCGCGTTCTGCAGACTTCGAAATGAACCTACTGAGGGCAGCCACACAACCTGCAAGCCTTCTGATATCCTTGACGCGCTTCGGGGCCTCGATCTGCTCAATGGCTTTAATCTTGTCGGGGTTAGCTTCAATCCCCCTCTGTGACACAAAGAACCCGAGAAGCTTGCCGGAGGGGACTCCAAAGACGCACTTCTCGGGGTTCAACTTGAGCTGTATCTTGCCCAGGTTCTGAAATGTCTCTTCCAAATCTTGGACCAGGGTGTCTTTGCTCTTGCTCTTCACCACGATGTCATCCATGTAAGCCTCTACATTTCTGTGGATCTGTGGCTCGAAAGCAGTGTGCACTACCCTTGCAAATGTCGATCCTGCATTCTTCAGTCCAAATGGCATGCGTATGAAGCAATAAGTGCCACATGGAGTGATAAATGCAGTCTTCTCTTCATCTTCCTTGGCCATAAAAATCTGATGGTAGCCTGAATATGCATCAAGAAAAGAGAGTAGCTCACATCCGGCAGTGGAGTCAACAATCTGGTCAATGCGCGGCAAAGGGAATGGATCCTTGGGACATGCTTTATTCACGTCGGTGAAGTCTATACATAGTCTCCATTTCCCATTGGCCTTGCGCACGACGACTGGGTTTGCTAACCACGTCGGATGGATCACACCTCTAACTAGGCCTGCTGCCTCTAGCTTCTTGATTTCTTCAGCAATGAATTCTTGGTGCTCCACGGCTTGCTTCCTCACCTTCTGCTTGACGGGCCGCGCATGAGGACAAACAGCAAGCTTGTGCTCAATTACCTTCCTGGGAACACCGGGGATGTCAGATGGTTGCCAGGCAAACACATCGACATTCGCCCGCAGGAAGGCAACGAGCGCGCTTTCCTATTTGCTGTCAAGCGTGGCACTGATGGTGAAGGTACCACCAGTGCCGTCCTCCTTGGCGGACACCTTCTTGGTTGCCGGAGGAGCGGCCATCCCCTTTCCACACTTGCCGGTGGAGCTCGATGGAACGTCCTCGACGGCAGCGCAGCACTCCGAAGAGGTGCGGTTGCCGGAGTGGGCCCCAGAGCACTTGCCGGACTTAGTCTTCGTCTTCTTCCCCCCGGGAGCTTCAGCGGCAAGTGTGTCCTTCTCTGCCGCAGCTGCTGCATCCCGGTAGATCTTGTCGGCGCAGACAAGCGCATCTTTCTTGTCGCCATGGACGGTGATGACGCTTATCGGCCCCGGCATCTTGAGTACGTTGTAGGCATAGTGGGAAGCTGCCATGAACTTGGCGAGGGCGGGACGGCCGAGTATTCCATTATACGGCAATGGAATATCGGCGACGTCGAATGTGATGCGCTCAGTTCTGAAGTTGAGCTTCCCGCCAAAGGTCACCGGCAGAGTGATCTTCCCCTTGGGCTTGCTCCTTCCCGGGTTGATTCCTTGGAAAGAACCGGTCTCTTCGAGCTCGCCATCTGGGATTTGGAGTTTCTTGACCACAGCAGAGGAGATCAAGTTCAGCCCGGCCCCGCCGTCAACCAACATTTTGGTGACCTTGAGGTTGCGGATGGTGGGTGAGACCAGCATCGGCAAGCACCCGACCGCGGTGGTGCGGTCAGGGTGATCCTCAAGGTCAAAAATGATGGGCGTGCTGGACCATTTGAGGAGCCTGCGCGACTCCACGGGCGGCTCTGCTGCGTTCACCTCGCGCACCCACTGCTTGAGCTGGCGGTGGGAGGTGTGCAGAGAGGCGCCACCGTCGACGCACAGGACCTCCGTGGCCTTCTGGAACTCCTGCTCGCTGTTATCCTCATCCTCCATGTCTTCGTCGTCGTCTTCTTCATCCTTGTCGCGGCCCCGGGGAGGTCGGTCACCTTGCCGCTGCTTGGCCTTGCCGCGGCGTCCTCCCCGGCCATTGAACGACCGCTTCTTGCTTGGTTATCCTCCGCCACCTTGGGCCTTCTCCTTGTCGCGCCTCTCGTACTCAGCCTTCTGCTGCTCGACGAGGTACTCGACGCGTTTGCAGTTGGAGAGGTCGTGGCCCTTGGTGCGGTGGATTTTGCAGTATTGCTTGTCGGAGCCGTCCTGCTTGTCGGCCGCCGCTACAGGGGCAGGCTCCTTGCCGGAGCCGCCAGCCTGTGTTTGCTTGGCGGGAGCCTCCTTGCCGGACTTCTCGACGGCAAGCACTTCCTTCTTGTTCTTCCTTCTGTTATTCCGCCGCCGGCTCTTCTTTGCCGGGGCGGCGTCGTCGCTGTCGCTTCCTCCTGCGCCAGCATCTTCCCCGGGGAGTCTCCTCCCCTCTTCTGCGCGTGCGCACTTATCAGCTAGAGCATAAAGCTCGCTGACATCCCGTATCTTGGTCATGGCCATTTCTTCACGCATGCGGCGGTTACGCACGTTCTGGTGGAACGCGCTGATAACCGTGGCAGGGTGGACGTCGGGGATGTTGTGCTGCACACGACTGAAGCGTTGGATATACTTGCGCAGGGATTCTCCTTCCTTATGGGCCAGAATGTGGAGATCGCTCTCCTGGCCGTGGGGTTTGTGGCCGCCTGTGAAGGCGCCAACAAACTGGTGGCAGAGATCTGCCCAAGAAGAAATGGAGCCTTCCGGCGAGTGCATAAGCCACAAACGAACGTTCGGCTTAAGCACGAGCGGGAAGTAGTTCGCCAAAATCTTCTCGTCGTGCCCCCCGGCAGCCTGCACCGCGATGGTGTAAATGCTGAGGAATTCCGAGGGGTGCGTCTTGCCGTCGTACTTCTCCGGTACGTCGGGCTTGAAGTTCTTCATGCTGGGCCACTGGACGCGCCGCAGCTCGCGGGTAAACGCGGGGCAACCTGCCGCGTACGGCAAGTCGCCTGGTTCACCAGGCGCGCGCGCGTCGACAGCGTTCCCAGCTCTCTAGTCTGATTGTCGCCGAGCTTCTCGGCGGCGCTCGATTGTTGTTCGAGCGTCTTCTTGTCGCCGGTCGTCAAGGACCTGACGCTGGTCCCGACGAGCCCGCGGATCCGACGATGCCGTGGAGCCGTCGTCGGCGTTGTTCCGGCGGGGCGGCGTCTTCTGCTTCCGCGGCGGGGAGTGCACGGTGGTTGCACCCCCGGCGGTCTTGTCGCCGTCGGCCTTCGTCTTCTCGGTTTGCCGCGGCCGCGAGGTCGCCGGCTGCTGTGGAGAGTCATTGTTGGCGAAGGCGATCAGGCTCTGGATGGTGGCCCTCCAGTCTTCGACCTTGTCTGCCGATGGAGGGAAGTCGAGGAGCAGTTGCGCCCTTGCGAGCGCTTCTGCTGGAGTGGAGGGGAGCGGGGGCGAGCGGTGCGAGGAGCGGGATATGCTCGGACTTCTAACAGCGTTAGAAGGAGCAGGGACCCGCCCCGGCGACCGCGCCTTGCTCGTGCCAGGACGATGGCCCGGAGCGTCCCGCGAACCTCCTGTTTGCCCTTGGCCCAACAAGCGGATGCCACCTCCTGTGGCATGGCGCTGCTGGGTTGTCGTTTGCTGAGACGGACGCGGCGCGTCCACGGAGACCGAGGCTCGGTCATCCGTCCTGTCCTTAGATTTGGTGGCGCCGTGAGTGTCCTCGCCGGCGACCACCCTTCCGACGGCGTCTCCCCCGCCCACCGTTGGCTCTGGTGGCGGCGGATGAGACGCAGACGGGCCTACGACCTCCGAAGCCTTCTTCTTCGGGGCCATGGCGCAGTTGCTGATGAGGTTGCTGACGAAACTAGAGAGGTTGATGAAGAATGCGCCCGCGCGAACGCCGGATCAGATTCGCACAACCTCGACGCCCCCTACCTGGCGCGCCAAAGATGTCGGGGGAAACTGTCCGCCACGAGCACCTATGGGACCGGAGCCCCTTGCTTGTGCGGTAAGAGGGCGGAGGGAGCACAAAGAGCAGATCGTGGAGATCGCGCAGGCAGTTTACCCAGGTTCGGGCCGCGATGAACGCGTAAAACCCTACTCCTGCTTAGTTTGTATTGAGTTGGAGAGCTCGGGAGCTTGAAGAACTAGCTACACCGAGCGTATGAGCGATCTAGGTTCCGAACCCTTTCTACGTTGTGCATGGGCCTCCTTTTATAGTGCAAGGGGTCACCGACAGGTGTCAACGTAGGAGAAAGGGTAAAAATGTAAAAGAGGTGGTAGTTGTAACAGTGCGGGAATAGTGGAGCTACAGTGGATGAACAGTGGTCGCTACCTACTTTGACAGTGGGGGACAAGAGCATTTAATGCCCGTTGCCGTCGACCCCAAAAGCGCCCGCCCTTGCGTCTCCGTTTGCCACGGCGATGGCTTTACCACCGTGGAGTGCCACCGTGTCCCCCAGGCTACACAGCCATCCGCCACGCGTCTCTGGAGTGGCCCCAGGGCGACGCGTGGTCCGATGAGCTGGAGCGCGGGCACACAGCGCAACTCTCCCCGGCAAGCACCTTGCCGGGGTCTTGACCTTGCCGGGCCCGGGAGCTTGTCGGGCTCTGAAGCTTGTCGCTCCCCGGGCCCTGCCGGGGCGCGTATAGCGCCGAGGCATGTCTTCTGTAATATAATCTTCAGTCTTCCTGGCAAACTCCTCTTGCCAGGGCCTTGCGTGAGTGAGGTAATCTTGAGCCAGGAACGGCCTTCCCGGCAAGCCCCACTTGCCGGGGTCTCGATCTTCTGTCTTGTATACTTTGTTTTTGAATGGTTTTATATGAAGCAGGAAGGTCTCCGGCGAGCGCGTGGTAGGCCCTGCCGCGGGAAGCTGCTACTGCCCGTGCACAAGTTGGGGTACTGAGGTACCCCTACCTTAGTACACCGACACCATGTTATTGTCTATCCATCCATGCCCTTGTTTGCTTATATGACCTGTTGTAGCTTATTTATTTCTTGCTCTCAAGTTGCTATAAATTTACCTGTCAGTCTTTTATCAACATGATCAATTTGGTTAAGCTTGTTGTTGTTGATCCATGCCTCCTATGGAGTTGCTCCAATGGAGTTGTTTGATGTATGCTATGTCTATTACATGTCCATGATCTTCATATGCTTAGTATAGTTGATATACTTGTTGTTTTGTGCCTCCGAAGGCAACATCGTGATGATGTTTTTGCCTTCCCAGATTTTGACCAAGTCTGGATAAATTTATTGCAACTTGCCATGCTTGTTTAATTGTGTTCCATCAAGTTTTTGGGTCTATTCAAAGTTCATGCTTGTTAAGTATCATGTCTACTTCACATCCATGCCTCTTGTTATCATGTTTGGGTGCTGTAGCATATATATACCTTGCTCCAAAGTTGCTATGTTGCTGTTTTTGGACAGCTTGTTGTCATATCTTGTTTCGTGTGTATGTGTTGAACCGTTGATCCATTTTGAGCGTGCCCTATATGAAACTTGTGTGTTTTTGCATGTAGAAGCATAATATCATGTTGTTTATATGTTTGGAGTGTGTTTGCTTGATGTTTGGGTGCATCTTGCACCGATGACATGCTTGTCTTGTTTTTCTCATATCTTCTAGGCCGTAGCTCCGAATTAAACAAACTTTATATGTAACTTGACTAGAATTTCGCGTAGATCATCATGGTGCATGTTAACTTGATGTTTAACAACTTTAACTTAAGGTTTGTTCAGATCTGGACCAATTTAGAAATGTGCATATGAGGACTTACCGGAATTGCTTTATATTGTTTCCGGCCTCATTTAAACTTGTTGGTTGTGGTTGTTCTTGTGTGCTTCATCCCTTGCCATTTTTTGCATCATATAGACTTTTCTCGCATCATACTTGGTTGAGCATCTTGTCATGTTCTTGAGTGGTGTGTTTACCTTGTTGTGTGCTTTCTTCTCGCTAGTTCTTTTTAGATTGGGATCGTGAGGATTCGTTCAACTACACATGGTTCGTCTTCAAGGCTTCTTCTTCATCTACTTCATGGATTCGTTCTTCTTCCTTGCGGGATCTCAGGCAAGATGACCATCACCTTGGATACCTTTACTATCATTGCCATGCTAGCTGTCTCGATGCTATCGTTATATGTCGCACTACATATCTTTTTGTCAGCCTCTCCTTGTTGCCATGAAACCTCTAACCTTTGACACCTTCCCAGCAAAACCATTGTTTGGCTATGTTACCCGCTCGCTTAGCCCCTCTTATAGCATTGTTAGTTGCAGGTGAAGATGAAGATTGATCCATGTCGGATCTTGTTGTCGGAATATCACAATATCTATTATTATATTAACACACCTATATACTTGGCAATGGGTTGAAGGCTTGGCCTTTTGCTCGGTGTTTTGTTCCACTCATGCCACCTTAGGAGCCGATAAACCGGCGTTATGTTCCTTGATTTTGCGTTCCTTACATGGTTGGGTATATGGGGACCCCTTGACAGTTCGTCTTGGAATAAAACTCCTCCAGCAAGGACCAACATTGGTTTTAATTTGCCTCATAATAACAACTTAATTAATTAATTAAATTGCATAGGGGGTCGCGTCCCCAAGGATTCTTTCTACATAGCAGGGGGGCCAGTGCTGATGGTGTTGGTCCCAAACGGGGGTTCGACGGGGCCGCCACGGGGAAACTCGAGGTATATGGCTCCCGTAAAATCACCCATCCGGACGTGGCCTGAGACGAGATCGCGCGGCTACTATCAGGGTGTCGGCACGCCGGGAGGTATTGCTGGACTTGTTTTACCATTGTCGAAATGTCTTGTGCACCGGGAATTCCGAGTCTGATCGGGCCTTCCCTAAGATAAGGGGTGATATTATTATTACTTCTGCTGATCATGAGAGCTTGTGATGGGCTAAGTTGGGACACCCCTGCAGGGTTATGATCTTTCAAAAGTCGTGCCCGCGGTTATGTGGCAGATTGGAATTTGTTAATGCCCGGTTGTAGAAAACTTGACAGAGGATTCGAGATAAAACACACAACCGCGTGAGTAACCGTGATCGTCTCTTTTCACATTGAGAAGAGAACACGATGGGGTTATGTTTGACTCGTAGGTAGTTCAGGATCTTTAGCGATCACTACTAGTTTGCGACCGTTTGCGTAGATGCTCATCTTATTCTTGTACTCGTACGTTAGCCACCATATTATGCTTAGCCGCTGCTGCAACCTCACCACTATCCTTTCCTTACCCATTAAGCTTTGCTAGTCTTGTTACCCATGGTTGTGGGATTGCTGAGTCCTCGTGGCTCACATATACTACAACAACAGTTGCAGGTGCAGGTTTCCGATGTCTTGACGTGAGAGCGATGTTTACTTGTGTTGGAGTTTCTTCTTCTTCTTCGTCGTCAGTCTTGGGTTAGGTTCCTGGTCGGCAGCCTGGGATAGCAGATGGATGTCGTTGTGCTTTTCATGTTTGCATCCGTAGTGGGATGCCTTGTATTGATGTTGTTGTATTCATGTGACTTGTATGAATTGTTGTATCCCCATGTATTTATGTAATGGTACGATGTAATGATATCCATCTTGCTAAGCGCCTGAGATGCGGTTGTGCCCCAATCACGTATGAGTCAAGTGATCGGGATAGAATCACATCTGGGGCGTGACAAGTTGGTATCAGAGCCTCGACCGACCATAGGAGCCCCCTTGATTGATCGTAGCTTGGCCGTTGTCGAGTCTAGTAAAACCTTTTTCGGAGTCTATTGATATCGGAGAGTAGGAATTCTTTTTACTCCTCAGTCCCTTCGTCGCTTTGGTGAGGAATCTTGACGTAGATGTTTTGAATTACCGCTCTTCCCCTTCAATTTTTTTTAGGATCACATGGTGAGTTTTCGTTTGTTGCGTTGTCTACTCTTTTCATGTGGTGCATCTCTCGTCAAGTGTAATCGACCCTCTTCTTCTTTGCAAGTTCATCCTCAGTTCTTTCCAACCGGTGTTGTTTCCCCTTCCGAAGTTGTCTTTATTTTTCCCATCCGCCCACCCTTTTTCTTCTTGGAGCTAGAGTCCATAATCGAGTATCCATCCTACTCGTTTGAATCCTTTGCATTCTTCCTCAGTTATTTCAACCGGTGATTTCTCTTCTAGTTCATCATTCTTCATTTCTTTTCTTTTCCGGCGGATTCAATTCAAATTGTCGATGTTTGTCATATTCTTTTCCCTCGGCTCAGATGTTTCCAATTGCTCGTTCGTCTCTCGCTATTCAATTATTCTGGAGTTCCGAAGACATCTCAAGAGAGTCGTCTGTATTCCAATTAATTCGAGGTTGTCACCTCATTCAACTTTTTCAATTGTTCCGGTGCTTCATCTCCTTTTCAATCCTTTTCAACGGTGTTTTCTCTTCGGTGGGCTCATAACCCGCAGGTTTATTCCTAGGATCTTACCTGACTCTTCTAATTTCCCGGAGTGTTCCGAAACTCTTTGCAAGTATGACGTAAGTATGGATTCCATCAGTCATGTGCCTTCTCCAAGATCGTTTTCTAATTATTTTCATGGTTGGTTCAACCTTCCTCTTTTCATTCGTCCGGAGTACCTCGATAATTTTGGTGGTGTTTCTCGTCGTCATTTGAAGACCGAACAAGACTTCCTCTAATTATTGTACGCTCTCTCAAAGATTCTTTGTTCATGATCGTCGCTATCTCCTAAATTGTTCCGATCATCAAGACTTCTTTTCTTTAACTATCCGGAGCATTTCATGAATTTTGTTCTTTGTGTTCCTCCGAAGGCCATCATTTTAGAAGATTTCTTCGTTCTCAGTTTTCATCTTCGTCCTCCAAATATTCTTCATTGATGCCTCTTCGGTCGTATCATATTCGTCCGGTGCTTCGTTCAAGTATTCTTTAATCAGTTCTTGATCTCTTCGTTCTTTTGTATTTAAATTCCCTCAAGTGCTTTACTCTTCCCGGCGATTCATTCTTTTGTATTCATTCTATTTCAACTCCTTATGGTGGCTCGCTCAAGATTTCGTGTCCTTTGTTTTCATATCAATCCATTCATTTTTTTATTCCAATCCTACCTGTGTTTCATGAAGATTTTCGCAATTCGCGATATATCCCTCTTTAATTATTTCAAGGAGAATAAGTGGTGTGCAAATCCATTGCTTCTCATCAATTTTATTGGTGGAGGATATGCATAACATAATTCTTATTCTTTTCATCAAGTTGATTTATTCCTTCCTTCGGAGTTTATTCTTGATGAATAAATTCTAGTTCCAAGTGTTTTCATCTTTTCTTTTCCGGAGTTTAAGTTTTCTCCGCTATCTTGTCGGAACCCCGACTAAATCATCGCAAGACTTTATTCTTATTCTTGCATCCTTCACTTCTATCATCATCCTTTTGCTACCGGAGTTCTTCATGGCGGTTCGTCATGTTTTAATTCTTTCTTCAAGTGTTCTGCAAAAAATTCTTGTGGAGCAGCTCAAGTATTCTTATTCTTGCCTCCCGAGTGCAATTAATTCTCCGTAGTCTTTGAAGTGGGGTTTTGCAATTCGTCATCCTCAGCTATTCAATCTTTTGGTTGCGGCATAATTCACCTCAAGTTTCGGGATGATTTTCATAACTCCACAACAAGTTAATGCTTTGGTTGTTGATTTTTCCAACAACTCCATTCATCCTTTCTTCGCAAAGATGCTTTTAATTCATTCGTGGTGTAAGTTGTCATCTTCTTCTCCTTCTTCCATTATATTCTCTTCATTCTTCTGGAGGCAATGTCTTGTTCATTTCGTGATGTTTCATTCCGTCTTCTCAAGTTCAAGTTCTATTCCTTCCATTTTCAGCCGGAGTGCTGCACGAATTCCTTCGCGGAAATCCATTTCTTTCCCTTATTAACCGGAGTGGTTTCTAATTCATTCTTGTTCCTTTAGCTCTTGTTTCGTGCCTTTTAACCCCCTTGGTTCTCTTGTGTTCCTTGTTCCTCTTTTGTAACGGAGCTTCTCAATGTCGTTCATCTCCATTATATTCTTCCTTTCGAGTGGCTCAACCTCTCAACATTCTTTGGTTTCACTCTTTTGTCCTCGAAGAACTGTGTTCTTCCTTTTTCCTCTTCCGTCTCGTTCCTAAGATCTCGAGACGAGATCTCTTGTTAGTAGGGGAGTGTTGTGACACCCTGAGACTGATGCGCCAGGTGTCAGCCAGCTATTCGTTGTCATTGCCATGTCATCTGATTGTGTGTTGCATCTTTGCCTTGTCATCGTGTGCATTGCATCAGCATGTTTTCAAAACTTGCATCCTTCCGAGTCTGCCCGTCCTTTCCGTTGTCTGTTCTAAGCCCAGACACACTTGCACACGCCCACGGCGCCTCCGAATATTTATTTTATGAGTGGCCGGAAAACATTCTCGGAATGGGGTGAAACTTGGCGTGTTGTCTTATTATAGCATAGGTAGACCGCCTGTCAATTTTCGTCGCATTCGGAGTTCGTTTGATAGCCCAACGGTTAACCGTGTTAACCGTCGGAAGCCTTTTCTCTTTTGGCCCAGCACCCCTTCAAAACAGCCCGCTAGCCCCTCCCAACCACCTCCATGCTCTCGGTCGTTGGATCGTGATCGCGTGGCCAAAAACCTCTCCTCATTTGGACTCTCCTAGCTCCCTCTACCTATAAATCAGCCTCCCTCGTCCAAATTCGCGGTGCAACCCTAGTCTCCACCTCCCTCCGCGCCGCCGGTGTCAGGCCCAAAATGCGATTCTATCTCGATCACGTGACACTTACGTGATTGAGGCACAACCGCATTTCGGGCGCTTAGCAAGATGGATATCATTACATCGTACCATTACATACATACATAGGGGATACAACCATACTTACAAATCTCATGAATACAACAATATCAATACAAGTATCTGACTACGGATACAAACAATAAAAGCACAAATACATCCATCTGCTATCCCAGGCTGCCGACACGGAACCTAACCCAAGACTGAAGAAGAAGAACTCCAACAAAAGAACAACGCTCTCACGTCAAGACATCGGAACCTGCACCTGCAACTGTGGTTGTAGTATCTGTGAGCCACGAGGACTCAGCAATCCCATAACCATGGGTAATAAGACTATCAAAGCTTAATAGGTAGGAAGAGGTAAAGTGGTGAGGTTGCAGCAGCGACTAAGCAAAAGTATGGTGGCTAACTTACGAGTACCAGAATAAGATGAGCATCTACGCAAACGGTCGCAAAAGTAGTGATCGCTAAAGATCCTAAACTACATACGAGTCAAACATAACCCCACCGTGTTCTCTTCTCAAAGTGAAAAGAGACAGTCACGGATACTCACGCAGTTGTGTGTTTTACTTCGGATCCTCTGTCAAGTTATCTACAATCGGACATTAACAAATTCCAATCTGCCACATAACCGCGGGCACGGCTTTCGAAAGATCATAACCCTGCAGGGGTGTCCCAACTTAGCCCATCACAAGCTCTCACGATTAGCTGAAGTGATAAATATAATATCATCACTCCTTATCTTAGGGAAAATCCGATCAGGCTCGGCATCCAGGTGCACAAGACATTTCGACAATGGTAAAACAAGTCCAGCAAGACCTCGCGGTGTGTCGACACCCTGATTGTAGCCGCGCGTATCTCGTCTCAGGCCACGACCGGATGGGCGATTATACGAGTAAAACCAAACCTCGAGTTTCCCCGTGGTGGCCCCGCATAACCCCCGTTTGGGACCAACACCATCAGCACTGGCCCCCCCTGCTATGTAGAAAGAATCCTCGGGTAGCGCTAACTCCCTATGCAATTTAATTAATTAATTAAGTTGTTATTA
The DNA here is from genome assembly GCA_902687465.1 of Secale cereale. Classification (NCBI taxonomy): domain Eukaryota; kingdom Viridiplantae; phylum Streptophyta; class Magnoliopsida; order Poales; family Poaceae; genus Secale; species Secale cereale. Next base: position 256,711,389 of record LR738713.1, on the reverse strand, counting down.
TGAGCAAATTAAATCCAATGTTGGGCCTTGCTGGAGGAGTTTTATTCAAAGTCGAACTGTCAAGGGGTCCCCATCCACCCATCGTGTAAGGAACACAAAATCAAGGAACATAATGCCGGTTTATCGGCGCCTAAGGTGGCATGAGTGGAACAAAACACCGAACAAAAGGCCAAGCCTTCCACCCATGCCCAGTATATAGGTGTGTTATTATATATATATATAACATATTGTGATATTCCAACAACAAGTCCCCTCCTGGAACGGACTTCATCTTCACCTGCAACTAACAACGCTATAAGAGGGGCTGAGCAAGCGGGTAACATAGCCAAACAGTGGTTTTGCTAGGAAGGTTCCAAAGGTTAGAGGTTTCATGGCAACAAGGAGAGGCTGACATAAATGATGGGTAGCGCGACATGTAATGATAGCATCGAGACACTAAGCATGGCAATGATAGTAAAGGTATCCAAGGTATGATCATCTTGCCTGAGATCCCGCAAGGAAGAAGAACGGTTCCGTGAAGAAGACAGAGAAGAAGCCTTGAAGAAGACCCACGAGTAGCCGATCGAATCCTCACAACGCAACGGAGCAAGCACTAACGAAAAGAAGCAAGCAATACGGTAAACAAACCACTCAAGAACATAACAATATGCACGGCCAAGTAGGATGCACGACAAATCTACTTATGAGGCACAGAAAGTCTACACAGGAAGCAAAACATGGCAATGTAGGAAGCGCAGATAACAACACAAGTCTATATGATGCAATACATGGCAAGATATGATGCAAGGTAAAACTATACAGGAAGCACATAAATATAGCACAAGGGCATGGCAATTTGCATTCAAGCAAAGTACTTCAAAACATGATAACAATAGGATAATATGAATCTACATGCAAAATCACCCAAGTTTCATATAAAGAACACCCCAATCGGAGCAACGGGCTAAAAGATACACATGAAACAAGATATAACAACAAGCTGAAATTAACAGCCACATAGCAACTTTGGAGCAAGAGATAAATGAGCTACAACACTCAAACATCATGGCAATGAGCATAGACATAAACTAGACATATCCTACAGCAAATAAGTCCATTGGAGCATCCCCAGAGGAACCATGGATCAATAGCAACAAGCTATGACATTTGGAACTTGATAATAAAATCCTGGCAGCAACATTTTATAGCAACTTGGGAGCAAAAGTTAAATATGCTACAGCCACTCAAATAAGCATGTGAGAGCATGAATGGATAGCCAACAATATATACAAAAAGGAATCATCAAGAGTCACCCCAAAACTATCATGGATTTGCCTAGAACAACAAGCAAACATGGCATCCGGATATTACAGATTCCAGACTTAGTGAAATTTCACTCAGTGTTAAAACAACAGTTTTATCATGGCATGTTTGTGAGCATGTTTAAGTCAACACAAGGCATATCATGGGAAGGTAAATGCACCACATCAAAGAACACATCATGGGGAGTCCAAAACATCTAAGCATGCATCAAGGGGACAACCACATCAATAGCAACGAGCAGTTGAAATCAGCATCTCATAACAAGTTTAACAACATCACAGCCACATGCACTTTTGCAAAGGAGATAAACATGGCAAGATGAGATCTATCATGCAAGCTAAAGCATTCAACATGTAGAGCATCTCAAGACGAACATGTGGACATATCATTTGCATCATTTGGATAAACATGCACCAAGTTATCATATCACGAACATAGCAATAAAATAACAACTAACAGCAGTTTATAATAAGTAGCATCCTTGCAACAGATTTTAAAGCATCTAGATGAATTCAAACATGCATGGCACAATGGAACAAAGTGTAGAGCATATCACCACGAACATTTTGACATGTCATTCACTCAAAACGGATAAGCACACAAAAAGTTATCATCATGCAAAGTAGCAACATTACTGCAGACAATTAAAAGACTTAGCAGTTTTCTGGGAAAACGACGGGCGAGAAAAACTAAACAGCGCCTAGGGCGAGGGATTTAGATCTGGGCTCACCATGGCTCCGGACTGAAACTGGAGAGGGGGAGGTGGAGATGGGCCCTGGGCTTGGCCCATGCGGAGGAGGAGGTAGCAGGCCCCGAGGGAAGACGGGCACCTGGGCCGGCGCTGGGGAGGCGAACGCAGGCCGGCCGGGTGGGCCACCTTGGCCGCGGTGGAGCTGGAGCCTGGCGCGGCCGGCGGAGGAGGAGGCCTCGGCCCAGGCGAGCGCTGCAGGTCGGCTCGGCTGGCGCGGCCCAGGCTGGAGGGAGGCGAGGCCGGCCTGGGGGGAGGCGGACTGGGCCAGCGGGCGGAGGGAGCTGGGCCCGCGGTGCGTCTGGCCCAGGAGCGGCGAGGCAGATCGGCCCGGGCGAGAGGAAGGCCGGCTCGGCTCGCTGGGCGTCGTCGCCTCCGCTCGATGCGGACGAGGCAGAAAACGGCGGCGGCGGCTGGCGCGATGGGGAGGCAGAACGGCCGGATCCCGCCGGGAACGGGCGGATCCGGGCGCGGGGAAGGCTCTCCGGCCAGATCCCGCCGGATCCGGCGCGGGACGGTGACGAGCCGAGGCGGGGCGAGCTCGGGGAGGACGGCCAGCCGGTGGAGCGAGGGAGCTGGGAGCCAGGCGGGGCTCGGCCCGGTTCGGCCCCGCGGGCGGGCCGCGGTCGGGCTCCGGCGGGCCCTGCACGGCTGGAGCGCCCTGGGAGGATCTGGCGACGTGGCCGCTGCCACATGGCGCGCTGGGGTTGGTGCGGGCGGCTGCGACTGCTGATGTGGACCAAAGGGGGCGCGCCAAGTGGCAAAACGAGGTGGCGGCGGCGCTGGGTGGCCAAGTGGTGGCGGCGGAACTGCCCAGGCATGGAAATTGAGGAGGAGGAAGGCTAGAGGTAGGTGGAGGGGGTTAGGCTGCCAAAAATGGCATGGGGGATGTTTATATAGGGTAGGTGCTAGGGTTAGAGGGTTTTGGGGGGTTTTAGAGCCCTCCGATCGCGATCCGACGGATCCAATCGCGAGGGGAGTTAGGTTGGGCCAAGAGGAGGGAAGTGGGTTGTGTTAGAAGGCCTAGAGGAGAGAAGAGAAGAGGCCCGCGGGGGTTTTCGGAGACCGAAAACAACCGAGAAAATAACCGGTGACTAGTGCCGCTATATATATATCCGTTGGGCTATCAAACGAGCTCCGAATGCGATGAAATTTGGCAGGCGGCCTGTCTACACTATAATAAGACCACATGACAAGTTTCATACCATTCCGAGAACATTTTTCGGCCACTCACAAAATAAAAATTCGGAGGCACCGCGGGCGCGTGCAAGTGTGTCTGGGCTCAGAACGGACAACGGAAAGGACGAGGGGACTCGGGCGGATGCAAGTTTTGAAAACATGCTGATGCAACACACCTGATGACATGACAAGATGCAACACGCAAGCAGATGACATGGCACTGACAACGAATAACTGGCTGACACCTGGCGCACCGGTCTCGGGGTGTCACAACACTCCCCTACTAACAAGAGATCTCGTCCCGAGATCTTAGGAATGAGACGGGAAGGAAAAAGTAAGAACAAAGTTCTTCGAGGACTAAAGAGTGAAACCAAGAATATTGAGAGGTTGAACCACTCGAAAGGAAGAAGAATGCAACGAGGAAGAACGAAGTTGCAAGGGCTTCGTTAAACAAGAGGAACAAGGAATATGACAAGAATCAAGGAGGTTGAAAGGCATGAAGCAAGAGTTGACGGAATAAGAATGAATTCGAAACCACTCCGGTTAAAAGAGATATAAAAGGAATCTCCACGAAGGAATTCGGAAAGCACTCCGGCTGAAACTGAAAGAAATAGCACTCCGGTTGACAAGAATGGAATAGGACAAGAACCTGAGGAGACTGAATAAAAACATGACGAAATGAACAAGACAATGCCTCCGGAAGAATTAAAGAATGGAAAAAGAAGAACGGAGAAAAAGACAACTTGAGCACGAGTGACAATTGGAAGAGAGTCTTAAAGAAAAAGGTTTGAATAGAGTTGTTGAGAAAATCAACAACAAAAGAATAAGCTTGTTGTGGACTTATGAAAACATCTCAAACTTGAGGTGAATTATGCCGCAACCAAAAGATGGATAATTAAGATGAAGGAAGAAATGCAAAACTCCACTTCAAAAGAATAGGAGAATTATTTGCACCCGAGAGGCAAAAGAATAAGAATGCTTGAGCTGCTCCAGAATAATTAGTTGAACATTTGAAGAACGAATTACATGATGGAGAACCACCATGAAGAACTCCGGTAACGAAAGGATGATGAAATAGAAATGACGGATGAAAAGAATAAGATTGAAGCCTTGCGATGATTAAAAGGGGTTCCGACGAGATAACCGAGAAAAAACTTGAACTCCGGGAAAAAAGATTAAAGCACTTGGAACTAGAATTTATTCATGAAGAATAAACTCCTAAGGAAGGAATTAAATCAACTCGATAAAAATGAATAAAATTATGTTATGCTATCCTCCACCAATTTAAATTGATGAGAGCAATGGATTTGCATACTACTTATTCTCGTTGAAATGATTAAAGAGGGAAATCTCGCGAACTCACGAAAATCTTCATGAAGCATCGGTCGGATTGGAATAAAATTACTGGATTGATATGATAACACCGGAAAGGAATTGTTGAACGGATCACCATGAAGAATTGAAGCCGAGTGAAGAAAATGAACGAACCTCCGAAAAGAATTAGAATCGAATGATGAAAAGAACAAACCACCGAGAAGAATTAATATCGAGTGAAGAACGAGAATGACCACCGTAAGGAATGAAATTAAACGATGCAAGAGGACAAGCCACCGTGAAGAATTGAGATTGAGTGAACACAAAAGAATGAATCTCCGGGAAGAATAAAGCACTTGAGGACAATTAGAAAGACGAGAGCAACGAGATCATGAACTGATTAAAGAATACTAGAACGAAGCACCGGAAGAATATGAGACGAACAAAGAGGCATCGATGAAGAATATTTGAAGCACGAAGTTGAAAGCTGAGAACGAAGAAATCTTCTGAAATGATGGCCTTCGGAGGAACACAAAGAAATAATTGATGAAATGCTCCGGGCGGATGAAAAGAAGAAAGGTTGAACCACGATGAAAAGAATTGCAACGAACTTGAAGAAGGCATATGACTGATGAAATTCATACTTACGTCACACTTGGAAAGAATTTTGGAACACTCCGGAAATAAAAGAGTCAGGTAAGATCCTGGGAAAAGGCCTGTGGGTTAGGTCCCACCGAAGGAAGAACTCCGTTGGAAAGGATTGAAAAGGAGATAATGCACCGGAACGATTAAAAGACTCAAAGGAGGTGACAACCTCGAATTAATTGGAACACAAACGAATCTCCTGAGATGACTTTGGAACACCGGAACAATTAAAAGGCGAGAGGCGAACGAGCAAAGGGAATATCCGAGCCGAGGGAAAAGAATATGATCCACACCGAATACTTGAATTGAATCCACCGGAAAACAAGACGAGGTGAAGAATATCAAACAAGAGGAGAATTCATCGGAGAAGAAAAGAGATGAAGGATGACGTACAAGACAAGAATTCACCGGTCGAAATAACTGAGTAAAGAATGCAAAGGATTCACACGAGTAGGATGGATACTCGATTAAGGACTCCGGCTCCGAGAAACAAAAGGGTGGGCGGGTGGGAAAAGAAAGACCACAACGGACGGGAAAAACGCCGTCGGTTGAAAGAATTGAAGGTTGAACTTGCAAAGAAGAAGAGGGTTGAATCCACTTGACGAGAGATGCACCAGATGAAAGAACTAACAGCGCAACGAACGAAAACTAACCATGCGATCCTAAAAAAAATTTGAAGGGAAGAGGAGTAATTCAAAACACCTACGTCAAGATTCCTCACTAGAGCGACGAAGGGGCAGAGGAGTAAAAGAATTCCTACTCTCCGATATAACTAGACTCCGAATTTTTTTTCTTCTGCTAGACTCAACACGGCCAAGCTACGATCAATCAAGGGGGCTCCTATGGTCGGTCGAGGCTCTGATACCAACTTGTCAGGCCCAAAATGCGATTCTATCTCGATCACGTGACACTTACGTGATTGAGGCACAACCGCATTTCGGGCGCTTAGCAAGATGGATATCATTACATCGTACCATTACATACATACATAGGGGATACAACCATACTTACAAATGAATACAACAATATCAATACAAGTATCCGACTACGGATACAAACAATAAAAGCACAAAGACATTCATCTGCTATCCCAGGCTGCCGACCCGGAACCTAACCCAAGACTGAAGAAGAAGAACTCCAACAAAAGAACAACGCTCTGACATCAAGACATCGGAACCTGCACCTGCAACTGTGGTTGTAGTATCTGTGAGCCACGAGGACTCAACAATCCCATAACCATGGGTAACAAGACTATCAAAGCTTAATAGGTAGGAAGAGGTAAAGTGGTGAGGTTGCAGCAGCGACTAAGCAAAAGTATGGTGGCTAACTTACGAGTACCAGAATAAGATGATCATCTACGCAAACGGTCGCAGTAGTAGTGATCGCTAAAGATCCTAAACTACATACGAGTCAAACATAACCCCACCGTGTTCTCTTCTCAAAGTGAAAAGAGACAGTCACGGATACTCACGCAGTTGTGTGTTTTAATTCGGATCCTCTGTCAAGTTATCTACAATCGGACATTAACAAATTCCAATCTGCCACATAACCGCGGGCACGGCTTTCGAAAGATCATAACCCTGCAGGGGTGTCCCAACTTAGCCCATCACAAGCTCTCACGATTAGCTGAAGTGATAAATATAATATCATCACTCCTTATCTTAGGGAAAATCCGATCAGGCTCGGCATCCCGGTGCACAAGACATTTCGACAATGGTAAAACAAGTCCAGCAAGACCTCCCGGTGTGTCGCCACCCTGATAGTAGCCGCGCGTATCTCGTCTCAGGCCACGACCGGATGGGCGATTATACGAGTAAAACCAAACCTCGAGTTTCCCCGTGGTGGCCCCGCATAACCCCCATTTGGGACCAACACCATCAGCACTGGCCCCCCTGCTATGTAGAAAGAATCCTCGGGTAGCGCTAACTCCCTATGCAATTTAATTAATTAATTAAGTTGTTATTATGAGCAAATTAAAACCAATGTTGGGCCTTGCTGGAGGAGTTTTACTCAAAGTCGAACTGTCAAGGGGTCCCCATCCACCCATCGTGTAAGGAACGCAAAATCAAGGAACATAATGCCGGTTTATTGGCGCCTAAGGTGGCATGAGTGGAACAAAACACCGAGCGAAAGGCCAAGCCTTCCACCCATGCCCAGTATACAGGTGTGTTATTATATATATAACATATTGTGATATTCCAACAACAAGTTCCATCCTGGAACGGACTTCATCTTCACCTGCAACTAACAACGCTATAAGAGGGGCTGAGCAAGCGGGTAACATAGCCAAACAGTGGTTTTGCTAGGAAGGTTCCAAATGTTAGAGGTTTCATGGCAACAAGGAGAGGCTGACATAAATGATGGGTAGCGCGACATGTAACGATAGCATCGAGACACTAAGCATGGCAATGATAGTAAAGGTATCCAAGGTATGATCATCTTGCCTGAGATCCCGCAAGGAAGAAGAACGGTTCCGTGAAGAAGTCGGAGAAGAAGCCTTGAAGAAGACCCACGAGTAGCCGATCGAATCCTCACAACGCAACGGAACAAGCACTAACGAAAAGAAGAAAGCAATACGGTAAACAAACCACTCAAGAACATAATAGTATGCACGGCCAAGTAGGATGCACGACAAATCTACTTATGAGGCACAGAAAGTCTACACAGGAAGCAAAACATGGCAATGTAGGAAGCGCAGATAACAACACAAGTCTATATGATGCAATACATGGCAAGATATGATGCAAGGTAAAACTATACAGGAAACACAGAAATATAGCACAAGGGCATGGCAATTTGCATTCAAGCAAAGTACTTCAAAACATGATAACAATAGGATAATATGAATCTATATGCAAAATCACCCAAGTTTCATATAAAGAACACCCCAATCGGAGCAACGGGCTAAAAGATACACATGAAACAAGATATAACAACAAGCTGAAAATAACAGCCACATAGCAACTTTGGAGCAAGAGATAAATGAGCTACAACACTCAAACATCATGGCAATGAGCATAGACATAAACTAGACATATCCTACAGCAAATAAGTCCATTGGAGCATCCCCAAAGGAACGATGGATCAATAGCAACAAGCTCTGACATTTGGAACTTGATAACAAAATCCTGGCAACAACATTTTATAGCAACTTGGGAGCAAAAGTTAAATATGCTACAACCACTCAAATAAGCATGTGAGAGCATGAATGGATAGCCAACAATATATATAACAAGGAATCATCAAGAGTCACCCCAAAACTATCATGGATTTGCCTAGAACAACAAGCAAACATGGCATCCGGATATTACAGATTCCAGACTTGGTGAAATTTCACTAAGTGTTAAAACAGCAGTTTTATCATGGCATGTTTGTGAGCATGTTTAAGTCAACACAAGGCATATCATGGGAAGGTAAATGCACCACATCAAAGAACACATCATGGGGAGTCCAAAACATCTAAGCATGCATCAAGGGGACAACCACATCAATAGCAACGAGCAGTTGAAATCAGCATCTCATAACAAGTTTAACAACATCACAGCCACATGCACTTTTGCAAAGGAGATAAACATGGCAATATGAGATCTATCATGCAAGCTAAAGCATTCAATATGTAGAGCATCTCAAGACGAACATGTGGACATATCATTTGCGTCATTTGGATAAACATGCACCAAGTTATCATATCACGAACATAGCAATAAAATAACAACTAATAGCAGTTTATAATAAGTAGCATCCTTGCAACAGATTTTAAAGCATCTAGATGAATTCAAACATGCATGGCACAATGGAACAAAGTGTAGAGCATATCACCACGAACATTTTGACATGTCATTCACTCAAAACGGATAAGCACACAAAAAGTTATCATCATGCAAAGTAGCAACATTACTGCAGACAATTAAAAGACTTAGCAGTTTTCTGGGAAAACGACGGGCGAGAAAAACTAAACAGCGCCTAGGGCGAGGGATTTAGATCTGGGCTCACCATGGCTCCGGCCCGAAACTGGAGTGGGGGAGGTGGAGATGGGCCCTGGGATTGGCCCATGCGGAGGAGGAGGTAGCAGGCCCCGAGGGAAGACGGGCAGCTGGGCCGGCGCTGGGGAGGCGAACGCAGGCCGGCCGGGTGGGCCACCTTGGCCGCGGTGGAGCTGGAGCCTGGCGCGGCCGGCGGAGGAGGAGGCCTCGGCCCAGGCGAGCGCTGCAGGTCGGCTCGGCTGGCGCGGCCCAGGCTGGAGGGAGGCGAGGCCGGCCTGGGGGGAGGCGGACTGGGCCAGCGGGCGGAGGGAGCTGGGCCCACGGTGCGGCTGGCGCAGGAGCGGCGAGGCAGATCGGCCCGGGCGAGAGGAAGGCCGGCTCGGCTCACTGGGCGTCGTCGCCTCAGCTCGATGCGGACGAGGCAGAAAACGGCGGCGGCGGCTGGCGCGATGGGGAGGCAGAACGGCCGGATCCCGCCGGGAACAGGCGGATCCGGGCGCGGGGAAGGCTCTCCGGCCAGATCCCGCCGGATCCGGCGCGGGACGGCGACGAGCCGAGGCGGGGCGAGCTCGGGGAGGACGGCCAGCCGGTGGAGCGAGGGAGCTGGGAGCCAGGCGGGGCTCGGCCCGGTTCGGCCCAGCGGGCGGGCCACGGTCGGGCTCCGGCAGGCCCTGCGCGGCTGGAGCGCCCTGGGAGGAGCTGGCGACGTGGGCGCTGCCACATGGCGCGCTGGGGTTGGTGCGGGCGGCTGCGGCTGCTGATGTGGACCAAAGGGGGCGCGCCAAGTGGCAAAACGAGGTGGCGGCGGCGCTGGGTGGCCAAGTGGCGGCGGCGGAACTGGCCAGGCACGAAAATTGAGGAGGAGGAAGGCTAGAGGTAGGTGGAGGGGGTTAGGCTGCCAAAAATGGCATGGGGGATGTTTATATAGGGTAGGTGCTAGG
>LR738713.1:256683545-256701161 GCA_902687465.1 Secale cereale | reverse complement strand
GGGGGGTTTAGAGCCCTCCGATCGCGATCCGACGGATCCGATCGCGAGGGGAGTTAGGTTGGGCCAAGAGGAGGGAAGTGGGCTGTGTTAGAAGGCCTAGAGGAGAGAAGAGAAGAGGCCCGCGGGGGTTTTCGGAGACCGAAAACAACCGAGAAAATAACCGGCGACTAGTGCCGCTATATATATCCGTTGGGCTATCAAACGAGCTCCGAATGCGATGAAATTTGGCAGGCGGCCTGTCTACACTATAATAAGACCACATGACAATTTCATCCCATTCCGAGAACATTTTTCGGCCACTCACAAAATAAAAATTCGGAGGCACCGCGGGCGCGTGCAAGTGTGTCTGGGCTCAGAACGGACAACGGAAAGGACGAGGGGACTCGGGCGGATGCAAGTTTTGAAAACATGCTGATGCAACACACCTGATGACATGACAAGATGCAACACGCAAGCACATGACATGGCACTAACAACGAATAACTGACTGACACCTGGCGCACCGGTCTCGGGGTGTCACAGCGGGACATGTCCACCCGCCGGCCACATCACCGCAGCCAACCAGGAGCGCCCCGTCATCGCGTCGCCGCCCACGCCCAACCACCCGCCGCCACCTGTCCTCCTCTCCACCTCCCAGCCCCGCGGGCCCGCGAAGCCCATCGGCGGCCCGTCGGACCCGAGATCCCGCCGCCGCCCGCTCGCTCGCTCCCCGCACCCGCAGGCTCTCCGCCACTGCATCGCAGGCTCTCCGCCGCCGCGCCTCGCTGACCGCCACCGCCCGGGCCAACCTTCGTCGCCGCCAGCCACCCTCGCCACCGACAGCGTCCCCGGTGCCTCTGCCATCTCGCTCTCTCGCCGCCGCCACTTCCACCGGCCGCGCCTTCGCTAGATCCGGCCGAGCGCGGCCGGATCCGCCCATCCCCGCCGCCGGCCGTTCCCCGGCGAGCTCCACAGCCCGCCGCCGGCGACGAGCCACCGCCGCCCTGCCATGGCCTCGCTCTTCCTTCTTATCGAGGGAGACGAGGACGGCCAACGACTGCGCCGGCCCACCTGCGTCGCCCGCCGGCCCAGCGCAGCTCTCGGCCTCGGCCCACCTCCCGCAGCGCCCTGCCCGACTTCCCCTGCGTTTTGGGCTGAGCCCATGGTGAGAGGCCCTATTTCCCGCCCTGTGCATAGAATAGTTATTTTGCGCCCGTTGTGTTTTTTTCCTAAGTCAAAACTGCTAAGTCCTTAGATTTTGTAAATATATGTGCATGTTTGACTGCTTGTAACTTTTTGTGTGCTTATCCAAATGATGCATGTAATATGTCAAAATGATCGTGGTGATATGCTCTTCATTTTGTTCCATTGTGGCATGCTTGTTTGAGTTTATCTTGATGCCCTAATCATCGTTGCAAGAGTGCTATATGTTTAAAACTGTTGGTAACTGTAAATTTGTTGCATGCTTGCGGTGATGATAACTTTGTGCATGTTGGTCCAAATGGAGCATATGATATGTCAAAATGTTCATTGTGAAGTGCTCTACATGTTGGTTGTTGTAGCATTCATGTTAGGTGCCATTTGCCATGTTAATCTTTGTTGCAAAAGTGCATGTGACTGATAAGTGCTGAAACTAGTTGTGAGATGCTGATTTGACTTGCTCATTGCTATTGGTGTGTTTGTCTTCATGCCACATGTCAATATGTTTTAGAAGCACAATCATATGGTCTTTGCTGTGGTGTAATCCACTTTCCATGATATGCCTTAAGGCGACTTAAACAAGCTTGTAAACATGCCATGCCAATGTTGTTGTTTTATAGTTAGTGAAAAAAACTGCTAAGACTGGAATCTGTTAAACCTGATGCTATGTTTGCTTGATGCCCCACTCAAATCCATGCTTGTTTTGGAGTGGCCAATGATCATGTCTTGTTGCCCATGTTATTGCCTATCCATCCATGCCCTTGTTTGCTTATATGACCTGTTGTAGCTTATTTATTTCTTGCTCTCAAGTTGCTATAAATTTACCTGTCAATCTTTTATCAGCATGATCAATTTGGTGAAGCTTGTTGTTGTTGATCCATGCCTCCTATGGAGTTGCTCCAATGGAGTTGTTTGATGTATGCTATGTCTATTACATGTCCATGATCTTCATATGCTTAGTAGAGTTGATATACTTGTTGTTTTGTGCCTCCGAAGGCAGCATCGTAATGATGTTTTTGCCTTCCCAGATTTTCACCAAGTCTGGATAAATTTATTGCAACTTGCCATGCTTGTTTAATTGTGTTCCATCAAGTTTTTGGGTCTGTTCAAAGTTCATGCTTGTTAATTATCATGTCTACTTCACATCCATGCCTCATGTTATCATGTTTGGGTGCTGTAGCATATATATACCTTGCTCCAAAGTTGCTATGGCTGTTTTTGGACAGCTTGTTGTCATATCTTGTTTCGTGTGTATGTGTTGAACCGTTGCTCCATTTTGAGCGTGCCCTATATGAATCTTGTGTGTTTTTGCATATAGAAGCATAATATCATGTTGTTTATATGTTTGGAGTGTGTTTGCTTGATGTTTGGGTGCATCTTGCACCGATGACATGCTTGTCTTGTTTTGCTCATATCTTCTAGGCCGTAGCTCCGAATTAAACAAACTTTATATGTAACTTGACTAGAACTTCGCGTAGATCATCATGGTGCATGTTAACTTGCTGTTTAACAACTTTAACTTAAGGTTTGTTCAGATCTGGACCAATTTAGAAATGTGCATATGAGGACTTACCGGAATTGCTTTATGTTGTTTCCGGCCTCATTTAAACTTGTTGGTTGTGGTTGTTCTTGTGTGCTTCATCCCTTGCCCTTTTTTGCATCATATAGACTTTTCTCGCATCATACTTGGTTGAGCATCTTGTCATATTCTTGAGTGGTGTGTTTACCTTGTTGTGTGCTTTCTTCTCGCTAGTTCTTTTTCCATTGCGATCGTGAGGATTCGTTCAACTACACATGGTTCGTCTTCAAGGCTTCTTCTTCATCTACTTCACAGATTCGTTCATCTTCCTTGCGGGATCTCAGGCAAGATGACCATCACCTTGGATACCTTTACTATCATTTCCATGCTAGCTGTCTCGATGCTATCGTTATATGCCGTGCTACCTATATTTTTGTCAGCCTCTCCTTGTTGCCATGAAACCTCTAACCTTTGACACCTTCCCAGCAAAACCATTGTTTGGCTATGTTACCCGCTCGCTCAGCCCCTCTTATAGCATTGTTAGTTGCAGGTGAAGATGAAGATTGATCCATGTCGGATCTTGTTGTCGGAATATCACAATATCTATTATTATATTAACACACCTATATACTTGGCAATGGTGGAAGGCTTGGCCTTTTGCTCGCTGTTTTGTTCCTCTCATGCCACCTTAGGAGCCGATAAATCGGCGTTATGTTCCTTGATTTTGCGTTCCTTACACAGTTGGGTATATGGGGACCCCTTGACAGTTCGTCTTTGAATAAAACTCCTCCAGTAAGGCCCAACATTGGTTTTAATTTGCCTCAGAATAACAACTTAATTAATTAATTAAATTGCATAGGGGGTCGCGTCCCCGAGGATTCTTTCTACATAGCAGGGGGGCAGTGCTGATGGTGTTGGTCCCAAACGGGGGTTCGACGGGGCCGCCACGGGGAAACTCGAGTTATCTGGCTCCCGTAAAATCACCCGTCCGGACGTGGCCTGAGACGAGATACGCGCGGCTACTATCAGTGTGTCGGCACGCCGGGAGGTCTTGCTAGACTTGTTTTACCATTATCGAAATGTCTTGTGCACCGGGAATTCCGAGTCTGATCGGGCCTTCCCTAAGATAAGGGGTGATATTATTATTACTTCTGCTGATCGTGAGAGCTTGTGATGGGCTACGTTGGGACACCCCTGCTGGGTTATGATCTTTCGAAAGCCGTGCCCATGGTTATGTGGCTGATTGGAATTTGTTAATGTCCGATTGTAGAAAACTTGACAGAGGATTCGAGATAAAACACACAACCGCGTGAGTAAGCGTGACCGTTTCTTTTCACTTTGAGAAGAGAACACGGTGGGGTTATGTTTGACTCGTAGGTAGTTCAGGATCTTTAGCGATCACTACTAGTTTGCGACCGTTAGCGTAGATGCTCATCTTATTCTTGTACTCGTAAGTTAGCCACCATACTATGCTTAGCCACTGCTGCAACCTCACCACTATCCTTTGCTTACCCATTAAGCTTTGCTAGTCTTGTTACCCATGGTTGTGGGATTGCTGAGTCCTTGTGGCTCACAGATACTACAATAACAGTTGCAGGTGCAGGTTTCCGATGTCTTGACGTGAGAGCGATGTTTACTTGTGTTGGAGTTTCTTCTCCTTCTTCGTCGTCAGTCTTGGGTTAGGTTCCTGGTCGGCAGCCTGGGATAGCAGATGGATGTCGTTGTGCTTTTCATGTTTGCATCCGTAGTCGGATGCCTTGTATTGATGTTGTTGTATTCATGTGACTTGTATGAATTGTTATATCCCCATGTATTTATGTAGTGGTACGATGTAATGATATCCATCTTGCTAAGCGCCTGAGATGCAGTTGTGCCCCAATCACGTATGAGTCAAGTGATCGGGATAGAATCGCATCTTGGGCCTGACACTTGCAACAACAAAGTAGAGAACGTCTAACTTGCTTTTGCAGGGCATGTTCTGATGTGATATGGCCAAGACGTGATGAGTTATACGTTATTGTATGAGATGATCATGTTTTGTAAATTATTGGCAACCGGCAGGAGCCTTATGGTTGCCTCTTTATTGTATGAATTGCGAAAGCCATGTAATTGCTTTACTTTATCACTATGAGTTAGCGATAGTAGTAGTAGCAATAGTTGGCGAGACGACCACGACGCTACAATGAATATCATGGTCAAGCCGGTAACGATGGAGATCATGACGATGCTTTGGAGATGGAGATCAAAAGCACAAGATGATGATGGCCATATCATGTCACATATTTTGATTACATGTGATGTTTATCATATTATGCATCTTATTTTGCTTACTACGGCGGTAGCATTATAAGATGACCCCTTACAAAATTTCAAGGTACAATTGTTCCCCCTGAGTATGCACCGTTGCGATAGTTCATCGTGCCGAGACACCACGTGATGATCGGGTGTGATAAGCTCTACGTTCAAATAGAACGGGTGTAAGATAGTTTTGCACATGCAGAATACTCGGCTTAAACTTGACGAGCGTAGCATGTACAGACATGGCCTCGGAACACTAGAGACCGAAAGGTCGAGCGTGAATCATATAGTAGATATGATCAACATAAGATGTTCACCATTGAAAATTACTCCATCTCACGTGATGATCGGACATGGTTTAGTTGATTTGGATCACGTGATCATTTAGATGACTAGAGGGATGTCTATCTAAGTGGGATTCTTTAGTAATATGATTAATTGAACTTCAGTTTATCAGGAACTTAGTCCTGATAGTTTTTGCGTATATATGTTGTTGTAGATCAATGGCCCGTGCTACCGTTCCCTTGAATTTTAATGCATTCCTACAGAAAGCTAAGTTGAAAGATGATGGTAGCAACTACATGGACTAGGTCCATAACTTGAGGATTATCCTCATTGTTGCACAGAAGAATTATGTCCTGGAAGCACCGCTAGGTGAAAAGCGCTACAGATGCAACACCGGACGTTATGAACGTCTCGCAGAGCAAAGCTGATCACTACTCGATAGTTCAGTGTGCCATGCTTTACGGCTTAGAATCGGGTCTTCAAAGACGTTTTGAACGTCATGAAGCATATGAGATGTTCCAAGAGTTGAAGTTAATATTTCAAGCAAATGCCCGAGTTGAGAGATATGAAGTCTCCAACAAGTTCTATAGCTGCAAAATGGAAGAGAACAGTTCTGATGAGGACATCACTAACAAGGTTACACCAACAGCCCCAACTGACACATATACATGACCAATTACTAGAGCTCGCGCACGCCAATTAAATTACCAGGTACTTTCGTTTCTTGGTAATGATTCTAATGTTCATGAGAATATGATGCTGCCTAAATTGGATACATTTGTGTTGCTTACAAATGAAGGGCCAAGCTTGGACAAGAAGGATGAACATTGGAGCAAGATCAAGCATGGAGATGATGGCATGCGCAAGGGGGACAAGAACGGAGTTACAAGTGATGATTTCAGGACTTTGAAGCCACCATAATGAGTGCGTGAAGCCTTGGACGAAATATACAAGATGCCACTTCATAAATTTCGTCCAAAGGCTATTATAGGTGATGCGTTACCTTATTTTTGTGCCAGGCCCATGTAATTTCGAAATAGTAAAGTATAGGCTGTTTTTAGAGTCCGTATGTGTGGGGAAAACAGAGTTAGGGTTGGTTTCAGACCCCTTCTCCAAGGGGCCACGAAATTCCCTCTCTCTTTCTCCATATATACAGTCCTTAGGGCGTCGTTTAGACTTTGGGTTTTGTTTAGATTAAAGTTCGCCATAGCTGCAACTTCGCGTACTTCATTTGTGTTCAACGACCAGACAAAGACATCACAGAACCCCACCTTGATCAATAAAGCTTTCCTCTTATATTCGCAATATCCAGATTGCAATCTTAGTTTCTTGCTTGTTCTTCGTTTGCTTGCAGGAAATAGACCCTCGTGGTCAGGTTGATCGTGCTCCGGCATGGTCAATAACCTCTCGGAGTTGGTTTAGCGATTGCTAAGGCACGACGTCCTCACACGTTCGTAGTCGGATCGTCAAAGTCTACTCCACCAAAAACGATAGCCACCATCTCATCGAAAGGCGGGACACCTTTGCCTCTATCAAGTGGTATCAGATTTCCAGGTTGCTCGGTGAGATTTTACAGTTTTCGTAGATTAGATCGAGTCTGTTCTTCGTACCTACAGTCCACGAAAAAGCCAAAAACAATTTAGGGTTAGTTTTTAATATCCGAACCAGTTTGAGCCTTCGCATAGTCTTTTCAGTATTTTGCTTTGTTGAATTTGCGGTTGCATCGTCATGTCAAGTTGCTGGTCTTAGCGTCTAGTCTTTTAGAGTTTCGAGTTCTGGTCATAAGTTGTCACGCCGCCGCCGCAACATCTTCATCGCTACTGCCACATACCACCACCGATCCGTATCCATATACCACCACCAATCCGTATCCATATACCACCACCGCTTCCATATACCACCACCGCTGCAATATTCTACCACCATATACCCACCACAAATCCGAGTTCTTTTCGTTTTAGATTAGTTTTCGAGATCCATCTAGTTTTGGCGTGTTTCCTTTGGCAGTTTTTAGGGCAAAATTTCGGCAGGTGAAAATAATTTTTCCCTATCCTATTTTAGGTTTTTCTGAGTCTTTTGATACACATGCCATCATACTATTTTTTACCACACTTTTTCGTCGTCGCCTGATTCCGAAAAAAATTCGTCAAAAAAGTTGCGTGCCTATCATCTTAGTTTGACTTGGGAAGAGTTTTGAGGTACTCGCCATTATAGTGATTTTCGGCAAAAAAGGAAAGGGCGCAAAAAAGCGCAAAAAAGGCGGAAAATAATAATCAGAGTGTGCTTTCCCCTCGTTTACGTGCAACGCCGTGATTTTTTTAGTGTTCTAGGCTCGCGTCTCTAGTACGGTCTAGCCTAGGACCAGCACAGTACCGACGTTGAGCGCTTATTCAACTTTGCATCTCTGAATTGATTATTGCTGACCCTTTTTGCTCCCATATTATATGCCTTCCCAGCTCGACATACATCTACGTCGTGCGTTGGACTCTCCCTGCTAATCGCATTATCCAAGCTTTGAGAGTTTGACTACCACGGTTGCCGATCACCACCTGCTGCTGGGTAAGAACTAGTAAGAATTTGAGATTTGCTTGACAGATTTGTGACACCCCACCACCACCATTTTCTAGTAGTCTGTACGATCATATTTTTGTGTGTTTCTCTTGCTGCTAACCATGCCAGGATCACAAGTCGATGAGACTGGCTGGGAGAACATGACGAACAAGGAGTTGCATGATAAATTTCAGCAAATGATGGGTCAACAGGTAGAAGATGTGATGACCAGTTTTAACAACGCACTAGCGAGGATGGATGGCATTGAGAAGTCAATTGACACCAAGTTGGATGCCAAATTCGCTGAAGTGCTTGCGCATCTACCTCCACCTGCTGCACCATTGCAACATCAACAACAACCACCTTCACGTCGCGAAACAGTCCTCCGCAAAGCGAGCCGTGTTGCTCTTCAGCCTGGCCAAATTGTTGGTGCTGCTGTTTATACTTCTGTGGATCCTGCTGCTGCTGAGGAGGAGGACGATTACGTGGGGGATTACGAGGATGAGGTTGATCAAAATCAGAACTACGTGCGACAACTAGCACCACAACCACCAGGTCGTTCACATGCAAATAATCGTAATGGTAGGGCTGCACCACACCCTCAGGTACGCGATCATGACCATCTCCCTAAACTAAAATTGAATATCCACCATTTGAGGGTAGAGATGTTCCTGATATATATCTTACTTGGGAGTTAGAAATCGAACAACGTTTTACATGTTTAAAATATCCAGAGGAGAGACGTGTTGCTGCTGCTCTTTGTGCTTTCACTAGTTTTGCTTGTGTGTGGTGGTCTGAATATTGTAGATTATATCCGGATAATATTCCAACTTGGGCTGCTTTGAAAACTGCTATGCGTACTCGTTGGGTTCCACCATATTATCAACGCGAATTACTTCAGAAATTGCAGCGTTTATGATAAGGAAAAAATTCTATAGAGGAATATTATCAGGAATTACAAACTGGCCTGATTAGATGTGGTATTGTTGAGGATAATGAGGCTATGCTTGTATGTTTTATGGGTGGCTTAAATAGAGGGATTTAGACAATTCTAGAGTATAAGGAGTATAATAATGTCACTCGTTTATTCCATCTTGCTTCCAAAGCTGAACGTGAAGTGCAGGATCGACAGGCCTTGGCGCGAACTAATTTTTCTGCAGGTCGACCTTCATCATGGACACCGCGTGCATCATCTACTTCGACACGTCCGGCTGCGCCACCGCCTACTTCATCCGTCACTTCTAGCCGTGATAAAAGCAAACATGCACCACCACCATCAACCAAGAGTACACCTTTCAGTCCTGCGTAGAGCTCTTCTTCATCCATGGCATCCTCAGGGCCACCACATGATGTTATATGTCGTCGTTGCACTGGTCGTGGTCACTATGCGAGCAAATGCCCATCTCAGCGTGTCATGATTGCTACCGAGGATGGTGGTTATGAGTCCGCTAGTGACTATGATGAGGAGATTTTGGCTCTTATTACACGTGAAGAACACAGTGGAGATGGTTCTGAAAATGAGACGCAATACATGGCTCCTAAAGACGCTGACATGTATGAATGTTTAGTTGTTCAACGTGTTTTGAGTGTGCAGGTTACACAAGCGGAGCAAAATCAGAGGCATAATTTGTTCCATACAAAGGGAGTTGTGAAGGAATGTTCTGTTCGCGTCATCATAGATGGAGGGAGCTACAACAACTTGGCTAGCATGGAGATGGTGGAGAAGCTATCTCTCACCACAAGACCACATCCACATCCTTACTACATCCAATGGTTCAACAATAGCGGCAAGGTTAAGATAACACGTACTGTTCGTGTGCATTTTAGTATCTCCACATATCCTGATTATGTTGATTGTGATGTGGTACCCATGCAAGCATGTTCCTTATTACTTGGTAGACCATGGAAATTTGATAAAAATTCTGTACACCATGGTAGAAACAATCAGTATACTCTTGTTCATATGGATAAATGTATTACTTTGCTTCCTATGTCTCCTGATTCCATTTTGAAAGATGATATTAATAGAGCAAATAAAGCAAAACATGAGCAACATAAGAGTGAAAATCAGATTGTGGCAAAAGAATTTGAGCAACAAATGAAGCCTAATAACACACCATCATCTCATGTTACATCTAAAATTAAATTAAAAAGTGGATGTTTACTTGCCATCAAATCTGATATTGATGATCTAGATTTAAGCAAATCTGTTTGCTATGCTTTTGTGTGCAAAGAGGCATTATTTTCATTTGAGGACATGCCTTCCTCTTTGCCTCCTGTTGTCACTAACATTTTGCAGGAGTTCGCGGATGTCTTTCCACAAGACGTGCCATCGGGATTACCACCTATTCGAGGGATTGAGCATCAGATTGACTTAATTCCCGGTGCATCGCTACCCAACCATGCACCATACCGTACCAATCCAGAGGAGACGAAGGAGATTATGCGTCAAGTACAGGAGCTACTCGACAAAGGTTATATACTCGAATCCCTTAGTCCTTGTGTTGTTCCTATTACTCAAGTGCCGAAAAAGGATGGTACATCGCGTATGTGTGTTGATTGTAGAGGCATTAATAATATTACTATTCGTTATCGTCATCCTATTCCTAGGCTAGATGATATGCTTGATGAATTGAGTGGCTCTACATATTCTCCAAAGTTGATTTGTGTAGTGGATACCATCAAATTCGTATGAAATTGGGAGATGAATGGAAAATAGCATTTAAAGCTAAGTTTGGATTATATGAGTGGTTAGTCATGCCTTTTGGGTTAACTAATGCACCTAGTACTTTCATGAGATTAATGAATGAAGTTTTACGTGCTTTCATTGGACGATTTGTGGTAGTATACTTTGATGATATATTGATTTATAGCAGTTCTTTGGAGGAACATTTGGAACATTTACGTGCTGTTTTTATTGCTCTATGTGATGCACGTTTGTTTGGTAACCTTGGAAAGTGCACCTTTTGCATCGACCGAGTATCTTTTCTTGGGTATGTTGTTACTCCACAGGGAATTGAGGTTGATAAAGCCAAGATTGAAGCTATTGAGAGTTGGCCGCAGCCCAAAACGGTCACACACGTGAGGAGTTTCCTTGGCCTCGCTAGATTCTATATGCGTTTTGTGAGAGATTTCAGCACCATTGCTGCACCTCTCAATGAGCTTACAAAGAAGGATGTGCCTTTTGTTTGGGGTACTACACAGGAAGAAGCATTCACGGTATTGAAAGATAAGTTGACACATGCTCCTTTACTCCTACTTCCTGATTTTAATAAGACTTTTGAGCTTGAATGTGATGCTAGTGGAATTGGGTTAGGAGGTGTGTTATTACAAGATGGTAAACCTGTTGCATACTTTTCTGAAAAATTGAGTGAGTCTAGTCTGAATTATTCTACTTATGATAAGGAATTATATGCTCTTGTTCGGACTCTGGAAACATGGCAACATTATTTATGGCCCAAAGAATTTGTTATACATTCTGATCATGATTCTTTGAAGCACATTAAAAGTCAAGCAAAACTGAACCGTAGACATGCAAAATGGGTTGAATTCATAGAGACTTTCCCTTATGTTATTAAACACAAGAAGGGAAAATAAAATCTTATTGCTGATGCTTTGTCTCGTCGTTATACTATGCTTTCACAACTTGACTTTAAAATATTTGGTTTGGATACCATCAAAGATCAATATGTGCATGATGCTGAATTTAGAGATGTATTGCAGAATTGCAAAGAAGGGAGAACATGGAACAAGTTCGTCGTTAATGATGAATTTGTGTTTCGTGCTAACAAGCTATGCATTCCAGCTAGCTCTGTTCATCTTTTGGTGTTGCAGGAGGCGCATTGAGGAGGATTAATGGGACACTTTGGCGTGAAGAAGATGGAGGACGTACTTGCTACACATTTCTTTTGGCAACGATGAGACGGGATGTTGAGCGTTTTGTTGCTCGCTGCACTACATGTCAAAAAGCTAAGTCACGACTCAATCCTCATGGTTTATATATGCCTTTGCCTGTCCCTAGTGTTCCTTGGGAAGATATATCTATGGACTTTGTTTTGGGTTTACCTCGAACAAAGAAGGGGAGGGATAGCATATTTGTTGTCGTGGATAGGTTCTCGAAGATGGCACACTTTATACCATGTCATAAAAGCGATGATGCTGCTAATGTTGCTGATTTGTTCTTTCGTGAAATTATTCGCTTGCATGGTGTGCCAAATACTATTGTTTCAGATCATGATACTAAATTTCTTAGCCACTTTTGGAGATGTTTATGGGCTAAGTTGGGGACTAAACTGCTTTTTAGTACTACTTGTCACCCCCAAACTGATGGACAAACTGAAGTAGTCAATAGAATTTTGTCTACTATGCTTAGGGCTGTTTTGAAGAATAAGAAGGAAATGTGGGAAGAATGCTTGCCTCATATTGAATTTTCTTATAATCGTTCGTTTGCATTCTACTACTAAGATGTGCCCTTTTGAAATTGTCTATGGTTTCCTACCTCGTGCACCTATTGATTTGTTGCCTCTTCCATCTTTGGAGAAGGTTAATTTTGATGCTAAACAACGTGCTGAATTGATCTTAAAAATGCATGAGTTAACTAAGGAAAATATTGAGCGCATGAATGCTAAATATAAACTTGTTGGAGATAAGGGTAGAAAACGTGTTATCTTTGCACCTGGAGATCTTGTTTGGTTACATTCGCGTAAGGATAGATTTCCTAATTTGCACTAGTCAAAGCTAATGCCACGTGTTGATGGTCCTTTCAAGGTGTTAGAGAAAATAAATGATAATGCATATAAACTTGAGTTGCCTGCAGATTTTGGGGTTAGTCCCACATTTAACATTGCAGATTTGAAGCTTTACTTGGGTGAGGAAGATGACCTTCCGTCGAGGATGACTTCAATTCAAGAAGGGGAGGATGATGAGGACATCACTAACAAGGTTACACCCACAGCCCCAACTGACACATATACATGACCAATTACTAGAGCTCGCGCATGGCAATTAAATTACCAGGTACTTTCATTTCTTGGTAATGATTCTAATGTTCATGAGAATATGATGCTGCCTAAATTGGATACATTTGTCTTGCTTACAAATGAAGGGCCTATCTTGGACAAGAAGGATGAACATTGGAGCAAGATCAAGCATGGAGATGATGGCATGCGCAAGGGGAACAAGAACAGAGTTACAAGTGATAATTTCAGGATTTTGAAGCCACCATAATGAGTGCGTGAAGCCTTGGAGAAAATATACAAGATGCCACTTCATAAATTTCGTTCAGAGGCTATTATAGGTGCTGAATCACCTTATTTTTGGGCCAGGCCCATGTAATTTTGAAATAGTAAAGTATAGGCTGTTTTTAGAGTCCGTATGTGTGGGGAAAACAGAGTTAGGGTTGGTTTTGGACCCGTTCTCCAAGGGGCCACGAAATTCCCTCTCTCTTTCTCCATATATACAACCCTTAGGGCATCGTTTAGACTTTGGGTTTTGTATAGATTAAAGTTCGCCATAGCTGCAACTTCGCGTACTTCGTTTGTGTTCAACGACCATACAAAGACGTCACAGAACCCCACCTTGATCAATAAACTTTCCTCTTATATTTGCAATATCCAGATTGCAATCTTAGTTTCTTGCTTGTTCTTCGTTTGCTTGCACTAAATAGACCCTCGTGGTCAGGTTGATCGTGCTCCGGCGTGGTCAATAACCTCTCGGAGTTGGATTAGCGATTGCTAAGGCGCGGCATCCTCACACGTTTGTAGTCGGATGATCAAAGTCTACTCCACCAAAAACGATAGCCACCATCTCATCGAAAGATGGGACACCTTTGCCTCTATCAAGTTCTTTCAGTGAACATTTACTCAGAATGTCTGGGTACTACAATCACATGACTCAACTTGGAGTCAAAGTTGATGAAGATAGTGTTATTGATAGAGTTCTTCAATCACTGCCACCAAGCTATAAAGGCTTGGTGATGAACTATAATATGCAAGGGATGCAGCAAACAATTCTCGAGCTCGGCGCTATGCTCAAAGCTGCGGAGGTAGAAATCAAAAAGGAGCATCAAGTGTTGATGGTTAACAAGACCACTAGTTTCAAGAAAAAGGGCAAGGGAAAGAAGGGGAACTTCAAGAAGAATAGCAAGCCAGTTGCTACTACCGCGAAGAAACCCAAGTCTGGAGCCAAGCCTGAAACTGAGTGCTTCTACTGCAAAGGGACTGGTCACTGGAAGCGAAACTGCCCCAAGTATTTGGCGGATAAGAAGGATGGCAAAGTGAACAAAGGAATATTTGATATACATGTTATTGATGTGTACCTCACTAATGCTCATAGTAGCACCTGAGTATTTGATACTGGTTCGGTTGCTAATATTTGTAACTCGAAACAGGGGCTACGGATTAAACGAAGATTAGCTAAGGACGACGTGACAATGCGCGTGGGAAATGGTTCCAAAGTCGATGTGATCGCCGTCGGCACGCTACCTCTACATTTACCTTCGGGATTAGTTTTAGACCTAAATAATTGTTATTTGGTGCCAACGTTGAGCATGAACATTATATCTGGATCTTGTTTGTTGCGAGACGGTTATTCATTTAAATCAGAGAATAATGGTTGTTCTATTTATATGAGTAATATCTTTTATGGTCATGCACCCTTGATGAATGGTCTATTTTTGTTGAATCTCGATCGCAGTGATACACATATTCATAATATTGAAGCCGAAAGATGCAAAGTTGATAATGATAGTGCAACTTATTTGTGGCACTGCCGTTTAGGTCATATTGGTGTCAAGCGCATGAAGAAACTCCATGCTGATGGACTTTTGGAATCACTTGATTATGAATCATTTGGTGCTTGCGAACCATGCCTTGTCGGCAAGATGACTAAAACTCCGTTCTCCGGAACAATGGAGCGAGCAACTGACTTATTGGAAATCATACATACAGATGTATGCGGTCCAATGAGTGTTGAGGCTCGCGGCGGGTGTCGTTATTTTCTGACCTTCACAGATGATTTGAGCAGATATGGGTATATCTACTTGATGAAACACAAGTCTGAAACATTTGAAAAGTTCTAAGAATTTCAGAGTGAAGTAGAGAATCATCGTAACAAGAAAATAAAGTTTCTACGATCTGACCGCAGAGGCGAATATTTGAGTTATGAGTTTGGTCTTCAATTGAAACAATGTGGAATAGTTTCACAACTCATGCCACCTGGAACACCATAGCGTAATGGTATGTCCGAACGTCGTAACCGTACTTTATTAGATATGGTGCGATCTATGATGTCTATTACCGATTTACCACTATCATTTTGGGGTTATGCTTTAGAGACTGCTGCATTCACGTTAAATAGGGCACCATCTAAATCCGTTGAGACGACACCTTATGAACTATGGTTTCGCAAGAAACCCAAGTTGTCATTTCTTAAAGTTTGGGGGTGCAATGCTTATGTGAAAAAGCTTCAACCTGATAAGCTCGAACCCAAGTCGGAGAAATGTGTCTTCATAGGATACCCAAAGGAAACTGCTGGGTACACCTTCTATCACAGATCGGAAGGCAAGATATTCGTTGCTAAGAATGGATCCTTTCTAGAGAAGGAGTTTCTCTCGAAAGAAGTGAGTGGGAGGAAAGTAGAACTTGATGTGGTAATTGTACCTCCCCCCAAATTGGAAAGTAGTTCATCACAGAAATTAGTTCGAGTGATTCCTACACCAATTAGCGAGGAAGCTAATGATGATGATCATGAAACTTCAGATCAAGTTACTACTGAACCTCGTAGGTTAACCAGAGTACGTTCCGCATCAGAGTGGTACGGTAATCCTGTTCTGGAAGTCATGTTACTAGACCATGATGAACCTACGAAATCCGAGCAAGCGATGATAAGCCCAGATTCCGCAAAATGGCTTGAGGCCTTGAAATCTGAGATGGGATCCATGTATGAGAACGAAGTGTGGACTTTGGTTGACTTGCCCGATGATCGGCAAGCCATTGAAGATTAATGGATTTTTAAGAGGAAGACTGACGCCGATGGTAATGTTACTGTCTATAAAGCTTGACTTGTTGTGAAAGGTTTTCTACAAGTTCAAGGAGTTGACTACGATGAGACTTTCTCACCCGTAGCGATGCTTAAGTCTGTCCGAATCATGTTAGCAATTGCCGCATTTATGATTATGAAATCTGGCAAATGGATGTCAAAACTACATTCCTTAACGGATATCTCAAAGAAGAGTTGTATATGATGCAACCAGAAGGTTTTGTCGATCCTAAAGGTGTTAACAAAGTGTGCAAGCTCCAACGATCCATCTATAGACTGGTGCAAGCATCTCAGAGTTGGAATATATGCTTTGATGAGGTGATCAAAGCATATGGTTTTATACAGACTTTTGGAGAAGTATGTATTTACAAGAAAGTGAGTGGGAGCTCTATAGCATTTCTGATATTATATGTGGATGACATATTATTGATTGTAAATGATGTGGAATTTCTGGATAGCATAAAAGGATACTTGAATAATATTTTTTCAATGAAAGACCTCGGTGAAGCTGCTTATACATTAGGCATCAAGATCTATAGAGATAGATCAAGACGCTTAATTGGACTTTCACAAAGCACATACCTTGATAAAGTTTTGAAGAAGTTCAAAATGGATCAGTCAAAGAAAGAGTTCTTACCTGTGTTACAAGGTGTGAAGTTGATTAAGAATCAATGCCCAACCACTGCAGAAGATAGAGAGAAAATGAAAGTCATTCCCTATGCTTCAACCATAGGTTCTATCATGTATGCAATGTTGTGTACCAGACCTGATGTGTGCCTTGCTATAAGTCTAATAGGTAGGTACCAAAGTAATCTAGGAGTGGATCACTGGACAATGGTCAAGAACATCCTGAAGTACTTGAAAAGAACGAAGGATATGTTTCTCATTTATGGAGGTGACAAAGAGCTTGTCGTAAACGGTTACGTCGATGCAAGCTACACTGATCCGAATGACTCTAAGTCACAAACCAGATACATATTTTTGTTGAACGGTGGAGCTGTCAGTTGGTGCAGTTCTAAGCAGAGCGTCGTGGCGGGATCTACGTGTGAAGCGGAGTACATAGCTGCTTCGGAAGCAGCAAATGAAGGAGTCTGAATGAAGGAGTTCATATCCGATCTAGGTGTAATACCTAGTGCATCGGGTTCAATGAAAATATTTTGTGAGAACACTGGAGCAATAGCCTTGGCGAAGGAATCCAGGTTTCACAAGAGAACCAATCACATCAAGAGACGCTTCAACTCCATCTGCAATCAAGTCAAGGAAGGAGACATAGATATTTGCAAAATACATACGAATCTGAATGTCGCAGACCCGTTGACTAAGCCTCTTCCACGAGCAAAACATGATCAGCACCAAGACTCCATGGGTGTTAGAATCATTACTATGTAATATAGATTATTGACTCTAGTGCAAGTGGGAGACTGAAGGAAATATGCCCTAGAGGCAATAATAAAGTTGTTATTTATATTTCCTTATATATCATGATAAATGTCTTTTATTCATGCTAGAATTGTATTAACCGGAAACTTGATACATGTGCGAATACATAGACAAAATAGAGTGTCCCTAGTATGCCTCTACTTGACTAGCTCGTTAATCAAAGATGGTAGAGTTTCTAACCATAAACATGTGTTGTCATTTGATCAACGAGATCACATCATTAGGAGAATGATGTGATGGACAAGACCCATCCATTAGCTTAGCAGAATGATCGTTTAGTTTATTGCTATTGCTTTCTTCATGACTTA
>LR738713.1:256652017-256683535 GCA_902687465.1 Secale cereale | reverse complement strand
GGTGTTAGAATCATTACTATGTAATATAGATTATTGACTCTAGTGCAAGTGGGAGACTGAAGGAAATATGCCCTAGAGGCAATAATAAAGTTGTTATTTATATTTCCTTATATATCATGATAAATGTCTTTTATTCATGCTAGAATTGTATTAACCGGAAACTTGATACATGTGCGAATACATAGACAAAACAGAGTGTCCCTAGTATGCCTCTACTTGACTAGCTCGTTAATCAAAGATGGTAGAGTTTCTAACCATAAACATGTGTTGTCATTTGATCAACGAGATCACATCATTAGGAGAATGATGTGATGGACAAGACCCATCCATTAGCTTAGCAGAATGATCGTTTAGTTTATTGCTATTGCTTTCTTCATGACTTATACATGTTCCTCTGACTATGATATTATGCAACTCCCGAATACCGGAGGAACACCTTGGGTGAACTTCACAACGTAACTGGGTGATTATATAGATGCTCTACAGGTGTTTCCGAAAGTGTTTGTGGTGTTGGCATAGATCAAGATTAGGATTTGTTATTCCAAGTATCGGAGAGGTATCTCTGGGCCCTCTCGGTAATACACATCATAATAAGCCTTGCAAGGAAATGACTAATGAGTTAATCACGAGATGATGTATTATGGAACGAGTAAATAGACTTGCCGGTAACGATATTGAACTAGGTATGATGATACCGACGATCGAATCTTGGGCATGTAACATACCGATGACAATGGGAACAACATAGGTTGTTATGCGGTTTGACCGATAAAGATCTTCGTGGAATATGTAGGAGCCAATATGAGCATCCAGGTTCCGCTATTGGTTATTGACCGGAGATGTGTCTCGGTGATGTCTACATAGTTCTCGAACCCGTAGGGTCCTCACGCTTAACGTTCGATGACGATTTGTATTATGAGTTATGTGTTTTTG
Organism: Secale cereale; assembly: GCA_902687465.1. Lineage (NCBI taxonomy): Eukaryota > Viridiplantae > Streptophyta > Magnoliopsida > Poales > Poaceae > Secale > Secale cereale. The sequence continues at coordinate 256,682,602 of LR738713.1, read as the reverse complement.
ATGACCAAAGATTGTTCGGAGTCCCGGATGAGATCATGGACATGATGAGGAGTCTCGAAATGGTCGAGACATAAATATTGATATATTGGAAGGTTATATTCGGACACCGGAAGTGTTCCTAAGTGTATCGAGTATTTTTCGGAGTACCGGGAGGTTACCGGAACCCCTGGGGAGTCAATGGGCCTTAATGGGCCCTAATGGAGAAAGGAGGCTGCGGGCAAGTGGTGGGGTGCGCCCCCTAGGCACAAACCGAATTGGTTTAGGGTTTGGGGGGCCGCCCCCCCTTTCCTTATCCTCTCCTCCTCCTTCCTCCTTCTCCTAGTAGGAATAGGAAAGAGGGGGGCAAACCTACTTGGAGTAGGATTCCCCCCCTTGGGCGCGCGCCACCCCTAGGCCAGCCTCCTCCTCCCTCCCTCCTTTATATACGTGGGAGGGGGGCACCCCAAATACACACCAAAGTTTCTCTTAGCCGGGTGCGGTGCCCCCCACCATAGTTACACACCTCGATCATATCGTCGTAGTGCTTAGGCGAAGCCTTGCGCGGATCACATCATCAAAACCGTCGCCACGCCGTCATGCTGATGGAACTCTCCCTCGTCCTCAACTGGATCAAGAGGTCGAGGGCATCAGCGTGTTGAACGTGTGCTGAACACGGAGGTGCCGTACGTTCGGTACTTGGATTGGTTGGATCGTGAAGACGTTCGACTACATCAACCGCGTTACTAAACGCTTCCGCTTTCGGTCTACGAGGATACGTGGACACACTATCCCCGCTCGTTGATATTCTTCTCCTAGATAGATTTTGCGTGATCGTAGGAATTCTTTTGAAATACTACGTTCCCCAATAGATAGGTCACATGCGTGGAGAGGTTGGCTGACGCTTGTGTGTCAACGATGGCCGCGTGTTCTGTGCGAGGTCTGATTAGGGGACGTGGCGATCGAGGTATCGCATGGCGTGATGTATAGAAAGCAGCATATCCGGTCGACGTGTGCAGCAGTGTTGGCGGTGGCGTCCTCGGAACGTGCGGCTCCAGGAGTCCTAGCGATTGAGGCGAGTCGGTTGTGCATCTCATGCATATAGCATGAGGGCAGCAGGCTGGGCAAGCCGGGCCATGTGTGGCGGAGGCCCAAGGGGTGCCAGAGGAGCCAGTAGGCCAAGCTGGGTTATGGTTCAGTGGACAGGCTGGGCCGTGGGAGAGTACGTGACAGCTGCTGGTCCAGGCATGGTTTCGTGGCACGTGTATACGAAAGGCAGCATGGCGTACGGATGCTGCGGTGACATGAGATTTGTTTGCAAGAAAGAAAAAAGGGAAAGAAGATGGTGTTGCAAGGAATCACGAGGCGTGGCCTTGCTTGGTCAAAGTAATAGTATTTGACTGGTTTTGCTACATGCGTATGGCAGGCTACAAGGAAGGTTCTCTTGGGCATTTTCTTCTTGGTGTACACGGAAATTGTACATGATAGAGCAGCGCGGACAAACGCAGCGTGAAAGGATCATGTATACATAGGGCGTCAAGCAAGGCACGAAGATGTGTGAGGCGGACACGATGTAGGGTGGAGCATGGTTGCAGTCGGACATGTTCGGCTGGGTCGGACAGGACAGTCTGATGGATTGACGGGGATGTTGGTCAAAGCAGAAGACGGTGGTGATTCCAGCGACGACGACATAGGAGCATGATGCTGATGGTGGCCGACTTCTGGGGCGTGGAAACACGTGGTGCAGGCCTGAGGGCTTTTGCGGCTTCGACAAGACTATGGCGCAGGGTTGATTCAAGGCAGTGCACACATGAGAGAGCTTTAAGTCGACAGGGTGCGGGGTAGCACGACCAGCTACATGGAGTCACGTTGAAGGTGGAGCTGGTGTCTGATGGATGACTTCACTCTGTGCTGATGGAGGGGCTACGGCGTAAATGCATGGAGAGTCGAAGCCTATTTCAGCGGGATAGCGAGAGACACGTGGATCGGACTGGGTACCAGTGGTCCGATGGAGGCGTGATACTCGACATCGGTCGGTGTTGATCGATGGTTCTCTGTAGTGGGGGTTGAGTGGTGTGACTTCGCGACTCGGGAGACTCGACCAGGACAGCAGGGGCTCGACGCGGTGATAGCGGCGAGGCGTGCGGTAAGCACGGGACACGGTGACATGCCAAGGCATTGGTGGTCTGACATGTGGTCAGACAAATTGTGCAGGGGGTGCTGGAGCAGTGCTGATGAGTACCAGGTTCAAGTTGGTGACTGGGTCTATTGGTGCCGGTTGATAAACGAGAGTTGACCATGCGAAATCTGAGAAAGTGGCGGAAAGTATGAAATTGTGAAAACAGAGAGAGTACATGGCCGTATATTCTGTGGTGTTCAGTGCACATGGCAAAATGCAGATGACAAATACAGAAGGAGGCGAAGTGCTATAGTTTTGGGACCTACCAGAGACTATCCGGAAAAGGATGAGACAACTGCGAATTTGACTCAAGGTGACACAGGGTGATGGTGAAATTCCTTCAAGTTTCAGACAGACAGTCAAGGAGAGCGATGACGTTGAGTTCGGGTAACTCTTATATGTGGCGTCCAATATATGAGTTGTTCATTTTCACGTAGACAGTGATCGGTGTGTGATAGCGTTGGACGGATACTCTGGAAGTAGGGAGCATAAGGTAGAGTAACGAGGAACTTAATTTTGCTTTAAGCGTTGACTGCTAAGAAGACGAGAAGCGACTATAGTTGCAGGTGGAGTAACATGGAGTCTGGGAGTAGCAGCGGTGCTCATGACGTATCTCAAGTCCAATGTACATGAAGGTCGACGCATGGATGAATCCAAGGTGGTAGAGAATATCCGCCAAGGTGGAGTTTGTTAGAGTTGTGTCGAATATTATTGTACAAGGTAGGTTACAGTTGGACTTGATTTTGGACTATGTGTAGACAGTGTAGGAGTTGTGTCCTAATAGAACACTTGTATCCTAAGCCTCTCTTATATAGTGAGGGTAGACACTTGATGTAACCCATGCCAACATAGTAGCACGGGCACGCGGGGGAGCCGGTGGCGTGTGCCGGCGTCGGGCGGCCGGGGTGAGGTATTGTGACGGTGTCATGGGGAGGAGCGCCCATAGTCAGGCCCCAGGGATATAGCCATGATGGTGAACCTCGTTAACAAATCTCGGTGTCGTACCTCGTGTGATTGCTTGGTCCTCGGTAGATCAACGGTGGCCTCGGATTTATTCTAACACCTGTGGCGCCACTGTTGACATATAATGTGCTGCCTAGTCTCTTCCATCAGATCGGTCTTTTGGTTGCATTGGTTAGAACATGCACTTCTACATGGTATCGAGCCAAGATGATGTAGGGTGGAACCCTAATCAGCGGACCTTTCACGATTTGGAGAGTGTCCCACGATGAACACGGAGAATACAAGGAGGAAGACGGGGAAAACACAAGAGGAAACACTCAAATTAACACGAAGATAATCACACAAGCGCTAGATCCACGATACATAGTGCGATACATGATCCATAGTCAACGATGGTGATACAAGGATAGTCTTCTCCGTGAGGAGGTCTTGGAATCCCGTAGGATCTTCTCCGAGGTGGAGGCCTTGAATCCGTAGTGGATCTTCTCCGTAGAGGCGCACGGTCTCGTGGGAGAAATCCACACAAGTCTAAGAAATGAGCTAAACCACAGCTACCTCGAAAGGAGGGAAGTCAACAGTATATATATTACATGGAGGGACGCAGTCGGGGCAGACGTCCGCTGGTTACCGGACGTCCGGTGGTTCCGGAGGGACCAGACGTCCGGTAATCCTCGGATTTCCGCTATTTAGCTTCTGTCACCGTTGTCACGGACGTCCGGTGGCTTCCGGTCGTCCGGTCGTCTGGGGGAGGCCGGACGTCCGGTGTCATCCGGTCGTCCGGTGCCTGGAAGTCGCCGGTCGTCCGGTGCAGGCCGGACGTCCGGTGCCTGTAGCATCTTCAGCCTTCCTTCTTCTTGTCTCGTGTACTTGTCGGGCCTGTCATCTTGACCAATGTGCAGAGCTGTCCCGTGGCCTTCGTCCAAGCACCTGAGTATACACAGAGTCCTTGATGAAGGTAGAAGCCATGTCTCAAGTGAATCCGAAAGATGTAGAGAGAGGAGCGAAGTCACCTCGGTCTCGAGAGCTCTTGCACGGGCTCGAGTCATTGGTCCTTTGGGCACTTGGTGAGGCGATGGAGAGTCCATGGGGATGACCTTGGGATGCTCCGCATCATCTCCCCTCCCTTGGGAAAGATCCGACCTCGGATCGAAATCTTCATCACCATGGAAGGGACAAAGATCCTTGACGTTGAAGGTGTCGCTCACGGAGTACTTGTCTCGAGGGAGGTCGATCTTGTAGGCGTTGTCGTTGTAGCGAGCTAGCACCTTGAAGGGTCTGTCGGCGCGAGGTAGAAGTTTGGACTTGCGCTCGTGTGGGAAGCGGTCCTTGCGAAGATGAAGCCAAACAAGATCTCCCGGTTGGAACACCATTGGTGCCTTGTTGACGTTGTGCTTGGTGGCGAGACGTTGGACTTGGCGCTCGATCATTGCCCTTGTATCTTCGTGCACCTTCTTGAGATAGCTTGCGCGAGCACTTGCGTCCATGTTGATGCGCTCTTGTAGAGGTAGAGGTAGAATGTCCAATGTAGACAACGGATTGAAGCCGTAGACAACCTCGAATGGCGACTTGCCGGTGGTCGAATGTCTTGCTCGGTTGTAGGCGAACTCGGCGATGGGCAAGCAATGCTCCCATTCCCGGATGTTCCTCTTGATCAACACACGAAGAAGAGTGGAAAGCGTACGGTTCGTCACCTCCGTCTGGCCGTCCGTTTGTGGATGGTACACCGAAGAAAAGAGTAGCTTGATTCCGAGCTTGGCACATAGTGTTTTCCAAAAGTAACTCAAGAACTTGACGTCCCGGTCCGACACGATCGTTTTGGGCACGCCGTGTAGACGAAGTATCTCCCTACAAAATAGAGTTGCAACATGTGAAGCATCGTCGATCTTGTTACAAGGAATGAAATGAGCCATTTTGGAGAATCTATCTACCACGACAAGCACGGAATCTTTTCCATTTTGAGTTCTAGGCAAGCCAAGTATGAAATCCATGCTTATGTCTTCCCATGGATGATATGGAATAAGAAGAGGCATGTAAAGACCATGAGATTGAGCTTTGGACTTAGCTTTGCGGCATGTCGAACATCGGTTGGTGAGGCGTGAGACGTCACGAAGCATCTTGGGCCAAAAATAGTTCTTAGAGAGGCTAGCAAACGTCTTGTCGCGTCCAAAGTGTCCCATGAGTCCTCCTCCATGAGATTCCTGCAAAAGGAGCAAACGAAGCGAAGACTCGGGAATGCAAAGTTTGTTAGCTCTCATAATATATCCATCCTTGATATAGTAATGTTCCCAAGAAGTGTGAGTCAAGCACTTAGCATAAGCATTTGCAAAGAAAGGATCATGCTCATATAAATCTTTAATATGCTCAAAGCCAATCACATTCAACTCAAGTTGTGTTACAAGCATGCATTTGCGGGAAAGCGCGTCCGCCACAACATTTTCTTTGCCCTTGATGTATTTGATGACATAGGGAAAAGACTCAATGAACTCACTCCATTTAGCATGACGCTTGTTCAACTTAGTTTGACCTTTGAGATACTTGAGTGTCTCATGGTCCGTATGAAGAATGAATTCATGAGGTCTAAGATAGTGTTCCCAAACACGTAGAACTCTCACCAAGGCATAAAGCTCTTTATCATAAATGGGGTAGTTAAGTTGCGCTCCCGATAGCTTTTCGCTAAAGTACGCAATTGGGCGCTTTTCTTGCATTAGCACGCCACCTATGCCGGTACCACTAGCATCACAATGAATCTCAAACGGTTTGTCAAAGTTTGGTAGGGCTAGAAGTGGTGCGTGCGTGAGCAAGCTCTTAAGCTCATTGAACGCGGTGTCTTGCGAAGGACCCCAAATGAAGGGTGCGTTCTTCTTGCTCAAAGCGTGTAGAGGCATAGCAATGGTGCTAAAGTCCTTCACAAAACGTCGATAGAAACCGGCTAGACAAAGGAAACTACGCACTTGCATGAGATTCTTTGGTTGAGGCCAAGTTTTAATTGCTTCAATTTTAGTTTCATCAACGTGAACACCTTGAGAAGACACGACAAATCCTAGAAAGACAACCTTGTCAACGCCAAAAGTGCATTTCTCCATATTAGCGTATAGTTGTTGCTTGCGAAGTGCTTGCAAAACTAGTTGGACATGGTCAACATGTTCTTCAAGCGACTTGCTAAAGATGAGAATGTCATCAAAGTAAACCACGACAAAGACACCTATGTATGGTCTAAGAACAAAGTGCATAAGTCGCACGAAAGTGCCGGGTGCTTCCGATAAGCCCATTGGCATAACAAGCCACTCGTATAACCCGAACTTGGTTTTGAAAGCAGTTTTCCACTCATCACCCTCTTGAATGCGAATTTGGTAGTAACCACTTTTAAGATCAATTTTGGAAAAAATTGTGGCACCACATAATTCATCAAGCATATCGTCTAAGCGTGGAATAGGGTGATGGTATCTAACGGTTATAGCATCTATCGGACGACAATCGGAGCACATGCGAAAACTTTCGTCTTTCTTAGGCACGAGGATAACGGGAACGGCACAAGGGCTTAAGCTTTCACGTACATGACCTTTGTCGATGAGTTTTTGCACTTGCTGTTGTATCTCCTTTGTTTCCTCGGGGTTGACGCGGTAGGGGGCCTTGTTTGGAAGTGGAGCACCGGGTACGAGGTCGATGCGGTGTTCTATCCCGCGAAGTGGAGGTAGACCCGGTGGTAGCTCATCGGGAAAGACGTCCGAGAATTCCTGCAACAATTGAGACAACACAAAAGGTGGAGGTGGTGAAGTGTTAGTAGGTTTGGCTTCCCCTTTGCATAAAAGCACAAGGTGGAAGACGCTCGATGGGTTCTCACACACTTCTCTCATCTCACGTTTGGTGGCAAATAGAACTAGTTGCTTCTTGTCGCTCATCGTGGAGGCGCTCATATTTGGCTTGTGGCTCTCGCTCTCTTTTTGGTGGCTCGCTCTCTCACCATTCTCTCCACGATGGGTGGTAGGTAAAAGTTTGTCGGCGGCTACTTGACTTGGAGTCATTGGTCGGAGCACGAATTCCTTTCCCTTCATCTTGAAGTGATAGTGATTTGTCCGTCCATTGTGTGTGACTCCGCGATCATATTGCCATGGACGTCCAAGAATAAGGTGGCACACGGACATGGGTATCACATCACATTCGAGAGTGTCCTCGTAGGCGCCAATCTTGAAAGAGACTTGCACGGTGTGCTCGACTCGAAGAATTCCGGCGTCGTTGAGCCACTGGACCTTGTAGGGGTGAGGATGCTTCGTCTTGACCAAATGAAGCTTGTCGCATAGCTCTTCGCTTGCCAAGTTGTGGCAACTTCCTCCATCGATTATAACCTTGACGGAGCGTCCATTGATGCCGGCCTTCGTATGGAAAATATGGCATCGTTGGTCGTCATCTTGTTGATGTTGGAGTGTCAAGACTTTGGAGACAACAAGGTTGGGGCTTGAGTCATTGTCGCAAAACACTTGATGGTCTTCTTCTTCATTGACTTGGCGATGCATAGCGACATGCTCAAGTGCTTCCATCTCATCATCGCTCATGGAGTCATAAGATCCGTCGTCGTTGATGATCATGGTGCGAACGGTCTTGCACTCAAATGACTTGTGGCCTCGTCCTTGGCACTTGAAGCATTTGATGGAGCTCGTCTTGTTATTGTCTTCGGTAGGAGTTGTAGTTGAGGAAGCTCTTGGCTTGAAGTTCTTGGTAGAAGGTGGACGACTCGATGTAGTCGCATTCTTGTAGCTTGACTTGTCACCGAAGTTTGTAGATGGCTTGGTAGAGGTAGGAGGAGTAGCCGAAGTCGTTGAAGCTTGGTTGTAGGAGCCGAAGTTCTTGGAGTTGAACTTGGAGTACTTGTAGTCCTCTTGAACTTGTCGCTCCGCTTTGGTTGCTTGATGTACTAGCTCGAGGAGATTGGTGTATGGTTGGAAGTCCGCAATCTTCTTGATGGGATAGTTGAGTCCATTCAAGAATCTCGCCATTGTTTGCTCTTCATCTTCCGTGATGTTTGCTCGTATCATGGCAATCTCCATCTCCTTGTAGTACTCTTCAACGGACTTGGTACCTTGCTTGAGGAGTTGTAGCTTCTTGAACAAGTCACGATTGTAGTGTGTAGGCACAAAGCGTGCTCTCATGACTTCCTTCATTTGAGCCCAAGTGGTGATAGGAGGTTCGCCTTTTGCTTCTCTTCTCTCTATAATTTGCTCCCACCAAATGAGAACATAGTCTTGGAACTCAAGGGATGCCATAGCGATCTTCTTCTCTTCATCGAAGTTGTGAAGGCGAAAGATCTTGTCAACCTTCAATGCCCATGAGAGATAGTCTTCGGGGTCAATGCTTCCGGAGAACTTTGGCATGGTGAACTTGAGCTTGCCATAGCGATGCTCGTCACTGTTTCCTTGCCTATTGGGAGGGCGATCTCGATTTTGGCGGTTTGCCATATCTTGTTGCTCTTGAGGATGTAGATGTTCTTGTTGGGGTTGTTGCTCTTGGCGCGCTTGAGGAGGAGCTTCTTCTTGCATTCTTGCTTGATGGCGCCTCTCTTGCATCTCATCGCGAAGGAAATCCTCTTCTTGACGAGTGTGTCGAGTGCGGGCTGTCACATTGCGATGTGCATCTTGTAGAGCACGTTGCGCCTCCATAGCTTGAGCTTCTCGACGTTGTTGTTCTTGGCGGTTAGCCTCGGCATCTTGTTCTTCTTGATATTGACGTGCTCGCTCTTGTTGTTGTTGGCGTAGTCGTTGCCGTTCTTGTGCTTGCTCAAGTGTAGCTTGGTTTTGACGACGTCGGCTTTCTTGCTCGTCGAATAGCTCTTGTGAACTCTTGTCATGTAGAGGATGCCGGCGGTCATGTCGAGCTTGACGTGCGGCTTGACGAAGAGTGTTGGACGTAGGTGTACTTGAGTCTTGCGTGCAGTCGGTGTGTCGACTTGAGCGGCTTCGTCTTTGAGAAGATGTTGAGGAAGAACGTCGGTTGATTATCAATGTCCGGAGCTCGTTGTATTGAGTAGTCATGTTGGTGTTGATGGTGTCGAATTGTTCTTTTGTCCTTGCTTCAAATTGTTGCGCGTCCTCGGCGACTTGACCAATGTACTCACGCATAGCTTCACTCTCTTGATGTAGAGCTCGTTGGACACCGAATAGATGTAGTTTGGTGACGTAGTTGTTCGCTTCTTGAGGGTCGTCGAAGATCGGGTTGGAAGATGAACTTGGCCTATCCATCATCACAAGCAAGTATGTGAGTGGGAGAAAGGAGAAGACAATATCAATGTACCTTAACCGAGGCTGAAAATGGATCAATGATCACTCAATAATGTAACCCGGAAATAGCACTATTGGTATCACTTCGTGTCGATTCTCACACCTACACAAGTAAAGCTTTGAGAGGAGCTTGGTTAGGATGTGGCACAAATTCAATGCAATCGTCAAAATGACTCCATGATGTTGAAAATGGTTCACAATTTGCTCATGCAACAAGTAGATCACTAGCAAAGAGTAGCACACGGAACACACGCACGGGTAGATAAATGTGGTTGTGCAACCAAGGATGAGCGAAAATGTGGAAAACCACGGAAAATGCTCGTGTTGCACAACACTAGAGAGACGCTAACCGATTGCTTAATAGGCGGATACGCACTTGTGCACGACCTATAAGAGGCAAAACGTAACGACTATCTATCACAAGTATGCTATGAGTGTATGATGTGCCGATGCTTGAGCACAAGATGATGTTGCTATGATGTATGATCTCTTTTGATGCAAGGTGTATGATGCTATTTTCTTGTTGCTTTGATTGGCTCTTTTGCTTAAATGCTTGTGAGCTCTTTCTTTGGGTACTTATGCATGCTTCTCGTATGAAGGTAGCTATTGTGTATGCGGTACACTCTTGTGTCACACTGGGATATGCAAGATACCAAGATGATGTGATGTTACTCACAATGATGTAGTATGCAATATCTATGACTATCACTAATGTGCACAAGTGTCGTGGCCCGACAATACTCAAATGGCTAGTCTCAATGGGAAAGCTACGCAAAGATGGTTCATAGGGTGACAATGCAATTGCAAGGTAGAATGAGCGAAGTGTCGTCGATGTTACCGTCCTTGCCGAAGTTGAGCGGTGGTGTTGTCGAAGTCTTGCCGTCCCAAGGTAGCCTAAACATCCAAGGAAACGGTGAAACCACAACTCATGTATCCAAGGCAAAGGGCGACACACTGTCCAAACTCGGAGCGGGTAAGCGATGGTGGTTGCGGAAGGTGGGATGAAAGTTAGGTGGTAGCGGAAGGTGGTACGAAAATGAACAAGTCAGCCTCGTCAGGTTTTGTCGGACGTCCGGAAGGTACTGGTCGTCCGGTCGGTCGGATGGGGTCGGACGTCCGGTAGTTGCCGGAAATCCGGTAAAAGCTTCTATAATCGTGGTGCCGGTCGTCTGGTGTTTAGCGGACGTCCGGTGTCTCGAGGGGTGCCGGACGTCCGGTAAACGTCGGTCGTCCGGTAGGTCTGGATGTGGTTGGTGGGATCCGTGGCGAAATTGTCGGATGTGGTCGAATTTGCGGTGGAAAAAGGTGTAAAAGGTGGGGAAATGCTAGATCGACACGTGGCACAGTAAATCCATGGAACAAAGTCAACAAAATTTTGCCAAATCAACAGATCACAAAAAAATTTTGGGGCTCTTTTTGTGGGGAATTTTTCGAAATTGGGAAGAACACAACAAAAACAAGTTACAAGACAGGGTGTGGGGCTCCAAAATCGTGATCAACCTTGCTCTTGATACCAAGATGATGTAGGGTGGAACCCTAATCAGCGGACCTTTCACGATTTGGAGAGTGTCCCACGATGAACACGGAGAATACAAGGAGGAAGACGGGGAAAACACAAGAGGAAACACTCAAATCAACACGAAGATAATCACACAAGCGCTAGATCCATGATACATAGTGCGATACATGATCCATAGTCAACGATGGTGATACAAGGATAGTCTTCTCCGTGAGGAGGTCTTGGAATCCCGTAGGATCTTCTCCGAGGTGGAGGCCTTGAATCCGTAGTGGATCTTCTCCGTAGAGGCGCACGGTCTCGTGGGAGAAATCCACACAAGTCTGAGAAATGAGCTAAACCACAGCTACCTCGAAAGGAGGGAAGTCAACAGTATATATATTACATGGAGGGACGCAGTCGGGGCGGACGTCCGCTGGTTACCGGACGTCCGGTGGTTCCGGAGGGACCGGACGTCCGGTAATCCTCGGATTTCCGCTATTTAGCTTCTGTCACCGTTGTCACGGACGTCCGGTGGCTTCCGGTCGTCCAGTCGTCTGGGGGAGGCTGGACGTCCGGTGTCTTCCGGTCGTCCGGTGCCTGGAAGTCGCCGGTCGTCCGGTGCAGGCCGGACGTCCGGTGCCTGTAGCATCTTCAGCCTTCCTTCTTCTTGTCTCATGTACTTGTCGGGCCTGTCATCTTGACCAATGTGCAGAGCTGTCCGGTGGCCTTCGTCCAAGCACCTGAGTATACACAGAGTCCTTGATGAAGGTAGAAGCCATGTCTCAAGTGAATCCGAAAGATGTAGAGAGAGGAGCGAAGTCACCTCGGTCTCGAGAGTTCTTGCACGGGCTCGAGTCATTGGTCCTTTGGGCACTTGGTGAGGCGATGGAGAGTCCATGGGGATGACCTTGGGATGCTCCGCATCACAAGAGGTCTTGAGTTCAAGACCCGGCTGGTGCAATTAAATTGCAGCCCACTTTCGGTCCATGTTTAGGCCTGAGGGAGCCACACGTGAGGGGGAGTATTGACATATAATGTGTGGAGTGTTGACATATAATGTGCTGCCTAGTCTCTTCCATTAGATCGGTCTTTTGGTTGCATTGGCTAGAGAATGCACTTCTATAGCCACCCCTCTCCCGCCCTTCCTCCTATGGTGCCCCCTTATCCTCCACTTCCTCCCCATAGTCGCTGGCATCGAGGGCGGCCTGTGCGGTCTGGCCAAGAATGACGGCCAGCACACCACAACATCCTCCCCAATCGTCTCATTGCTCCCTCCCCTACCAGATCCAGTCTTAGGCCAACGCCATCATACGATGTCTGCTTCTACTTACTAGTACTTGGCTACTTGCAATTCAGATTGGGCTCTCGCGATAGAAGGATATGCATGTGCTGCCTGTTGCTTGGACCTTGGAGTTGTTTTCACTTTGATGCTTAATTAACACAATGGTGGTACATGGAGTAATCGATCCAGCTGGCTGATTGATTTGGTAGTGTTTCTCTTACTCCAACATTATTTGAACATTCACTGGGTTACATCAGAACAAATAAGAAACTAATGAACTAAAAATGTTCTTAGATGAACAGATCCAAGGTTGTTTTGGTAGTGATGTAAGGCTGTAAAAATTGAAGTTCTAAAGATTTTTTTGTCATTGTTGGTATGATTTATGATCCAACTTTTCAAACTCACAGATCTGTAGTTGATGCAACTTGATCCATCTATTTCTCGCTTAGACTGCATTTGTCATTATCGTAGCTCTCATTGGAACTGCTACCCTTAGTGGAGATCAATCCAGTTCAATACCTCTTTTTTGCATTGAGTGATATGCAATGCTAAATTTGGCATGGTTAGTTGCACAGAGAGATATTACAAGTTTCGCGAGAGGTAGAATAGTTTGAACACTTAATTATATATAGTTGCACAAAGAGAACTTCACAAGTTTCACACGAAGGTGTTTAGCCAATATTTGGTGCTATATGGTGCAACTCTGCTACTAAATGATGCAACTTTAGTACTACATTATGCAAATTTTTAGTTGTATATCTCACATGGTAATGGATAGTTAAGGGTGGTGGCAACTGCACAACTACGTTTCAGCATCTTGCTCAAGGAGCTACGATGATTATGATTGTGGTGTTTTTTAACTGCAATTAGGATTTTAATGGTGGGTTTGAGTAGGATTTTCACGGTGAGCTGTTCTGATTTTCTCACTATTGGTATGGTTCAGGGTCCTATTTTGATCCATCTATTCTTGCCTACACTGCAATTGTCTCGTTAAACATGATTATCTTTGTAGAGCTTCATTACATTATGTATCTCTCTTTTTCTCGTAAGTGCATCCGTGTGGTTTCTCTGTTTGCTCGTAAGTTGAATGCATATAAGTAACCAGTTGGCTAGTTTGTGTTGGAAATATGCCCTAGATGAAATAATAAATTGGTTATTAACATATTTCCTTGTTCATGATAATCGTTTATTATCCATGCTATAATTGTATTGATTGGAAACTCAAATACATGTGTGGATGCATAGATGACAGTATGTCCCTACTAAGGCTCTACCGGACTAGCTCGTTCATCAAAGATGCCTATGGTTTCCTAGCCATTGACATGAGTTGTCATTTGATAACGAGGTCACATCATTAGGAGAATGATGTGATGGCCGAGACCCAAACTATGAATGTAGCATATGATCGTGTCAAGTTTATTGCTATCGTTTTCTGCATGTCAAGTATATGTTCCTATGACCATGAGATCATGCAACTCACTGACACCGGAGGGGTACCTTGTGTGTACCAAACGTCGCAACAAACTGGGTGACTATAAAGGTGCCCTACAGGTATCTCCGAGGGTGTTTGTTGAGTTGGCATGGTTCAAGACTGGGATTTGTCACTCTGTGTGACGGAGAGGTATCTCAGGGCCCACTCAGTAATACAACATCACAAGAAGCTTGAAAGCAATGTGACTAAGGAGTTGGCCACGTGATCTTGTAGTACGGAACAAGTAAAGAGACTTGCCGGTAACGAGATTGAACTAGGTATGGAGATACCCACGATCGAATTTCGGGCAAGTAACATACCGATAGACAAAGGGAACTACATACGAGATTATCTAAATCCTTGACATAGAGGTTCAACCGATAAGATATTCATAGAATATGTGGGAACCAATATGGGCATCCAGGTCCCGCTATTGGTTATTGACCGTAGAGGTGTCTCGGTCATGTCTGCATAGTTCTCGAACCCGCAGGGTCTACACACTTAACGTTTGGTGACGATATTAATATAGTTGAGTCATTATGGTGGTTACCGAAGGTTGTTCGGAGTCCCAGATGAGATCCCGGATGTGACGAGGAACTCCGAAATCATCCGGAGGTGAAGATCGATATATTGGACGAAGGGTATTGGAGTCCAGAAGTGTTCCGGGGGTACTGGGTAATGGCCAGTATGACCGAAAGGGGTTTCAGGGCCCCCCGCAAGTGTTGGAGGGCCTCATGGGCCAAGGGGAGGGGCAAACCAGCCCACTAAGGGGTTGTGCGCCCCCTCACCCCTTCCCATGTAGCCAGTGGAGGTGGGGGCGCCACCCCTAGGGTTCCCACCCCTTTGCCTTGAGAGCCAAGTCTCCTAGGGGGGAAAACCCATCTAGGGTTTCCCTCTTGTGGCCGTCGACCCTAGATGGGATGGCCTAAGGGCGCCACCTCTCCCCCTTCCCCATATATATGAAGAGGTAGAGAGAGGGAAGCCACACCCTTACACGCCTTGGCGCTGCTCCTCCTCTCCCGTAGCTCTTCTCCTCATACGCGTAGTGCTTAGCGAAGCTCTGCCACAATTCCTCCACCACCACTGCCACCACGCCATCATGTTGCCGGAGGACTCAGCTACCACTTCATCTTCGCTCGCTGGATCGAGGAGGTGAAGGTGTCATCAAGCCATACGTGTGTTGAACGCAGAGGTGCCGTCCGTTCGGCACTAGATCGGAGTTCGCGTGACGGATCGTGATTGGATCACGAAAACGTACCACTACATCAATCGAGTTCTTGAACGCTTCCACTTAGCGATCTACAAGGGTATGTGGATCCAACTCTCCTCTCGTAGATGTGCATCTCCTAGATTGATCTTGGGTGTTCATAGAATTTTTTTGTTTCCCATGCAACATTCCCCAACAGTGGCATCAGGAGCTAGGTCTATGCGTAGATGACATCACGAGTAGAGCACAAAGGAGTCTGTGGGCGTTGATATTCAGATTGCTTCCTTCCCTAGTCTTATTTTGATTCAGCGGTATTGTGGGACGAAGCGGCTCGGACCAACCTTACTCGTCCACGTACATGAGACCGATTCCATCGACAGACATGCAACTTGCTGCATAAAGATGGCTGGCGGGTGTCTGTCTCTCCCACCTTAGTTGGATCGGATTCAACGAAGGCGGTTCTTGTAGAAGGTTGAATAGAAATTTTCATATCACCGTTGTGGCTTTGCGTAGGTAAGAATCGTTCTTGGTAGATACCCATAGCAGACACGTAAAACATGCAACAACAAATTAGAGGACGTCTAACTTGTTTTTGCAGGGTGTGTTGTGATGTGATATGGCCAAGGACATGATGAGATATATTTGATGTATGGGATGATCATGTTTTGTAATAATTTATCATGACTTGCATGTCGATGAATATGACAACCGGCAGGAGCCATAGGGTTGTCTTTAATTATTGTATGGCCTGCATGTCAATCATTAAACACTTTGTAATGCTTTACTTTATCGCTAAGCGGTAGCAATAGTAGTAGAAGCATGGTTGGCATGACAACCCCGATGGCAGCACGATGATGGAGATCATGGTGTCATGCCGGTGACGATGGAGATCATGCCGGTGCTTTGGAGATGGAGATCAAAAGCACAAGATGATGGCCATATCATGTCACTTATGATTTGCTTGTGATGTTAATACTTTTATGCATCTTATTTTGCTTAGGACGACGGTAACATTATAAGGTGATCCCTCACTAAAATTTCAAGATAAAACTGTGTTCTTCCCAAGTGTGCACCGTTGCGAAAGTTTGTCGTTTCAAAGCACCACGTGATGATCGGGTGTGATAGACTCTACGTTCACATACAATGGGTGCGAGCCAGATTTGCACATGCGGAGCACTTGGGTTAAACTTGATGAGCCTAGCATGTATAGACATAGCCTCGGAGCACAAGATACCGAAAGGTCTAACACGAGTCATATAGTAGATATTATCAACATGGAGATGTTCACCATTGAAACCACCTCATCTCACGTGATGATCGGACTTGGGTTGGTGAATTTGGATTGTGTTACACTCGGACGACTGAAGGGATGTCAATTTGAGTGGGAGTTCTTAGGTAATATGATTAATTGAACTCTTTATCATGAACAATGGTCTAAAATTACCTTTGCAAATTATGTCGTAAACCAATAGCTCGCGTTGTAGCTCCCTATTTTAATACATTCCTAGAGAAAGACTAAGTTGAAAGATATTGTGAGCAATTATGCGGACTAGGTCTGTAATCTGAGGATTGTCCTCACTGCTGCATAGAAGGCTTATGTCCTTAATGCACCGCTTAGTGTACCAACCCCTCTAGGGTTGTTTGTGGATGTTGTGAACATCTGTCAGACACGTTCTGATGACTACTTGATTGTTTAGTGATCCATGCTTTACGGCTTTGAATCGGGGCTTCAATGGCGTTTTGAACGTCATGGAGCATATGAGATGTTCTAGGAGTTGAAGTTTATTTTTGTGAAAAATGCCCAGATCGAGAGGTATGAGACCTCTGACAAGTTCTTTGCCTACAAGATGGAGGAGTATAGCTCAGCCAGTGAGCAAGTGCTCAGAATGTCTGGGTGCTATTAGTGCTTGAATCAAGTGGGAGTTTATCTTCCAGATAAGATAGTGATTGACAGAGTTCTCCAGTCACTATCACAAAGCTGCTAGAACTTCGTGATGAACTATAACATGAAAGGGATGGAGATGATCCCGGAGTTGTTTGCGGTAGGCCGCGAAGGTAGAAATCAAGAAGGAGCATCAAGCGTTGATGCTTAAGACGACCACTGGTTTCAAGAAGGGCAAGGGCAAGAAGGGAACCTTCATGAATGGCAAGCCAGTTGCCGCTCCAGTGAAGAAACCCAAGGTTGAACCCAAACCCGAGACTAAGTGCTTCTACTGTATGGGGAATGGTCACTGGTAGCAGAACTACCCAAATACTTGGTAGATAAGAAGGATGGCGACTTCAAAAAAAGTATATTTGATATACGTCTTATTAATGTGTACCTTACCAGTACTCCTAGTAGCACCTGGGTATGAGATATCGGTTCAGTTGCTAATATTGGCAACTCGAAACAAAAGCTGCAGAATAAACGGAGACTAGCTAAGGGCGGGGTGACGATGTGTGTTGGAAGTGTTTCCAAGGTTGATGTGATCACCATCGCACGCTCCCTCTACCTTTGAGATTAGTGTTGAACCTAGTAAATGTTATCTGGTGTCTGCGTTGAGGCATGAACATGATTAGTTTGTGTTTAATGCAATACGGTTATTCATTTAAGTCAGAGAATAATGGTTATTCCGTTTACATGAATAATACCTTCTATGGTCATGCACCCAATGTTAATGGTTTATTGAATCTCGATCATAGTGATACACATGTTCATAATATTGATGCCAAAAGATGTAGAGTTGATGATGATAGTACCACTTTCTTGTGGCACTGTCGTTTAGGTCATGTTGGTGTAAAGCGCATGAAGAAACTCCATGCCGATGAACTTTTGGAGTCTCTTGATTTTGAATCACTTGACACATGTGAACCATGCCTCATGGGCAAGATGACCAGAACCCTATTTTCCGGAACAATGGAATGGGCAAGTGACTTGTTGGAAATCCTACATACTGATGTGTGCGGTCCGATGAGTGTTGACGTGCGCGGTGGATATCGTTATTTCCTCACCTTCACCGATGATTTGAGTAGATATGGGTATATTTACTTGATGAAGCATAAGTCTGAAATGTTTGAAAAGTTCAAGCAATTTTAGAGTGAAGTCGAGAATCACTGTAACAAGAAGATCAAATCCCTACGATCCGATCGAGGGGAGAATATCTGAGTTATGAGTTTGGCAATCACTTAAGACAATATGGGATTGTTTCACAGTTGACGCCACCGGGAACACCACAGCTTAATGGTGTGTCCGAACGTCGTAATCGTACCTTATTGGATATGGTGCATTCTATGATGTCTCTTGCCGATCTGCCACTATTGTTTTGGGGTTATGCATTAGAGACAACTGCATTCACTTTAAATAGGGTACCATCTAAGTCCGTAGACACGACACCGTATGAACTATGGTTTGGCAATAAACCTAAGCTGTTGTTTCTTAAGGTTTGGGGCTGTGATGCTTATGTCAAAAAGGCTTCAGTCGGAAAAGCTCGAACACAAAGCAGATTAATGAGTCTTCATAGGATACCCAAAGGAGACGGCTGGGTATACCTTCTATCTCAGATCCGAGGGCAAAGTGTTTGTCGCTAAGAATGGGTCCTTTCTCGAGAAGGAGTTTCTCTCGATAGAATTGAGTGGGAGGAGGATATAACTTGATGAGGTTGTTGAACCTTCACTTCAACCAGATAGTAGCGCAGTGCAGAAAGAAGTTTCTATGGCACCTACTTTAGTTGAAGAGGAAACTAATGATGGTTATCATGAGCTTTCAGATCATGTGACCACTGAGCCTCGTAGGTCAACAAAGATACATACTACTCCTGAGTGGTATGGTAACCCTGTCTTAGAGGTCATGTTGTTGGACAAAGGTGAATTTACGAGCTATGGAGAAGCGATCGTGGGCCCGGATTCCAACAAATGGCTAGGAGCCATGAAATCCGAAATAGGATCCATGTATGTGAACAAAGTATGGACTTTGGTGGACTTGCCCGATGATCGACAAGCCATTGAGAATAAATGGATCTTTAAGAAGAAGACAGACGCTAATGGTAGCAAAGGGTTTTTCGACAAGTTCAAGGAGTTGACTATGATGAGACTTTCTCACTCGTAGCGATGCTGAAGTCCATCAGAATTATGTTAGCAGTTGCTGCATTTTTTGATTACGAAATCTGGCAGATGGATGTCAAAACAGAGTTTCCTTAACGGGTTCCATGAGGAAACACTGTATGTGATACAACCAGAAGGTTTTGTCGATCCTAAGGATGCTAGGTATGCAAGCTCCAGCGATCATTCTATGGACTGGTGCGAGCATCTCGGAGTTGGAATATATGCTTTGATGAGGTGATCAAAGCTTTTGGGTTTATACAAAGTTTGCAAGAGACTTGTATTTACAAGAAAGTGAGTGGGAGCACTACAACATTTCTAATAAGTATATGTGGATGACATATTGTTGATCGGAAATGATGTAGAATTTCTGGAAAGCATAAAGGGTTGTTTGAAAGGAGTTTTTCAAAGGAAGACCTGGGTAAAGATGCTTACATATTGGGCAACAAGATCTATAGAGATAGATCGAGACGCCAGATAAGACTTTCACGGAGCATGATTTTTAAGGAGTTCAAAATGGATCAGTCAAAGAAGGAGATCTTTCCTGAGTTGTAAGGTGTGAAGTTGAGTGAGACTCAAAGCTCGACCACGGCAGAAGAAAGAGAAAGGATGAAGGTCGTCCCCTATGCCTTAGCCATGGGCTCTGTACGGTATGCCATGCTGTGTACCACACCTGATGTGTGCCTTGCCACGTTTCTGGCGAGGGGGCACAAGAGTAATCCAGGAGTGGATCACTGGACAAGGGTCAAAAATTATCCTTAAAGGAATAAGGAAATTTTTCTCGGTTATGGAGGTGATAAAGAGTTCGGCGTAAAGGGTTACGTCGATGCAAGCTTTGACACCTATCCGGATGACTCTAAGTAGCAAACCAGATACGTATAATGGAGGAACCATTTGGAATAGCTCCAAGTGGAGCGTGGTAGCAGCATCTACAATATGACATAGAGATTTGCAAAGTACATACGTACCTAAATGTTGCAGACCCGTTGAGTACAACCTCTCTCACAAGCATAACATGATCAAACCCCAGAACCCATTGCGTGTTAATCACATGATGATGTGAACTAGATTATTGACTCTAGTAAACTCTTTGGGTGTTAGTCACATGGCGATGTGAACTATGAGTGTTAATCACATGGCGATGTGAACAAGATTATTGACTCTAGTGCAAGTGGGAGACTATTGGAAGTATGCCCTAGAGGCAATAATAAATCGGTTATTACCATATTTCCTTGTTCATGATAATCATTTATTATCCATGCTATAATTGTATTGATTGGAAACTCAAATACATGTGTGGATGCATAGACGACAATATGTCCCTAGTCAGGCTCTACCGGACTAGCTCGTTGATCAAAGATGGCTATGGTTTCCTAGCCATTGACATGAGTTGTCATTTGATAACGTGGTCACATCATTAGGAGAATGATGTGATGGACAAGACCCAAACTATGAACGTAGCATATGATCGTGTCAAGTTTATTGCTATCGTTTTCTGCATGTCAAGTATATGTTCCTATGACCATGAGATCATGCAACTCACTAACACCGGAAGAGTACCTTGTGTGTACCAAATGTCGCAACAAAATGGGTGACTATAAAGGTGCTCTACAGGTATCTCCGAGGGTGTCTATTGAGTTCGCATGGATCAAGACTGGGATTTGTCACTCCGTGTGACAGAGAGGTATCTCAGGGCCCACTCAGTAATACAACATCACAAGAAGCTTAAAAGCAATGTGACTAATGAGTTGGCCACATGATCTTGTATTACAAAATGAGTAAAGAGACTTGCCGGTAATGACATTGAACTAGGTATGAAGATACCAACGATCGAATCTCGGGAAAGTAACATACCGATAGACAAAGGGAACTACATACGGGATTATCTGAATCCTTGACATCGAGGTTCAACCGATAAGATCTTTGTAGAATATGTGGGAACCAATATGGGCATCCAGGTCCCGCTATTGGTTATTGACCGTAGAGGTGTCTCGGTCATGTCTGTATAGTTCTCGAACCCGCAGGGTCTACACACTTAACATTTGGTGATGATATTAGTATAGTTGAGTCATTATGGTGGTTACCGAAGGTTGTTCGGAGTCCCAGACGAGATCCTGGACGTGACAAGGAACTTCGAAATAGTTCGGAGGTGAAGATCGATATATTGGACGAAGGGTATTGGAGTCCGAAAGTGTTTCGGGGGTACCGGGTAATGGTCAGCATGACCGAAAGGGGTTTCGGGGGGCCCCGACAAGTGTTGGGGGGCCTCATGGGCCAAGGGGAGGGGCAAACCAGCCCACTAAGGGGTTGTGCGCCCCCTCACCCCTTCCCACGTTGCCAGAGGAGGTGGGGGCGCCACCCTAGGGTTCCCACCCCTTTGCCTTGAGGGCCAAGTCTCCTAGGGGGGAAACCCCATCTAGGGTTTCCCTTTGTGGCCGCCGGCCCTAGATGGGATCTCCTAAGGGCGCCTCCTCTCCCCCTTCCCCCTATATATAGAGAGGTAGAGAGTGGGAAGACACACCCTTACACGCCTTGGTGATGCTCCTCCTCTCATGTAGCTCTTCTCCTCATACGCGTAGTGCTTAGCAAAGCTCTGTCGCAATTCCTCCACCACCACCGCCACCACGCCGTCGTGTTGCCGAAGGACTCGAGCTACTAGTTCACCTTCACTCGCTGGATCAATTAGGTGAAGGCGTCATCAAGTCATACGTGTGTTGAACGCGGAGATGCCATCCGTTCGGCACAAGATCAGAGTTCACGGGACGGATCGTGATTGGATCGCGAAGACGTACCACTACATCAACCGCGTTCTTGAACGCTTCCTCTTAGTGATCTACAAGGGTATGTGGATCCAACTCTCCTCTCGTAGATGTGCATCTCCTAGATTTATCTTGGGTGTTTGTAGGATTTTTTTTGTTTCCCATGCAATGTTCCCCGACAGTTTGTTGTAATAGTTGCACAGGAACGCAAACGCAGTTGGATGACGCATATACATATCTCAGTTGGCTAGCCAAGTTTTGAAGTTGCACAGTGAGGCCTAACCAGTTGCACAATCGATGGTATTCAGATGGATACATTGTATAAATCATGTTCATGCAGTGTATGTGAGTGGTGTTTTTGTTTGCACACTCATGCATGCCATGTTGTCAAGGGTATGCGTTTATACATGAGTTTGCAAATAAGAACGGTACATATTCTAGTTGGCTTAGCCACACTTATGCAGTTGCACAGGTAAGGGCTATCTAGTTGCACGATTGACGGCTAGTTTAGTGTTGGCTCCAGTTCCTAAATCATGTTAGGCAGTGTCTATGCTAATTTTTTTGATTGCACACGAATGTGTGCCTAGTTGGCCATACAGTGCATCAAGTTGCACACATTCTTTTTGTTTTATAGGTGTGCTTTGAAAAATTATCACGAGTTGCTTACCTCACGGTATTTTTTATATAGATTGTTTTTTCTCATTTTTCTTATATGCATTTGGTTGCTTCGACTAATTTGTTTTTTTACACGTACCAAAAATGGTTATAGAAGGAGATGTAGCTCCTAGTGAAGGATAGGTATCCTCAACTTCTATAGATGCATTCCAAACTTTTATAGATGCACAACAACCAATTAGGACTAGGTATCCTCAACTTTCCAAATAATTGCACAACAGTACCATACGAGTTGGCATCCTCAACGTTTGTAGTTGTACTAGAACCATTTGGGAGTCAGCAGCCTCGAGTTTTAAAATTGTCCCACAACAATATCATATGAATTGGCATCCTCAACCATTTTAGTTGCACAAGAACCAATTAGGAGTTGGCATTCCCAACTATTTTAATAGTCCCACAACAATGTCACATGAGTTGGCATCCTCAACTATATTAGTTGCATAAGAACAATTAAGGAGATTCCCCATTTTTTTTAATAATGGCACTATAATGTCACATGAGTTGGCATTCAACTCCTTTAGTTGCACAGGAACCTTTCATTAGTTGGCATCCTCATGTGTTTACATGCATCTAATTTTCTAGGTTTGCACATGCACTTGAATGTAGTTGCACTACTTATTTGGAAGATTATAATCTTTTAAAATTCACTAATGTTTTCATTTCTTTAAGTCGGGCCAAACTCATCATGTTCGTAAGTTTAAAATTCATTACATAGTTGCACAAATGTCCAACATGAATTGCATGCAGGAGTACTTGCAGTTGCACAACATCCAACATAAGTTTTTTTTGGAATTTTGCATACATAATTTTTAGCTAAACCAAAATGAATTTGAAATTATGTGAGTTGGCATCTTCAACTTTTATATATCTTGAAGATGCCAACTACTGAAATTCAAACACCACAAGTAGATTGATATGGGAGTGTTGTTGTGGCACCCCGCATCAGAGCGACCGGTTTACCTTGCATTGCCAGCCCAGAGACCTTGTCTTCTGGAAACACACAACATCTTGGTACAGAAAACGACCGCTTTTATTGATACTAACGGACCATAGTTTTACTTTACAACAGGTAGCGAGGCCAAGTGGCACACACGGTGCGGCTGGACAATATGTACATTATTTAATGAACATAAAAGGCATCGGGCATAAACTACGCAGCAGCAGAACGACGTCGTAGCGGAACTCCATCTCACATGGACACCGATTTGGACACGGTCTAGACTCAGACGGCACTCCTTTCCAGCGAAACTTTCCTGAAATCTGGCATGACACGCCAGGTCAGTACATTGAATGTACTTGCAAGCTTACAGAAAACAAAATCATAATGACAAACAATATCATGATAATTACTTAATATTAAATATGTAGCAACAAACTTAAATACATATTAACTAACATGTTGGGCTCATGCCTTTGTAGAAATAAAACCTCGGTCTGACTTACTCATGGTGATTAATTATTTTTAAACTACAAACTTATTCATTGCAACCAAATATAAATCGTGACCTTTCCGGCGATCACCAACCTGTCCATACTTGTCTCAAACAATCTCGGTGGCTCTTCCACCAATTTATTACAATACAAGATTTTAGAACTTAGTGAGCAAAATTTTATTACATGTTGACCCATGGTGTGACTTACTTTCGAGCGTGTCCGTGACCGTGGACTCGGCTATCGATAGATTAATTACACTCTGCAGAGGTAGTGCACTTTACCCACACCACGGAACCCATGGCCTCGTTCTCCCATTCGGGTGGACCAACGGTGTTCTGACAAAACTCTTCCATTGCCATGACACTCCCCCGACCACTCCGACTCATTTCCCACTGGAACAGTCCTGGGTGGCCCCGTGCCTACCAAAGGCACACCGACCACCGTCGTGGCCAAATAGAAATTGTCCCAAACGGGGACTCGGTACCATTAAATCAACAACGGGCACACAAGGTTATGTCTGCTTACCGGGCCAGGGTACTGCATGCCCATAACCTTCCCTATCTGGAGGTACCGACAGGAGGCATGACAATGAACCGAATAAAGACCTTCTCATAAAGGTAAATGTGGTTGCACTCGGAAAGACTCGATTCAGTGGCACCATGACCCGGTCAACAATTTATTCAAGTTGAGTTATTAACAGTTCCAACTTAAAGAAGAAATAATAACCGGTGTCATACAATGCCATTGAATGTAATATACCCAAAATGCATTACACAATCAAATACAATGCCATACAAAAGTATAACTGGGTCAACTTTACTTTACTGAATATTAACATCACAACTTCAATATTATTCTGGTTATGATTTATTTTCAATAAAAAAACAGAACTTAACCTACCAAAATTTTATCACATTTACTTATGTAAAAGAAAGTAACTTCACATATGCATATCCATAATCATTCTCAAGATCCCAACTTTCTTTTAACTATCTTAATAACTTAAACCAAACTCCAACATTCTGTAAACTAAATGAAACAAATAAATACAGCAACCAACAGAAAGTATTTAACAGAATAATTCATATGCATAAATTAAATCATTTGTTCAAGTTGGAAAAATCACAAATATTGAAATGGCACTATGAAAATGTTGTTGTGGCTTGCCTTAGTTCAAATGAGGCTCACAAGCCTCCTGGTGATCCTCAAGACAAGTTTCTTCTTCTGAAAATAAATAAAAGTACAAAAAGAAAATATCAAGAATCATTCAAAAATTCACCAGAAAATCTACACAGCACCAAATAGTCTCATTTTTGGTGTGCTGCAAGATTTCTTTACAAAGAACACAGTGCAAAAAGAGTCAATTCATTTGGACTTATGGTTAAAATGTTATTGCAGTTTGAAGTTCTCTGGAATATAATTAAATTTGGAAATTTAAATAAACATAATAGGGGGGGTGACATCGAAGGCGTAAAATCCTAGAGCGCCACCACTCGTACCGCTTCGCACGGGTACGGAGATACTGACTAGCGGGCCCCGCTAGTCAGGTGATGGGGAGAGAGAGAGGGAAGAGCAGGGGCGGCCGCGGCATCGCCGGAGCGCATGCCGGCGACGCTGCTCCTTGGCCAAGATGGAAAGGATAGATCGATGGAGGGGGTCGCGGCGCACCTGCCCGTACCCGTAGGGTAGCTAGAGATGGTCGGACGGCCTCGGAACAGAGCTCGTAGGCGGAGGCAGAAACAGGGGGTCGCCGGAGTTGAAGAAGACGGCGAGCAACGACGTCTCCAGCAGCTCTAGCTAGGTGGAATGGCTCTACCAGAGAGTGGCGGAGGCTCTGGTAGGGTCGCCTTGGCCAGGCCATGGAGTTCTACTAGTCTAGGTGTGAGTGGGGGGTGGAGCTGGGTGCTCGGAGCGGCTGTGAGAGGGCCTATATATAGGCGAGCCGAGAGGGGGGAACGGAGCTCCGTCGGCGACACCTGGCCGCGCCCGACGACGAAATGGCGTCAGTGAGAGGGGGAAGAAGGCGACTGAGTCACGCGGGAGCTCTGGCCGGACGGGGACGAGCACAGGGGCGCTGGGGTGGCGACGAGCACAGTGCGCACCACACTGTTGCCTTGGCCGGACCGCGCCCGTGCTTGCTGTGGCGAGCTCAGGCGTCGGCGAGCGTCAGAGAGGGGCTGTAGAAGTGAAGACGATGATGGTGGCGCGGTTTGGCATGCTTGGGCAGGCGTGGAAGCGAGCACGCGCTCTATAGAGCGCTCAACGGCATCCAGAGCGCGCCGACAGACGGCCATGGCATGGTGTACACGCGTGGTTACCGCACGAACTATGCCTACTGGCAGACTCAGTGCCAAAATTCATGTCTGGCGTGTTGTTCGTGGTAGATAGGAGAGTTACCCGTGGTTGGTTTGTTTCCATACGCAGTAGAAAGAAAGTAACACGCCTGGTAAGTTTCTGGACAGAAAGTTTGAGAGCTTACTGAGGTAAAATGGTGAATAGTTGGAGGTTGTGCTTTGGAGGCTAGCCAAGAGTTACTAAGGTTAAGATGCACAAGGAGTTTCAGAAGAAATGGAGCAAGTAAAATGGTAGTTGATGTAGAAACTACCATTTCTTTCCAGAATAGTAAAGATTTTCTGTAGCAAAAATATTCCAAAAAGTAGTGCAATATTTTTGCTCAGGAAGGTGTCTTATGGTCCAGAGAATATTTAGGAATTTCGTCAGCATTTTGTGAGCCAGAAAAATAGGGGTTGCTTTGGAGCACAAAGGATTTAGCTAGGGTTTTGGGAAGAAAAGTGAATATTTTTCAAAAAAGAAAAATATTCCATGAAGTATATTAGAGTGGTCCAGAGGGAAAAGAGGGTTGGAGGTGGATAGGAGGCACTTGGGTGAAAGTCAAGGGTACCCAAGTGTTTATGTCCATATGAAATTATTCAAAAATCCCAAGGTTCAAAATAAATTCAAATAAAGCTCTGGCAAATGAAAGAGGGAAAAAATCAGGCTATCACAAACCTCCCCCACTTAGAATGGATCTCGTCCTCGAGATTTGGTTGCTTGGTAAAACCATTCCGGATAATATGTCTGTAGGAACTTTTCTTGTTCCCACGTTGCTTCTGACTCGGTGTGATGCTCCCACTGGACTTTATAAAACTTCCTTATTTTACTATGGGTGACTCTTTCCATCTGATCCACAATTTTGAACGGTCTTTCTTCATACGTTAAATCCTTGGCCAATTCTATGTCGGTCACGGTAGTCCTTTTCTCGGGCGGAGATATGCACCGCCTCAACTTTGAGACGTGAAACACGTTGTGCACATCAGACAATTCCGGGGGTAATTCCAACTGATAAGCAACAGTGCCCACTCGAGAAATAATTGGAAAGGGGCCAATAAATCTAGGTGCCAACTTCCCGCGAGTTTGGAATCTCTTGACTCCTTTCATAGGGGTGACTCGGAGGTATACGTGCTCTCCAGGTTCAAAACTGATTTGTCGGTGTTTTGCATCGTAATAGCTCTTTTGTCGAGACTTGGCCAATTGTAATCTATCTCTGATTTCCTTGACTTCTTTCTCAGCTTCCATCATAAGGTCCATTCCGAAAATACGGCTATCTCCAGTCTGAGACCAGTTTAACGGGGTACGGCATTTGCGGCCATATAAAGCCTTGTACGGTGACATCTTTAGACTGGTTTGGAAGCTGTTGTTGTAGGAGAACTCGGCGTAAGGTAGACAATCTTCCCATTTAGATCCTTGGGCCAAGACGCAAGCTCGCAGCATATCTTCGAGTATTTGGTTTACCCGCTCTGTCTGTCCATCAGTTTGAGGATGATAGGCTGTACTGTATTTTAGGGCTGTCCCCAAGGCTTGATGGAGACGGGTCCAGAAAGCAGAGGTAGAGAGTGAACCTCGGTCGGAAGTGATGGTTCGAGGTACTTCATGCAGATTGACTATTTTGGACACATACAGTTGTGCAAGTTGGTCTGCTTGATAGGTGGTCCTGACCGGAATAAAATGTGCTACCTTGGTTAGAGTGTCCACGATGACCCATATTGCATAATTGCCTCGCTGAGTTTTGGGTAGTCCTGTGATGAAATCCATGCAGACATCATTCCATTTCCATTGTGAAACTGGCAGCGGTTGAAGAAGTCCGGCTGACTTCTGATGTTCTGCCTTTACTTTGTTGCATATGTCACAGCAAGCGACAAGATAGGCAATATCCTTCTTCATTCCGTCCCACCAGAATATTTGGCGAAGGTCTTCATACATTTTTGTACCCCCAGGGTGAATAGAGTATGAGGATTCGTGTGCTTCTGACAAGATTTTCTTTCTCAGGTCTGACTGATTTGGTACACAAATCCTTCCACGAAAACGGAGAGTCCCAAAGTGATCCTTTGAGAAATCTTGGGTACGTCCTGTCTGCATATTTTTGGCATGCTTTTGTAGAACAGGATCATCTGTCTGGGCCTTGCAGATTTCTTCTTCAAGGGTGGGGGTAACTTCCAACGTGTTAGCGAGACCAGCCTCAACGATGTTCAGATGGAGTTGAGTAATCTCCTCTTGAAGTTCAACGGGCAAAGAATTTAATATGGCATTTAAGCTGACCGGCTTTCGACTGAGTGCGTCAGCTACCACGTTGGCTTTACCCGGGTGGTAATTTATTACCAAATCATAATCTTTAACTAGCTCAAGCCACCTTCGCTGACGGAGATTCAAATCGGGCTGAGTGAATATATATACTTGAGACTTTTGTGATCTGTAAAAATTTGGCACTTCTTCCCGATGAGATACTGCCTCCATATTTTGAGAGCATGCACTACCGCGGCCAATTCCAGATCATGCGTAGGGTAATTTCCTTCGTGCGGTCGCAATTGTCGTGATGCATATGCAACTACCGTGCCGTCTTGCATGAGTACGCAGCCAAGTCCTTGTCTGGATGCGTCATAGTATACATGGAAACTGCGATAGATGTCTGGAAGAGTTAATATGGGTGCGGTGGTCAGTATTTTCTTTAGCTCACTAAAACTTTTGTCACAGTCCTTTGTCCATTCAAACTTCTTGTACTTTTTGAGTAGCTCGGTCATGGGTTTGGCAAGCTTGGAGAATCCTTCAATGAAACGACGGTAATATCCCGCCAGTCCAAGGAAACTCCTGATCCGAGATACGGTTGTGGGTGGCAACCAGTTGAGGACATCTTTTACCTTGCTTGGGTCTATGGCTATACCCTCGGCGGATAGCACGTGTAGATGAAATTCGACTTGTTTAAGCCAAAACTCACATTTGCTGAACTTGGCGTAAAGCTGATGGTCTCGAAGTCGCTGTAACACTGCTCGGAGATGTTCCTTGTGACCCCCTTCACTTTTTGAATATATAAGTTTGTCATCGATAAAGACCACCACGAACTTATCGAGGAAGTCCATGAACACTTTGTTCATCATGTGCATGAAGAATGCAGGGGCATTGGTGAGACCAAAGGACATAACTGTATATTCGTAAAGACCGTATCGAGTGGTGAATGCGGTCTTAGGAATATCTTCCTTTTTAATCTTGAGCTGATGGTATCCGGTCCGTAAGTCAATTTTGGAGAATACCTTGGCCCCACTGAGCTGATCGAACAAATCATCAATCCTTGGCGGCGGGTATTTATTTTTGATGGTGACATCATTCAGCTACCGATAATCTACACACATGCGGAGGCTGCCATCCTTTTTGCTTACAAAGAGTGCAGGCAATCCCCATGGTGAGGAACTGGGACGGATATACCCTTTCTGGAGCATTTCATCTTGCTGCTTCTTTAATTCCACTAACTCTGATGAGGGCATCCTGTAATACTTCTTGAATAACGATGCGGTTCCGGGTACCAGATCTATTGCAAACTCAAGTTCTCTGTCTGGCGGCATGCCTGGTAGTTCTTCTAGAAATACATGAGGACAATCACTGACCGCATGAATTAATTCCAACTCAGCCACGACAGTGAATATCACCCCCTTCTTGGGTATGCTTTTGCGTGAGTAGAATTTTGTAACTTGCCCTTCTTGACTGATCAAAGTGACTTCTCGGGTTGCACAATTTATGAATACTTGGTATTGGGTCAGCCAATTCATGCCCAAAATAACATCCAACTGTGCTGACTCGATGAGTATCAAGGAAGTTGGAAAGCTTATTCCGTTGATATTGATTTCCAAGTCCCGGCAGACCAGACTGCTCTTGATTAAAGATCTCGGGGTTTGTACCAGCATATTTTTGCCCAAGAGAGAACAAGAAAATTTGTTTTGGGCAACAAAACTCCGAGAAATAAAAGAGTGGGAAGCCCTCGAGTCAAATAAAATTACTGCAGGTATGCTATTAATAGAAAACATACCGATGACCACTTCGGGGTTTTCTTGGGCTTCATCTGCGGAGAGGTGATTGACGTGCCCGGTGATGTTTTGCTGGTTCGGGTATGACCCCATGAAGTTGACTTGTGGCCGGAATAAGGCGTTCGCCTTGCTGTTCTTGGGACACTGACGGGCATAATGTCCACTTTGCCCGCAATTGAAGCAAGAATTATTGCGCTGACGCTCCTCGTGTACTGGGTTGGTGACAACATTCTTGACTTGGGTAGTAGTCTTGCTAACATTCTGTTGCCAATTGGGCTTGTAGTCTACCTGAGTTTGCTGCCAGGTTCGAGCCTTTTGCACCGGTGGTCCTTCTTTTCTTGGTTCAAACTTGCGTTTGTCCTCGTTATTAGCGGGCCGGTTGTCCAGTACGAGCTTGTTTTCTCTTTCCGTAATGAAAGCTTTATTTACCAAAGTTTGGAAATCT
>LR738713.1:256639458-256652007 GCA_902687465.1 Secale cereale | reverse complement strand
TGATGTTTTGCTGGTTCGGGTATGACCCCATGAAGTTGACTTGTGGCCGGAATAAGGCGTTCGCCTTGCTGTTCTTGGGACACTGACGGGCATAATGTCCACTTTGCCCGCAATTGAAGCAAGAATTATTGCGCTGACGCTCCTCGTGTACTGGGTTGGTGACAACATTCTTGACTTGGGTAGTAGTCTTGTTAACATTCTGTTGCCAATTGGGCTTGTAGTCTACCTGAGTTTGCTGCCAGGTTCGAGCCTTTTGCACCGGTGGTCCTTCTTTTCTTGGTTCAAACTTGCGTTTGTCCTCGTTATTAGCGGGCCGGTTGTCCAGTACGAGCTTGTTTTCTCTTTCCGTAATGAAAGCTTTATTTACCAAAGTTTGGAAATCTGGAAAATTAATCATGCTGAGAGTGCACCTGAGTTGCGAGTTTAATCCTCCAAGAAACCTGTCAATTTTTCTCTCTTCCGTGGCCACGTCATAAAGGGAATAACGGGCCAGATGGTTATTTTTTGCAAATATTCTCCAAAGGACAGATTCCCTTGGGTGAGTGCAAGAAACTCACGCTGCTTGGTCTTCATAATTCCAGTAGGGATGTAATATTTTCGAAACTGATCTTTGAATTTGGTCCAGGTGAGTGCTTCATCAGCAGGCCACATGGCTTTTGTATTTACCCACCATATGGCAGCAACGCCTTCAAGATAGTGGGTTGCATATGGGACTTTGTCCTCTTCGGCAGTACGGGCAATCTCAAGTTTCCTCTCAATGGTTCGCAACCAATCATCGGCATACAAAGGGTCAACTGCCTGACTAAAACTGGGAGGCTGAGTTCGCTGAAAATCTGATAGCTTGGAGTAATGACCGTTCTGCTGCCCATTCTGACAAATCATAGCTTGAACACTTTTTAAAATCTCAAGCAGATCATTACTTCTTCTTTCCTCAAACATACGCAGGATTTATTCAGTGGTAGGCGGATTTGGCGGTGGAGGCGGTGGTATGAATGGCTCGGGGGATTGTCCTGCCTGTCGGGCGGAGCGACGAACAGGAACATCCTCGTGAGTGCTGTTACTGTTGCTTCCCCGCGTCATCCTATTATGGATTTTTCCCAAGACAACGCAATCCGAGATGAGAAACATTCAAAAGCAAAAATAGGTGGGGAAAAGCCAGCAACAAAAATCGAGGGAAAAAAAATTGCGAAGAAAGACAGTGAGTAGAAGATACACAACTTCAGCATAATGATACATGGACGCATACATGAAAAGAAAACTAACATGCCCGATTACACTACTCTCATACATGAAACGAAACATCACGACTCATACATCCATATTCGTACATCAGTCGGGCTACTGCGAATACTCTGGAGCTCTACTGCTCTGCGGGTGCTGCAGGGTCCTCTCCTGAAGTGGACTCGGATCCTGAACTGACGAGATTAACGGAGACCTCAGGGTTAAAGGTAACACGGCGACGCTGCCTCGGAGGCTCTCCTTCCGGGGCGGAGGTAGGGTGGATCATAGGAGCTACATGGGTAGTGAGGAGTGAGATCCACTCAGCAGGGGCACTAAGAGGAGTTAGTGTCGAGGTGCCCGTGCTACTAGGAGGGGGTAATGGTGAAGTAGGGGAAACAGAACTGGGGACGTAAGGGGTGAATCCCAAGGAGGCGGGAATGGTAACAGACCTAGTAGTGGCTAAAGCAATACGAGTGTGAGTCAACTCGCGTGCTAGCTCGTGGATCCTGAGGTAACTAGTAGTGATATAACAGGAAAGGTGGCTAGCAACGCTATCAGACTCCGGATCAATTTCAGGGAAATGAATACAACCGTTGTCGTGCAAAGAAGGGTAGTATTAGAAACCTGGATGGTTCGGCATGCGGACCTCGCTGTGACAGAGCTCAACAAGGATCTCGAATGCAGCAAACTGGACAGCTTGTGAATCGGTAGAAGCGTGACCGCTTTGAGAGGTACGAGTATACGAGCTGGAGTCAGAATGGATGCGCAGAGTCACCATTGCCTGATATTCATATATTGAGTCAGCTAGACGCTCCCGGTACACACGATAAACTGGGTCGTCTCGATAAGGGTACAGCCGACGCCACATGTTGCGAAGGAGGTGCGGTGACGTGTACGGCATCAGCTGCAACTGGCACGGATACGGCACCGGAGCCATCTACACTCACAACCATCATCGGGTTAGCAAAATAATACAAGTATATGCAAAGCAATAATCAACTAGACAAACTACCGGCACTCAACCTAAACGTGTATCTAGCGTTCAGAAAATGCGCGTCTTAGTCTAACGCATCCTATAGTCAGCGCGACTCTGATACCAAGCGTTGTGGCACCCTGGATCAGAGCGACCAGTTTACCTTGCATTGCCAGCCAAGAGACCTTGTCTTCTGGCAACACACATCATCTTGGTACAGAAAACAACCACTTTTATTGATACTAGCGGACCATAGTTTTACATTACAACAGGTAGCGAGGCCGAGCGGCACACAAGGTGCGGCTGGACAATATGTACATTATTTAATGAACATAAAAGGCCTCAGGCATAAACTACGCAGCAGCGGAACGACGTCGTAGCGGAACTCCATCTCACACGGACACCAATGTGGACACGGTCTAGACTCAGACGGCACTCCTTTCCGGCGAAACTTTCCTGAAATCTGGCATGACACGCCAGGTCAGTACATTGAATGTACTCAATATTAAATATGCAGCAACAAACTTAAATACATATTAACTAACATGTTGGGCTCATGCCTTTGCAGAAATAAAACCTCGGTCTGACTTACTCATGGTGATTAATTATTTTTAAACTACAAACTTATTCATTGCAACCAGATATAAATCATGACCTTTCCAGCGATCACCAACCTATCCATACTTGTCTCAAACAATCTCGGTGGCTCTTCCACCAATTTATTACAATACAAGATTTTAGAACTTAGTGAGCAAAATTTTATTATATGTTAACCCATGGTGTGATTTACTTTCGAGCGTGTCCGTGACCGTGGACTCGGCTATCGATAGATTAATTACACTCTGCAGAGGTAGTGCATAGTACCCACACCACGGAACCCATGGCCTCGTTCTCCCATTCGGGTGGACCAACGGCGTTCCGACAAAACCCTTCCATTGCCATGACACTCCCCCGGCCACTCCGACTCATTTCCCACTGGAACAGTCCTGGGTGGCCCTATGCCTACCAAAGGCACACCGACCATCGTCGTGGCCAAACATAAATTGTCCCAAACGGGGACTCGGTACCATTAAATCAACAACGGGCACACAAGGTTATGTCTGCTTACTGGGCCAGGGTACTACATGCCCATAACCTTCCCTATCTGGAGGTACCGACAGGAGGCCTGACAATGGACCGAATAAAGACCTTCCCATAAAGGTAAATGTGGTTGCACTGGGAAAGACTCGATTCAGTGGCACCATGACCCGGTCAACAATTTATTCAAGTTGAGTTATTAACAGTTTCAACTTAAACAAGAAATAATAACCGGTGTCATACAATGCCATGGAATGCAATATACCCAAAATGCATCACACAATCAAATACAATGCCATACAAAAGTATAACTGGGTCATCTTTACTTTACTGAATATTAACATCACAACTTCAATATTATTCTGGTTATGATTTATTTTCAATAAAAAAAACAGAACTTAACCTAGCAAAATTTTATCATATTTACTTATGTAAAAGAAAGTAACTTCACATATGCATATCCATAATCAATCTCAAGATCCCAACTTTCTTTTAACTATCTTAATAACTTAAACCAAACTCCAACTTTCTGTAAAATAAATGAAACAAATAAATACAGCAACCAACAGAAAGTATTTAACAGAATAATTCATATGCATAAATTAAATCATTTGTTCAAGTTGGAAAAATCACAAATATTGAAATGGAACTATGAAAATGTTGTTGTGGCTTGCCTTAGTTCAAATGAGGCTCACAAGCCTCCTGGTGATCCTCAAGACAAGTTTCTTCTTCTGGAAATAAATAAAAGTACAAAAAGAAAATATCGAGAATCATTCAAAAATTCACCAGAAAATCTACACAACACCAAATAGTCTCATTTTTGGTGTGCTGCAAGATTTCTTTACAATGTACACAATGCAAAAAGAATCAATTCATTTGGACTTATGGTTAAAAAGTTATTGCAGTTTGAAGTTCTCTGGAATATAATTAAATTTGGAAATTTAAATAAACAGAATAGGGGGGGTGACGTCGAAGGCATAAAAGCCCAGAGCGCCACCACTCGTACTGCTTCGCGCGGGTACGGAGAGACTTACTAGCGGGCCCCGCTAATCAGGTGAGGGGGGAGAGAGGGAAGAGCAGGGGCGGCCGCGGCTTCGCCGGAGCGCACGCCGACGACGCTGCTCCTTGGCTAGGATGGAAAGGATAGATCGACGGAGGGGGTCGAGGCGCACCTGCCTGTACACGTAGGGTAGCTAGAGATGATCGGACGGCGTCGGAACAGAGCTCGTAGGCGGATGCAGAAACAGGGGGTCGCCGGAGTTGAAGAAGACGGCGAGCAACGACGTCTCCAGCAGCTCTAGATAGGTGGAATGGCTCTACCAGAGAGTGGCGGAGGCTCTGGTAGGTTCGCTTTGGCCTGAGAGGGTCTGGAGCTAACTCGACGTCCCGAGGGGATCGCCGGTGAGCTCGAGCTCGGGGACAGCGGCCTGTGGCCTGCTCGTCCAGGCCACGGAGTTCTACGTAGTCTAGGTGTGAGTGGGGGTGGAGCTGGGTGCTCGGAGAGGCTGGGAGAGGGCCTATATATAGGCGAGCCGAGAGGGGGAGGGGGAACGGGGCTCCGTCGGCGACACCTGGCCGCGCCCGGTGACGAAATGGCGTCAGTGAGAGGGGTAAGAAGGCGACGGAGTCATGCGGGAGCTGTGGCCGGACAGGGACGAGCACACGGGCGCTAGGGTGGCGACGAGCACAGTGCGCACCGCATTGTTGCCTTGGCCGGACCGCGCCCGTGCTCGCTGCGGCGAGCTCTGGCGTCGGCGAGCGCCAGAGAGGTGCTGTAGAGGTGAAGACGATGATGGTGGCGCGGTTTGGCACGCTTGGGCAGGCGCGGAAGCGAGCACGCGCTCTACAGAGCACTCGGCGGCATCCAGAGCGCGCCGACAAACGACCATGGCATGGTGTACAGGCGTGGTCACCGCACGAACTATGCCTATTGGCTGACTCAGTGCCAAAATTCATGTCTGGCGTGTTGTTCGTGGTAGATAGGAGAGTTACCCGTGGTTGGTTTGTTTCCAGACGCAGTAGAAAGAAAGTAACACGCCTGGTAAGTTTCTGGACAGAAACTTTGAGAGCTTACTGAGGTAAAATGGTGAATAGTTGGAGGCTGTGCTTTGGAGGTTAGCCAAGAGTTACTAAGGTGAATATGCACAAGGAGTTTCAAGAGAAATGGAGCAAGTAAAATGGTAGTTGCTGTAGAAACTACCATTTCTGTCCAGAATAGAAAAGATTTTCTGTAGCAAAAATATTCCAAAAGTAGTGCAATATTTTTGCTCAGGAAGGTGTCGTAGGGTCCAGAGAATATTTAGGAATTTCCTTAGAATTTTGTGAGCCAGAAAAATAGGGGTTGCTTTGGAGCATAAAGGATTTAGCTAGGGTTTTGGGAAGAAAAGTGAATATTTTTTAAATAAGAAAAATATTCCATGAAGTATATTAGAGTGGTCCAGAGGGAAAAGAGGGTTGGAGGTGAATAGGAGTCACTTGGGTGAAAGTCAAGGGTACCCAAGTGTTTATGTCCATATGAAATGATTCAAAAATCCCAAGGTTCAAAATAAATTCAAATAAAGCTCTGGCAAATAAAAGAGGGCAAAAATCAGGCTGTCAAAGTTGTCAATTTCACACTTGTACTGGTTAAGTTGCACAAATAAAACCCGGGGTTGGTTCATTTTTCTCAGGCTTCTTTTTGCATCATGTGCGGTTATGAAGGTGGAGGAGCTGTTGTACATTTGTGCACATAATTCTCAGCTGCAAAGTCACATATACTATTGTGTGGAAAGATCAAAGGAAGAACACATGTGTAGACCAGGTTTTGTCTAGTTGGTAGTTATATTTCGCAGTACCTACAACGTACTTTTCTCTTTAGTTTTTCCTTTTTTTGCTACATGGACATCGTATCTTCTGCATTATGTGTGATATAAGACTATCTATGTGCTCTCTCCTATATAATTGTACATTTTTTGCGTTTTGTTGCACACGGTGCTGCAAATGTTGTCTTTATCCCATGATGTAGTTGCACAAAAATCAGTTAAAATTGCACGAGTAAAAGATCTCCCCTTTTTTATCGCAGTTTATGCTCTCTTCAACCATGGAGAAGCTATTTTTGTAAAGAGAAATTTGGTGAGGGGGAATGGGAAAGTGAAAGTCAAGGAGGGGGTCTGAATAGGGGGAGAAAATGATCACCTCTTCTTTCACCCTTGTTAGTGCTACCTGGTACATTCTGACCTGTTCTCACGCTTTCCCATTTTTTCACAACAAATTGTTCCAGATCTGCTATTAGTTCACTTTTATTCATCTGCCATGGCAGCTTTGGCAATGGAGATCTAGACCTAGGAAACCTTTTGTTTTCTAGGGAAGAAGGTGGAAGCGGGTAAGGGCGTGGGGAAGAAAAAGCTGGTGGCCAGGGGGGCATGAGAGTTTTAGGAGGAGAGGGAAGAGCACATGATGGCTTGGAGACCGTGCCCAACGCATGATTTATTGGCTTGGCACGCATCTCTTGCTACCGGGGGAAGGATTTCCTTTTATGGGATCGGGAGGACCGATTCTTTCCTTTCCTGATGCCCGCTCAGGTTTGCTAGCGGGCCAACGGCCTCCCGCTAGACACGTCCTAAAAAGCTGAATGGTGACTTGTGATGCTACAACTAAATGGAATATTTCTATAGCAATAACGTTTACTGGGTGCCATGTTAATTCAGCTGTCTGTAAACCTGTGTTAAACACTGCATTTTCTACAGTATTATATACATACACGAATTCAGATACTTGTTAATCACCTAGTGGCGTGTGAACTGTAATTGTTGGTACTACATACTACTCCCTCCAATCCATTTGAGCGACAAGTAATATGCATCGGATCCATTTGAGCGACAAGTAATATGCATTGTAGAGAGTACTACATATATTCACTCATACTTGAAGTATCCATGGACCACAGGATCACCACTAGCATCTGGGTGATCACTCGTACTCCCTCCGTCCAGAAATACAAGTAATTCGAGACAGAGGGAGTTGTTCATAGCTGGGGATGAGGCTAGCTTCCATTTTCTGTTCGGTGGATATTAATTTATTTTGTTGTGTTCAGTAGATCAGTGAGTAACTTTTTCTTCTGCAGAGAAACATGGAGAGAGAGACATAAGGGAGTAAGAGCATCCCTAGCAGACCCAACAAATGGTCGGGCCGCAAAATTCGTTTCAGGGCTCCCGCAAAAATTATTTGTGGGACGACGAGACCTCCGGCGGAACATTTCCCGTAAACCTGTCCCGCAAATGTTTTGCGGGACGTGTTCGCGGGATCTACTCCACGCCGGAAAACTAGTCGTCCCGCAAATACAATTTTTTTCTCGAATACGCACGAGCGTGCATATCATTTTATATAGCAGAGGGGGAAAAGACTTCCCATCCTTAGTTTTACAACATCATTTACACGGCTACAGCTGACCATGTCCGCCTATACATCAAGCAACTACTCACCCAATCCCCACCTTGCTAGACCCGCAAACACTCCGTCTAGGTCCCCTTTCAAGAGCCATGCTTGCCTCTAGGTCCTTCCTTCACTTTCAATTAGCGTGATAATCTGATATGTGGAGGGAATCGCATCGTTAGAGACGATATCATTCTGGTGCGTCCAGAGCACCCACATGCCCAACAAACACAATGCTCGCATGGTTCGTCGTTGGTCTCGTCGCTGCTCTTCCCTTATGCACCATGAGCCCAGGGTGTCATCGGCACCGGCTCCAACTCTGGACGACCAGTTGCCACACTAATCAAGTGCCATACCTCCTTAGAAAAGGAGAAACTCACCATGAGTTGATTCATAGTCTCATCTTGCTGATCATAGAAAGGACATGCGTCCTACTGAGGTAGCCCACGCCTGGCGAGTCTGTCAGATGTCCAACAAAGGTTCATGAGGGCTAGCCAAGCCAAGAAGCGGCATTGTAGTGGCGCTCTAGATTTCCACGTGAATGAGTCCGTCGGCGCAATCTCAAGCCCCGCAAACCTTGCCGCGTACGCTGAGCATACCGAGAACATATCATCTTTTTCCGACACCCAAAGGATCGAGTCTCAAGATGGCAATGGGGCCCCGAAACCGCATACCCGCGGGTTTTTACCCTATTAGGGGACGGGGATGGACGTCTTTTCATCCCTGCGGGGCTGTTGTTGGGCTTATTATACAACCCGACACATTTCGTGGGTTTGCACCATTTCAATAGTCCCCGAACCCGAAATCCGGCAAACCCGAGAAAATACATTTTTTTACCAAGCACTGATCCGGCGCAGCCCAACCCAAAGCTACTGAGCCTAATCAACCGAGCCCCCCACCTCCCAGCGTCGAAGGCCAAACCAACCTGATGCGGAGCATCCTAAGGTCATCCCCATGGATCCTTCATCACCGCACCAAGTGCCCAAAGGACCAATGACTCGAGCCCGTGCAAGAGCTCTCAAGACCGAGGTGACTTCGCTCCTCTCTCTACATCTTTCGGATTCACTTGAGACATGGCTTCTACCCTCATCAGGAACTCTGTGCATACTCAGGTACTTGGACGAAGGCCACGGGACAGCTCTGAACAATGGTCAAGAAGGCGAGTTCGACAAGTGCCGGGAACAAGAAGAAGGAAGGCTGAAGATGCTACAGGCACGGGACGTCCGGCCCACACCGGACGACCGGCGACTCCCAGGCACCGGACGACCGGAAGACACCAGACGTCCGGCCTCTCCCAGACGACCGGACGACCGGAAGCCACCGGACGTCCGTGATAACGACCACAGAAGCTAAATACCGAAAATCCGAGGATTACCGGACGTCCGGTCCCTCCGGAACCTCCGGACGTCCGGTAACCAGCGGACGTCCGCCCCAACGGCGACCACTCGTGTAATATATACTCGTTGACTTCCCTCCTTTCGAGGTAGCTGTTGGATAGCTCATTTCAGACCTTTGTGTGGATTCTCTCCCACGAGACCGCGCGCCTCTTCGGAGAAGATCCACCACGGATTCAAGGCCTCCACATCGGGGAAGATCCTACGGGATACCAAGACCTCCTCACGGAGAAGACTACCCTTGTACCACCGACGTTGTCTATGGATCGTGTAGCTCGATTATGTATCGTTGATCTACCATTTGTGTGATCATCTTCGTGTTGAATTGAGTGTTTCCTCTCGTGTTTACCCCGTTTGCCTCCTTGCGTTCTCCGTGTTCATCGTGGGATACTCTCCAAACGTGAAAGATCCGCTGATTAGGGTTCCACCCTACATCACAACCCCTCGCTAGGTGGCCAGTATCGCTCGCTCCTTCCCCCTCCCTATAGCTATTGAACCATCTACTATTGTTTTGTGTTAAAATTTGCTAAAGTTATGCTGCTGAAATGTGCTCGTTTTGTTGTCGATATAATATTCTTTGTTGGTTTTATGTTTCCTTATATATGTCGATTTCCCTGTGGGTTCCTCGTGGGTTTAGAAAACCCGATAGGCATAGGGGACGGGTGAAAAATTAACCCCGCACACGGTGACGAAGACGGGGATGGGTTTACGATTTTCTCATGGGGATG
The DNA here is from genome assembly GCA_902687465.1 of Secale cereale. NCBI lineage: Eukaryota > Viridiplantae > Streptophyta > Magnoliopsida > Poales > Poaceae > Secale > Secale cereale. The sequence goes on along the minus strand of LR738713.1, from coordinate 256,642,204 downwards.
GGTTTGGGAAGGCAAAACCCAATGGGTTTCATCCCCGTTGCCGTCCGACACGTCCGTATCTAGTTGTACAGTCTCTACTCTTGACCAGAGTAGCAAGAACCGCTGCAGTGCAGCCTCACTTATGTCTGGCCCAATGTCTCCTGGCCATGACGCGCCCTCCATAGCTGCTGAGACTATTCTTGTTAACGTTATTTGCTTGGGAACCCGATCGTAAATCAACGGTGCCAGCTCACTCGCATGGAAGCCTTGCAACCACGGTCCTCCTAGAACAACTTTTCGCGCCCGTCATCGATGAAGGCTCTAGTCGCTGCATGGAGCAAGGCCACCGACCACGGCTCTAGTCCCTGCATGGATCAAGGCCATCGAGTTCTTCGACACTTTATTGGTAGGCCTGACCATGGACTCAACTTGTCCGTCCTCTGGAGCCACGACCATCTTGCTTGCATAGACGTGTTTAGCCAGCGAAGATTCGGGATGCCCAGACCTCCAGCCCACTCGGGGTGACATACCATGTCCCATGCAACCACGCAATTTTCTCCATTCATCTCCTTCTTTCCACACCACAAAAAGACTCAGCAAATTCGAACTGTCATTGGTAATGTCCTGGTGGTAGATCCAGTGCAAGCATAGCGTGAATGGGGATAGCACATAGCAGTGGAGTAACTAGTATTGGTCGTCCACTCTTCAACATTAGTGCTGCCCGCCAATTTGGCAGGCAGTATGCAAGTTGGTCCACGAGACCTTAAAGTTACGCTGTTGTTTATTTACGAGTTGTGAGCGGCAGTCCCAAGTATTTGCATGTGAATGCCCCACTCGCACAACCAAGCAGAGTGCACACCGCGTTGATGTCCTCCTGAGAGCACCTTATGCCCATTGTCGCGCTCTTTGCCATGTTCGCCCATAATCCAAAGGCTTGCCCAAACACGTCCAACATGGCTCTGCACCCTGGACTCAATCTCCAATGGCTTGAAGAAAACCAACACATCATCCGCAACACATGGACGCCCTTTGATGTGCACTGGAACGCGCCAAAGGTGCAAGCATTCCTCTGGCTGCGACTAACTTTAAAAGGTATTAAAGGGGCTCCACGCATAGTATGAATATCACTGGGGACAGCGGGGCCCCTTTGTAGCGCCCAAGCTGCGATTCTATCGCGATCACGTGATGAACTCATGATTGGGGCACAACCGCATTTCGAGAGCATAGCAAGGTGGATATCATTACAACATACCATGTACTGAATAGATGAGAATACCAGATAAAGGCTTACACTCGCCACAAGCTACAACATTAATACAACAATACATCAATACATAGCAATCATCATACAGAAGAGCAGGATCCGACTATGGATGAAATCAAACGAAAAAGAAGAACGACATCCACCCTACTAATCCCAGGCTCCCGACCCGGAACCTATACCTTGATCGAAGAAGAAGAAGCAGAAGGAGAACTCCAAAAGCAAACATGCATCGCTCTCACGTCAGATCATCGCATTACCTGTACCTGCAACTGTTGTTGTAGTAATCTGTGAGCCACGATGACCCAGCAATCCCATTACCATGGGAATCAAGACTAGCAAAGCTTAATGGGTACGGAATGGTTAAGGCGTGAGGTTGCAGCAAGCACTAAGCATTGTATGGTGGCTAACTTACAAGTACAAGAGTAAGAAGAGCAACTACGCATAATAGTCAAAAACTAATAATGATCAAGAAGTGATCCTAAACTACTTACGAGTCAAACATAACCCCACTGTGTTCTCTTCTCAAACTCCCTTGAAAAGAGACGGTCATGATTATGCACATGGGTGGTGTATTTTAATTCCGGTTTAGTGTCAAGTTCTCTACAACCGGATATTATAAATTTTCAATCTGCCACATAACCCCGGGCAGTATTTTCGATAAGATTTAACCCTGCAGGGGTGTCCTAACTTAGTCCATCACAAAATCTCACAATCCGCGGAGGAAAATCCTCCATTCTGGAACAACCTTATCAATCTCGGAATCCCGGTTCACAAGACATTTCTACAGTGGTAAAATAAGTCCAACAAGACCTCCCGACATGTCGACGAACCCGATAGGAGCTGCGTATCTCGTTCTCAGGACACGGCGGATGAACACTACGTACGACAACCAAAAATCCGAGTTGCCCCAGGTGGCGCCGCAAGTGGCTCTAGTTTAGACCAGCACTGGCCCCCTATATTATGTGGAATAACGAACCTCGGGTAGCGCTAACTCCCTATGCGTAAAATTTAATATCATGTTTATTATGTTGGGTAAATGTTAAAAAACCAACGTTGGGCCTTGCTAGAAGAGTTTTATTCAAAGCGAACTATCAAGGGGGGCCCATAAACCCCGACCTTGTAAGGAACGCAAGTTAAGGAACATAACACCAGATGACGGAAACTAGGGCGGCAAGAGTGGAACAAAACACCAAGCAAAAGGACGAGTCTTCCAACCTATACCAAGTATATAGATGCATTAATTAAATAAGAGATATTCTGATATCCTATGATATCCATGTCCTAACATGGAACAACCTGCACTGCACCTGCAACTATCAACGCTATAAGAGGGCTGAGAAAAGCGGTAACATAGCCAAACAATAGTTTGCTGGGATGGTGGAAAAGGTTAGAGGTCATTTTATGGCATATTATGAGGCTTGACAAATAAGTGGTAGGTAGCGCGACATAGCGATAGCATTGAGACAACTAGCAAGCAAAGATAGTAGTGATATCCAAGGTAAC
>LR738713.1:256615689-256628829 GCA_902687465.1 Secale cereale | reverse complement strand
CCCCCCCAGGCTCCCCTTCGGAAGCAGTGTCGTTCCCGGATCGCTGATTTTTTATATAATTTTTCTGTATTTTTCTGCGCAGTTCTCGAAACGTGAAAACCTGAAATACAAAAACAGCCGAAAACAGAAACTGGCACTGGGGTGCACTGGATTAGTAAGTTAGTCCAAATATGATCAAAAGTGTATGGAAGTGTATGAATATCATAGCAATATCACCCAAAAGTGGCATGGAGCAAGCAAAAATTATAGATACGTTTTGGACGTATCAGCGGCTGACAGTGAGGAAGACCAAGATAACACGCGGGAAGCAACGTCTTCATCTCGTGGGCCAAGGACCTGACCCACTCGTGTGTGTAACCCTCCCCATTGGCTTGTAGGTCTAGACTAGACCCATTAATGAGATGTAACGGTAGTGTTTATATACGCTTGCAGGTGTGAGTGCTGAGATCGGGATTGGAGTTGGTGGCTTCGGCCTGGATATTATAGCTCAATGTGAGGGAGGTTGGGAGGATAATCCATGGCTACAACCAAATTCGAGTGAACCCTGGCCGTTGCTTGCAATTGGCATCAGAGCCATTCTCGACCACTCGTACGCCACCCGTCTTCATCTCCGGTGCTGGGAGGAGGCCATGGACAACCTCTCGGTGGAGGGGAGGAACATCAACGAGATTCTCAAATCGTCGATCTCCGACGACCTCGACCACCGCTTCAAGGTACATGGAGACGACCTGATCAAATCCATGACCAAGCTACTACAGGATACGACCCACACCTTGGATGGCTTGATTTTTTCTTGAATCAATGGCGTCCGCTCCGAGCTCAACCTAGACATGGAACGGATCCGCCAGGATATGGATCGACCAGACAAGGCTGAAGGAGATCCCCGTCCTGAGAGTTCCTCCGGGGGCTGTGATGCAGTCTCTGGATGAGAAGGGGCTTCCTCGGAGTCCGCAGTTCCGGACCGGATCCAGAGAGGAAGAGGGCATCAGCTATATGTGCCACCACCAGCGCGTGGCCTGCAAGATCTCCAATATCCCCATGACACTCAATCACCAAGGGAATTCACCACATGTGATATGGTTGAGAAACTCCATTCAGGTCTGAGGGTGGAGTTGCCCAGATTTGATGGTACAAACCCTAGGCTATGGCAGGCAAGGTGCAAAGATTATTTTAGGCTCTGGAGTACTCCTAGTACCAGATGGGTTTCATATGACACATCCCAATTTGAAGGTGATGCTGCCCAATGGCTAGAATCGGTACATAGACGTTCTCCCAATATTAATTGGTCTAAATTCCGCCAAGTCCTGCAGAGTAGGTTCAAAAGAAATCAACAACATAACCTCTTGAGGAAGATGTTCAGAATAGCGCAGACTGGCAGTGTGGAGGAATATGTGGAACAGTTTGCCGAGCTCTATGATTAGTTGACTGCATACAAGGACAACCCAGATGCACTGCACTACATGACTCGATTCATCGATGGCTTCAAACCTGGAGTACGAATGGCCATCGCAATGTAGAAACCACCCGATTAGGACACAACCTATGAATTGGCCCTTCTGCATGAGTAGCTGGGGGGAGAGCACATGAATCCAGTTTCAAGGCAGCGGTTAGAGAAACAATACATCCATAATCTCCATTATTTCCAAGGCACGCAGTTTTGAAGACAGGAGAAACATTGACAGTTCTAAACTGTAATGCCCCGGATGTAATACTTTCCCTTTTGGGCATATAATATATCTCCGGTTTATCTATTTCCATTCCGGGTTCTTTGTCTTTCGGGTTTTCGTCGTTTTGTTGTGTGTGTGTGTGTGTGTGTGGCATTCATTCATATCATGTAGACATGTGCATTGCATTGCATTTGTGTTGTCGGTTGCATCCGGTTCGTCGCGTTCCTTCCCGTTGTCCATTTCGCGTTCCGGAGCTCCCTCACGTGTCCGTGACGTCCCGTAGGCCTACTTTGTTGTTCGGGCGTGTAACGTTACCGGTGTGCCGCGAGGTTGTTTTGTGTGTTGTTGTTTTGTTGTGTGCAACCCGCCTCTCAAATCTCGTCTCGTTTGGACTCCGTTGGCCATCCCATCCGTTGTTCGTGTGGGTCCAAAGTGCCTTCACTTCGTGTCCCGGAAACACCCCTACTGCAGTCTTTTATCTCCTCCTAGGCCTTTTTAATCTACCCCCGCGATCGGATCCGTCGGATCGCGATCGGAGGGCTCCTAGCACCCCCAGATCCCTCCTAACCCTATAAACTGCTATTAATAGACACCCCTATGTTCATTTTAGGAATCCTATCTCCTTCCACCTACCTCTAGATCCCTTCCCCTCAATTTTTCAGATCCACCAACCCCCCTTCTCCACTTGGCAGTTTTCCTCCCGAAAACCGCGCCGGGATTGACCTCCAGCCGTCGGGCGCCGTCCCATCCGGTCGATCCGACCAGGCGTCGGCTGAGGTCAACGCCTCGCTCGATCGCCCGGGGGAACCGCATTGCCAGCCTCCCCTCGACCGAGTGCTGGGCCTTCGCCGACCGCTTCCGCAGCTTCCTCCGTTCCTCAGATCGGGGCGTAGGGCCCAGGGACCACATCGGCGTCGCCCCTCCCAGCGGCCCGTACGCCTCGGCCCATTCGCTCCCTCACCGCCGCCTCGGCCCATCGCTCCCGCCAGGTCGCTACCTCCGCGCGCCGTGCCTCCTCCGCCTCCGAGCCGCCGCCGGGCGCTCGCCTCACCCGGACGGGCCGCACCAGGCCGACCGCACCGGCCCACTCTCCTCGCCGGGTCCTCCCAGCCTCTAGTCGGCGCGGGCCGCCGTCGCCTCCAACGCGGGCCGCCTCGCCTCCTCACAAGGGGCCCAGCCGCAGTCGCCTCCTCGCCGGGCCGTTCTGCCGCCGCGGGCCCAACCACCGATCCGCCGCGCCACCGCCTCTGCCAGCCCGATCCGGAGCCCATCAGCCCGTTGACTTCAGATCTGGATCTAAGGTTGACTCCCCACTCCTAAGTCCATGGGTAATTTTGTTCTGAGATGCAATGTTTGACCTGCTCTAACTTTTTGTCTGTTGCTCCGATTCGCGCGTATAATATGTCCAGACGTTCGTGGAGACTTGCTCTACGTTTTACCTGTTGTTGTCATGCTTGTTAGAGATCATCTAGGCACTTGTTTTGCTGTTGCAAGAGTGCATCATGATATAAACTGCTGCTATGTGATGTTTTTATGCCACCTTTGCCATGTGATACCTTTTAGCTCGTTTGTCCGAATGATGCAAATGACATGTCCACGTGTTCGTCTTGCCATGCTCTACGTGTTGCTTGTGATAGGTTGCATGTTAGATTTATTATTGCCTTGTTATCATCGTTGCAAAGAGCCATGTGGCTGTGATGTTATTTCACTTGTTATGAAATGCCATCTTGTTGAGCTCGTTGCTATCGTTGTGTTCACCTCTATGATGCATGCTTGTGTGTTTCGGAATCACCTTTATGTGTACTTTGATGAGGTGCTTACCTCTTGCCATGTTTAGCTTCGAGGTGACTTAAACATGCTCTTTTATATGCCATGATGAAATTGCTGTTTTAGGACTTAGTGGTTTTTCACTAAGTCTGAAATCTGTAACGGTCCGATGCCATGTTCGTGTGATGCTCTAGGACAAAGCATGTTAGTTTTGGAGTGGATCTTGATTGTTCCTTGTAGTATATATTGTTGTCTTTCCATCCATGTTTTCACATGCCTATTTAAGTGGCTGTAGCATGTTTATCTTTTGCTCCAAAGTTTCAATAAAATTCTGCTGCCAGAATTTTATTATCAAGTTCAATATGTCCAAGATCATTGCTATTGATCCGTGGCTCCGTTGGGGGTGCACCTTTGGACTTAGTTGCTGTAGTATATGTCTAGTTTGTGTTCATGCCCTTTGCCATGTTATTTGAATGCTGTAGCTCAATTATTTTGAGCTCCGAAGTTGCTATGTTGCTGTAATTTTCAGCTTTCGCTCATTTCTTGTTTCGGGCATAACTTTTAGCCCGTAACTCCGATTTCAGCGAATCTTATATCAAACTTGATTGATTTTCCGTGTAGATTCATAATATCAGATTGTTATCTTGTTTTGAGGTGTTTTCCTTGAGTGATATTTTACGTGCTCCGAGTGCATCCTTAGTGCATCCTTCATGCGTCCTTCATTTTCGAGTGCGCATTGCATCTTGTTGATTTGTGCTTGGTGTGATTGTTGTGTTTAGAACCGGAAGCTGAGACCGAGTTCGAGTACGAGCACGAGGTTACCAACGAGGTTGAGCACGAGGACCTTTCTTACGATCCGAACGACTTCTCTTCAGGCAAGATGACCGAACCCCGATAACATTACTATCTTTGCCTATTGCTAGTAGTCTCGATCTATAGTTTTGCCTCGATGCCCATGATCTTCTTGTCAGCCTCCTACTTGTAACCAATTGCCATGTTTAACCAACCTACCTATGCAAACCGTTGCTTGGCTAAGTACGCTTCGCTCAGCCCTTCTTATAGCGTTGCTAGTTGCAGGTGAAGATCGAAGATGCTTGCTTCATGTTGAAGTTTGGTTGGGTTATATCACATTATATAAATGCTTAAATGAAATCATCTATATATTGGCAAGGGTGGAAGGCTAAGCCTTTTGCTTGGTGATTTGTTCCACTCATGCCGTTAGGATCCGTATAAGCCGGTGTTATGTTCCTTGATTATGCGTTCCTAACACGGTTGGAGTGTATGGGACCCCCTCGATAAACCGCTAAGTGCTAAGTCTTTTCCAGCAAGTCCCAACATTGGTACTATTTGCCTAATAACAAACTAAACTTGCATAGGGAGTAATTAACCCTCTTTCTTAATCAACAACTCCGGGCCAGTGCTCCACATGAGTGTTGGTCCGAAACGAGCAGACTACGGGGCCGCCTCGGGGCAACCTGAGGTATCTGGCATACACCTGTAGGATGACTCATCCGGTCGTGTCCTGAGACTTAGATACGCGCGGCTACTATCAGGGTGTCGACACGCCGGGAGGATTTGCTGGATTAGCCTTACCTTAGTTCGGTATATCTTGAGCACGGGATTCCGAGAATACTCGGGTCTTCCCACTTTGGAGTTGCGACTCCGCGGATCGTGGGCTTGTAATGGGTCAAGTTGGAACACCCCTGCAGGGTTTGAACTTTCGAAAGCCGTGCCCGCGGTTATGTGGCAGATGGGAGCTTGTTAATTCCGGTTGTAGATAACTTGACACAATGTTTCTAATACACTACCAGCGTGCGTTCCGTGACTGTCAATTTCCGAATAGGGATTCGGGAGTTGAACACGGAGGGGTTATGATTGTGGAGCTTGTAGCTAGGATCACTTCGTGATCACTTCTCGCCGAGGCTTTCTCTTCTCGCTCTCACTCACGTAAGCTAGTTGCTAGTTGCTGCTGCAGACACTGTTTCTTTTCTTCAGCCTTTATCCTCTCCCAAAGGCTTAGATAGTCTTGTTACCCGGAAACGGGATTGCTGAGTCCTCTGTGGCTCACAGTTACTTCACACACCAGATGCAGGTCCAGTTGTGAGCTATCCAGGTGATGGCACCGAGCTGGATTGGGAGTACGACGAGGAGCGTAGTCGGTACTATGTGCGATACCCGGATGATCAGTAGTGGAGACTCTTACTAGGATTCGATCCGCCTGTGGTTTATTTATCTGAGTTTGGTATCTTGCATTTGGATTTTGCCCTTAGAGGGTTGTGATGTTCTTAATGTATGATGATTGAGACTTGATTTGTAATTCTGTGACGTGGCGAGTGTAAGCCAACTATTTTCTGTTTACAATCCCCTCTTTTACATGAGATGTGCAAAGATTACCGAACTTGAGATCATTCTAGGATGGATTTATGCCTTTAAGTCGTGCCTCGACACGTAGGAGGTATAACTCCATCCTGGGCATTACAAGTTGGTATTCAGGGTCTTCTCCGACCTAGGAGCCCCCATTGTTTGATCGAATCGTTGACGGTCGAGTCTAGGCACACACTGAAAAACTTTTTGAGTCCTATATTATATCGGAGAGTAGGATTTCTTTGCTTCTCATCCCCTTTCTCTCTGGTGAGGACTCCTGACGACTACTCTTGTCTCTCCTATCTTCAAAAATTGCACCAAATTTTTTTTAGGAATCCCGCGAGTATTCTGGGATTGTTTCGATGTTCTCGTGACAAGGATATTGTTCTCGATGCCTCCGTTTACCGAGGAGTTGAGCTTCGGGGTATTGTTGTCACAAGCATATCGCGGCAGTACTAAATACTTAAGACGGCCGACATCGAAAATCTCCCCTATACGGCCAGTGGCAAGATAACCCCGACATCACCCAGTACTGGGGAGGTAGTTCGGGAGTATTGCCATAGCTTGTTATAGTGGATGCTTTTCGAAGGTCCGAGGTACACAGTTTCCGAGAAAGACTGGTTATGTGTTGAAGGATGGATACACCTGGATGTAGGTTTAGAGTTGATTGCGCGGTGCTTCCCGTGTATCCCCAACACCTGATTGCATAACTGGAATCTTTCAGAAATCTATAGGTGGAATTTATCCAGTAGATCGTAGGCATTCTTCCAACGAATGCAGGTTAGTGAGTTCGGGGTTCTACATTGAGTGAAGTGGTTATATGACCGATGTTACTATCAGGAGTTGCATCTTAAAGGGTCCTTGGCTATGCTGATCCGGGGATTGCAAAACCTTTTCGTAACGCGTTCATATGCTTTCAGCACAAAGATGTTAGAACGAAACTCCTCTCTTGTGTTTGTTCCTTTCCGTACCTTGCTCTTGTCTTATTTTCATTTTGTTCCCTATGTGGCTTCTCGTGAAGACTGATGTTATCATTTAACTGAGAATTTCATCCGTTCCTCTTGTTCGGATGTTTTCATTCATTCTATTGTTCGAATGATTATTGTGAAGACTTGTTGCAATTCATTCCATTGATTCAGCTTATACCTTTTGTCAATCAATTGCTGATTCGTGGTCATCTCTTACAGGATGGCTCCGATGCCAGGATGAATGTGATGTTTGCAGAAGAGTGAAAGCAGAACATCAACGTCCAGCCGGTCTTCTCCAACCTCTTCCTATCCCCGAGTGGAAGTTCGACCACATTGAAATGGACTTCGTCACCGGCTTTCCTAAATCCAGGAAAGGGAATGATGCTATCTTTGTGGTGATTGACAAGCTTACCAAAGTCGCTCACTTTCTTCCAGTCAAAGAATCAATCAATGCAGCTCAACTTGCAGAGCTGTACACTTCCAGAATTGTGTCCCTACATGGCATTCCTCAAGTTATATCCTCAGACCGTGGAAGCTTGTTCACATCAAGATTCTGGGACTCCTTTCAGTCCGCCATGGGCACTAATATAAGGTTCAGCACTGCTTTTCACCCTCAGACTAGTGGTCAAGTCGAGCGTGTGAATCAGATTCTAGAAGACATGCTCAGAGCCTGTGTCATCTCCTTCGGCATGAAATGGGAAGACTGCCTTCCATTTGCCGAGTTCTCTTACAACAACAGCTTTCAAGCAAGTGCAGGCAAAGCACCATTTGAAATTCTCTATGGCAGAAAGTGCCGTACCCCTCTCAACTGGTCTGAAACAGGCGAACACCAACTCCTTGGCAATGACTTGATCTCAGAAGCCGAAGAAATGTGCAAAGTCATACGTGAGAATCTCAAGGCCGCTCAGTCGCGTCAGAAGAGCTACTATGACGGCAAGCATCGTGATTTGGCATTCAACATCGATGATCATGTCTATCTCCGAGTTTCTCCGATGAAAGGCACCCAAAGATTCGGTATCAAAGGAAAACTTGCTCCTCGATACGTCGGGCCTTTCAAGATTCTTGGCAAAAGAGGCGATCTAGCCTATCAACTTGAGCTCCCTCCCAACTTCGCAAATGTTCATGATGTCTTCCATGTGTCTCAACTTCGCAAATGCTTCAAGGCACCTGAGCACATGATTCCGTTTGAGGAGATTGATCTTCAACAAGACCTGTCCTACCGAGAGCACCCAGTTGCAATTCTCGAAGAAACCGAACGTAAGACCCGCAACAAGTCCATCAAATTTCTGAAAGTCAAGTGGTCACATCACACCGACCGAGAAGCTACCTGGGAACGAGAAGATCATCTTCGTTCCGAGTACCCTTCCTTTTTCCAGTCCTAGATCTCGGGACGAGATCTTTTTGTAGTAGAGGAGAGTTTGTAATGCCCCGGATGTAATACTTTCCCTTTTGGGCATATAATATATCTCCGGTTTCATCTATTTCCATTCCGGGTTCTTTGTCTTTCGGGTTTTCGTCATTTTGTTGTGTGTGTGTGTGGCATTCATTCATATCATGTAGACATGTGCATTGCATTGCATTTGTGTTGTCGGTTGCATCCGGTTCGTCGCGTTCCTTCCCGTTGTCCGTTTCGCGTTCCGGAGCTCCCTCACGTGTCCGTGACGTCCCGTAGGCCTACTTTGTTGTTCGGGCGTGTAACGTTACCGGTGTGCCGCGAGGTTGTTTTGTGTGTTGTTGTTTTGTTGTGTGCAACCCGCCTCTCAAATCTCGTCTCGTTTGGACTCCGTTGGCCATCCCATCCGTTGTTCGTGTGGGTCCAAAGTGCCTCCACTTCGTGTCCCGGAAACACCCCTACTGCAGTCTTTTATCTCCTCCTAGGCCTTTTTAATCTACCCCCGCGATCGGATCCGTCGGATCGCGATCGGGGGGCTCCTAGCACCCCCAGATCCCTCCTAACCCTATAAACTGCTATTAATAGACACCCCTATGTTCATTTTAGGCATCCTATCTCCTTCCACCTACCTCTAGATCCCTTCCCCTCAATTTTTCAGATCCACCAACCCCCCCTTCTCCACTTGGCAGTTTTCCTCCCGAAAACCGCGCCGGGATCGACCTCCAGCCGCCGGGCGCCGTCCCATCCGGTCGATCCGACCAGGCGTCGGCTCAGGTCAACGCCTCGCTCGATCGCCCGGGGGAACCGCATCGCCAGCCTCCCCTCGACCGAGTGCTGGGCCTTCGCCGACCGCTTCCGCAGCTTCCTCCGTTCCTCAGATCGGGGCGCAGGGCCCAGGGACCACATCGGCGTCGCCCCTCCCAGCGGCCCGTACGCCTCGGCCCATTCGCTCCCTCACCGCCGCCTCGGCCCATCGCTCCCGCCAGGTCGCTACCTCCGCGCGCCGTGCCTCCTCCGCCTCCGAGCCGCCGCCGGGCGCTCGCCTCACCCGGACGGGCCGCACCAGGCCGACCGCACCGGCCCACTCTCCTCGCCGGGTCCTCCCAGCCTCCAGTCGGCGCGGGCCGCCGCCGCCTCCAACGCGGGCCGCCTCGCCTCCTCGCAAGGGGCCCAGCCGCAGTCACCTCCTCGCCGGGCCGTTCTGCCGCCGCGGGCCCATCCACCGATCCGCCGCGCCACCGCCTCTGCCAGCCCGATCCGGAGCTCATCAGCCCGTTGACTTCAGATCTGGATCTGAGGTTGACTCCCCACTCCTAAGTCCCTGTTAATTTTGTTCTGAGATGCAATGTTTGACCTGCTCTAACTTTTTGTCTGTTGCTCCGATTCGCGTGTATAATATGTCCAGACGTTCGTGGAGACTTGCTCTACGTTTTACCTGTTGTTGTCATGCTTGTTAGAGATCATCTAGGCACTTGTTTTGCTGTTGCAAGAGTGCATCATGATATAAACTGCTGCTATGTGATGTTTTTATGCCACCTTTGCCATGTGATATCTTTTAGCTCGTTTGTCCGAATGATGCAAATGACATGTCCACGTGTTCGTCTTGCCATGCTCTACGTGTTGCTTGTGATAGGTTGCATGTTAGATTTATTATTGCCTTGTTATCATCGTTGCAAAGAGCCATGTGGCTGTGATGTTATTTCACTTGTTATGAAATGCCATCTTGTTGAGCTCGTTGCTATCGTTGTGTTCACCTCTATGATGCATGCTTGTGTGTTTCGGAATCACCTTCATGTGTACTTTGATGAGGTGCTTACCTCTTGCCATGTTTAGCTTCGAGGTGACTTAAACATTCTCTTTTATATGCCATGATGAAATTGCTGTTTTAGGACTTAGTGGTTTTTCACTAAGTCTGAAATCTGTAACGTTCCGATGCCATGTTCGTGTGATGCTCTAGGACAAAGCATGTTAGTTTTGGAGTGGATCTTGATTGTTCCTTGTAGTATATATTGTTGTCTTTCCATCCATGTTTTCACATGTCTATTTAAGTGGCTGTAGCATGTTTATCTTTTGCTCCAAAGTTTCAATAAAATTCTGCTGCCAGAATTTTATTGTCAAGTTCAATATGTCCAAGATCATTGCTATTGATCCGTGGCTCCGTTGGGGGTGCACCTTTGGACTTAGTTGCTGTAGTATATGTCTAGTTTGTGTTCATGCCCTTTGCATTGTTATTTGAATGCTGTAGCTCAATTATTTTGAGCTCCGAAGTTGCTATGTTGCTGTAATTTTCAGCTTTCGCTCATTTCTTGTTTCGGGCATAACTTTTAGCCCGTAACTCCGATTTCAGCGAATCTTATATCAAACTTGATTGATTTTCCGTGTAGATTCATAATATCAGATTGTTATCTTGTTTTGAGGTGTTTTCCTTGAGTGATATTTTACGTGCTCCGAGTGCATCCTTAGTGCATCCTTCATGCGTCCTTCATTTTCGAGTGCGCATTGCATCTTGTTGATTTGTGCTTGGTGTGATTGTTGTGTTTAGAACCGGAAGCTGAGACCGAGTTCGAGTACGAGCACGAGGTTACCAACGAGGTTGAGCACGAGGACCTTTCTTACGATCGGAACGACTTCTCTTCAGGCAAGATGACCGAACCCCGATAACATTACTATCTTTGCCTATTGCTAGTAGTCTCGATCTATAGTTTTGCCTCGATGCCCATGATCTTCTTGTCAGCCTCCTACTTGTAACCAATTGCCATGTTTAACCAACCTACCTATGCAATCCGTTGCTTGGCTAAGTACGCTTCGCTCAGCCCTTCTTATAGCGTTGCTAGTTGCAGGTGAAGATCGAAGATGCTTGCTTCATGTTGAAGTTTGGTTGGGTTATATCACATTATATAAATGCTTAAATGAAATCATCTATATATTGGCAAGGGTGGAAGGCTAAGCCTTTTGCTTGGTGATTTGTTCCACTCATGCCGTTAGGATCCGTATAAGCCGGTGTTATGTTCCTTGATTATGCGTTCCTAACACGGTTGGGGTGTATGGGACCCCCTCGATAAACTGCTAAGTGCTAAGTCTTTTCCAGCAAGTCCCAACATTGGTACTATTTGCCTAATAACAAACTAAACTTGCATAGGGAGTAATTAACCCTCTTTCTTAATCAACAACCCCGGCCAGTGCTCCACATGAGTGTTGGTCCGAAACGAGCAGACTGCGGGGCCGCCTCGGGGCAACCTGAGGTATCTGGCATACACCTGTAGGATGACTCATCCGGTCGTGTCCTGAGACTTAGATACGCGCGGCTACTATCAGGGTGTCGACACGCCGGGAGGATTTGCTGGATTAGCCTTACCTTAGTTCGGTATATCTTGAGCACGGGATTCCGAGAATACTCGGGTCTTCCCACTTTGGAGTTGCGACTCCGCGGATCGTGGGCTTGTAATGGGTCAAGTTGGAACACCCCTGCAGGGTTTGAACTTTCGAAAGCCGTGCCCGCGGTTATGTGGCAGATGGGAGCTTGTTAATTCTGGTTGTAGATAACTTGACACAATGTTTCTAATACACTACCAGTGTGCGTTCCGTGACTGTCAATTTCCGAATAGGGATTCGGGAGTTGAACACGGAGGGGTTATGATTGTGGAGCTTGTAGCTAGGATCACTTCGTGATCACTTCTCGCCGAGGCTTTCTCTTCTCGCTCTCACTCACGTAAGCTAGTTGCTAGTTGCTGCTGCAGACACTGTTTCTTTTCTTCAGCCTTTATCCTCTCCCAAAGGCTTAGATAGTCTTGTTACCCGGAAACGGGATTGCTGAGTCCTCTGTGGCTCACAGTTACTTCACACACCAGATGCAGGTCCAGTTGTGAGCTATCCAGGTGATGGCACCGAGCTGGATTGGGAGTACGACGAGGAGCGTAGTCGGTACTATGTGTGATACCCGGATGATCAGTAGTGGAGACTCTTACTAGGATTCGATCCGCCTGTGGTTTATTTATCTGAGTTTGGTATCTTGCATTTGGATTTTGCCCTTAGAGGGTTGTGATGTTCTTAATGTATGATGATTGAGACTTGATTTGTAATTCTGTGACATGGCGAGTGTAAGCCAACTATTTTCTGTTTACAATCCCCTCTTTTACATGAGATGTGCAAAGATTACCGAACTTGAGATCATTCTAGGATGGATTTATGCCTTTAAGTCGTGCCTCGACACATAGGAGGTATAACTCCATCCTGGGCATTACATAAACACTTCAATATTGATGAGAAATGGATCAACCTGAGGAACTACAGAAAGGCAAAGTGTGACACCCCGAGACCGGTGCGCCAGGTGTCAGCCAGTTATTCGTTGTCATTGCCATGTCATCTGCTTGCGTGTTGCATTTTTTCATGTCTTCATGTGTGTTGCATCATCATGTTTTCAAAACTTGCATCCACCGGAGCCCCCTCGTCCTCCTCGTTGTCCGTTCTGAGCCCGGACACACTCACACGGGCCCGCGGTGCCTCCGAATATTTATTTTGTGAGTGGACGGAAAACGTTCTCGGAATGGGTTGAAACTTGGCGTGTGGTCTTATTATAGCATAGGTAGACCGCCTGTCAATTTTCGTCGCATTCGGAGTTTGTTTGATAGCCCAACGGTTAACCGTGTTAACCGCCGGAAGCCTTTTGTCTTTGGCCCAGCACCCCTTTCTCACAGCCCACCAAGCCCATTCTAACCCCTCCATGCTCTTGTTCGTTCGATCACGATCGCGTGGCCGCGAACGGCTCCTCATTTGGACACTCCTAGCTCCCTCTGCCTATAAATATGTGGCTCCTCCCGAAATTCCTCGCAGATGAACCCTAGCCCCGCTCTTCTAGCGCCGCCGGACATGTCCAACCCCGCCGGACATGTCCAGACGGCCACATCACCCCGACCAATCAGACGTTGCCACGTCACGTTCCTCCACCGCCCGGCCAACCAGGCGCTGCCACGTCGCCCCCCCC
>LR738713.1:256605257-256615545 GCA_902687465.1 Secale cereale | reverse complement strand
GAGGCCCTCCCCGGCCCGCGCCCGCTCGCCGCCGCCTCCGCGCGAGATCCTCGCCGCCGGCCTCCTACCTCGCCGCTCCGCCGCCGTCCGCGCCTCCGTCGACCTCGTCGCCGGTCACCGGAGGGCAATGCCGCCCCGCCTCTGTTTTCCCTCGCCTCTGCCCCGATCTGGGCCGGCGCCGCCCAGATCCGATGGATCCTCCTCGCCCCGCGCCATTCCCTGCAGTCGCCGCCTCGCCCCGCCGCCGGAAGCCCGCCACCGGCAACCGCCGCCGCCATGGCCTCGGGGACGAGCACAAGAGGTGCTTGACCCGCCCGGCCGCTCCCGTCGCCCCGCTGGGCCAGCCGCTTTCCTCCAGCCGGCCCGGTCCGCTCCTTCCCTCCTGGGCCCAAGGCCGCGCGAGCCCAACTCCTCCTCTGGCCCAACCGCGCCCCAACGGCCCAGCCGGCCTCCCTCTCCTCCTCCCATTTTGGGCCGAGGCCCACTCTGGTGAGAGGCACCTATATCCCGCCCCGTGCGTCGTTAAATATGTTGCGCTCACCCCTTTTTCTGTGTTTTTTGGCTAAGTCCTCATATTTGCATAATATGTTGCTATGTTTGCATGGTGATATCTTGATGTGTGTATGTCCAAATTGAGTGAATGATATGTCAAAATGATCGTGGTGATATGATCTACACTTTGTTCCATTGTGACATGCTCGTTTGAGTTCATCTAGATGCTCTAATCTCTGTTGCAAGAGTGCTACTTGTTATAAACTGCTGCTACTTGTTATTTTCGTGCCATGTTTGAGATGTGATAACTTGGTGCATGTTTATCCAAATGATGCATATGATATGTCAAAATGTTTATTATGAAGTGTACTACATGATGGTTGCTGTAGCATGCTTGCTTGAGTTCATATTACCATGTTAATATCTGTTGCAAAAGTGCATTTGGCTGTTAAGTTCTGGAACTTGTTATGAGATGCTGATTTCAATTACTCTTTGCTATTGATGTGTTTGTCCTCATGCCACATGCCTAGATGTTTTAGAAGCACCATTATATGGTCTTTGCTATGGTGCATTTATCTTTCCATGATATGCCTTGTGTTGACTTAAACATGCTTGTAAACATGCCATGTTGTTATTGTTGTTTTATACTGTGAAAAAACTGCTAAGTCTCGAATCTGATATAACCTGATGCTATGTGATGTAGGGTGGAACCCTAATCAGCGGATCTTTCACGTTTGGAGAGTATCCCACGATGAACACGGAGAACGCAAGGAGGCAAACGGGGAAAACACGAGAGGAAACACTCAATTCAACACGAATATGATCACACAAATGCTAGATCCACGATACATAATCGAGCTACACGATCCATAGACAACGTCGGTGGTACAAGGGTATTCTTCTCCGTGAGGAGGTCTTGGTATCCCGTAGGATCTTCCCCGATGTGGAGGCCTTGAATCCGTGGTGGATCTTCTCCGAAGAGGCGCGCGGTCTCGTGGGAGAGAATCCACACAAAGGTCTGAAATGAGCTATCCAACAGCTACCTCGAAAGGAGGGAAGTCAACGAGTATATATTACACGAGTGTTCGCCGTCGGGGCGGACCTCCGGTAATCCTCGAATTTCCGCTATTTAGCTTCTGTGGTCGTTGTCACGGACGTCCGGTGGCTTCCGGTCGTCCGGTCGTCTGGGAGAGGCCGGACGTCCGGTGTCTTCCGGTCGTCCGGTGCCTGGGAGTCGCCGGTCGTCCGGTGTGGGCCGGACGTCCGGTGCCTGTAGCATCTTCAGCCTTCCTTCTTCTTGTTCCCGGCACTTGTCGAACTCACCTTCTTGACCATTGTTCAGAGCTGTCCCGTGGCCTTCGTCCAAGTACCTGAGTATGCACAGAGTTCCTGATGAGGGTAGATGCCATGTCTCAAGTGAATCCGAAAGATGTAGATAGAGGAGCGAAGTCACCTCGGTCTCGAGAGCTCTTGCACGGGCTCGAGTCATTGGTCCTTTGGGCACTTGGTGCGGTGATGAAGGATCCATGGGGATGACCTTAGGATGCTCCGCATCATCTCCCCTCCCTTGGGAAAGATCCGATCTCGGATCAAAATCTTCATCACCATGGAAAGGAGATAGGTCCTTGACGTTGAAAGTATCGCTCATGGAATACTTGTCTTGTGGGATG
Organism: Secale cereale; assembly: GCA_902687465.1. Taxonomy (NCBI): domain Eukaryota; kingdom Viridiplantae; phylum Streptophyta; class Magnoliopsida; order Poales; family Poaceae; genus Secale; species Secale cereale. Next base: position 256,613,383 of record LR738713.1, on the reverse strand, counting down.
TCGATCTTGTAGGCGTTGTCGTTGTAGCGTGCCAGCACCTTGAAGGGTCCGTCGGCGCGAGGTAGAAGTTTGGACTTGCGCTCGTGTGGGAAACGGTCCTTGCGAAGGTGAAGCCAAACAAGATCTCCCGGTTGGAACACCATTGGTGCCTTGTTGACGTTGAGCTTGGTGGTGAGACGGTGTACTTGTCGCTCGATCATTGCTCTTGTATCTTCGTGCACCTTCTTGAGATAGCTTGCTCGTGCACTTGCGTCCATGTTCGTGCGCTCTTGGAGAGGTAGAGGTAGAATGTCCAATGGGGACAACGGGTTGAAGCCGTAGACGACTTCGAAGGGAGACTTGCCGGTGGTCGAATGTCTTGCGCGGTTGTAGGCGTACTCGACGATGGGCAAGCATTGCTCCCATTCCCGGATGTTCCTCTTGATCAACACACGAAGAAGTGTGGAAAGCGTGCGGTTCGTCACCTCCGTCTGGCCGTCCGTTTGTGGATGGTACGCCGAAGAAAAGAGTAGCTTGATTCCTAGCTTGGCACATAGTGTTTTCCAAAAGTAACTCAAGAACTTGACGTCCCGGTCCGACACGATCGTTTTGTGCACGCCGTGTAGACGAAGTATCTCCCTACAAAAGAGATTTGCAATATGTGAAGCATCGTCGATCTTGTTACAAGGAATGAAATGAGCCATTTTAGAGAATCTATCTACCACGACAAGCACGAAATCTTTGCCATTTGGAGTTCTAGGCAAGCCAAGTATGAAATCCATGCTTATGTCTTCCCATGGATGGTATGGAATAGGAAGAGGCATGTAAAGACCATGAGATTGAGCTTTGGACTTAGCTTTGCGGCATGTAGAACATCGGTTGGTGAGGTGTGAGACGTCACGAAGCATCTTAGGCCAAAAATAGATCTTAGAGAGGGTAGCAAACGTCTTGTCGCGTCCAAAGTGTCCCATGAGTCCTCCTCCATGAGATTCCTGCAAAAGAAGCAAACGAAGCGAAGACTCGGGAATGCAAAGTTTGTTAGCTCTCATAAGATATCCATCCTTGATGTAGTAATGTTCCCAAGACGTGTGAGTCAAGCACTTAGCATAAGCATTTGCAAAGAAAGGATCATGTTCATATAGATCTTTTATGTGCTCAAAGCCAATCACATTCAACTCAAGTTGTGTTACAAGCATGCATTTGCGGGAAAGCGCGTCCGCCACAACATTTTCTTTGCCTTTGATGTATTTGATGACATAGGGAAAAGACTCAATGAACTCACTCCATTTAGCATGACGCTTGTTCAACTTAGTTTGACCTTTGAGATACTTGAGTGTCTCATGGTCCGTATGAAGAATGAATTCATGAGGTCTAAGATAGTGTTCCCAAACACGTAGAACTCTCACCAAGGCATAAAGCTCTTTATCATAGATGGGATAGTTAAGTTGCGCTCCCGATAGCTTCTCGCTAAAATACGCAATTGGGCGCTTTTCTTGCATTAGCACGCCACCTATGCCGGTACCGCTAGCATCACAATGAATCTCAAAAGGTTTATCGAAGTTTGGTAAGGCTAGAAGTGGTGCGTGCGTGAGCAAGCTTTTAAGCTCATTGAACGCGGTGTCTTGCAAAGGACCCCAAATGAAGGGTGCGTTCTTCTTGCTCAAAGCGTGAAGAGGCATAGCAATGGAGCTAAAGTCCTTCACAAAACGTCGATAGAAACCGGCTAGACCAAGGAAACTACGCATTTGCATGAGATTCGTTGGTTGAGGCCAAGTTTTAATTGCTTCAATTTTAGTTTCATCAACGTGAACACCTTGAGAAGAAACGACAAATCCTAGAAAGACAACCTTGTCAACGCCAAAAGTGCATTTCTCCATATTAGCATATAATTGTTGTTTGCGAAGGGCTTGCAAAACCAGACAGACATGGTCAACATGTTCCTCAAGCGACTTGCTAAAGACTAGAATGTCATCAAAGTAAACCACTACAAAGACGCCTATATAAGGTCGGAGGACAAAGTGCATAAGACGCACGAATGTGCCGGCGCTTCCGATAAGCCCATCGGCATGACCAGCCACTCATATAGTCCAAACTTGGTTTTGAAAGCAGTTTTCCATTCATCACCCTATTGAATGTGAATTTGGTAATAGCCACTTTTAAGATCAATTTTGGAAAAAATTGTGGCACCACATAATTCATCAAGCATGTCATCTAGTCGTGCAATAGGGTGACGGTATCTAACGGTGATAGCATTTATCGGACGACAATCGGAACACATGCGAAAACTTCCGTCTTTCTCAGGCACGAGAATAATGGGAACGGCACAAGGGCTTAAGCTTTCACGTACATGACCTTTGTCGATGAGTTTTTGCACTTGCCGTTGTATCTCCTTTGTTTCCTCGGGGTTGACGCGGTAGGGAGCCTTGTTTGGAAGTGGTGCACCGGGTATGAGGTCGATGCGGTGTTCGATTCCGCGAAGTGGAGGTAGACCCAGAGGTAGTTCATCGGGAAAGACGTCCGAGAATTCTTGCAACAATTGAGACAACACAAAAGGTGGAGGTGGTGAAGTGTTAGTAGGTTTGGCTTCCCCTTTGCATAAAAGCACAAGGTGGAAGACGCTCGATGGGTTCTCACACACTTCTCTCATCTCACGTTTGGTGGCAAATAGAACTAGTTGCTTCTTGTCGCTCATCGTGGAGTCGCTCATATTTGGCTTGTGGCTCTCACTCTCTTTTTGTTGGCTCACTCTCTCACCATTCTCTCCACGATGGTTGGTAGGTAAAAGCTTGTCGGCGGCTACTTGACTTGGATACATTGGTCGAAGTACGAATTCCTTGCCCTTCATCTTGAAATGATAGTGATTTGTCCGTCCATTGTGTGTGACTCCACGATCATATTGCCATGGACGTCCAAGAATAAGGTGGCACACGGACATGGGTATCACATCACATTCAAGAGTGTCCTCGTAGGCGCCAATCTTGAAAGAGACTTGCACGGTGTGCTCGACTCGAAGAATTCTGGCGTCGTTGAGCCATTGGACCTTGTAGGGGTGAGGATGTTTCGTCTTGACCAAATGAAGCTTGTCGCATAGCTCCTCGCTTGCCAAGTTGTGACAACTTCCTCCATCGATGATAACCTTGACGGAGCGTCCATTGATGCCGGCCTTCGTATGGAAAATGTGGCATCGTTGGTCGTCATCTTGTTGGTGTTGGAGTGTCAAGACTTTTGAGACAACAAGGTTGGGGCTTGAGTCATTGTCACAAAACACTTGACGGTCTTCTTCTTCATTCACTTGGCGATGCATAGCGACATGCTCAAGTGCTTCCATCTCATCATCGCTCATGGAGTCATAAGATCCGTCATTGTTGATGATCATGGTGCGAACGGTCTTGCACTCAAATGACTTGTGGCCTCGTCCTTGGCACTTGAAGCATTTGATGGAGCTCGTCTTGTTGTTGTCTTCGGTTGGAGTTGTAGTTGAGGAAGCTCTTGGCTTGAAGTTGTTGGTAGAAGGTGGACGACTCGATGTGGTCGCATTCTTGTAGCTTGACTTGTCGCCGAAGTTTGTAGATGGCTTGGAAGAGGTAGGAGGAGTAGCCGAAGTCGTTGAAGCTTGGTTGTAGGAGCCGAAGTTCTTGGAGTTGAACTTGGAGTACTTGTAGTCTTCTTGAACTTGTCGCTCCGCCTTGGTTGCTTGATGTACTAGCTCGAGGAGATTGTTGTATGGTTGGAAGTCCGCAATCTTCTTGATGGGATAGTTGAGTCCATTCAAGAATCTCGCCATTGTTTGCTCTTCATCTTCCGTGATGTTTGCTCTTATCATGGCAATCTCCATCTCCTGGTAATACTCTTCAACAGACTTGGTACCTTGTTTGAGGAGTTGTAGCTTCTTGAACAAGTCACGATTGTAGTGGGTAGGCACGAAGCGTGCTCTCATGTCTTCCTTCATTTGAGCCCAAGTGGTGATAGGAGGTTCGCCTTTTGCTTCTCTTCTTTCTATGATTTGCTCCCACCAAATGAGAACATAGTCTTGGAACTCCAAGGATGCCATTGCGATCTTCTTCTCTTCATCGAAGTTGTGAAGGCGAAAGATCTTGTCAACTTTCAATGCCCATGAGAGGTAGTCTTCGGGATCAATGCTTCCGGAGAACTTTGGCATGGTGAACTTGAGCTTGCCAAAGCGATGCTCATCGTTGTTTCCTTGCCTATTGGGAGGGCGGTCTCGATGTTGGCGGTTTGCCATATCTTGTTGCTCTTGTTGATGTAGGTGTTCTTGTTGGGGTTGTTGCTCTTGCCGCGCTTGAGGAGGAGCTTCTCGTTGCATTCTTGCTTGATGGCGTCCCTCTTGCACCTCATCCCAAAGGAAATCCTCTTCTTGACGAGTGTGTCGAGTGCGGGCAGCCACATCGCGATGTGCATCTTGTAAAGCTCGTTGCGCCTCCATAGCTTGAGCTTCTCGACGTTGTTGTGCTTAGTGATTAGCCTCGGCATCAAGTTCTTCTTGGTGTTGACGAGCTCGCTCTTGTTGTTGTTGACGTAGTCGTTGCCGTTCTTGTGCTTGCTCAAGTGTGGCTTGGTTTTGACGACGTCGACTTTCTTGGTCGTCGAATAGTTCTTGTGAACTCTTGTCATGTAGAGGCTGCCGGTGGTCATGTCGAGCTTGACGTGCGGCTTGACGAAGAGTGTTGGACGTAGGTGTACTTGAGTCTTGCGTGGAGTCGGAGTGTCGACTTGAGCGGCTTCGTCTTTGAGATGATGTTGAGGAAGAACGTCGGTTCATTATCAATGTCCGGAGCTCATTGTATTGAGTAGTCATGTTGGTGTTGATGATGTCGAATTGTTATTTTGTCCTTGCTTCAAATTGGCGCGCGTCCTCGGCGACTTGAGCAATGTACTCACGCATAGCTTCACTCTCTTGATGTAGAGCTCGTTGGACACCGAAAAGATGTAGTTTGGTGACGTAGTTGTTCGCTTCTTGAGGATCGTCGAAGATCGGGTTGGAAGATGTACTTGGCCTATCCATCGTCACAAGCAAGTATGTGAGTGGTAGAAAGGAGAAGACAATATCAATGTACCTTAACCAAGGTTGAAAATGGATCAATGATCACTCAATAATGTAACCCGGAAATAGCACTATTGGTACCACTTCGTGTCGATTCTCACACCTACACAAGTAAAGCTTTGAGAGAAGCTTGGTTAGGATGTGGCACAAATTCAATGCAATCGTCAAAGTGACTCAATGATGTTGAAAATGGTTCACAAGTTGCTCATGCAACAAGTAGATCACTAGCAAAGTAGCACACGGAACACACGCACGGATAGATAAATGTGGTTGTGCAACCAAGGGTGAGCGAAAATGTGGAAAGCACGGAAAATTCTCGTGTTGCACAACACTAGAGAGACGCTAACCGATTGCTTAATAGGCGGATACGCACTTGTGCACGACCTATAAGAGGCAAAACGTAACGACTATCTATCACAAGTATGCTATGAGTGTATGATGTGCCGATGCTTGAGCACAAGATGATGTTGCTATGATGTATGATTTCCTTTGATGCAAGGCGTATGATGCTATTGTGTTTTTGCTTTGGTTGGCTCTTTTGCTTAAAAGCTTGTGAGCTCTTTCTTTGGGCACATATGCATGCTTCTCGGATCAAGGTAGCTATTGTGTATGCGGAGCACTCTTGTGGCACACCGAGATATGATGATACCAAGATGAATGTAGTATGCAATATCTATGACTATCACTAATGTGCACAAGTGTCGTGGCCCGGCAATACTCAAATGGCTAGTCTCAATGGGAAAGCTACGCAAAAATGGTTCATAGGGTGACAATGCAATTGCAAGGTAGGATGAGCGAAGTGTCGTCGATGTTACCGTCCTTGCCGAAGTGGAGTGGTGGTGTTGTCGAAGTCTTGCCGTACCAGGGTAGCCTAAACATCCAAGGAAACGGTGAAACCACAACTCAAGTATCCAAGGCAAAGGGAGACACACTTGTCAAACTCGGAGCGGGTAAGCGATGGTGGTTGCGGAAGGTGGGATGAAAGGTAGGTGGTAGCGGAAGGTGGTATGGAACTGAACAAGTTCAGCTATGTCAGGGGCTGTCGGACGTCCGGAGGGTACTGGTCGTCCGGTCTATCGGAAGAGATCGGACGTCCGGAAGTCCCGGAAATCCGATAAAAGTTTCTGTAAGCGGGGTGCCGGTCGTCCGGTGTTTAGCGGTCGTCCGGTGTCTCGAGGCGTGTCGGACGTCCGGTAAACGTCGGTCGTCCGGTAGGTCTGGGACTGGCGTTGGTGGATCCGTGGACAAAATGGTCAAACTTGCCCGAATTCGCGGAGGAAAATTGGTGAAACGGTGGGGAAATGCTAGATCGACACGTGGCACAGCAAATCCTTGGAACAAAGTCAACAAAATCTTGCCAAATCAATAGATCACAAAAAAATTTTGGGGCTATTTTTGTGGGGAATTTTCGAAATTGGGAAGAACACAACAAAAACAAGCTAGAAGACAGGGTGTGGGGCTCCAAAAATCGTGATCAACCTGTGCTCTGATACCAAGATGATGTAGGGTGGATCCCTAATCAGCGGATCTTTCACGTTTGGAGAGTATCCCACGGTGAACACGGAGAACGCAAGGAGGCAAACGGGGAAACCACGAGAGGAAACACTCAATTCAACACGAAGATGATCACACAAATGCTAGATCCACGATACATAATCGAGCTACACGATCCATAGACAACGTCGGTGGTACAAGGGTAGTCTTCTCCGTGAGGAGGTCTTGGTATCCCGTAGGATCTTCCCCGATGTGGAGGCCTTGAATCCGTGGTGGATCTTCTCCGAAGAGGCGCGCGGTCTCGTGGGAGAGAATCCACACAAAGGTCTGAAATGAGCTATCAAACAGCTACCTCGAAAGGAGGGAAGTCAACGAGTATATATTACACGAGTGGTCGCCGTCGGGGCGGACGTCCGCTGGTTACCGGACGTCCGGAGGTTCCGGAGGGACCGGACGTCCGGTAATCCTCGGATTTCCGCTATTTAGCTTATGTGGTCATTGTCACGGACGTCCGGTGGCTTCCGGTCGTCCGGTCGTCTGGGAGAGGCCGGACGTCCGGTGTCTTCCGGTCGTCCGGTGCCTGGGAGTCGCCGGTCGTTCGGTGTGGGCCGGACGTCCGGTGCATGTAGCATCTTCAGCCTTCCTTCTTCTTGTTCCCGGCACTTGTCGAACTCGCCTTCTTGACCATTGTTCAGAGCTGTCCCGTGGCCTTCGTCCAAGTACCTGAGTATGCACAGAGTTCCTGATGAGGGTAGAAGCCATGTCTCAAGTGAATCCGAAAGATGTAGAGAGAGGAGTGAAGTCACCTCGGTCTCGAGAGCTCTTGCACGGGCTCGAGTCATTGGTCCTTTGGGCACTTGGTGCGGTGATGAAGGATCCATGGGGATGACCTTAGGATGCTCCGCATCACTATGTTTGCTTGATGCCCCACTCAAATCCATGCTTGTTTTGGAGTGGCCACTGATCATGTCTTGTTGTCCATGTTATTGTCTATCCATTCATGCCCTTACTTGCTCATATGACCTGTTGTAGCTTATTTATTTCTTGCTACCAAGTTGCTATAAAATATAACTGTCAGGTTTTTAACGTCATAATCAAAATGTTGTAGCTTGTTGCTATTGATCCATGCCTCCTATGGAGTTGCTCCAATGTAGTTGTTTGCTGTAGGATATTGTTGTGGAACGTAGTATTTTAAATTTTTCCTACGATCACGCAAGATCTATCTACCAGATGCATAGCAACGAGAGGGAAGAGTGTGTCTACGTACCCTCGTAGACCGGAAGTGGAAGCGTCAAGTGACGCGGTTGATGTAGTCGAACTCCTTCGCGATCCAACCGATCAAGCACCGTACGTACGGCACCTCCGCGTTCAGCACAAGTTCAGCTTGATGATGTCCCACGAGCTCTTGATCCAGCTGAGCTTCACGGGAGAGTTTCGTCAACACGACGGCGTGGTGACGGATATGATGTATCTACCGGCGTAGGGCTTCGCCTAAGCACTGCGACGGTATGACCGAGGTGTGTTTCTGTGGAGGAGGGCACCGCACACTGCTAGAACAATTCAACTTGTGTGTCTTTGGGTGCCCCCCCCC
>LR738713.1:256465873-256598229 GCA_902687465.1 Secale cereale | reverse complement strand
CCCCCCGCCCCCGTATATAAAGGAGCAAGGGGGGAGGCCGGCCGGCCCTCCTATGGTGCGGCTAGGGCTGCAATCCTACTAGGAATAGGATTGCAATCCTATTCCTAGTAGGAATCTACCAAAGAAGGAAAAGGGGGGGAAGGAAAGAGAGGGAGAGGGAGAGGGAAAGAGGGGCCGCGCCCCCCTCCCCTAGTCCTATTCGGACTCCTCCTAGGGAGGGGGCGCGCCACCTCCTGGCTGCTGCCCTCTCTCTCCCCTATGGCCCACCAGGGCCCATCATTCCCCCGGGGGGTTCCGGTAACCCCCCCGGCACTCCGGTAAATTCCGAAACTTTCCAGAACACTTCCGGTGTCCGAATATAGTCATCCAATATATCAATCTTTATGTCTCGGACATTCCGAGACTCCTCGTCATGTCCGTGATCTCATCCGGGACACCGAACTACCTTCGGTACATCAAAACTCTTAAACTCATAATACCGATCGTCATCAAACGTTAAGCGTGCGGACCCTACGGGTTCGAGAACTATGTAGACATGACCGAGACTCATCTCCGGTCAATAACCAATAGCGGAACCTGGATGCTCATATTGGCTCCTACATATTCTACGAAGATCTTTATCGGTCAAACCGCATAACAACATACGTTGTTCCTTTTGTCATCGGTATGTTACTTGCCCGAGATTCGATCGTCGGTATCTCTATACCTAGTTCAATCTCGTTACCGGCAAGTCTCTTTACTCATTCCGTAATACATCATCTCGTGACTAACTCATTAGTCATTTGCTTGCAAGGCTTATTATGATGTGCATTACCGAGAGGGCCCAGAGATACCTCTCCGACACTCGGAGTGACAAATCCTAATCTTGATCTATTCCAACACCACGAATACTTTCAGAGACACCTGTAGAGCATCTTTATGATCACCCAGTTACGTTGTGACGTTTGATAGCACACAAGGTGTTCCTACGGTATTCGGGAGTTGCATAATCTCATAGTCATAGGAACATGTATAAGTCATGAAGAAAGCAATAGCAGTAAAACTAAACGATCATGGTGCTATGCTAACGGATGGGTCTAGTCCATCACATCATTCTCCTAATGATGTGATCCCGTTGATCAAATGACAACTCATGTCTATGGCTTGGAAACACAGCCATCTTTTGATCAATGAGCTAGTCTAGTAGAGGCATACTAGGGACATACTATTTTGTCTATGTATTCACACATGTATCAAGTTTCCGGTTAATACAATTCTAGCATGAACAAAAGACTTTTATCATGATATAAGGAAATACAAATAAGATCTTTATTATTGCCTCTAGGGCATATTTCCTTCAGATATGTCTGCTACACGTCCATTCTCTTTATGTTCTTATTAGAGTTGATATGCATGTTGTTTTGTGCCTCCGAAGGCAGCATCGTGATGATGTTTTTGCCTTCCCAGATTTTGTTAAGTCTGGAATATTTTATTGCAACTTGCCATGCTTGTTTAAATGTGTTCCAACAAGCTTTTGGGTGTGTTGTAAGTTCATGCTTGTTAAGTATCATGTCTACTTCAAATCCATGCTTCTTGTTACCATGTTTGGGTGCTCTAGCTTATATTTACCTTGCTCCGAAGTTGCTATGTGGCTGTTAACATCAGCTTGTTGTTATATCTTGTTTCATGTGTATCTTTTAGTCCGTTGCTCCGTTTTGGGTGTGCCTTATATGAAACTTGTGTGATTTTGCATGTAGAATCATAATATCATATTGTTTTCATGTCTGGAGTGAGTTTGCTTGATGTTTGGGTGCATCTTGCACCGTTGCCATGTTTGTTTTGTTTTGCTCTTATCTTCTAGGCCGTAGCTCCGAATTAAACAAACTTTATATGAAACTTGACTAGAATTTCGTGTAGATCATCATGGTCTGCTGTTTAACAACTTTAACTTAAGGTTTGTTCAGATCTGGACTAATTTCAAACTATGCATACGAGGACTTACCGGATTTGTAATATGTAGATTCCGGCCTCATTTAAAACTTGTTGCTTGTGTGTTTTTCTATGCTTCCTACCTTGCCATGTATTGCATCATATATAGACTTGTCTTGCATCATACTTGCTTGAGCATATTGTCATGTTCTTGTGTTGTTTTTCTGTGCTTCCTGCCTTGTCATGTTTTGCATCACATATAGACTTGCCTTGCATCATACTTGGTTGAGCATATTGTCACGTTCTTGTGTTGTGTGTTTACCGTATTTGCTTGCTTCTTCTCGTTAGTGCTTGTTCCGTTGCGATCGTGAGGATTCGTTCGTCTACCCGTGGTTCTTCTTCAAGGCTTCTTCTTCGTCTTCTTCATGGACCCGTTCTTCTTCCTTGCGGGATCTCAAGCAAGATGACCATACCCTTGGATACCTTTACTATCATTGCCATGCTTAGTGTCTCGATGCTATCGTTATATGTCGCGCTACCCATGTTTTTGTCAGCCCCTCTCCTTGTTGCCATGAAACCTCTAACCTTTGAAACCTTCCTAGCAAAACCATTGTTTGGCTATGTTACCCGCTTGCTCAGCCCCTCTTATAGCGTTGTTAGTTGCAGGTGAAGATGAAGATCGTTCCAGGTGGGAACTTGTTGTTGGAATATGACAATATCTATTATTATTATTAACACACCTATATACTGGGCATGGGTGGAAGGCTTGGCCTTTTGCTCGGTGTTTTGTTCCACTCATGCCACCTTAGGCGCCGATAAACCGGCATTATGTTCCTCAATTTTGCGTTCCTTACACGGTTGGGTATATGGGGACCCCTTGACACTTCGTCTTTGAATAAAACTCCTCCAGCAAGGCCCAACATTGGTTTTAATTTGCCTCATAATAACAACTTAATAAATTAATTAAATTGCATAGGGGGTCGCGTCCCCGGGTATTTTTCTACATAGCCGGGGGCCAGTGCTGATGGTGTTGGTCCCAAACGGGCCGACTGCGGGGCCACCACGGGGAAACTCAAGGATTGGCTCCCGTAGGCTGTCCCATCTGGTCGTGGCCTGAGACGAGATACGTGCGGCTACTATCAGGGTGTCGGCACGCCGGGAGGTCTTGCTGGACTTGTTTTACCATTGTCGAAATGTCTTGTGCACCGGGATGCCGAGCCTGATCGGATTTCCCTAAGATAAGGGGTAATAATTATTATTACTTCAGCTGATCGTGAGAGCTTGTGATGGGCTAAGTTGGGACACCCCTGTAGGGTTATGATCTTTCGAAAGCCGTGCCCGCGGTTATGTGGCAGATTGGAATTTTTTAATGTCCGGTTGTAGAAAACTTGATAGGGGATCCGAAGTAAAACACACAACTGTGTGAGTAACCGTGACTGTCTCTTTTCACTCTAAGAAGAGAACATGGTGGGGTTATGTTTGACTCGTAGGTAGTTCAGGATCTTTAGCGATCACTACTAGTTGCGACCGTTTGCGTAGATGCTCATCGTATTCTTGTACTCGTAAGTTAGCCACTATATTTTGCTTAGCCGCTGCTGCAACCTCACCACTTTACCTCTTCCTACCTATTAAGCTTTGATAGTCTTGTTACCCATGGTTATGGGATTGCTGAGTCCTCGTGGCTCACAGATACTACAACAACAGTTGCAGGTGTAGGTTTTCGATGTCTTGACGTGAGAGCGTTGTTCTTTTGTTGGAGTTCTTCTTCTTCAGTCTTGGGTTAGGTTCCGGGTTGGCAGCCTGGGATAGAAGATGGATGTCTTTGTGCTTTTGATGTTTGCATCCGTAGTCGGATGCCTTGCATTGATGATGTTGTATTCATGTGACTTGTATGTATTGTTGTATACCCCATGTATGTATGTAATGGTACGATGTAATGATATCCATCTTGCTAAGCGCCCGAAATGCGGTTGTGCCCCAATCACGTAAGTGTCACGTGATCGGGATAGAATCGCATCTTGGGCCTGACACAAAGGGCTTATGTTTCATCTGTGGAGAGAAAATGGTCTAAGGACCACCAATGTAAGTCCACGACGCAATTATATGTAGTGAAGGAGCTAATTGAACAACTTCAAGGCCCAATCACAAATTCACCTGACCACAATGAGAGTGACTGTGACAACTTAATGCTCATATCAGCTGCAACATGTGATCAAGGACCTTCAGCCATGTCTTTTAAGTTGTCAGTACAGATGCATGGCTTTTTTATGCAATTCCTAGTTGACTCTGGCAATACCAATTCGTTTCTCAATAGCAGGTGGCTCTCAATTCTGGACAATGTAAAAACAATTAAGCAGGTGTCTGTCTCAGTGGCTGGTGGAGTCAAACTACAGTGTGATAAACATGTGAAACAATGTCTCTGGAGGTGTTAGGGAAATGAGTTCCTCACTGACTTTAGGTTACTACAATTGGGAACATATGATGGAATACTGGGATTAGATTGACTGGCTCTCCACAGTCTAATGCAAGTAGACTGGGAACAAAAATGGTTATCCTTCCAGTACAAGGCCAACACTATCATTTTACAAGGAGAACTCCCAGAGGAACGTGCCTTCACAATTACTGCTCTTTATACCACATAAACTGATGCACCAACGATATACAAACCTGAGATACAAGCCTTATTGGACAAATACCATGAAGTGTTCACTGAGCCTATTTGCCTGCCACCTAGAAGAGAATTCAATCATTCACTCCATTAGTACCAGGAGCTGGGCTAGTATCCATTCGAGCATACAGAGTTGCTCCACATTTGAAAACTGAAATGGAGAAGCAAGTTGTTGAATTACTTAAAAATGGTATGATCAGGCCTAGCAAGAGTCCCTTCTCCTCACTTGCTCTCATGGTCAAAAACAAGAAAGAAGGTACTTGGAGACTAGTTATAGATTTCAGACATGTGAATGCATTGAATATTAAGGATAAATATCCAATTCTAGTGATTGAAGAACTGCTGGAGGAATTAGCTGGAGCTTGTTGGTTTTCTAAATTGGATCTCAAGGCTGGATATCATCAAATTAGGCTGGCTCCAGGGGAAGGATTCAAAAATGCCTTCCAAACCCATTGTGGCCACTATGAGTTCCTTGTTTTGGCATTTGGTCTAACTGGTGGCCCAAACACATTTCAGGGGCCATGAATAGTGATTTCAGCTATTTCTAGAAAGTGTGCAGTTGTGTTCTTTGATGACATTCTAGTATTCAACAAAACATTCCTAGATCACCTAATGCATTTGGAAAAAGTTTTGGGCATTTTACAAAAGAAACAATGGAAGGTGAAGCTGAGCAAATGTGCTTTTCCCCAACAACAAATAGCTTATTTGGGCCATGTTATCAGTCACAAGGGAGTTGCAACTGACAATAATAAAAGTGTGGTTGTCCAGAATTGGCCTACACCAGATAATGTGAAGGAGATCAGAGGGTTCTTGGGTCTCACTGGTTACTACAAAAAATGCTTAAAAAATTATGGCATCATCAATAACCCTTGACATACCTTCTTAAAAAGAGAGTGCCATTTCTGTGAACTTCTGTCACTGGCACAGCCTTCTCTACACTTAAATAAGCACTCACTATGCTCCAGTTTTGGCCATTCCTGATTATTCTAAGCAGTTTGTATTGGGAACAGATGTATGTGATGTGGGCATAGGTGATGCACTCATGCAATAGGGACACCTTGTAGCATTTGTGAGCAGAGCTTTGGGACCGAGAAATAGAGGTTTGTCTATTTATGAAAAGGAATACTTAGCCATATTGCTAGCAGTGGAACATTGGAGACCTTACTTGCAATTCCAGGAGTTTATCATCAAAACTGATCAGAAAAGCCTCTGCAATTTGTCTGAACAGAGGATTCACACACCTTGGCAACAAAAGGCATTAACAAAACTCATGGGACTCAATTACAAGATTTTCTGTAAGGAAGGATCAGAAAATTCTGCTGCAGATGCCTTGTCTAGAAGACCACACAAGGATGATCGGCTGCTTGCAATATCTTGTGCCCAACCTGAGTGGTTGGAAGAAATCTTAAATAGATACACTCAAGACCCTTTTGCCCAAACTTTGCTACAACAAATGTCTGCTCAACCTACATCTAAACCTCATTATCAACTGTTACAAGGTCTCATCAGATACAAATGGGTGATTTGGATAGGCAATAATCCTACTCTTCATTCCAAGATTTCTCAAGCATTCCTTGATAGTCCTGTGGGTGGTCATTTAGGTTTCCCACTGACCTATAAGAGGATCCATTCACTGTTCAAGTGGGTGGGCATGATTTTTTTTGTGAAACAATATATCCAATCGTGTCTAGTTTCTCAGCAGGCTATACCAGAAAGAATTGCATACCCAGGTTTGCTTTCTCCTCTTCCAGTACCAGCAAGAGCTTGGGATACTGTCACCATGGACTTCATTTCTGGGTTGCCTCCATCTGATCAGTTTGACTGCAACACGGTTGTAATTGATAAGTTGACAAAGTGTGGCCATTTCATACCAGTGAAGCACCCTGACAACGCCCAGAAATTTGTTGATTTGTTCTTGGATAACATCTATAAGTTGCACAGTATGCCGAGGCTAATTGTGTCAGGCAAGGATCTAGTTTTTACCAGTCAATTTTGGCATCTGTTGGTCAAGATAACATGTGCTACTCTCAATATGATCTCAACTTATCATCCTGAAACAGATGGGCAGACCGAGCGTGTCAACCAACAAGTGGAGTGTTTTCTTCATTGTTTCATCAGTGCTCATCCGAGGAAATGTATCTGGGCCCTCAACGAGATTTGGTATATTCCCTCTATATATCCATGAATTCAAATTCGAGCTATAGATCGAGTTCCAAAAAAGGGAACGAGGAGGATGATGGTGATCCAGAATTCCTATCCACTAGCCCTTGCCATGTTTAACCACTTACATGGCCCAAGGCCCATTCAAGGCCTGCAATCTGTGCGGGTCGTCGAGGCTTGCGGGTGGGCCTTCTCTTTGAACCCGCTTCTTCTCCTTCTACTTCTCGCGTCTGAGTCTTGTTGTCGCTGACACACCTCCACGCCAGCCCGAGGTAGGGCCTCTTACAGCAGCAACTGGAGTGTCTGTTGTGTTTCCTTGCCTCCTCATGACCATCCGCCTCGCCGGCAACCAGACGAGCAGCCGGAGCTCGTGCCGCCCTACATGTCCCCGCCATTCTTCTTCTTCATCATGTCCTCCTCATGCACTCAACTTTGCCGCCGCAGCTGCAGCCATAGGGTCGAGCTCAAAGCTCCGTCGCTGCCATGGCCCCTGTTCCAACCCTGGGTGATGCGGAGCATCCTAAGGACATCACCATGTCAAGAGTCCGTTTGGCAAGTGAAACATGTGACCTCTACTTCTCATACGTAAAGGTGAATCATCTCCTTTACACATGTTCACTTAACCCCTTCGAGGATGGTATACTACTTGACAGTCCACTCGTGTGCATACATAGGTATTGTCGGAACACCATGGACGAGGAGGAGGAGTGCGAGCGCAAGTGTACAACTACACCATCCGCGAGCGAAGCATGGAAGAGAAGGAAGAAGAGGAATCTTCCCAGCGCAGAGATAGAGGTACTACCGGTCCAACTACCGGTCTGCCGGTACTACCGGTCCAACTACCGGTCAACTACCGGTCTACCTTCTGTGATCGACCAGTGCAAGGCCGGAACTTCCGCTAAAACCGCAAAAACCGGTACTACCGGTCCCAGGACCGATACTACCACCCTGCCTGCGTGCAGTTGAAGGGTTTTCACCCCATGTATCCCCCAACTTACCCCTAGACTATAAGTACTCCTTCCATTCCATCTTTTAGGGGCAGCATTGATTTAGCTCATATGTGAGATAGAGCTTTGCTCATCCATTACGGATCTACTCCACGAGAGAGACCGCGGCCCCTCTACGGAGAAGATCCACCTTGGATTCAAGACCCCTAAACGGGAAGATCCTTCACGGATTCAAGACCTCCTCTTGGAGATGAACTCTACCTTGTATCTTTTCCTTTGTTGTTCATGTACCTTGTGACCTTTTGTGTTTGATTGTCTAGTGGATGTGTGATTGGACTTGTTCTTGAGTGTTTTCCCTCGTGATTCCCCTTTGTGTTCTTCGTGTTCATCGCGGGATCCCTCCATTTCGTAAAAGATCGGCCATCTAGGGTTCCGCCCTACATCATTATGGTATCAAGAGCCATGATTTCTCACGAAATTGTAGCCCCCAACCTAGTTTAGTGATCATTATGGTATCAAGAGCCATGGTTTCTCACGAAATTGGAGCCCCCAACCTAGTTTAGTGATCATTACGGTATCATGAGGCTTGGTTCATCACGAATTTGGAGCCTCCCCACCGTTTTCTAGCCTTGTTTTGTTGTGTTCTTCCCCAATTTCGAAAATCCCCACCAAAAATAGCCCCAAATTTTTTTGTGATCTGTTGGTTTGATGAGATTTTGTTGATTTTGATCCATGGATTCATTGTGTTTCGAGTGGATCTTGCTTCCCCACAAGTTTCCCCACCTTCCATCCACAAAATCCGTCAAATTTTGCCCCCGAAATCATCCATTTCCGCCCCAAAATCCATCCCGATCCAGATCTGCGAATTTTCCCGACACCAACGGTACTACCGGCCTCCCTAGCGGTACTTCCGCTGAGCACCACAAGCGGTACTACCGGCCTCCCAAGCGGTACTACCGCCCCTCCCAGTTTCAGCCTTCCGAGTTTCACCGTTTTGACCATAACTAACTCATCCGGAGTCCGATTTTGACATTCTTTAGCTCGTTTTGAAGCTATTGACATCCTCCACCCCACAAAAATACTGCCATCATCTTTTGACTCCATCAAATTTTTGTCAAATTTGGCATGTTTGCCTAGGGCCTTCACCACATCATCCGCATAACCACCACCGACTTCCGTAACCTAACCCATTTTGTCCACCATAGCATTTGTGGTTGCTTGAGTAGTGATTTGATTCTCCTAAGGTGCTTAGGCTACTTAGGGACAATTGCTTCTTCATCAACCACCACCACCACTTCCGCATAGCCTAGCCCACTATACATAGCCAACCCAACTACCCAATTTTGTTCGAGCTTGTTTGAGTTGTGCCTTGTGTCTCCTAAGGTGTTTCGGCTACTTAGGGACCGTGACATCAACTCCGACATCGTGTATAGCCCATCATACACGTCCTCCACCATAACCCATTTTGACTGGGTTTCCACCAACATTTCCACAACCACCACCGCTTGTCCGCTACCACCATTTGACATTTGTCCTCGAGATTTTGAGTTGTGGTTTTTTCGTTTCCTAAGGTGTTTCGGCTAATTAGGAACAGGTCTACATCAAGAACAATGCCTCTCATCATCGACTCGGACGGTAACTTCGACGACATCATTGTATATTCCCTTGCAATTACATTGTTAACCCCTAGCCCATTTTGCGTCACTTGCCTATCGAGACTAGCCTTTGAGTATTGCCGGCAACGTTACTTGTGCACATTAGTGATCATCGATCTGCCCTTCCATTGTATACATACCATATCATCTTGGTATCATCATATCATCTCTTGTGTCACAAGATTGTTCCCACATATACACAATTGCTATCTTGGTTTGTGCATCGTGGCCATACAAAACAAAGAGATAGAATAAGCTTTTAAGAAAAAAGAGAAAGACAAAGAAGCTTGTAAGCAAGAGCCATAGCATCACAAAATATCATATCATACTTGATCATCTTGGGTCATCTTGTGCTCAAAGCACCGGAACATCATACACATAGCATACTTGGGATAGAAAGTTCATACATTTTGCATCTTATAGGTTGTGCACAAGTGTCGTATCCGCCTATAGAGCAATCATGCTAGCGTCTCTCTAGAGTTGTGCAACACGAGAGTTTTCCGTGGACTCCACATTTTGTGCTCATTCCTTGGTTGCACGACCCCATCTATCTATCCGTGTGTGTGTTTCCGTGTGCCACCCATATTGCTATTGGTCTACTTGTTACATTTGCGAATTTGTGAATCTCTTTCAACATTATTGACTCTTTCTAACATTTTGCATCAAATTTTTGTGCCACTATCCTCACCGAGCCACTCGATAAGCTTAACTTGATAGGTGTGAGTGAACAAGTCCGGTACCAATTCCACTATTCTTTCATTTCACATTGAGTGAAACGGGATACATCCTCAACGTTGGGAAAAGGTAACTTGGTATTGTTTATCTCATCTCCTACTCACCTTTGCTCGAGTTTTGTGATGGATAGGCAAAGCATTTCATCTACTTCGGTCTACAACAACAACGACAAGTTCGATGCCATGATGAACCACTTGTGTGCCAACATGGATGCTCAAATGGAGGAGCTCAAAGCCCTCATTAAGAACTGCAAGAGGTCTCCCTCATCTTCGAGAAGACGCTCAAGTGCACATACTTCCGAGCTACCATCTCCGGCAAGATCTCATCAGCATCGACACCATCAACGACAAGAACGTGAAGGTCAAGAGCTCAACTCCAACAACCGCTCAACGACTTCACCATGTACCTTGGCATCTTCGCCAAGCGACTTCAAGGCATCTTCGCCTTTGGACATACGGCATCATTGCCAACAAGCACCTCAAGTTTATGATCAAGAGAAGCTACCCAAGCTGAAGTCCGCAACTTCCACGAGCTACTACGACCTCGACAACGACTACGAGATTCCTTTCTATGGGACTCAAGAACCCGAGGACTATCTTGAGTGGGAGCGCTTGATGGACGACTACCTCATGCTACTTCAAGTTCCTCCCCAAGATCAAGTGAAGTGCGCCACAAGAAACTTCCATGACTTCGCATCGACATGGTGGTTTCACACACCTTCGCAGGACTATGACATGAGTTGGCCCAAGACGAAGAGAGCTTTGCGGCGAGAGTTCGTGCCTCCCACCTACACGGAAATCTTCTACGCTAATTGGAGAACACTATACAAGGATCCAAGTCCATCGATAAGTACTTCAAGGAGATGAAGATGGCCTTGCGACGAGCCGGTGTGGACGACCCCATTTCGATGAAGCTCCACTTCATGATGGGATTGGACAACGACATCTACAAGAATATCTTCCTCGATAACTACAAGTCCATGACGACAACTACATTGGAGCTCTCAAGGCGGAACAAGACCTCATGAAGGCCAAGGCTTATCCACCGCAAGCACACTTCTCGAAGACCAAGCTCCAAAACGGCGAGCATGAGGCTAGTACCACCATGATGTCCAACCCCAATGAGCTCCAAGACGACGCTCCCAAATTTGACTTCACCACCATCCCTCTTTTGTGGCATTGATGATGCCGAGTCCACTTCGACTCTTTTTCAAGACGGTGCGGCGACAAGTACGACTACGGAGCTATTCGAGGACCAAGCTTTGGAGGTGAACGACATGGTGACGAGCAAGGATGATGCTTCCATCTTAGGAGGCGAGAGTGATGATGTGCCATCTTCGGCCTACATCCACGGCGACGATGACGAGATGATCGAGCATGGGATTTTCCCTTCGGTCATGGAGGAGAGTGATGATGTGCCATCTTCGGCCTTCATCCACGGTGACAATGACGAGATGGTTGAGCATGGGATTTTCCCTTCGACCACGGCGACGTATGATGACTTGAGTGACTTGTGCCACCATATTGAGAGTGAGAGCGAGTTCACCACTAGCCCCATATATGATGAGCTGCCCCAATTCCCATGTGAGGAGAGCCACAACCCCCACCACTTGAGTGAGATGCGTGACTCCACCATATGCGACATTGAGTGCACCTACCTTGAGGGAGTGAGTGAGCCACCACATCGAGAGAGTGAGATGGTTGATACGGCATGTGAGGCCACATTCAATGCTAATGACTTGACCTCTACCGCTATTGTGTCTTCTCATTTGGTGCTAGGTCCCACATTTGATGACGCGTCGATCCTCGACGACTTCGTCCTTCCTATGGACAAGACGATGGCCATGGTGGAATATTATGCACTCCCCACATGGTTCCATCCAGATGAAGATGATGACCACCATTTGGTCTTTCCTACCTCACCTACACCACACGAGTGGAATGAGAAAGGTAACAAAGGTGAAGGTGATGCGCTCGTCCCACTAGTGGACTATGTTAACTTTGATTGCTTACATGATGTTGATCCACCTATTGCCATGCTTCGTGCTAGTATGATTTCCCCATGCGATTATTTACCCATTTATGATGAGTTTGATGATTGCCATGTGGAGTCTATTAGTTGTGATGCCATGTTGCATAGGATGTCTTGTGATAATTCTATTGGCCACATCATGTTTGACAACCCGATTGACTTGTCATATGCTATGAATGAGATCAACCATATGTTACAATTGCAATCTCTTCGTAGTAACTATGCATATGCCATTAATTTAAACCCAATTTGCACATATGGCATAGATGACAAGCCCATGGTTATTGGCATTTGTTTTTCTTGTGGTGATATTGACATGCTTCCTTTGCATCATATCCATCATATGCCATGCCATGAACACCTAGCTTCGGATATGCATTGTTTTGGAGATTGTTCCACTTCTCCATATATGCTTTTGATATTGCTCATGAGGAGACCCTCATAGTTTCCTCATACATTTTAGGAGATTTTGATACATCCCATCCATTGCATGATCCCCATACTTGTGTGCACAATATGCTCCCCATGAATGAAAATGCTATTGTTGTGCCACATACTTGCACTAATTTGTGTCCCCACCGTGCTATACATGACAATTATTCTTTCATGATGGATGACATATTTATCTATCGTGCCTCAAATTTATTTGAGCGATGCCTATCTTGTGCTAACTTTAACGTGCACATACACATCATGACGGATGATGTGTACATTTATCACGCGCACAATTTCTTTGGTTTGTGTCTCTTTTCCCATGCATACTCGTCAACTTCACAAACGCACGAGTTGACGAAAAGAGCTCTAGAGAGCAACGATGACTTGGGATATCATGGATTATCCTTCCAACCGCTCCCTTCGCGCAAAGACTTCGCGCATTTCTTCTACATGGCCCTCACATGGTTATGGGTTATTATCCATTATATCTCTTATGCCCCTCTTGCCATGTTCACTTTGCATGATATGCTCATTTATATGCCTTTGTCATGCATTTATGACCCATACTTTGCATTACACATGATGATTGATTCTCATACTTGTACGTGTATTTGCAAGCTTGGTGGAGATATTGCTTGTTATTGCCATGATGCCTTTGTACCCCATGCCTATTATGATGCTTTGATCTTGATTTGTGCTCGTGCTTGTGATATGTCGTGTGCATTGCTTATACCTACTATTTGCTCACATGACATGATTGCTATGAACTCATCTAGTGTGTTGCATCTTAGCTCCACTAGTTTGCACGACATGATTGATATGCTTGCTTATATTGCATCACCGATGATTCATACTTGCTCCTTTCGTGCAGTTGATGTCAACCATTGCCATGCCTGGCACGACATGATTGATATTGCTTGTTGTCATATGTCTCCACATGTTGCCTCTCTCATGCGATATGATTGTCCATGCATTGAGCGCAACCATCATTTTAGTCTTGCCAATGAGATTGCCCCCATAGCATTCTCGCATTTATTTGGAGATTTTGACATATTTCTTGTGAAGCATGCTTGTCTTACCTCTTTCCACCATATGCCTAGTGACATGAATATAGCCATTGTTGCATCATATTATTCATGCACTTTTGCTTCTAATGGTTATGTGCAAGAGAAGAGAACCATCATGATAGATGATGTGTTTATCTACCATGCGCATACGTTCTTTGTTTTCTTGTGTGCATGTGTAGGATACTTGGACTTCGTGTCAACTTCCACTTCACGTGAGTTGACCATTCGATCTCTTGAGAGCGAACCACCTTTGTTCACGATGCTTCTACATCGCACTTGCTTGTGCTTCGACATTGTGAAGGACGCCCAAGGACACACTTTCAAGGTGATATCCTGTTCTTTCGAGACACCCCAAACCATGAGCATGGATATTATGGATCACACTACATGTGTTGCTTGCACAATGAGACTTATTTGTCATCTTGGATCCCTTGATTGCACACATGTTCGAGATCTTGCTTCGACTTGTCATTGTCACATTGCCATGCTTCATGATATATATGCCTTGTGTGTTGCATCCAACTTGTTGCCTACTTGCTCATATCACATGTTTGGTTGCACCAATGTCATCCCTTCACATATGCCATGTCCCTTTACTTTTCACATGCTTGACTTATTTGCCTCACACATGTCGAACAATTTCTCTTTCTATTGTGTTGAGTGCCACACGACTTTCACTACACCCTATGCACGTTATACTTGGATTGTCTTGCACTTGACTCATGTGTTTAGACACTTCATTTTACTTGGTGTTGTGAATGATTCGTACGCCTACCATAGAACTTTCATTGAGCGCTTTATGCATGCTTGCTATGACTTTGAGGTTGATGCTTATTCTCTTGTCAAACATATGTGCATCTGTACCTCATATTTACATGCTTGTTTCCATGATGACCTTGATTATGCTCAACTCATATGCTCACATGCCATGTCACAATCTTTTGTCACACCACATGCTATGCTTGATGACCACACTTGTTGGGTGAATCACCTCTTGAATGCTTGGTTTTGCACTAACGCTAACCACATTTGTTTTTCCAAGTGTTTGTTGTCCTTGCTCCTTTTGAAGGAATCACTAGATGGAACCACATTGGAGAGTGCCCATTTGGAGCTTCAAGATGATGAGTGCTTGGTGATCGACCACTTCGACAGGACGACGCCACCTCTTTCCCATGGTGATTTGGCTTTCGATCCGAGGTCGGATCTTTTCCAAGGGGAAGGGGATGATGCGGAGCATCCTAAGGACATCACCATGTCAAGAGTCCGTTTGGCAAGTGAAACGTGCGACCTCTACTTCTCATACGTAAAGGTGAATCATCTCCTTTACACGTGTTCACTTAACCCCTTCGAGGATGGTATACTACTTGACACTCCACTCGTGTGCATACATAGGTATTGTCGGAACACCATGGACGAGGAGGAGGAGTGCGAGCGCAAGTGTACAACTACACCAACCGCGAGCGAAGCATGGAAGAGAAGGAAGAAGAGGAATCTTCCCAGCGCAGAGATAGAGGTACTACCGGTCCAACTACCGGTCTACCTTCTGTGATCGACCGGTGCAAGGCCGGTTCAAGGCCGGAACTTTCGCTAAAACCGCAAAAACCGGTACTACCGGTCCCACGACCGGTACTACCGCCCTGCCTGCGTGCAGTTGAAGGGTTTTCACCCCATGTATTCCCCCAACTTACCCCTAGACTATAAGTACTCCTTCCCTTCCATCTTTTAGGGGCAGCATTGATTTAGCTCATATGTGAGATAGAGCTTTGCTCATCCATTACGGATCTACTCCACGAGAGAGACCGCGGCCCTCTACGGAGAAGATCCACCTTGGATTCAAGACCCCTAAACGGGAAGATCCTTCACGGATTCAAGACCTCCTCTTGGAGATGAACTCTACCTTGTATCTTTCCCTTTGTTGTTCATGTACCTTGTGACCTTTTGTGTTTGATTGTCTAGTGGATGTGTGATTGGACTTGTTCTTGAGTGTTTTCCCTCGTGATTCCCCTTTGTGTTCTTCGTGTTCATTGCGGGATCCCTCCATTTCGTGAAAGATCGGCCATCTAAGGTTCCATCCTACATCACTGGGCCTCCATCTCCTCGCGTTCATGGTCGTGCCACTGCCGCCCCTCTCCTCCTCTTCGACCTCCTCTCTGGTCACCCACTCCACGCGGGACTCCCATGGCCGCAACCACCTTTGGCCGCCTCCACACCGACAACACCTCCAACCAACCCAGAGCAACTCTGTGCCTTGAGCACGACGACGACAATTTTTGACTCGAGGTGACTATCACCACCGAGACCCCCTAGACACCGCTGGGATGCACCTCTGGATTCACCAAGTCCGATGACGCTCTGGGCCAACTACCCTGCGGAGACCAAGACTGGCAAGACCACAGAGATTATCGAACGGCTACCGCATCGAAACACCAAGACCATCAAGTAAGACTATCGTCGACAAAAGTTCCTCTGCGAACCGTGTACCACTACTTCCGTCTACACCGCATCGAACTAGAATCACCCCCATTGCACATGTGGACAAATGCATGTGTTTA
This sequence comes from Secale cereale, assembly GCA_902687465.1. NCBI lineage: Eukaryota > Viridiplantae > Streptophyta > Magnoliopsida > Poales > Poaceae > Secale > Secale cereale. Next base: position 256,582,071 of record LR738713.1, on the reverse strand, counting down.
TGAGATGCTCATGTTTGCACTGTGTGTGATTGTTTCATGCATGTTCCTCGTTTGCTATGCCACCTCGTTTGCCATGCCACTGACACGTGGGACACTTGGTATCAGGGATCACTTTCCGTCACATTCAGTAGACCCTATATTTCTTTTGCACCGACACCTCAACGAGTTATCAGATCACTAGAATGTTGCCATGGCACCATTTGTGTTTCCAACGCTGTGGCACCCAAATCTTCTTCCATGATGACAAATACTCTATACCATGCTTTATGATAACATTTTCATAAAAAATGCATAAACTTGGAAACTGTGCAAATCGTGCGTCAGATTAAAATGATTCATGTATGGAAAATTCTTAGAATTTCATGTAATTTCATAATATCCAACTTTCAATAATGTTAAAAATGTTGAAAATTGATTTTTACATTAATTTGCATAAAGGACATTGCTAAAATTGTTTCTTTCATAACTAAATAACCGTAACTCCAAATTAAATAAATTATGTATGTAACTTGATTAGAAAAATGTGTAGATAACATGGTGCACATTATTTTACTGTTTAATAACTTTAAAATTATGTTTAGGGAAGAAAAGTTCCAAATTCAAAGATTACATATGGGAATTTTTGGAATTGTTATGTGTAGTTTCCGGCCTCATTTATAATGGCTAAATATGTAGTTTAATTGTGCTTCACTTCTTGCCATGTTAACCAGTATTTAATCTTGTCATGTACAAAAACGGGAGTGAACTAAGTAATTTGTTTGTGGAGTTTCGTCAATATGTAACTCATTGCATATTGGGCTTCACTTAATTTGTGGTATTTGGTTGTTGCACTCTTGCCATACCATGCCTCATTAAAACTGACATGCATCATACTTGATTACGCATCATGCCATGATTATGGTATGTTTTTTATAGTGTTGTTTGCTTTTTTCCGGTTGTGGTTCTTCTCGGTAGTTTCCGGTAACATTGCAACAACCAAATACATTGGTGCAGGGTTCATTCGACTACGTTGGTTCGTCTACTTCATGGATTTGATCTTCTTCCAAGCGGGATATCAACAAGATGACCATTAACCTTGGATATATCACTACTATCTTTGCTTGCTAGTTGCCTCTATGTTATCCCTATGTCTCGCTACCTAACACATGTTTGTCAACCTTCCAAATTGCCATGGTACATCCTTTAACCCTACACCATCTCAGCACACCATTGTTTGGCTATGTTACCTCTTTGCTCAGTACCTCTTATAGTGTTGCTAGTTGCAGGTGCAGTGAAGGTTGTTCCATGTTTGGGACATGGATATCATGGGATATCACAATATTTCTTATTTAATTAATGCATCAATATACTTGGTAAATGGTGGAATGCTCAGCGGTGTTTTGTTCCATTCTTGCCGCCCTAGTTTCCATCTAACCGATGTTATGTTCTTTGATGAGCGCTCCTAATATGTGTCGGTTTTATGGGGACCCTATGATCATTTGTTTTAGAATAAAGCTTTTCCGAAGAGGCCCAACCTTGGTTTTATCAGGCGTGTAACATCCCAAAGTTCTAAATTTTGGAATGTTAATTATTTAAATAGGATTTATTAAAACTTGTTTGTGTTGCTTGTTGTTAGTTTAATTTGACTAGGATTTGAAACTTTTGGAGTAAAATGAATATTTTATTGGGAGGGAATAAAATGACTTTCCCAACTATTCTTTTGGTTCTTATTTTGGGTTCAAGAATATTTCCAATTCAAATATGAGAGAGGATGACATGACTTCCTCAAAGAATGATATTGGTGAATAATTTAATATTCTCTTATTTTGGTTTCAACATTTAAGACAAATCCAACAAAAAAAATTGAGAGAAGGTAATACGACTCCTTCAATACAAAAGTGTCGGAAATGATTTAAATGTTATTAGCATTTTTCTCCGGAGTTCAAAAATGTTTAATGGGACATTTTATAAGTATCAAATTAAAGTTTATGAAAATATTATATGTATTTTCTATAAGTATTTTGGACTGGAAAATGTTCACTAATTATGTATAACTGCATTTGTTTCTTTATGTTCTGTTTTTTTAGAAATTTGTTTGGATGATTTTGGAGGCCAAAAGTTTTCTGTGAGTAAAATAAATAGAAAAACCTACATCTATTCTATGTTGCGCGCAACCTACCTAAACCTCGCCCAGCGCGCGAGCCAACATATCGCCAGCTAGTCCAGCAAGCCCGCAGCACAGCAGCAGAGTGACCTGAGGGGCCATGAGCAGCAGAGGACCGCATTGCCCCCTCTTTCCCTTTTTTCTCGCTGACAGGAGGAGCCCACTCGTCAGCTGCACACCGTCCCCGCACCCGCTGTCACTCCTGGCCCGCGGTTGTCTTCCACGTCCAGTCGGTCTCCCGACCGAGCACGAAAACCCGCGCGCGTATCTCGCGCCCGATCTCCCCGATCCCTCTACGTTTTGGTCCATCTCGAACTGCAACGTGATGCCCTTGATCTCCTCTGCTGATTACCTGCCTCGCCTCGTGGAACCGAGCTCGAAATCGAGCGCACGGACCTCGCCAAGATCTGCCGCTTGAAGTTTCTCCGGCGACGAAGTCCGGCCGCCCCGTAGGCCTTTCTCCTCGTCGAGCCTCCCCATGTAGTCGCAAAAACCTCATGCACGTCCTTCACCTTATCTTATTCTTAGAGCACCTTTGTTTTGAACGCCTCCACTCCTTCCGAAGCTCACCGGCAATCAACCATCTTTAGCCGTACTCAGTTGTCGCTGGAGGCCGCCCTCCACGCGTTTGAGGCCATACTCAAGCTCTCCGCGAAGCACCTCCCCTCATCTCCTACTACCCAGATGCCGGAGACCACTGCATCAAGATCAAGGACAACTTCCCGAGCGCCGCCGCCGTCTCGTTCAAGTCCGGCGACATCTCCGGTGAGGAAATTCTCCTTTTGCTGAAACGCTAACTCCAATAAAACAACGTACGTCCGATCTAACATGATCCAACGGCTGGCAACAACAGTTAACACGAAGAGGTATCAACAAATAGGGAACTGCCATGTGTCCCTTCATTTCGTTTTTATTTTCTTTTTCAGCCAAAATTATTTTTGTACTTTTGTAGAATGACCCCTAGAACTTCATAGTATCATAACTTTTCAACGGTTGCCCTGATTGAGGTGAAAATTTTTGCAGAGTGATCCTCATGGGACCCTCTGTCTGTTGACATCATAGTTTTCAACTTTTTGAACATTTCAAATTTGACCAATTCAAATTTGAATTCGAATCATCTTTTGGTCATATCTCGCAAACCGTACATCCTATTCAATTGATTCTTTTTGTGCCTGAAAACTTGTATCAAATACTTGTTGATAACATTCTCTATACTCAAAATTCAAAATACTTTTGACCTGTTTGAATTTAAATTTAATTCAAACTTCTTTCCATTATAAGTTGTGTTGTGTAGTGTTTCGATTCCATCATTTCTTTTTGCAAATGAATCCATATGTCTTATGCAATATGTCCAACGACATATATGTTGTTTTCAAAATATTTCTGACCATGTTCCATACTATCTCCGGTATAACCTTACATATTAACACTTCTTCAACCATTGACTCTTTTGAGTTGATTCTTCCACCTGTCACCTTATATTACCGTAAGAACCTATATTATATATTAATCCTATATATGTATTATTCTTGTGCACTCATGCCATATTTGTTTTGTTGTTCTTTTGGTTCTTCTATATGGCATGGTTTTGATTTGGGTTCTTTCGTTAACGATAGATTTCTCGGAGCGTGACGAGTAGCATTATCAGGATTGTGAGTGCGAAGAACTTCATCCAACGTAACAGGCAAGTTACACCTTGATCATCCCTTATCCTATTATTTTTCTATGCATGTAGTTATATACATCACATTACTATATTATGCATGTGTAGGTAGTATGTTAATGCTACTGAGTTTTAGCTTAGTATGGCCTTATTGTAGATCGTGGTAGTGTGCTCTTGCTATGCTATGTAGACGGGGATTGGTTCGTGTATGCATCGAGATTATGTGAGGACTATATATAATATAACTTGAGTAAAAGCATATATATAATTCACCTCTGGACGGACAGGGTTGCATCATGCTTTCCTGTTCCTTGTCTAAGGACGTGGGCCATGGCTAAGTGCACCCGAATGGTATTGCTGGGTGGTTTTAAGAACATCATGGTTTATACCCTCTGAATGTAAGTGGTGCCGCCCAGGCTCAAAAAGATCAGACATACTTAGTGACTAGTAGCTTCCATGTACAACCACTGGCTATACGGGCTCTAGCTTACTTGATCTGTTGTGGAGACCTTACCCGGATGTGCCAGCAGATGTAGTTATGATAGTTGGGATGGGCCTCCTGTGGGACTAGGCGATTGCTTCTGAAAGACTTTGTCTCAATCTTTGGATTGAGTCCAGTGGGTAAAGAGTACATACGTCTACAGGGTGTAAAAACTAATCATGATTAGGCGTGTCCCCGATTATGGACAAATTTGAGCAGCTAGACCATTACAGTTGTTGGATGATCTCTATAGAGGATACTTTAATAAAAATTGAGTGAGAAACTTAATAATTGGGAAGGTTGGAATTGGATTGCCCAATTCAACCATGCATATTTAATTGTAGCAAGACATAACTAAAATTTGACTATTATATTATGTAGTTATTTGGGAAAAATAGCTTTTCTGCAAAACAACTAGTACACTATCCTCTTGATATACCTTGCATATAGTTGTAGGTCTGTTATATCATTCCTTGTGTGACTTACCAATACATTCAAAGTATTGACCCTTCGTGGCTGCAACATTTCATGTTGCAGATTTTATACGACGAGTGAGTGATACGATGTAGGGTTACGATGTCTATACTCGACATTTGCCTATGGTGTTGATGGACTTCATGAAGATTTCATTTGCTTTTCTGCTGTATTTTTGTTATGAGCTAGCCTTGAGCTATGCTGGTATCTATTATATTAAAGTCTAGATCTACGACGTAATATTATGACATGTGGTTTATTCTCGATATTACATCTTGTACTGTGTGTGCAAGCTATTGATCTAGGGACTAGCACAGTGAGCACAGAGACATCGAATCTTATCAGGTTGGGGTCGTTACAATGCACCAACCTAATAAAACTCTCATATGGAGCTGTCGGCCCCCTGCGGAAAATTAATCAACAACCTGGGCCAGTGCTCCTCATGAGTGTTAGTCCACCTACCTAGTAGTCGGCGGTGCCGCCTCGGGGCAACTCGATGCTATTCAGGCTATCATCCACTTTACATAGACGGATGAGCCCGTAGATATATATAGAGAGAGAGCGGCTCTGGACACGGATCTGCCTCACCATGATTCCTTATAGGCATCGTGTTATCACGATGTGAGGTTTTCCATTGGATGCGTGAGAAATTTATGATGGGCTACTTGGAGCACCCCTGCAGGGTTAAATATTTTGGAAGATGTGCCCATTGCTATGTGGCGACTTGGAAATTTATAATATTCGGTTGTAGAGAACTTGACACTAAATCTAATTAAAATACACCAACCGTGTGCATAACCGTGATCGTCTCTCTTCGAGGAAGTTCAGGAAGAGGACACAGTGGGGTTGTGTTTGACTCGTAAGTAGGTGTTCAGGATCACTTCTTGTCATTACTAGTTTGTGACGGCTTATCTGTAGTTACTCTTCTTATTCTTGTACTCGCAAGTTAGCCACATACAAATACTAAGTGCTTGCTGCAAACTCACCACTTAAACATTCCATACCCATTAAGCTTTGCTAGTTTTGATACCCATGGTAATGGGATTGTTAAGTCCTCGTGGATCACAGATTACTACAACAACAGGTGTAGGTACATGTAAAGCAATCACTTGACGTGATAGCGGTGCTTGTTTTCTTTTGGAGTTCTTCTTCTTCCTCTTCGATGATCATAGGATGGGTTCCAGGTCGGGAGCCTGTGATTAGCAAGGTGGATGTCGTTCTTCTTTTTAGTTTGACTTCACCAGTAGTCGAGTCCTGCTCTTCTATATGATGATTGATATGTATTGATGTATTCATGTTGTAGTTTGTGGCGAGTGTAAGCCTTTATCTGGTATTCTCATCTATTCAGTACATGGTATGTTGCAATGATATCCACCTTGCGAAGCGTCTTCGATATGCGCTTATATCCTTAGCGAGACTTCCGAATTGCTTGAGCATAGGAGCGCATATTGGGTGTGACAAGCTCGCACCACCATCTTCAGGAACTTAAACCGGAGAGCTCGCACCACCTTCTTCACGAACTTGAACCGGAGAGCTCACACCACCAACTTCATGAACTTTAATGGGATAGCTCACACCACGATCACCACCATTCACTTGGACCGAAGATTGAGCTCGACCACCATCACCATCATTCACTTGGCTTGCCGAAGAACCACCTCCCATGCCGAAGCCACCGGCACTGCTACCACTACCCATGCCGAAGCCACCTATGCCGAAGCCACCACCAACAACCATGCCAAAGCAACCTCCTCCATCTATGCCGAAGCCACCTCCACCATTGCAGAAAGAAAATCCCCCTCCAAACCCAACACCACCACCAGCCATAAGAGTTTCGAGCTCCATCTTCCTACGGAGCATGATATCCATTCTTTTCATCTCCCCAAATTCTCTTGCCATTGCATCCATGCCCTTCAGATTCATAATCATGAACTGGTCCTCCTCAGCGGTCCTCTCGGCCTTCCTGTTTTGATCCTCTAGAAAGAGCTTGTGCTCCTCGAAGGAACGCCTCTTTTGCCATTTCTCCTCCTTGTGCTTCTCTTTCTACTCGGCCATGGAAACTTTTGCATCCCAATGCTTGGCTAGCATAGACTCCTACATCTTCACCATCTCACAATTTGATCCCTCAAAGTGATTGCCTTGGAAGTCCTCTTGACTCTTGCTTTCTCCTTCTTGTTTCCATCTGGCTTGCCCTTGTTTCTTAGTACTCTTGGTGCATCATCACTATCATCCTCCTCCTCAACCTCCAGTTTCATGCCTCTATTTGGATGGGATTTCTTGTCCCTCACCCTCCACTTCTCATTATCCTGGAGCCATTTCCAACAATGTTGAAGATTGAATGACCGACCATTGGAGGCTGGGATTTGCTTGTAGTATTCGTTGCCGATGCGATCCTACACGCAAACATTGAAACAACTCTGAGCTCATAATCTTCCTATGCACACTGATAGGAACTTGAAGATGAAGAAATGCTCACATAATGCCACACTTGGTGGTGAATGCCGCACTTGCTCCAAGCATCCGGACCAAGGGGAACAAGCTTGATAGAGGCAAAGGTGTCCCGTCTTTCGATGAGATGGTGGCTATCATTTTCGGTGGAGTAGACTTTGACGATCCGACTACGAACGTGCAAGGATGTCGCGCCTTAGCAATCGCTAAACCAACTTCGAGAGATTATTTACCACGCTGGAGCACGATCAACCTGACCACGAGGGTCTACTTCCCGCAAGCAAACGAAGAACACACAAGAAACTAAGATTGCAATCTGGATATTGCGAATATAAGAGGAAAGCTTTATTGATCAAGGTGGGGCTCTGTGACGCCTTTGTCTGGTCGTTGAACACAAACAAAGTATGCGAAGTTACAACTATGGCGAACTTTAATCTAAACAAAACCCAAAGTCTAAACGACGCCCTAAGGCCTATATATATGGAGAAAGAGAGGGGGGATTTCGTGGCCCCTTGGAGAAGGGGTCCCAAACCAACCCTAACTCTGTTTTCCCCACACATACGGACTCTAGAAACAACCTATACTTTACTATTTTGAAATTACATGGGCCTGGCCCAATAATAAGGTGACGCAACACCAATGATAGCCTCTCGACGAAATCTATGAAGTGGCATCTTGTATATTTCGTCCAAGGCTTCTCCCACTCATTATGGTGGCTTCAAAGTTCTGAAATCATCACTTGTAACTCCGTTCTTGCACCCCTTGCGCATGCCATCATCTCCATGCTTGATCTTGCTCCAATGTTCATCCTTCTTGTCCAAGCTAGGCCCTTCATTTGTAAGCAAGATAAATGTATCCAACTTAGGCAGCATCATATTCTCATGAACATTAGAATCATTACCAAGAAACAAAAATACCTGGTAATTTTATTGGCGTGCGCGAGCTCTAGTAATTGATCCTGTATATGTATCCGTTGGGGCTGTGGGTGTAACTCTGTTAGTGATGTCCTCCTCATCCTCCCCTTCTTGAATTGAAGTCGTCCTCGACGGAAGCTCATCTTGGTCACCCAAGTAAGGCTTCAAATCTGCAATGTTAAATGTGGGACTAACCCCAAAATCTGCAGGCAGCTCAAGTTTATATGCATTATCATTTAATTTTTCCAACACCTTAAAACGACCATCAGCACGTGGCATTATCTTTGACTTGCGCAAATTAGGAAACCTATCCTTACGCAAATGTAACCAAACAAGATCTCCAGGCGCAAAGACAACACGTTTTCTGCCCTTATCTCCAACAAGTTTATATTTAGCATTCATGCGCTCAATATTTACCTTAGTTAACCCATGCGTTTTAAGGTCAATTCAGCACATTGTTTAGCATCAAACTTAACCTTCTCCGAAGATGGAAGAGGCAACAAATCAATAGGTGCACAAGGTAGGAAACCATATACAATTTCAAAATGGCACATCTTAGTAGTAGAATGCAATAAATGATTATAAGAAAATTCAATATGAGGCAAGCATTCTTCCCACATTTTCTTGTTATTCTTCAAAACAGCCCTAAACATAGTAGACATAGTTCTATTGACTACTTCAGTTTGTCCGTCAGTTTGGGGGTGACAAGTAGTACTAAAAAGTAGTTTAGTCCCCAACTTAGCCCATAAACATCTCCAAAAGTGGATAAGAAATTTAGTATCCCGATCTGAAACAATAGTATTTGGCACACCATGCAAGCGAATAATTTCACGAAAAAACAAATCAGTAACATTAGCAGCATCATCGCTTTTATGACATGGTATAAAGTGTGCCATTTTCGAGAACCTATCCACGACAACAAATATGCTATCCCTCCCCTTCTTTGTTCGAGGTAAACCCAAAACAAAGTCCATAGATATATCTTCCTATGGAACACTAGGTACAGGCAAAGGCATATATACACCATGAGGGTTAAGTCGTGACTTAGCTTTTTGACATGTAGTGCAGCGAGCAACAAAACACTCAACATCCCGTCTCATCTTTGGCCAAAAGAAATGTGTAGCAAGTACGTCCTCTGTCTTCTTCACGCCAAAGTGTCCCATTAATCCTTCTCCATCCGCCTCCTGTAACAACAAAAGACGAACAGAGCTAGCTGGAATGCATAGCTTGTTAGCACAAAGCACAAATCCATCATTGACGACGAACTTGTTCCATGTTCTCCATTCTTTACAATTATGCAATACATCTTTAAATTCAGCATCATGCACATATTGATCTTTGATGGTCTCCAAACCAAATATTTTAAAGTCAAGTTGTGAAAGCATAGTATAACAACGAGACAATGCATCAGCAATGACATTTTCTTTCCCCTTCTTGTGCTTAATAACATAAGGGAAAGTCTCTATGAATTCAACCCATTTAGCATGTCTACGGTTCAGTTTTGCTTGACTTTTAATGTGCTTCAAATATTCATGATCAGAATGTATAACAAATTCTTTGGGCCATAAATAATGTTGCCATGTTTCCAAAGTCCGAACAAGAGCATATATTTCCTTATCATAAGTAGAATAATTCAGACTAGGCCCACTCAATTTTTCAGAAAAGTATGCAACATGTTTACGATCTTGTAATAATACACCTCCTAACCCAATTCCACTAGCATCACATTCAAGCTCAAAAGTCTTATTAAAATCAGGAAGTTGGAGTAAAGGAGCATGTGTCAACTTATCTTTCAATACTGTGAATGCTTCTTCCTGTGCAGTACCCCAAACAAAAGGCAGATCCTTCTTTGTAAGCTCATTGAGAGGTGCAGCAATGGTGCTGAAATCTCTCACAAAACGCCTATAGAATCCAGCGAGCCCAAGGAAACTCCTCACGTGTGTGACCGTTTTGGGCTGCGAACAACTCTCAATAGCTTCAATCTTGGCTTTATCAACCTCAATTCCCTGTGGAGTAACAACATAGCCAAGAAAAGATACTCGGTCGGTGCAAAAGGTGCACTTTCCAAGGTTACCAAACAAACGTGCATCACGTAGAGCAATAAAAACAACACGTAAATGTTCCAAATGTTCCTCCAAAGATCTGCTATAAATCAATATATCATCAAAGTAAACTACCACAAATCGTCCAATGAAAGCACGCAAAACTTCATTCATTAATCTCATGAAAGTACTAGGTGCATTAGTTAACCCAAAAGGCATGACTAACCACTCATATAATCCAAACTTAGTTTTCGATGTTGTTTTCCATTCATCTCCCAATTTCATACGAATTTGATGGTATCCACTATGCAAATCAACTTTGGAGGATATTGTAGAGCCACTCAATTCATCAAGCATATCATCTAGCCTAGGAATAGGATGACGATAACGAATAGTAATATTATTAATGCCTCTACAATCAACACACATACGCGATGTACCATCCTTTTTTGGCACTAGAATAATAGGAACAACACAAGGACTAAGGGATTCGCGTATATAAACTTTGTCGAGTAACTCCTGTACTTGACGCACAATCTCCTTCGTCTCCTCTGGATTGGTACAATATGGTACGCGGTTGGGTAGCGATGCACCGGGAATTAAGTCAATCTGATGCTCAAATGCTCGAATAGGTGGTAATCCCGGTGGCACGTCTTGTGGAAAGACGTCCGCGAACTCCTGCAAAATGTTAGTGACAACAGGAGGCAAAGAGGAAGGCACGTCCTCGAATGAAAATAATGCCTGTTTGCACACAAAAGCATAGCAAACAGATTTGCTGAAATCTAGATCATCAATATCAGATTTGGTGGCAAGTAAACATCCACTTTTTAATTTAATTTCAGATGCAACATGAGATGATGGTGTGTTATTAGGCTTCATTTGTTGCTCAAATTCTTTTGCCACAATCTGATTTCACTCTTATTTTGCTCCTGTTTTTCTTTATTAGCTCTATTAATATCATCTTTCAAAATGGAATCAGGAGACATAGGAAGCAAAGTAATACGTTTATCCTTATGAACAAGAGTATACTGATTGTTTCTATCAAGGTGTACAGAATTTTTATCAAATTGCCATGGTCTACCAAGTAATATGGAACATGCTTGCATGAGTACCACATCACAATCAACATAATCAGCATATGTGGAGATACTAAAATGCACACGAACAATACGTGTTACCTTAACCTTGCCATTGTTGTCGAACCATTGGATGTACTAAGGATGTGAATGTGGTCTTGTGGTGAGAGATAGCTTCTCCACCATCTCCATGCTAGCCAAGTTGTTGCAGCTCCCTCCCTCTATGATGACGGCAATAGAACGTTCCTTCACAACACCCTTTGTATGGAACAAATTATGCCTATGATTTTTCTCCGCTTGTGTGACCTGCACACTCAAAACACGTTGAGCAACTAAACATTCATACCTGTCATCGTCTTCAGGAGCCATGTATTGCGTCTCATTTTCAGAATCATCTCCACCGTGTTCTTCACGTGTAATAAGAGCCAAAATCTCCTCATCATAGTCACTAGCAGACTCATAACCACCATCCTCAGTAGCAATCATGACACACTGAGATGGGCATTTGCTCGCATAGTGACCACGACCAGTGCAACAACGACATATAACATCATGTGTTGGCCCTGTGGGTGCCATGGATGAAGAAGAGATCTGCGTAGGACCGGAAGGTGTACTCCTGGTTGATGGTGGTGGTGCCTGTTTGCTTTTATCACAGCTAGAAGTGACGGCTGAAGTAGGCGGTGGTGCAGCCGGACGTGTCAAAGTAGATGATGCATGTGGTGTCCATGATGAAGGTCGACCTGCAGAAAAATTAGTTCGCGCCAAGGCCTGTCGATCCTGCACTTCACGTTCAGCTTTGCAAGCAAGATGGAATAAACGAGTGATATTATTATACTCCTTATACTCTAGAATTGTCTGAATCTTTCTATTTAAGCCACCCATAAAACGTGCAAGCATAGCCTTATTATCCTCAACATTGCCACATCTAATCAGGCCAGTTTGTAATTCCTAATAATATTCCTCTACATAATTTTTTCCTTGTCTTATATGCTGCAATTTCTGAAGTAATTCACATTGATAATAAGGTGGAACCCAACGAGTACGCATAACAGTTTTCAAAGCAGCACAAGTAGTTGGAATATTATCCGGATATAATCTACAATATTCAGACCACCACACACAAGCAAAACTAATGAAAGCAGAAAGAGCAGCATCAACACATCTCTCCTCGGGATATTTTAATCATGTAAAACGTTGTTCGGTTTCTAACTCCCAAGTAAGATATATATCAGGAACATATCTACCTTCAAATGGTGGAATATTCAATTTTAGTTTAGGGAGATGGTCATGATCTCGTACCTGAGGGTGTGGTGCAGCCCTACATTGCGATTATTTGCATGTGGGCGACCTGGTGGTTGTGGTGCTGGTTGTTGCACGTAAGTCTGATTTTGATCAACCTCATCCTTGTAATCTCCCGCGTAATCGTCCTCCTCCTCATCAGCAGCCGAAGCCACATAAGTATCAACAGCAGCACCAACAGTTTGGCCAGGATCAAGAGGGACACGACACGCTTTGCGGAGGGCTGTTTCGTGACGTGAAGGTTGTTGTTGTTGTTGTTGTTGTTGCTGTTGTTGTTGCTGTTGCTGTTGCTGTTGCTGTTGCTGTTGCTGTTGCTGTTGCTGTTGCTGTTGCTGTTGCTGCTGCTGCTGCTGCTGTTGCTGCTGTTGCTGTTGCTGCTGCTGTTGCTGTTGCTGTAGCTGTTGCTGTTGCTGTTGTTGTTGCTGTTGCTGTTGCTATTGCTGTTGCTGTTGCTGTTGCTGTTGCTGTTGTTGGGTGTCACAAATCCGACAAGCAAATCTCAAATTCTTACCAGTTCTTACCCAGCAGCAGGTGGTGATCGGCAACCGTGGTAGTCAAAACTCTCAAAGCTTGGATAAAGCGATTACCAGGGAGAGTCAAACGCATGACGTAGATGTATGTGGAGCTGGGAAGGCTTATGATATGGTGGCAAAAATGTCAGCAATAATCAATTCAGAGATGCAAAGATGAATAAACGCTCAACGATAGTACTGTGCTGGTCCTAGGCTAGACCGTACTAGACACACGAGCCTAGAACACTAATAAAATCACGGCGCTGCACGTAATCAAGGGAAAAGCACACTATGGATTTTTTTTCGCCTCTTTTTTTTGTGCTCCTTTTTTTTTGCCGAAAATCACTATAATGGCGAGTGTCTCAAAACTCTTCCCAAGTCAAACTAAGATGATAGGCACGCAATTTTTTGACGATTTTTTTCAGAATCAGGGTAGCGACGACGAAAAAGTGCGGTAAAAAAACAGATGATGCCACGTGTCTCAAAAGACTCAGAAATGCCTAAAAATAGGATAGGAAAACATATTTTCACCTGTCGAAATTTTGGTGGTGGATATATGGTGGAATTTTCACGGGTCTCCAGACTCTTTTATTTCCAAGACCTACGTAGGCAAGGAAACACGAATCCGAGACTAGATGGATCTCGAGAACAAACTTAATATGAAAAGAACTCGGATTGGTGGTGGATATATGGTGGTAGGATATGGCAGCAGTGGTAGGTTATGGCAGCAGTGGTGGGATATGGCAGCGATGGTGTGATATGACAGCGGTGGTAGTATGGCAGCAGTGATGGATATGGTGCGGCAGCGGCATGACAAACTGTGAACAAAACTCGAAACTCTAAAGAACTAGACGCTAAGACCAGCAACTCGACACGACGATGCAACCGCAAATTCAACTAAGCAAACACGGAAAAGATTATGCAATTGCTCAAACTGGTTCAGATATGATGAACTAACCCTAATATTTTTTTTTGGCTTTTTTCGTGGATTGTAGGTATGAAGAACAGACTCGATCTAATCTACGAAAAACTATAAAATCTCACCGAGCAACCTGGAAATCGGATACCACTTGATAGAGGCAAAGGTGTCCCGTCTTTTGGTGAGGTGGTGGCTATCGTTTTCGGTGGAGTAGACTTTGACGATCCGACTACGAACGTGCGAGGACGTCACACCTTAGCAATTGCTAAACCAACTCCGAGAGGTAATTGACCACACCGAAGCACGATCAACCTGACCACGAGGGTCTATTTCCTCCAAGCAAACAAAGAACAAGCAAGAAACTAAGATTGCAATTTGGATATTGCGAATATAAGAGGAAAGCTTTATTGATCAAGGTGGGGCTCTGTGACGCCTTTGTCTGATCGTTGAACACAAACGAAGTACGCGAAGTTGCACCTATGGCGAACTTTAATCTAAACAAAACCTAAAGTCTAAACGACGCCCTAAGGGCTCTATATATGGAGAAAGAGAGGGGGAATTTCATGGCCCCTTGGAGAAGGGGTCCGAAACCAACCCTAACTCTGTTTTCCCCACACATATAGACTGTAGAAACAACATATACTTTACTATTTCGAAATTACATGGGCCTGGCCCAACAATAAGGTGACGCAGCACCAATAATAGCCTCTGGACGAAATCTATGAAGTGGCATCTTGTATATTTCGTCCAAGGCTTCTCGCACTCATTATGGTGGCTTCAAAGTCCTGAAATCATCACTTGTAACTTCGTTCTTGCTCCCCTTGTGCATGCCATCATCTCCATGCTTGATCTTGCTCCAATGTTCATCCTTCTTGTCCAAGCTAGGCCCCTTCATTTGTATGTAAGACAATTGTATCCAACTTAGGCAACATCATATTCTCATGAACATTAGAATCATTACCAAGAAACGAAAGTACCTGGTAATTTAATTGGCGTGCGCGAGCTCTAGTAATTGGTCCTGTATATGTATTAGTTGGGGCTATGGGTGTAACTCTGTTAGTGATGTCCTCATCAAAGCTTTGTTCAAGCTCCGGCTGGATGGGAATGGCATCATTTGATGAAATTTTTGTTCTATCCTTTGCCATAAGTTTGATCCTTGCCGATGATGGAGTCAAGAGAGATGTTTTCCCATGATTTAACTATGCACACATCCTCTGTCTTCGCATAGTTGCCGGTCCTGCCCAACCGAGCATCATAGTCGGCCTCCGGGATCTCATCATCATCATCATCATCATCATCATCATCATCGTGCACCTCCGCATCGGCCCAACGTATGATGAATCGAAATCACCAAGAGGGGCACTCAAATTCACCGTGCTCTCGGCCAACATCTCTGTATATGTAGCACACATTTTAGTTACAAAAATCGACGACCAAAGCTTAAGCAAGTGTTCCAAATGACGAAAATGAAGATGACCGGTGCAAAGAAAGCAAAAAAATGTCTAGCTCCCAGCTGTTTCATCGAACACGTTGTGGGCGCGACCGGTGACTTGGCCGTCAATGTGGATGCCGGGGACGACCGAAAGCGAAGGAGGAGCGTGACCCCTTGACGCGATCGCCTTCTTCCTTCGAGGCTTTGCCCGTGCGCCTGCGGGGTCAACCGAGGCGGTCTTCTTTCTCTTGGGCGGTGTGCGTGGAACCGGAGCAGGGGAAGATGCTCGCTGTTGCTGCACCGGGTGCGCCTCTTTGAATGAGATGGCTCCCTTGCCACTTCCTCTTGAGGGTGGCGGCGGCAGTGGGGGGAATTGGAGCGGCAGTGGGAGGAGTTGGAGCCATGGGAGGTGCGGGCGGATGGACTGTCGGTATTGGCGGCGGAGCATGGGGCGCACCCGGGGGTGGTGGCGGCTCCATCCTGTTGAATTTCGGCATGACGACGCCGGACTGTGAGGTCGGAGGACAGATGGGCGTTGGCATCGGGCTGGATGGCGGGAAATGGAAGTCGGTGGAGGTGCTTCGTGCCAACGGATAGGTGATCTGGCAAAATTGGGGGAAATCCCGCACATATGAAGGAAACAGGCTCACGGATGAGGAATCCCACAAATTTTTTGGGTTACCCGATTTGGCAGATTTGCTCGTGCCGGCGATACAGGATGAATCACACAAACTGGCGGTATTTTAGCCAATGACCCTGTTTTGCGGGATCTGCTAGAGATGCTCTAACTGCCTACTACATTTCCCACTAAGAGATAAAATAGTCTTTCCTGAATGTCGAGTGTGTTCCTACTCGCTTGTTCCCTTTGGGAGAGAGCTTGCATGCCCGTGACATGATTGATCTCTTGCACTCACACCGTGACATGGACATGGCATTATTTATTTCTTCTAGTCCACTCCTAAGTGCAACTCCCACACGTCGATGCAAATGGATGCGATTTTCTCCCTTTTTCATTCATTTGGGTCGGTCGAGTGAACGAACGTGTTCGCTTTTTGGTTTGGTTGGCCGATGCATCCAACGTGATAAATGCATTATCCACATGGTCTTAGAAAAAAATGAAATACCCATAAAATTTAGAACTTGCAAATAAGTTAAGCATAATTATACAATAAGACAGTCGGTCAACCGCTAGCCAAAGTCCACTTCAATATAATTAAACATAAATGATAATCTAAAAAAGGCACCTCCCAGCCGCCCAACACACAACCCTAGACATCGTCCTCGTCCTTAGAGCTGGTGAGGTCGAAGAAGAGCGGCGGTGGCGCAGCCCACGGGAAAGCCTGCAGCGACGCCGCCTATGTCGCCTCCTGCATCAGCGGCTCTGCTGCACGGCGCATGCCCCTCTCCTGATCCCTCCGCTCTCCGTGCATTTGCCGAACCCTGTCGGCCCGCTCCTCCACTAGTGTGCACTGCTTCCAATGTTTGAGGTATGCCGCCTCCTGCTCCGTCCTTGGAGATGGCTGACACGCTCACCCAATTGCGCAGGACGCTAGTCCACATGTACGCTTCCCTGAGGACAAGTGGTTCCGGCACGGCCTCCGTGGGCTCGTCCTTGGGCGTGGCTGGCACTGGTTCAGCCAATGGCGGCAGTGGCGGAGGGCAGGCACAATGCCCCACCGCCGATAGATGGAGTGCCTCCTCCATGCAAGGCCCACATGCGTCCTCCTCGCACTAGGACTCCTCGAGGGCACGTTGGAGCACCTCCTTGAGTGTGGACCGGTAGGCTGCATATGGGGCCTCCTCCTCCGGCACCACCAATGGGTGCAGCATTGCATAGTTGGCATCTATCTAGACGGTGTCGCGGCATCGCACATAGTGCTCCGTCGCGAACCACACATCCTAGTTGGGGGAGTCCTTCGCACAGGCCGGGTCACAACACTGCACCCGTGTGATCTCGGCACGCAACTGGCGGATCTCCTCTGCGTGCGTCCTCACGGATCAAAGCACTGTCGGCATTGTTGGGGATCGTAGCAGAAAATCAAAAATTTTCCTACGCATCACCAAGATCTATCTATGGAGTAATCTAGCAACGAGGGGGAGGGGAGTGCATCTACATACTCTTGTAGATCGCGATGCGGAAGCGTTGCAAGAACGCAGATGAAGGAGTCGTACTCGCTGCGATTCAGATCGCGGTTGATTCCGATCTAAGCGCCGAACAATGGCGCCTCCGCGTTCAACACACGTGCAGCCCGATGACGTCTCCCACGCCTTGATCCAGCAAGGAGAGAGGGAGAGGTAGGGAAGACTCCATCCAACAGCAGCACGACGGCGTGGTGGTGGTGGAGGAGCACGGGACTCCAGCAGGGCTTCGCCAAGCACTGCGAGAGACGAGGAGGGAGAGAGGTAGGGCTGCGCCAAGCGACAGAGGTCAAAACGTGTTATGGGCAGCCCCAAAACTCACATATATATAGGGGTAAGAGAGGGGCTGCGCCCCCTCTAGGGTTTCCCACCCCTAGGGGTGCGGCCACCTCAGATCCCATCTGAGGGTGGCGGCCAGAGGGGGAGAGGGAGAGGGGGCGCACCAGATTGGGCCCTAGGGCCCATCTGCCCTTGGGTTTGCCCCCCTTCCCTCCTGGAGGCGCCTTGGGCCTTGGTGGGGGGGGGGGGGCGCACCAGCCCACCTGGGGCTGGTCCCCTCCCACACTTGGCCCATGTATGCCTCCGGGGCTGGTGGCCCCACCCGGTGGACCCCCGGGACCCTCCCGGTGGTCCCGGTACGCTACCGATAGCGCCCGAAACTTTTCCGGTGACCAAAACGGGACTTCCCATATATGAATCTTTACCTCCGGACCATTCCGCAACTCCTCGTGACGTCCGGGATCTCATCCGGGACTCCGAACAACATTCAGTAACCGCGTACATACTTTCCCTATAACCCTAGCTTCATCGAACCTTAAGTGTGTAGACCCTACGGGTTCGAGAACCATGCAGACATGACCGAGACAACTCTCCGGCCAATAACCAACAGCGGGATCTGGATACCCATGTTGGCTCCCACATGTTCCACGATGATCTCATCGGATGAACCACGATGTCAAGGATTCAATCAATCCCGTATACAATTCCCTTTGTCTATCGGTACAATACTTGCCCGAGATTCGATCGTCGGTATCCCGATACCTTGCTCAATTTCGTTACCGGCAAGTCTCTTTACTCATTCCATAACACATCATCTCGTGATCAACTCCTTGATCACATATTGTGCACATTATGATGATGTCCTACCGAGTGGGCCAGAGATACCTCTCCGTCATACGGAGTGACAAATCCCAGTCTCGATTCATGCCAACCCAACAGACACTTTCGGAGATACCTATAGTGCACCTTTAGAGCCACCCAGTTACGTTGTGACGTTTGGTACACCCAAAGCATTCCTACGGTATCCGGGAGTTGCACAATCTCATGGTCTAAGGAAAAGATACTTGACACTTAGAAAAACTTTAGCATACGAACTACACGATCTGTGCTAGGCTTAGGATTGGGTCTTGTCCATCACATCATTCTCCTAATGATGTGATCCCGTTATCAATGACATCTGATGTCCATGGTCAGGAAACCGTAACCATCTATTGATCAACGAGCTAGTCATCTAGAGGCTCACTAGGGACATGGTGTTTGTCTATGTATCCACACATGTATCTGAGTTTCCTATCAATACAATTCTAGCATGGATAATAAACAATTATCATGAACAAGGAAATATAATAATAACCAATTTATCATTGCCTCTAGGGCATATTTGCAACAGTCTCCCACTTGCACTAGAGTCAATAATCTAGTTCACATCGCCATGTGATTAACACTCACAAGTCACATCGCCATGTGACTAACATCCAAAGAGTTTACTAGAGTCAGTAATCTAGTTCACATCAATATGTGATTAACACTCAATGAGTTCTGGGTTTGATCATGTTATGCTTGTGAGAGAGGTTGTAGTCAACGGGCCTGCAACATTCTGATCCCTATGTACTTCGCAAAACTTTATGTCATATCGTAGCTACCACGTTCCACTTGGAGCTATTCCAAACTGTTGCTCCATTATACGTATCCGGTATCTCCTCTCAGAGTTATCCGGATAGGTGTTAAGCTTGCATCGACGTAACTCTTTACGTCGAACTCTTTATCACCTCCATAACCGAGAAACATTTCCTTATTCCTATAAGGATAATCTTGACCTCTATCTAGTGATCCACTCCTGGATCACCTTTGTACCCTCTTGCCAGACATGTGGCAAGGCACACATCAGGTGCGGTACTTATCATGGCATACCGTATGGATCCTATGACAAAAGCATAGGGGACGACCTTCGTCCTTCCTCTTTCTTCTGCCGTGGTCAAGCTTTGAGTCTTACTCAACTTCACACCTTACAACTCAGGCAAGAACTCCTTCTTTGACTGATTTATTTTGAACTCCTTCAAAATCATGCCAAGGTGTGTGTTCTTTTGAAAGTATCATCAGGCGTCTTGATCTATCTCTATATATCTTGATGCCCAATATGTAAGCAGCTTTATCCAGGTCTTCCTTTGAAAAACTCCATTCAAACAACCCTTTACGCTTTCCAGAAATTCTACATCATTATGTATCAACAATATGTCATTCACATATACTTATCAGAAATGTTGTAGTGCTCCCACTCACTTTATTGTAAATACAAGTTTCTAACAAACTTTGTATAAACCCAAAAACTTTGATCACTCCATCAAACCGTATATTCCGACTCCGAGATGCTTGCTCTAGTCCATGGAAGGATCATTGGAGCTAGCATACCTATTAGCATCCTTAGGATCGACAAAACCTTTCTGATTGTATCACATACAACCTTTCCTTACGAAAACTGGTAAGGAAACTTGTTTTGACATCCATCTGCCAGATTTCATAAATGCAGCTTATGCTAACATGATTCTGACGGACTTAAGCATCGCTACGGGTGAGAAAATCTCATCGTAGTCAACTCCTTGAACTTGTGAAAAACTCTTTGCCACAAGTCGAGCTTCATAGACGGTGACATTACCATCCACGTCCGTCTTCTTCTTAAAGATCCATTTATCTCAATGGCTTGCCAATCATCGGGCAAGTCCACCAAAGTCCATACTTCGTTTTGATACATGGATCCTATCTCGGATTTCTCGGCTTCTAACCATTTGTCGGAATACGGGCCCAACATCGCTTCTCCATAGTTCGTAGGTTCATTGTTGTCCAACAACATGACCTCTAAGACAGGATCACGGTACCACTCAGGAGTAGTACATATCCTTGTCGACCTACGAGGTTCGATAGCAACTTGATCTGGAGCTTCATGATCACTATCATTAGTTTCCTCTTCAACAGTCGTAGGTTCCACAGAAACATCTTTCTGTGTTGCACTACTCTCCGGTTGAAGTGAGGGTTCGACAACCTCATCAAGTTCTATCTTCCTCCCACTCAATTCTTTCGAGAGAAACTCCTTCTCGAGAAAGGACCCGTTCTTAGCGACAAACATTTTTGCCCTTGGATCTGAGATAGGAGGTATACCCAACTGTTACCTTTGAGTATCCTATGAAGATGTATTTGTCCGCTTTGGGTTCGAGCTTTTCCCGGCTGAAGCCATAAGCATCGCAGCCCCAAACATTGAGAAACGACAACTATGGTTTCTTGCCAAACCACAGTTCATACGGCGTCGTCTCAACGGACTTAGATGGTGCCCTATCTAAAGTGAATGCAGCTGTCTCTAATGCATAACCTCAAAATAACAGCGGTATATCGGTAAGAGACATCATAGATCGTACCATATCTCATAAGGTTCGATTATGACGTCCAGACACACCATTTGAGCTGTGGTGTTCCAGGTGGCTTCAACTGCGAAACAATTCCACAATGTCTTAAGTGATTGCCAAACTCACAACTCAGAAAATCTTCCCTTGATCAGATCATAGGAACATGATCTTCTTGTTATGATGATTCTTAACTTCACTCTGAAATTGCTTGAACTTTTCAAACGTTTCAGACTTTTGCTTCATTAAGTAAATATACCCATATATACTCAAATTGTCAGTGAAGATGAGAAAATAACGATATCCACCACACGCCTTAATTCTCATTGGATCACACACATCAGCATGTATGATTTCTAACAAGTCACTTGTCCGTTTCATTGTACCTGAAAACGGGGTCTTAGTCATCCTGCCCATGAGGCATGGCTCGCATGTGTCAAGCGATTCAAAATCAAGTGACTCCAAACGTCCATCGGCATGGAGTTTCTTCATGCATTTTATGCCAAAATGACCTAAGCGGCAGTGCCACAAGAAAGTGGTACTATTATTATTAACTCTACATCTTTTGGCATTAATATTATTATCATGTGTATTACTATAATCGAGATTCAATAAACCATTGGGTGCATGACCATAAAGGTATTATTCATGTAAACAGAATAACCATTATTCTCTAACTTAAATGAATAACCGTATTGCAATGAACATGATCTAATCTTATTCATGCTCAACGTAGACACCTGATAACATTTATCTAGGTTCAACACTAATCCCGAAAACAGAGGGAGCGTGCGATGGCGATCTTATCAACCTTGGAAACACTTCCAACACACATCGTCACCTTGCCCTTAGCTAGTCTCCGTTCAGTCCGTAGCTTTTGCTTCAAGTCACTAATAATAGCAACTGAACCGGTATCCAATACCCAGGTGCTACAAGGAGTACTAGTAAGGCACACATCAATAACACGTATATCAAATATACTTTGTTGAAGTTTCCAGCTATCATATCTACCATGTATTTGGGGTAGTTCCGCTACCATGTGACCGTTCCCCTTACAATAGAAGCACTTAGTCTCGAGGTTTGGGTACAACCATAGGTTCCTTCATCAGAGCGACAACTGGTTTGCCATTCATGAAGTTTCCCTTCTAGCCCTTGCCCTTTTGAATCCAGTGGTCTTGTTAAACCATCAACACTTGATGCTCCTTCTTGATTTCTACTTTTGCGGTCTTAAGAACCGCTAATAGCTCCGGGATCATCTCCATCCTTTGCATGTCATAGTTCATCACGAAGTTCTAGTAGCTTGGTGATAGTGTCTAGAGAATTCTGTCAACCACTATCTCACCTGGAAGATTAACTCCCACTTGGTTCAAGTGATTTTAGCACCCAGACATTCTGAGCACATACTCACTACCTGAGCTATTCTCCTCCATCTTTTTGGCAAAAGAACTTGTCAGAGGTCTCATACCTCTCAACACGGACATGAGCCTGAAATCCCAATTTCAGCTCTTAGAACATCTCATATGTTCTATGGCGTTCAAAACGTCATTCGAATCCCGATTCTAAGCCGTAAAGTATGGTGCACTAAACTATCAAGTAGTCATCAGGACGTGTCTGTCAGGTGTTCACAACATCCACGGACAACGTTGTATGGGTTTGCACATCGAGCGGTGCATCAAAGACGTAAGCTTTCTGTGCAGCAGTGATTACACTCCTCGGAGTACGGACCCAGTCCGCATCATTGCTTACAATATCTTTCAACTTAGTCTTTCTATAGGATCGTATTAAACAGGGAGCTACAACGCAGTTATTGGTCTACAACATAATTTGCGAAGACAACTTAGACTATTGTTCATAACAATTAAGTGCATCTAATGAACTCCCACTCAGATAGACATCTCTCTAGTCATCTAAGTGATACATGATCCGAATCGACTAGGTCGTGTCCGATCATCACGTGAGACGGACTAGTCATCAACGGTTAACATCTTCATGTTGATCGTATCTTCTATACGACTCATGTTCGACCTTTCGTTCTTCCGTGTTCCGAGGCCATGTCTGTACATGCTAGGCTCGTCAAGTCAAACCTAAGTGTATCGCGTGTGTAAATCTGGCTTACACCCGTTGTATGCGAACGTTAGAACCTATCACACCCGATCATCACGTGGTGCTTCGGAACAACGAACCTTAGCAACGGTGCACAGTTAGGGGGAACACAATTCTTGAAATTTTTAGTGAGAGATCATCTTATTCACTACCGTCGTTCTAAGCAAATAAGATGTAAAACATGATAAACATCACATGCAATCAAATAGTGACATGATATGGCCAATATCATTTTGCTCCTTTTGATCTTCATCTTCGGGGCTCCATGATCATCATCGTCACCGGCATGACACCATGATCTCCATCATCGTGTCTTCATGAAGTAGTCTCGCCAAACATTACTTCTACTACTATGGCTAACGTTTAGCAATAAAGTAAAGTAATTACATGGCGTTATTTAGTGACACGCATGTCATACAATAAATAAGACAACTCCTATGGCTCCTGCCGGTTGTCATTCTCAGCGACATGCAAGTCGTGATTCCTATTACAAGAACATAATCAATCTCATACATCACACATATATCATTCATCACATCCTTTTGGCCATATCACATCACACGGCACATGCTGCAAGAACAAGTTAGACGTCCTCTAATTGTTGTTGCAAGTTTTTACGTGGCTGCTATAGGTTTCTAGCAAGAACGTTTCTTACCTACGCCAAAACCACAACGTGATATGCCAATTTCTATGTACCCTTCATAAGGACCTTTTTCATCGAATCCGATCCGACTAAAGTGGGAGAGACAGACACCCGCTAGCCACCTTATGCAACTGGTGCATGTCAGTCGGTGGGACCAGTCTCACGTAAGAGTACATGTAAGGTCGGTCCGGGCCGCTTCATCCCACGATGCCGCCGAATCAAGATAAGACTAGTAACGGCAAGTAAATTGACAAATCCACGCCCACAACTACTTTGTGTTCTACTCGTGCAAGATACTACGCATAGACCTAGCTCATGATGCCACTGTTGGGGATCGTAGCAGAAAATCAAAAATTTTCCTACGCATCACCAAGATCTATCTATGGAGTAATCTAGCAACGAGGGGGAGGGGAGTGCATCTACATACCCTTGTTGATCACGATGCGTAAGCGTTGCAAGAACGCGGATGAAGGAGTCGTACTCGCTGCGATTCAGATCGCGGTTGATTCTGATCTAAGCGCCGAACAACGGCGCCTCCGCGTTCAACACACGTGTAGCCCGATGACGTCTCCCACGCCTTGATCCAGCAAGGAGAGAGTGAGAGGTAGGGAAGACTCCATCCAACAGCAGCACGATGGCGTGGTGGTGGTGGAGGAGCACGGGACTCCAGTAGGGCTTCGCCAAGCACTGCGAGAGACGAGGAGGGAGAGAGGTAGGGCTGCGCCAAGCGACAGAGGTCAAAACGTGTTATGGGCAGCCCCAAAACTCACATATATATAGGGAGAAGAGAGGGGCGGCGCCCCCTCTAGGGTTTCCCACCCCTAGGGGTGCGGCCACCTCAGATCCCATCTGAGGGTGGCGGTGAGAGGGGGAGAGGGAGAGGGGGGCGCACCAGATTGGGCCCTAGGGCCCATCTGCCCTAGGGTTTGCCCCCCTCCCCTCCTGGAGGAGCCTTGGGCCTTGGTGGGGGGCACACCAGCCCACCTGGGGCTGGTCCCCTCCCACACTTGGCCCACGTATGCCTCCGGGGTTGGTGGCCCCACCCGGTGGACCCCCGGGACCCTCCCGGTGGTCCCGGTACGCTACCGATAACGCCCGAAACTTTTCCGGTGACCAAAACGGGACTTCCCATATATGAATCTTTACCTCCGGACCATTCCGGAACTCCTCGTGACGTCCGGGATCTCATCCGGGACTCCGAACAACATTCGGTAACCGCGTACATACTTTCCCTATAACCTTAGCGTCATCGAACCTTAAGTGTGTAGACCCTACGGGTTCGAGAACCATGCAGACATGACCGAGACAACACTCCGGCCAATAACCAACAGCGGGATCTGGATACCCATGTTGGCTCCCACATGTTCCACGATGATCTCATTGGATGAACCACGATGTCAAGGATTCAATCAATCCCGTATACAATTCCCTTTGTCTATCGGTACAGTACTTGCCCGAGATTCGATCGTCGGTATCCTGATACCTTGTTCAATCTCGTTACCGGCAAGTCTCTTTACTCGTTCCATAACACATTATCCCGTGATCAACTCCTTGATCACATATTGTGCACATTATGATGATGTCCTACCGAGTGGGCCCAGAGATACCTCTTCGTCATACGGAGTGACAAATCCCAGTCTCGATTCATGCCAACCGAACAGACACTTTCGGAGATACCTGTAGTGCACCTTTAGAGCCACCCAGTTACGTTGTGACGTTTGGTACACCCATAGCATTCCTACGGTATCCAGGAGTTGCACAATCTCATGGTCTAAGGAAAAGATACTTGACACTTAGAAAAACTTTAGCATACGAACTACACGATCTGTGCTAGGCTTAGGATTGGGTCTTGTCCATCACATCATTCTCCTAATGATGTGATCCCTTTATCAATGACATCCGATGTCCATCGTCAGGAAACCGTAACCATCTATTGATCAACGAGCTAGTCATCTAGAGGCTCACTAGGGAAATGGTGTTTGTCTATGTATCCACACATGTATCTGAGTTTCCTATCAATACAATTCTAGCATGGATAATAAACAATTATCATGAACAAGGAAATATAATAATAACCAATTTATCATTGCCTCTAGGGCATATTTCCAACAGGCATCATAATGCAATGGGGGTTGAGGTCCAGCCATGGGGGAGGTTCACGTCGGGCCATGGTAGTGGGATGAGGTACTCCCAGTGGTACCGCATGATTCACCGGGATATACAAACTATCCCGTGGTCAGTGAGTCCTCCCAAACGCTGGCACCAACTCAGACCTTGCCGGCCTCGGCGTTGTGCTTCGTCTTGCCCTTCCCCTTTCCTGAATAAGTGAGCCATGCCTAGGGCTAGGGTTTTCTATTACCGGTGAGGGAGAAGGTGTGGCTAGATGTGGATGCGAATGTGAAGTGGATGAGCCCCCTGTTGGAAATATGCCCTAGAGGCAATAATAAATTGGTTATTATTATGTTTCCTTGTTCATGATAATTGTTTATTATCCATGCTAGAATTGTATTGATAGGAAACTCAGATACATGTGTGGATACATAGACAAACACCATGTCCCTAGTGAGCCTCTAGTTGACTAGCTCGTTGATCAATAGATGGTTGCGGTTTCCTGACCATGGACATTGGATGTCATTGATAACGAGATCACATCATTAGGAGAATGATGTGATGGACAAGACCCAATCCTAAGCCTAGCACAAGATCATGTAGTTCGTATGCTAAAGCTTTTCCAATGTCAAGTATCCTTTCGTTAGACCATGAGGTTGTGCAACTCCCGGATACCGTAGGAATGCTTTGGGTGTGCCAAACATCACAACATAACTGGGTGGATATAAAGGTGCACTACAGGTATCTCCAAAAGTGTCTGTTGGGTTGGCACGAATCGAGACTGGGATTTGTCACTCCGTGTGACGGAGAGGTATCTCTGGGCTCACTCGGTAGGACATCATCATAATGTGCACAATGTGATCAAGGAGTTGATCACGAGATGATGTGTTACGGAACGAGTAAAGAGACTTGCCGATAATGAGATTGAACAAGGTATCGGGATACCGACGATCGAATCTCGGGCAACTACCATACCGGTCGACAAAGGGAATCGTATACGGGATTAATTGAATCCTTGACATCGTGGTTCATCCGATGAGATCATCATGGAACATGTGGGAGCCAACATGGGTATCCAGATCCCGCTGTTGGTTATTGGCCGGAGAGTTGTCTCAATCATGTCTACATGACTCCCGAGCCCGTAGGGTCTACACACTTAAGGTTCGATTACGCTAGGGTTATAGGGAAAGTATATACGCGGTTACCGAATGTTGTTTGGAGTCTTGGATGAGATCCCGGACGTCACGAGGAGTTCCGGAATGGTCCGGAGGTAAAGATTGATATATAGGAAGTGAGTATTTGGCCACCGGAAGTGTTCCGGGCATCACCGGTAATGTACCGGGACCACCGGAAGGGTCCGGGGGTCCACCGGGAGGGGCCACCAGCCCCGGAGGCCTACGTGGGCCAATAGTAGGAAGGGACCAGCCCCTAGATGGGCTGGGGCGCCTCCAAGAGGGGAGGGGGCAAACCCTAGGGCAGATGGGCCCTAGGGCCCAACTTGGTGCGCCCCACTCTCCCTCTCCCCTCTGGCCGCCACCCTAGATGGGATCTAGGGCTGCCCCCCCCCTCAGGGAGGGAACCCTAGAGGGGGCGCAGACCCTCCCCTCCCCTATATATACTTGAGGTATAGGGCTGCCCAACATACGGTTTGACCTCTCTCTCTTGGCGCAGCCCTACCTCCCTTCCTCCTCGTCTCTCGTAGTGCTTGGCGAAGCCCTTCTGGAGTCCTGCGCTCCTCCACCACCACCACCACGCCGTCGTGCTGCTGCTGGACGGAGTCTTCCCCAACCTCTCCCTCTCTCCTTGCTGGAGCAATGCGTGGGAGACATCACCGGGTTGCACGTGTGTTGAACGCGGAGGCGCCGTTGTTCGGCGCTTAGATCGGAATTAACCGCGATCTGAATCGCTACGAGTATGACTCCCTCATCTGCGTTCTTGAAACGCTTCCGCATCACGATCTACAAGGGTATGTAGATGCACTGCCCTCTCCCTCGTTGCTAGATTACTCCATAGATTGATCTTGGTGATGCGTAGAATTTTTTTTTCTTTTCTGCTATGATCCCCAACAGTGGCATCATGAGCTAGGTCTATGCGTAGTTTCTTCCACGAGTAGAACACAAAGTAGTTGTGGGCGTCGATTTGTCAATTTACTTGCTGTTACTAGTCTTATCTTGATTCGGCGGCATCATGGGATGAAGCGGCCCGGACCGACCTTACACGTACTCTTACGTGAGACAGGTTCCACCGACTGACATGCACTAGTTGCATAAGGTGGCTAGCGGGTGTCTGTCTCTCCCACTTTAGTCGGATCGGATTCAATGAAAAGGGTCCTTATGAATGGTAAATAAAAATTGGCATATCATGTTGTGGTTTTGCCGTAGGTAAGAAACATTCTTGCTAGAAACCTATAGCAGCAACGTAAAAACTTGCAACAACAATTAGAGGACGTCTAACTTGTTCTTGTAGCATGTGCCGTGTGATGTGATATGGCCAAAAGGATGTGATGAATGATATATATGTGATGTATGAGATTGATCATGTTCTTGTAATAGGAATCACGACTTGCATGTCGATGAGTATGACAAGCGGCAGGAGCCACAGGAGTTGTCTTATTTTATTGTATGACCTGCGTGTCACTGAAAACGCCATGTAATTACTTTACTTTATTGCTAACCGTTAGCCATAGTAGTAGAAGTAATGTTTGGCGAGACGACTTCATGAAGACACGATGATGGAGATCATGATGATGGATATCATGGTGTCATGCCGGTGACGATGATGATCATGGAGCCCTGAAGATGAAGATCAAAAGGAGCAAAATGATATTGGCCATATCATGTCACTTTTTGATTGCATGTGATGTTTATCATGTTTTACATCTTATTTTGTTAGAACGACGGTAGTAAATAAGATGATCTCTCACTAAAATTTCAAGAATTGTGTTCCCCCTAACTGTGCACCGTTGCTAAGATTCGTTGTTCCGAAGCACCACGTGATGATCGGGTGTGATAGGCTCTAATGTTCGCATACAACGGGTGTAAGCCAGATTTACACACGCAATACACTTAGGGTTCACTTGAAGAGCCTAGCATGTACAGACATGGCCTCGGAACATAGAAGACCGAAAGGTCGAACATGAGTCGTATAGAAGATACGATCAACATAAAGATGTTCACCGTTGATGACTAGTCCGTCTCACGTGATGATCGGACACGGCCTAGTCGATTCGGATCATGTATCACTTAGATGACTAGAGAGATGTCTATTTGAGTGGGAGTTCATTAGATGAACTTAATTGTCATGAACAATAGTCTAAGTTGTCTTCGCAAATTATGTCGTAGATCAATAGCTTGCATTGTAGCTCCCTGTTTAATACAATCCTAGAGAAAGACTAAGTTGAAAGATATTGTAAGCACTGATGCGGACTGGGTCCGTAGTCCGAGGAGTGTCCTCACTGCTACACAGAAGGCTTAAGTCTTTGATGCACCGCTCGATGTGCAAACCCCTACAACATCGTCTGTGGATGTTGTGAACACCTGACAGACACGTCCTGATGACTACTTGATAGTTTAGTGCACCATACTTTACGGCTTAGAATCGGGATTCCAATGACGTTTTGAACGCCATAAAACATATGAGATGTTCCAAGAGCTAAAATTGGGATTTCAGGCTCATGCCCGTGTTTAGAGGTATGAGACTTCTGACAAGTTCTATTGCCAACAAGATGGAGGAGAATAGCTCAGCTAGTGAGCATGTGCTCAGAATGTCTAGGTGCTAAAATCACTTGAACCAAGTGGGAGTTAATCTTCCAGATGAGATAGTGGTTGACGGAATTCTCTAGACACTATCACCAAGCTACTAGAACTTCGTGATGAACTATGACATGCAAAGGATGGAGATGATCCCGGAGCTATTAGCGGTGCTTAAGACTGCGAAAGTAGAAATCAAGAAGGAGCATCAAGTGTTGATGGTTTAACAAGACCACATGTTTCAAAAGGGGAAAGAGCTAGAAGGGAAACTTCATGAATGGAAAACCAGTTGTCGCTCTAATGAAGGAACCCAAGGTTGAAACCAAACCTCGAGACTAAGTGCTTCTATTGTAAGGGGAACGGTCACATGGTAGCGGAACTACCCCAAATACATGGTAGATAAGAAAGCTGGCAACTTCAACAAAGTATATTTGATATACGTGTTATTGATGTGTACCTTACTAGTACTCCTTGTAGCACCTGGGTATTGGATACCAGTTCAGTTGCTATTATTAGTGACTTGAAGCAAAAGCTACGGACTAAACTGAGACTAGCTAAAGGCGAGGTGACGATGTGTGTTGGAAGTGTTTCCAAGGTTGATAAGATCACCATCGCACACTCCCTCTACCTTCGGGATTAGTGTTGAACCTAGATAAATGTTATCAGGTGTCTACGTTGAGCATGAATATGATTAGATCATGTTCATTGCAATGCGGTTATTCATTTAAGTTAGAGAATAATGGTTATTCTGTTTACCTGAATAATACCTTTATGGTCATGCACCTAATGGTTTATTGAATCTCGATCATAGTAATACACATGATAATAATATTAACGCCAAAAGATGTAGAGTTAATAATGATAGTACCACTTTCTTGTGGCACTGCCGCTTAGGTCATTTTGGCATAAAATGCATGAAGAAACTCCATGTTGATGGATGTTTGGAGTCACTTGATTTTGAGTCACTTGACACATGCGAGCCATGCCTCATGGGCAGGATGACTAAGATCCCGTTTTCAGGTACAATGAAACGGGCAAGTGACTTGTTGGAAATCATACATGCTGATGTATGTAATCCAATGAGAATTAAGGCGTGTGGTGGATATCGTTATTTTCTCATCTTCACTGACGATTTGAGTAGATATGGGTATATTTACTTAATGAAGCAAAAGTCTGAAACGTTTGAAAAGTTCAAGCAATTTCAGAGTGAATTTAAGAATCATCATAACAAGAAGATCATGTTCCTACGATCTGATCAAGGGGAGATTTTCTGAGTTATGAGTTTGGCAATCACTTAAGACATTGTGGAATTGTTTAAGCCACCTGGAACACCACAGCATAATGGTGTGTCCGGACGTCGTAATCGAACCTTATGAGATAAGGTGCGATCTATGATGTATCTTACCGATCTACCACTATTATTTTGAGGTTATGCATCAGAGACAGCTGCATTCACTTTAGATAGGGCACCATCTAAGTCCGTTGAGACGACGCCATATGAACTATGGTTTGGCAAGAAACCAAAGTTGTCGTTTCTTAATGTTTGGGGCTGCGATGCTTATGGCTTCAGCCGGAAAAAGCTCGAACCCAAAGCGGACAAATACATCTTCATAGGATACCCAAAGGTAACACTTGGGTATACCTTCTATCTCAGATCCAAGGGCAAAAATGTTTGTCGCTAAGAACGGGTCCTTTCTCGAGAAGGAGTTTCTCTCGAAAGAATTGTGTGGGAGGAAGATAGAACTTGATGAGGTTGTCGAACCCTCACTTCAACCGGAGTGTAGTGCAACACGGAAAGGTGTTTCTGTGGAACCTACGACCGTTGAAGAGGAAACTAATGATAGTGATCATGAAGCTTCGGATCAAGTTACTATCAAACCGCGTAGGTCGACAAGGATATGTACTACTCCTGAGTGGTACGGTGATCCTGTCTTAGATGTCATGTTGTTGGACAACAATGAACCTACGAACTATGGAGAAGCGATGGTGGGCCCGTATTCCGACAAATGGTTAGAAGCCAAGAAATCCGAGATAGGATCCATGTATCAAGACAAAGTATGGACTTTGGTGGACTTGCCCGATGATCGGCAAGCCATTGAGATAAATGGATCTTTAAGAAGAAGACGGACGTGGACGGTAATGTCACCGTCTATGAAGCTCGACTTGTGGCGAAGAGTTTTTCACAAGTTCAAGGAGTTGACTACAATGAGATTTTCTCACTCGTAGCGATGCTTAAGTCCGTCAGAATCATGTTAGCAATAGCTGCATTTATGAAATCTGGCAGAAGGATGTCAAAACAAGTTTCCTTACCAGTTTTCATAAGGAAAGGTTGTATGTGATACAATCAGAAAGGTTTTGTCGATCCTAAGGATGCTAAAGGGTATGCTAGCTCCAGCGATCCTTCCATGGACTAGAGCAAGCATCTCGGAGTCGTAATATACGCTTTGATGGAGTGATCAAAGTTTTTTGGGTTTATACAAAGTTTGTTAGAAACTTGTATTTTCAATAAAGTGAGTGGGAGCACTACAACATTTCTAATAAGTATATGTGAATGACATATTGCTGATCCGAAATGATGTAGAATTTCTGGAAAGCATAAAGGGTTGTTTGAAAGGAGATTTTTAAAGGAATACCTCGATAAAGCTGCTTACATATTGGGCATCAAGATCTATAGAGATAGATCAAGACGCGTGATGATACTTTCAAAAGAACACACACCTTTGACATGATTTTGAAGGAGTTCAAAATAGATCAGTCAAAGAAGGAGTTCTTACCTGAGTTGTAAGGTGTGAAGTTGAGTAAGACTCAAAGCTTGACCACGGCAGAAGAAAGAGGAAGGACGAAGGTCGTCCCCTATGCTTTTGTCATAGGCTCTATACGGTATGCCATGCTGAGTACCGCACCTGATGTGTGCCTTGCCACATGGCTGGCAAGAAGGTACAAAGGTGATCCAGGAGTGGATCACTGGATAGCGGTCAAAATTATCCTTAGAGGAATAAGGAAATGTTTCTCGGTTATGGAGGTGATAAAGAGTTCGATGTAAAGAGTTACGTCGATGCAAGCTTAACACCTATCTGGATAGCTCTGAGTAGAGATACCGGATACGTATACTGGAGCAAGAATTTGGAATAGCTCCAAGTGGAACGTGGTAGCAGCATCTATGATATGACATAGAGTTTTGCGAAATACACAGGGATCTAATGTTGCAGACCCGTTGACTACAACCTCTCTCACAAGCATAACATGATCAATCCCAGAACTCATTGAGTGTTAGTCACATAGTGATGTGAACTAGATTATTGACTCTAGTAAACTCTTTGGATGTTAGTCACATGGCGATGTGACCTGTGAGTGTTAATCACATGGCGATGTGAACTAGATTATTGACTCTAGTGCAAGTGGGAGACTGTTGGAAATATGCCCTAGAGGCCATAATAAATTGGTTATTATTATATTTCCTTGTTCATGATAATTGTTTATTATCCATGCTAGAATTGTATTGATAGGAAACTCAGATACATGTGTGGATACATAGACAAACACCATGTCCCTAGTGAGCCTCTAGTTG
The DNA here is from genome assembly GCA_902687465.1 of Secale cereale. Taxonomy (NCBI): domain Eukaryota; kingdom Viridiplantae; phylum Streptophyta; class Magnoliopsida; order Poales; family Poaceae; genus Secale; species Secale cereale. The sequence goes on along the minus strand of LR738713.1, from coordinate 256,548,686 downwards.
ACTAGCTCGTTGATCAATAGATGGTTGTGGTTTCCTGACCATGGACATTGGATGTTGTTGATAACGAGATCACATCATTAGGAGAATGATGTGATGGACAAGACCCAATCCTAAGCCTAGCACAAGATCGTGTAGATCGTATGCTAAAGCTTTTCCAATGTCAAGTATCCTTTCCTTAGACCATGAGGTTGTGCAACTCCCGGATACCGTAGGAATGCTTTGGGTGTGCCAAACGTCACAATGTAACTGGGTGGCTATAAAGGTGCACTACGGGTATCTCCGAAAGTGTCTGTTGGGTTGGCACGAATTGAGACTGGGATTTGTCACTCCGTGTGACGGAGAGGTATATCTAGGCCCACTCGGTAGGACATCATCATAATGTGCACAATGTGATCAAGGAGTTGATCACGGGATGATGTGTTACGGAACGAGTAAAGAGACTTGCTGATAACGAGATTGAACAAGGTATTGGGATACCGACGATCGAATCTCGGGCAAGTACCATACCGGTCGACAAAGGGAATCGTATACGGGATTAATTGAATCCTTGACATCATGGTTCATCCGATGAGATCATCATGGAACATGTGGGAGCTAACATGGTTATCCAGATCCCGCTGTTGGTTATTGGCCAGAGAGTTGTCTCGGCCATGTTTGCATGACTCCCGAGCCCGTAGGGTCTACACACTTAAGGTTCGATGACGCTAGGGTTATAGGGAAAGTATGTACGCGGTTACCGAATGTTGTTCGGAGTCCCGGATGAGATCCCGGATGTCACGAGGAGTTTCGGAATGGTCCGGAGGTAAGGATTGATATATAGGAAGTGATGATTTGGCCACCGGAAGTGTTCCGGGCATCACCGGTAATGTACCGGGACCACCGGAAGGGTCCGGGGGTCCACCGGGAGGGGCCACCAGCCCCAGAGGCCTACGTGGACCAGTAGTAGGAAGGGACCAGCCGCTAGATGGGCTGGGGCGCCTCCCACTAGGGCCCAAGGAGCCTCCAAGAGGGGAGGGGGGCAAACCCTAGGGCAGATGGGCCCTAGGGCCCAACTTGGTGCACCCCCCTCTCCCTCTCCCCTCTGGCCGCCACCCTAGATGGGATCTAGGGCTGCCCCCCCCCCCTCAGGGAGGGAACCCTAGAGGGGGCGCAGCCCCTCCCCTCCCCCTATATATACTTGAGGTATGGGGCTGCCCAACATACGGTTTGACCTCTCTCTCTTGGCGCAGCCCTACCTCTCTCCCGCCTCGTCTCTCGTAGTGTTTGGCGAAGCCCTGCTGGAGTCCCGTGCTCCTCTACCACCACCACGCCATCGTGTTGCTGCTGGACGGAGTCTTCCCCAACCTCTCCCTCTCTCCTTGCTGGATCAAGGCGTGGGAGACGTCACTGGGCTGCACGTGTGTTGAACGCGGAGGCGCCGTTGTTCGGAGCTTAGATCGGAATCAAACGCGATCTGAATCGCTACGAGTACGACTCCCTCATCCGCGTTCTTTCAATGCTTCCACATCGCGATCTACAAGGGTATGTAGATGCACTCCCCTCTTCCTCGTTGCTAGATTACTCCATAGATTGATCTTGGTGATGCATATAATTTTTTTTTCTGCTACGATCCCCAACACCCCCCGCACGTGTGCCATTTAAAATAAGCATGAACTCCTAACGCTTGCAACATCTGCCATGCAGGCCCAAGGTGGGTTGGTTGCATTAGATATGACCACAGTGGTGGTTGGGCGGCCGACACGCAGGCCTGAGGTGGAAACCGAGCGAACGCGTGGCATGTACGTCTCGTGTTCGTGTGGACGCAAATCGGGCGCAAATATGTGTTTGGAATGCTTCCAGATGAATGGCAAGAGGATAGTGTTTGGGTTTGCGTCGATATGTTGGGCCGGAGTTTTTATCCATTTCCATCAAAATGGACACACGCGGACCAAATGCGTTGGCACGTTGAAGTTCCCCTAATCATAGACCTAGTCAAGCCTCACATGAAAACATGATATCATATCAAAACTTGTATCCTCTGTTTAGGTTGCAAGTAAAACATTGGCATTTGTATGTCTCATGTTCCATCCTGGCTTATTGATTACTTTGTGTTCTATGAAATTTCCGAGCCCTCTTATCAACAATGTTGCATTGTTCAACTCATTTCATACATTAACCCAGATTAATTCCACCTGACACGTACACCCACTGAGAAGTTGAGAGAACATCCGTTGTAGGACAAGGCCCTAGTTTTGTCCCAATCTTCACAATTTGGAGGTGGTAAGGGGAAAAACACAAAGAACACTCTAAGAGGATTAGAGATGGATTGGTGAAATTGATGATTGGTGTAATGCTGTGGATATATTGAGCCTCGAGGACGTGTATGTATTGAGTACAAGACTTGGTCGGCAAGATACCTCCTAGAGATAAGATAGAAACAATTCCTCTCTAATCTCGGACAATATCTAACTACCAAATACATCAGCGTGCTACTTGTGATATGCGTTGGGATTTTGCTCGAAGAGGAGAGGAGATGCAGTACGATAGAGATAATTATTTCCCTCAGTGAGAACCAAGGTTTATCAAACCAATAGGAGAATCACACAATGTCTCATGAATAGCACCAGCGCACACAAAAGCAAATACTTGCACCCAACGTGGGCAAGAGGGTTATCAATCCCCTTGAACTCGTTACTTGCAAGGATCAAATCTTGTATAGTTAGATGGATAAATTGCAAAACAAAATAAAATAAATAAAATAAAATTGCAGCAAAGGAATTTAGGTTTTTGTAATATGATTAAAGTAGACCAGGGGGCCATAGTTTGCACTAGAGGCTTCTCTCTTGAACACATAGCATACGGTGGGTGAACAAATTACCATTGGGCAATTGATAGGAAAGAGCACAGCTATGATGATATCGAAGGCAATGATCATGTATATATGCATCACCTCCGAGACAAGTAGACAGACTCCTTCCTACATCTACTACTATTGCTCCACCAATCGACCGCTATCCAACATACATCTATGATATTAAGTTCATGACAAATAGAGTAACGCTTTAAGCAAGATGACATGATGTAGACAGAGTAAAACCAATCAATATGAATAAACCCCATCATTTTACCATTAATGGCAAAAATTCAAATATGTGTCTTATTCCCTCCGTCAGTGGGTTATAGGGCACCGCAAGACTGAACCCATCACAAAGCACCTCTCCCACTGGAGATAAATCAATCTAGTTGGACAAACCAAACGAATAGATCAAAGGAAAATACAAAGCTATAAAAATCATGCATAATAAAGTACATACAAGACTGAATTACTTCTCATGAATATTCAGATCATAAGTTCACAATTCATCGGATCCCAACAAACACACCACAAAATAAGATTACATCAGATAGAACTCCAAGAACATCGAGGAGAACATGGTATTGAAGATCAAAGAGAGAGAAGAAGCCATATAGCGACTAGTTATGGACCCGTAAGTCTGTGGTGAACTACTCACGCATCATCAAAAGGCAGGAATGATGATGTAGAAACCCTCCGTGATCGATTCCGCCTCTGGCAGCGTACCAGAAAAGGCCTCCAGCTGCGATCGTGAAAGAACAGAAACTTGCGGCAGCGGAAAAATGGTTTCATGTGGTTCTCTTTCGTTCCTCAATATTATAGAATTTATACAGGTGGAATTAGGTCAGATGGAGCCCGTGAGGCCCACAAGGTAACAGGGTGCCCCCAAGGCGTGTCCTGTTGCCTTGCCATCTCCTTGATTGCTGCCTGGTCTCCTCAGGAAGCTTCTAGGGTCTCTCTTGTCCAGAAAAAATCGTTAAAAAGTTTGTAGCGTTCGGACTCCATTTGGTACTGAATTTCTGGAAAACAAAAAACAAGCAAAAAAACAACTGTCACTAGGACACTGGCTTAACTAGTAGAATGCCCGTGCGTTGCTACGGGCTATATGTAATGCCCATGATGGGACTATACCTCCTACATGTCGAGGCACGACTTAAAGGTATAAGCCCATCCTAGAATGATCTCAAGTTTGGTATCTTTGCACGACTCATGTAAAAGAGGGATTAAATTGCAAAAGGAGATAGTTGGCTTACACTCGCCACTTCACACAATACAATACATAAGCAATACATCATTCAAAACATCACAACCCGACTACGGGCGAAGATCCAAAAGAAAGATACCAAAACAACATAAAGCCACAGGTCAGGATCGAATCCTAGTAGAAACCACTACTGATCGTCGAAACGTAACAAGCATACGGCCAAACTCTTCATCGAGCTCCCAGTGAAGAACTTGAACCAGCTTCTGCATCAACTCGGCTGAACCTGCATCTGGTGTTGTAGTATCTGTGAGCCACGAGGACTCAGCAATCCCATAACCATGGGTAACAAGACTAGCAAAGCTTTGTGGGTAGGAAGAGGTAAAGTGGTGAGGTTGCAGCAGCGGCTAAGCAAAGCATATGGTGGCTAACTTACGAGTACCAGAATAAGATGAGCATCTACGCAAACGGTCGCATAAGGTGATCGCTAAAGATCCCGAACTACATACGGTCAAACATAACCCCACCGTGTTCTCTTCTCAAAGTGAAAAGAGACAGTCACGGTTACTCACACAGTTGTGTGTTTTACTTCGGATCCTGTGTCAAGTTTTCTACAACCGGACATTAACAAATTCCTATCTGCCACATAACCGCGGGCACGGCTTTCGAAAGATCATAACCCTGCAGGGGTGTCCCAACTTAGCCCATCACAAGCTCTCACGATTAGCTGAAGTGATAAATATAATATCATCACTCCTTATCTTAGGGAAAATCCGATCAGGCTCGGCATCCCGGTAGCACAAGTCATTTCGACAATGGTAAAACAAGTCCAGCAAGACCTCCCGGCGTGCCGACACCCTGATAGTAGCCGCGCGTATCTCGTCTCAGGCCACGACCGGATGAGCACAACGTACAGCAACCGAAGACCCCAGATAACTGGGTGGCACCGCACACGACTCTATTTGGGACCAACACCATCAGCACTGGCCCCCCTGCTATGTAGAATTAAGAATCCTTGGGGACACGACCCCCTATGCAATTTTAATTAATTAATTAAGTTGTTATTATGAGCAAATTAAAACCAATGTTGGGCCTTGCTGGAGGAGTTTTATTCAAAGTCGAACTGTCAAGGGGTCCCCATTTCACCCATCGTGTAAGGAACGCAAAAATCAAGGAACATAATGCCGGTTTACCGGCGCCTAAGGTGGCATGAGTGGAACAAAACACCGAGCAAAAGGCCAAGCCTTCCACCCATGCCCAGTATATAGGTGTGTTAATAATAATTATAGATATTGTGATATATCCAACAACAAGTTCCCTCCTGGAACGAACTTCATCTTCACCTGCAACTAACAACGCTATAAGAGGGGCTGAGCAAGCGGGTAACATAGCCAAACAGTGGTTTTGCTAGGAAGGTGTCAAGGTTAGAGGTTTCATGGCAACAAGGAGAGGCTGACATAAAAAGATGGGTAGCGCGAAATGTAACGATAGCATCGAGACAACTAAGCATGGCAATGGTAGTAGGTATCCAAGGGTATGATCATCTTGCCTGGGATTCCGCAAGGGAGAAGAACGGGTCCATGAAGAAGACGAAGAAGAAGCCTCACAACTCCGGAACGAAACCGAAGCTAACAAGAGAAGCAATCGGAAAGAAGGAAACAACACGGTAAACACACAATCATAAACAAGGCATACGATGCACATCCAAGTATGATGCATGTCCGGTTTAAATATGCATGGCATGGCAAAGTGCACAAACAATACTACAAGTTAAGTGGAGCTCAATATGCAACGAGTTGCATATTGACGAAACACCACATTTTAATTATTTAGTTGACTCTCGTTATTTACAAAACAAGATTAAATGTTTGTTAACATGGCAAGAGGTGAAGCATAATAAAACTACACTAATTTAGGCATTTTAAATGAGGCCAAAAATAACAACAACATATCCGGAAAATCCCCATGAGCATGTTTAGTAATTATAAGCAAACAACAATTAAACAATTTAGTGTTGATAACATGATGCGGATGACATGATCAAGTTTATGCAAGTTTATTAAAAGTTGACATGAACAAGATATGAAGTATTTGTCACCGTGGTGGAAAGAAAGAGGGTGCCACGGCAACGATCCGAAAATGATGCAACGCAACATCTCGGTACCGGTAACTCGTTGAGAGTCCGGTGCAAAAATAAAGATGGCGTGAGCGAGTCAAACGAGATGAAAGGTGGGGCGATCCCGTTACCGGGTTCCCACGAGTCGGTGACGAGGCAACCGAGGAACATGACAAACGGACGAAACGGCACGGAGCACACACGGGAAACATTTCATACAACACAACAAGCATCTCACGGGTCACGTCTCGGGTTATACCTTCGGAACACTCGTTCACGGGGCGGTTCGAGTTCGTAGTGGAAGTAGTGGTACTCGCGATCGGAGAGGAAGTAGTGGAAGTAGACGTTCACGTTTCCGAAGAGGAAGTAGTTGTTCCGTAGAGGTACACGTGTAGTCGTTCACATCCCGTTCGGAGAGGTACTTGCGGTCTCGGCGACGGTAGGGGTACACGGCGATGGTAGATGTACTTGACGGTCCGATCTCGGTTCTTGTAACGAAGAGGTACACGAGGTAGTCGGTCCGATCTCGGTGTAGTTGTACACGTCGTCGAGGTACTTGTCGTAGGGGTACTTGGGGACTCGTCGTGTAGTCGAACTTGATGCTCCGTGGAACTTGGCGCAATCCACGTAGTCGAACTTGAAGATCCGACGATGGTCATGGTGTAGTGGTACGCAGAAAACCTGGGCGGTCTTGCAATTTCAACAACAACAAAACACAAGGCCTCGGACACGGCAAGGAGGCTGCTGCCTTGGCGCTGGACAGCAAGGAACGGCACGGGACGGCGAGGAAGAGGCCATGACGCAGCACGGGACTTGGAGACGAGGCGAGGACGCGGCACCCTGGTAGTTGGCCGCTGGAGGGGCGCTGGACGCCTCGGCGATGCGCTTGGGGGCGCCATGGCGCTGGAGACGCCAGCGCGAGGAGGGTCGCGACGCGGCGCACGGAAGGAGGCCAGGGAGGCGGCTCCGGGCGGCGCGTATCTCGCGGGAGTCGAGGAGGTGAGGCTGGCCGGAACAGAGGCGGGAGATGGGGCGCGTCGGGCTCGGGCCTGCGAGGCTGAGACGAAGGGAGGCCGTCGGGGCTGAGGACGGGGCAGGAGGGACGCCTCGCGGCAGGGGCGTCGGGCTGGACGAGGCCACCGAAGCCTTGGCGACGGAGGCCTGAGGCCGGTGGCGCGGAGGCTGGCGGGGCCTCGCTGGAGGGAGCGGGATGGGGAGGCTCGGGGACGAAGGGAAACAGAACGAGGGAAAAGGGATCGGGCAGGAGCGACGGAGCAGGAGAATTGGGCCGACTGGGCCTAGGAGGAGGAGGAGACAGCCCACTGCGGCTGCTGTGAGGCCCTGGAGGCTGATTGCCTGATGGGCCAAAAGGCTGGACTCCTTCCTTTTGTTTTCTCCAAAAAAAATTAGAAAAAGACAAAGAAGAAAAAGGAGGAGAAATGAAGGGTTATGGGTAGAACTTGGGCAAGAGGCTATTATTCCCGGACTCGCAAAAATGTAAGGAATTTAATTCAAATAGAAGGAGGGTTTTTGGAAGATGAAAAATTCAAACAAGTTCGAATAAAAGTCAAACTGTTTGAATTTATAAAACCCTTTAGATGAAATCCAAATGGGTTGGAATTTCAAGAGATGTCCCTACACATTAGATGTGATTTATGGGAAGATTTGGAACATTTATGGAAGAAGTAAAATTGCAACACAATTTTACTAAAAAGGCCTCAAAGGAAGAAATGAGTTGCAATGGATAAAAGAAAATTGAAGAATGGTGCAATTGTGTTATAGGTGATTCCAAGGAATAGAATATTTATTAATATAGCTCCCTAATAATATTGAGAGGCTTTTATATGTTATAAAGAGAAGTCACCTTCCCTCGATTTAAATGAACTGAAGGTCCACACGATTTATTTAGGTTGAGATGCAAAATAAATATGACATGATGGCATGATGACATGATGCAATGCAAAAATAAATAAAGCAAACACAAAAGAAACACACGGGCAACCCGGAACATCTGGAATCTTCTGGAATCTTCTGGGACCTTCTGGGACGTCGGTCTTCGGGCGCCATACTATAATACATAGAAATAAATAAAACAAATGATTGAAATCGTCTTCAAGGTCGAGCCGCATTTCTTCCTCATGAGTCTGAGCGTGTTCGGACATCAAACAGGCGACCAGTAGACTTCTCAAAATTCAACCGTCTGGACAGACCATATGTGGGGAATAAATATGATTGTCCAGACTATCTGCCACGTTATCTCCAACACACGGGCCCAACATAAAAAACACCCCACGACGCACCCTTCCATTCTCATGTCGATCCTTCCCTTCCCGCTCGGTTTTCCACCGTAGCGGGACATTTCTCGTTGGAGCCCTCTCCTTTAAAACCGGATGACACCCACCTTCGTCATGGCTCTCTCTCTCTCTTTCACACCGTACTTCCCCATGAATAACCAAGGAGTCCCCGCATACCGCCCTACTCTCCACCCTGATCCCCTCTCATAACAACTACTGTGGTATGCCTCATCGGCCTACCCTACCTTAGCCGCCTCCTCCGTTGGCTCATTGCCCCCCTCTTCTTCTCCGACACCATGGACCTTTGACAAATCACCAAATCATGTGGTGTTACAACTTCCAAGTGGCATGGAAATTGTGCCATATAAGTTGCATGTATTTAGAGAACATGCAAAAAGAGAGACTGGGATATGTCCCCCTATACACAGTCTGGCAGCTTGAGGCCGGCCAACTTTAACATTTTAATCAAAACACACATAACAAATTATGAATATCTTCAAGTCTTCAACTGAACATTGAGCATTCATTCAGCTTCATAGCCATACTTCATATGTATGTTTACTAAAGCAATGACAAGAACACTACTTTGCCACTTTTATATAATACCCCCTCTGTCCTTGAAATCATGTACTTTCAATTTTGTTGGAGGGTCAAACAATCTCAATGTTTGATTGAGTTTGTGCAAAAATATATCAATGTTTGTGAAACCAAAAGGTACATGGTGAAAATATATTTTATCATGAATCTAATGCTACCAATTTGATGGCATAAATGTTGACGTATTATTGTATAAATACAGTCAAACATTCCAACAAAGTTGGAATTACACTATTTAAAGGACAGAGGGAGTATAATACATGGAATTTTTTTACAGAATATACACGTTCTCGCTAGCATTTTTGGTGTACATCAGCCAGCATGATGGAAAACCTGCTAACGATCCAGCCTTCCTTGCCACCAAAAGGTATATGCATTCTAGTAGAATGCCCGTGCGTTGCTACGGGCGACAATGTCGATAAATAAACATGGGCGGATGCCATACGTGAGTCAACACGGTGCAATGCTGATTTGGCACTTGAACAAGGTATGGTATTGTTACTTTTCCAGTTCTATATACAATTCTTCTAAGGATGGCTCCGTCCTACATCATCATGTAATTCTATAATCTGAACCAAAAGAAGATTAGAAACTAATCAATTGTTGTGAGAGAACAGTGGTATGCGTAAAGTATGATGTATGCTAATGGCATTACCACATGGATTAAAATGACCAAAATGGAGAGCTTCATGTGCAAACATGACCTTACTTTTAAAAAGGTTAAAAACAACTTACCAGCTAAGAGTAGAAAATTGCAGCTACGTACTATCTTCTGGGTGTTTGGATTACAGAGGTCACCAATATATGCATTCGACTTTACGGCTAGCACCAATGATAGGAAGTTGGGGGCATCAGCTATGGCGTACAAGATTGCTTCGACTCACCTTGCGGCGACCCCATCGGCAACTATGAACCGGGCGGCGACGTCCTTAGGTCTCAGGTATTGCGACATGCCGATGTCGATAGCCACCTCAGAGCCCATGTCATGGTACAATAGCACCGAGTGCAAGGGAACATTGTCTGAGGCGTTGCAACCGCCGGGGCCATGGCGACGTCGGACCGCTTCTTGATGTCGGGTGCTCCCACGTGCGGACACGGTGACTGGCCATTCTCGATGATGCAGAACACGCTTAGGGTGGCCAGTGCCACCCTGAGGTTGTGCCCCATCACCATGATGCTCACATCCTCGTCCTTGTACGTTTCCACCTACTTCCGCACCTCAGTCAGTAATGACTCCTAGCTTTTCCCCCTCCTTCAAGAGGTACCACACTTGGTAGAAAACACGAAGTACGACAATAAGTATAAAGGTAATCTTTAATCCAAATATAAATATATGTTTTTTACATAACATTGACAACTGGATAAAGCATAGGTGCAAATTCTAAGACACTAATATACTTATGCTCCAACTCAAATACTCAATTGATGATACAAAGAAGAAATAGACGACCGGAATAAGAAAACGAGCATTGTTTGTAGACAAGACCGACAATATTCCTGTACCTCTCCTTCAATTTTCAGAATATGAATGAAGTTTTTGGTCGATGGAATTAGAAGCCATATGTCCAAAAATCCTGAAGCTGAATAATATGCACCTTTAACTTTGACGTCCGTTCCTCCGTCATTACGTTGTTCCTTAGTAAGAGTTTTTTTAACCTCCATTAAGGTGAATGCAACGAACCAGGGGCACAAAGGTCTTGAAATGACTCCCTATGTTCCCAAATTTAAGTCTTTCTATAAATTGCATCAAGGACTACATACGGAGCAAAATAAGTTAATCTACGCTCCAAAATATGTCTACATACATCCGTATATTGTAGTCCATTTGAAATGTCTAAAATGACTTATATTTAGGAACGGAGGGAGTAGAATGCTGAATAAATCCATGCATGAAATTATTGTCCTAAGACATTGGCACCCAATAAACACCAGAACTAAATCAAGGTGCACAAGAGGCCTCTAGTGGGATGGAACAAAAGATAAAGAAGCTTAACTGCACTACGACAAAAATAAAAGATAATTATGAGGTGAAAAGAACTAAAACTCCAAAGTAAACTGAACCGACAGAACCGATGGGCATGGATCTTCCTGTTTGTACCACTCATGACCCCATGCTGGCCAACTCCTCCCTCTCCCCTGCGAACCAGAAAAAAATAAGTACGGACAAAAGTTAGACCTTCATTACTTAAATACTAATTTGAGTTTAGTTGTAAATCTTAGCAAGAAAAGGAACTAACATGGTTTATTTTATCTTGTTTTGTTGCATTATTATCACTTTCGATAGTTGAACCCGGTCCGTTTTTGGATAGGATGGAAAAAAGGCACTAACCACACTCTTGTTGAACTTGAGAAATTGTACATCGGAGAAAAGAAAATTATAGATTAATACATAAGACAAAAAAGAATACTCCTTGCGAGCAACCGATGTGGAGACAAACTACAAGAACCTGATAATACGCACATACTAAGGTGTCCATTTTGAACTTTAAATTTTGTAGGGAATGTTTGCCTGCACCATTATCACCATTAGGTGATTTAATCGATTTTCCCTACACTGAACTTAATGTCGTCAATGATAGTGGTTAAATAGGAAGTTTATCACTTTGGTGTGTAGCATGGTATTCATAGATGTACCTCCAAAGAAGCTGAATGATTACATGTTTTAGCAATTGAATTTCAGTTTCAGTACTATTAAAAAGTGCTTTCTCAACAGTAGTGGGAGGTCAAACGCTTGGCATTGCTCTATAGTATGCATATGTGTCCTCAAGTAATCAAACACGGGCATATAAAATAAAGCATGACAATTACCAGACACGCCTTTCCCATTTTGTTGTGTATTAGGAATGAGATCTGACACTAATGGTAAATCAGATGGGAGAAAAAACATCTGCTCAAGTACAATCATTTCTGTCAACCATCACCGTAGAATTAGTATGTATCGACATGAAAAACAGTAATTTCCTATGGACTGAGACAGCTCTCAAATGTGCCCATAAAGAAGATAGCAACAAGCAGGACCCAAAAGATGATTATCTTACCAAAATTTTGCACTTCCAATGGGGTTGAACCTGAGATCTCCGCTGGAAACACCATGGCAAATGCCTGCCGAAGCAACCTCCTACTGACCTTCACATTGTTCAAACTATCAATATCCACCGTGATACAACCAAATGGTCTGTAGTTATAAGTGCAGAAAGATTAGTAGCAGATCAACCACATGGCGGAGGACATCGGCGGTGTGGCTGTATGGTTGGGGAGTCAAAGAAGAAGGGGATCCGACGGCATTGACATGGAGGAGGTCATCCACCGTTGATGAGGGGCCTTCCTGACATCCTCACCACTTGAAAAAATTGTGCCGAACTATTCCACTTCACTCCATGCCATGGCCTAACACATACAGAACAACACGGCGATCTCCTCCAACGCACGCCACGAACTTCCCGCCGTCCTCCTGGCCGCCGTCCTCGCCCTGCTATAACCGTGCTCGTGCATGACGCCGAACCCATTAACTATGGTGGGCACATGCACAAGGCTGAAACAGCTCTCAAATGTGCCCATAAAGAAGATAGCAACAAGCAGGACCCAAAAGACGATTATCTTACCAAAATTTTGCACTTCCGATGGGCTTGAACCTGAGATCTCCGCTGGAAACACCATGGCAAATGCCTGCCGATGCAACCTCCTACCGACCTTCACATTGTCCAAACTATCAATATCCACCCTGATACAACCAAATGGTCTGTAGTTATAAGTGCAGAAAGATTAGTAGCAGATCAACCACATGGCGGAGGAGATCGGCGGTGTGGCTGTACGGTTGGCAGAGTCAAAGAAGAAGGGGATCCGACGGCATTGACATGGAGGAGGTCATCCACCGTCGATGAGGGGCCTTCCTGGCATCCTCTGCACTTGAAAAAATTGTGCCGAACTGTTCCACTTCACTCCATGCCATGGCCTAACACATACAGAACAACATGGCAATCTCCTCCAACGCACGCCACGAACTTCCCGCCGTCCTCCTGGTCGCCGTCCTCGCCCTGCTATAACCGTGCTCGTGCATGACGCCGAACCCATTAACTATGGTGGGCACACGCACAAGGCTGAGTGGGTCACACACGCCTTGGATTCATAGGCCACGGGCATTCCTAGCATGAGTACGACACTACTATCTTCGACCACGAAGAAGATGGAAGGGTACGGTGCAAGGACTACCGCCCATAGAGTATAGAAATACTATAAGCCGACAAGGAAGGTTGGAGGAGGCGGCGGTGTTGCCGACACCGGCGGTCGGAGACCGGCGAGTAGGGCTCCATTTCGCTGGGCGTCCTGCTCATTGTGCGTGAGGCCGTGCAGATCATCGAGCTCTCTTCTCCTGCACATATGGTTTAAGCTTCAGAACCAGGAAGACATAACATGTTCAGTTCAGGTGTGCAGAGCACATACAGGTGGAACAGGCACTTTGGGATCTTGTTCGGAGGAGGAGGAGGGTCGTCGCTCCTTGACGGGCGTCCTCTCCTCGAAGTTAAGCGCGATGGGTCTAACGACGCAGCTATGGTTCATGCCCCCAGGAGCCCCTCCGCGGCACGGCGGACTTCTTGGCGGGCTCGGGCATCCCGACAATGAGCAGGTGGTGCCCCGGGATGCAAATCACCCTGGGATCATGCCCCTCTCGGACCTCGACAGCGGCGATGGCAGAGCTCAGCCGCGGTGTCCCGACGACGTCTTGGGGGTCCGCAATGAAGGCGGCGGCGGCTCTTCTAGGACCTCAGCGCCGGCTAAAGGATCCACGATGGAGGCTAGGGCATGGTTCCCGTCGATGTAGCGATAGCGAATAGATCGGGGGTGGGATCGCTGGGACGTGGGAGGTGGGAGTGAGGACGAAAATAAACCGGCATTGGTGGGACGAAATTTAACCGGTGAGCGGAGACTACCAACTGAGACATTAGGAGTAGAGATTTCCTTCTCTTCCGCTGAACTCGGGAAACCCTTCCTGCATGTGACGCACGGCCTTAACTGCCCTGCAATCTCCATGATTATCTTCTCTACATACACGTGATTGTTTCCTTCTGATTTGTTAACAGATTGGCTAGCACCATTATATATCGGGAGCAAGAAAATCGCCCGAGATATCGCTCCGTTTTATTGAATTAATTGTGTCTGGTTACCTTAAGTTAATTGATTGTGTTTGGAAAGAATTGATTGTCATGCATTATTGCATTTGGAAAGAATTGATTGTCATGCATGAATCGGGGACGTAAAGGGGGAAACGGAACCTGATTGCGTGCGGTGACTGGGGTGGGGTGGGGGTGGGGATGGTGTGACAAAAAAAAACCGGTTGAAAAAAAACCAGACGAGATGGGACGAAAAAATGCCTGGAACAAAGACTACCAACTGCTCCATTAGGAGTAGAGATTGGTTAGTCCCAAAAAATGATATAAAATAGAAAAAAAGTAATAAAAAATATCCAAGATTGATAATATAATTGCATGGAGCAATAAAAAATTATAGATACGTTGGAGATGTATGACGCATCCCCAAGCTTAATTCTTGCTCGTCCTCGAGTAGGTAAATGATAAAAGCAGAATTTTTGATGTGGAAAGATACCTAACATTTTTATCATTTAATCTCTTTGACGGTATAAATATTGAGAAATGATGAAGTAATAACCTCAACATAATAATATTCATGAACATAGGAAGCATAACCATTACTTTTTCAAAATATACAATCCTTAACGAATGTTACCCCCGTCATTTTATCTTGTTGACATGGCATGACTCCGCCTTCACCGCACAAATATAAATCATGAGCACCTCGATGTTAAACCTAGAAATCGGATTGTACTTCTAACACACTTCAACATTTTCAACGTCACACAATACATGAGCGTGAGCCATGAACATAACACTAGGTGGAATACAATGCGGTGGTAAGGATTAATAGGAGACGTCAAAATGGAGAAAGTCTCACATCAACTTGGCAGATTAACAGACTATAGAGATGCCCATCAATTGATATCGATGCGAGGAGTAGGGATTGCCATGCAACAGATGCACTAGAGCTCTAAGTGTATGAAAGGTCAACTAAAACTAAGTGGGTGTGCATCGAACTTGCTTGCTCATGAAGACCTCAGGCATTTGAGGAAGCCCATCAACGGAATATACAAGACAAGTTCTATAAGGAAATGTTCCCACTAGTGTATGACAATGACTACATAGGAGACTCTATATGAAAAACATGGTGCTACTTTGAAGCACAAGTGTAGAAAAGGACAATAACATTTCCCCTTCTCTCTTTTTCTCTCATTTCTTTGTTGGGCTCTTTTATGCCTCTTTTTTTGTCTGGTTCCTCCTGCCGACGTAAGTGGGAATCGTCGTCTCCATCATTCTTTCCTCACTGGGACAATGCTCTAATAATGATGATCATCACACTTTTATTTACTTACAACTCAATATTAAAACTTGATAACTAGAACAATATGACTCTATATGCATGTCTCTAGCAGTGTACCAGGATGTGCAATGATCTAGCGTAACATATATAATAATGATGAACAGTGGCTGAGCCACAAATACTAAATTAGCTATATGATCATGCAAAGCAATATGACAATGAAGGTGTATGACATAGAAATGGAACGGTGGAAGTTGCATGGCGATAGAGCTCGGAATGGCTATGGAAATGCCATGAAAGGTAGGTATGGTGGCTGTTTTGAGGATGGTAAAAGGATGCTTATGTGTGATAGAGTATATCATACCACGGGGTTTGGATGTACCAGCAAAGTTTGCATAACTCTCAAGGTCAGAAAGGGCATTGCACGGTACCGAAGAGGCTAGCAAATTATGGAAAGATAGGAGTGTGAATAATTCATGGAATCACATTAGTCATAAAGAACTCACATACTCAGTCCCCTAGGAGGAGGTTGGAAGGAGTTCACAATTCCGCACCCCCGATCATGACAACACATAGGATTTCAATCAGAACTAAGAATGCTCAGACTTCCCCACCATTCCATGACCAACACTTAGATGATAATTTAATAACAAGCTTTAATACAAATATATCTACTAACCAAGGATCATGAACATATATCGTTTCATTTTACGACATCAATATCATTAAACCATGCGTTTTATATTTAGTGATCTACATGAAAGTTTTTATTATACTCCCCTTTAATGCCTATCATATTGGACCAATATCATAACATGTGCATATTGACAATACTATTTATTAGACTCTCAAAAATATATAAGTGAAGCATGAGAGTGCAACTATATCTTTAAAATATAACCACCGCATGTTGGGGAATGTAGTATTTCAAAAAAAAAATCCTACAATCACGCAAGATCTATCTACTAGATGCATAGCAACGAGAGGGGAGAGTGTGTCCATGTACCCTTGTAGACCGGTAGCGGAAGCGTCTAATGACACGGTTGATGTAGTCGAACTTTCTTCGCGATCCAACTGATGAAGCACCGAACGTACGGAGCCTCCGCGTTCAGCACACGTTCAGCTTGATGACGTCCCACGAGCTCTTGATCTAGTAGAACCTCGCGGGAGAGTTTCGTCAGCACAACGACGTAGTGACGGAGATGATGAAGCTACCGGCGCAGGGCTTCGCCTAAGCACTGCAACGGTATGACCGAGGTGTGTTTCTGTGGAGAGGGGCACCGCACACGGTTGGGAGAGATCAACTGATCAACTTGTGTGTCTATGGGGTGCCTCTACCCCCGTATATAAAGGAGGAGGGGAGGGGAGGGGCCGGCCCTCTCTATGGCGCGCCCTAGGGAGTCCTACTCCCATCGGGAGTAGGACTCCCCCGCTTTCCCTAGTAAGATTAGGAGAAGAAGGAAGGAGGAGAGGGAGAAGAAGGAAAGGGGGCCCGGCCCCCCTCCCAATTCGGATTGGGCTGGTGGGGGGCGCGCCCCCACCTTGGCCGCCTCCTCTCCCCTTCCCCTATGGACCATTAAGGCCCATTAACTCCTCGGGGGGTTCCGGTAACCCCCCCGTACTCCCGTATATGCCCGAAACCTCTGGGAACCATTCCGGTGTCCAAACATAGTTGTCCAATATATCGATCTTTATGTCTCGGACATTTCGAGACTCCTCGTCATGTCCGTGATCTAATCCGGGACTCCGAACTACCTTCGGTACATCAAAACTCATAAACTCATAATGTCGATTGTCATCAAACGTTAAGCGTGCGGACCGTACGTGTTCGAGAACTATGTAGACATGACCGAGACTCATCTCCGGTCAATAACCAATAGCGGAACCTGGATGCTCATATTGGCTCCTACATATTCTACGAAGATCTTTATCGGTCGAACCGCATAACAACATACATTATTCCTTTTGTCATCAGTATGTTACTTGCCCGAGATTCGATCGTGGGTATCTCAATACCTAGTTCAATCTCGTTACCGGCAAGTCTCTTTACTCGTTCTGTAATACATCATCTTGTGACTAACTCACTAGTCATATGCTTGCAAGGCTTATTATGATGTGTATTACCAAGAGGGCCCAGAGATACCTCTCCGACATTCGGAGTGACAAATCCTATTCTTGATCTATGCCAACACCACGAATACCTTCGGAGACACCTGTAGAGCATCTTTATAATCACCCAGTTGCGTTGTGACGTTTGATAGCACACAAGGTGTTCCTCCGATATTCGGGAGTTGCATAATCTCATAGTCATAGGAACATGTATAAGTCATGGAGAAAGCAATAGCAGTAAAACTAAACGATCATAGTGCTAAGCTAACAAATGGGTCTTGTCCATCATATCATTCTCCTAATGAAGTGATCTCGTTGATCAAATGACAACTCATGTCTATCGTTAGGAAACATAACCATCTTTGATCAATGAGCTAGTCTAGTAGAGGCACACTAGGGACATACTGTTTTGTCTATGTATTCACACATGTACTAAGTTTCCGGTTAATACAATTATAGCATGAATAAAAGACATTTATCATGATATATAAGGAAATACAAATAACATCTTTATTATTGCCTCTAGGGCATATTTCTTTCAGTCTCCCACTTGAACTAGAGTCAATAATCTAGATTACAAAGTAATGATCCTAACACCCATGGAGTCTTGGTGCTGATCATGTTTTGCCCGTGGAAGAGGCTTAGTCAACGGGTCTGCAACATTCAGATCTGTATGTATTTTGCAAATTTCTATGTCTAGCTCCTTGACTAGACCGCGGATGGAATTGAAGCGCATTTTGATGTGCTTTGTTCTCTTGTGAAATCTGGATTCCTTCGCCAAGGCTATTGCTCCAGTGTTGTCACAAAATATTTTGATTGGACCGCACTAGGTATCACACCTAGATCGGATATGAACTCCTTCATCCAGACTCCTTCATTTGCTGCTTCCGAAGCAGCTATGTCTTCCGCTTCACACGTAGATCCCGCCACGACGGTTTGCTTGGAACTGCACCAACTGACAGCTCCACCATTCAATAAAAATACATATCCGGTTTGTGACTTCAAGTCATCCGGATCAGTGTCAAAGCTTGCATCGACGTAACCGTTTACGACGAGCTCTTTGTCACCTCCATATACGAGAAACATATCCTTTGTCCTTTTCAGGTACTTCAGGATGTTCTTGACCGATGTCCAGTGATCCACTCCTGGATTACTTTGATACCTCCCTGCTAAACTTATAGCAAGGCACACATCAGGTCTGGACATAGCATTGCATACATGATAGATCCTACGGCTGAGGCATAGGGAATGACTTTCATTTTCTCTCTATCTTCTGCAGTGGTCGGGCATTGAGTCTTACTCAACTTCACTCCTTGTAACACAGGCAAGAACCCTTTCTTTGACCGATCCATTTTGAACTTCTTCAAAACTTTATCAAGGTATGTGCTTTGTGAAAGTCCAATTAAGCGTCTTGATCTATCTAAATAGATCTTGATGCCTAATATGTAAGCAGCTTCACCGAGGTCTTCCATTGAAAAATACTTATTCAAGTATCCTTTTATACTATCCAGAAATTCTATATCATTTCCAATCAACAATATGTCATCCACATATAATATCATAAATCCTACAGAGCTCCCACTCACTTTCTTGTAAATACAGGCTTCTCCAAAAGTCTGTATAAAACCATATGCTTTGATCACTTCATCAAAGCGTATATTCCAACTCCAAGATGCTTGCACCAGTCCATAGATGGATCGCTGGAGCTTGCACACTTTGTTAGCACCTTTAGGATCGTCAAAACCTTCTGGTTGCATCATATACAACTCTTCTTTAAGATATCCATTTAGGAATGCAGTTTTGACATCCATTTGCCAGATTTCATAATCATAAAATGCGGAAATTGCTAACATGATTTGGACAGACTTAAGCATCGCTACGGGTGAGAAAGTCTCATCGTAGTCAACTGCTTGAATTTGTCGAAACCCTTTCGCAACAAGTCGAGCTTTGTAAACAGTAATATTACCGTCAACGTCGGTCTTCTTCTTGAAGATCCATTTATTTTTGATGGCTTGCCGATCATCGGGCAAGTCAACCAAAGTCCATACTTTGTTCTCATACATGGATCCCATCTCAGATTTCATGGCTTCAAGCCATTTTGCGGAATCTGGGCTCATCATCGCTTCCTCATAGTTCGTAGGTTCATCATGGTCTAGTAACATGACTTCCAGAACTGGGTTGCCGTACCACTCTGGTGCGGAACGTACTCTGGTTGATCTACGAAGTTCAGCAGAAACTTAATCTGAAGTTTCATGATCATCATCATTAGTTTCTTCACTAATTGGTGTGGGAATCACTGGAACTAGTTTCTGTGATGTACTACGTTCCATTCCGGGAGAAGGTACAATTACCTCATCAAGTTCTACTTTCCTCCCACTCACTTATTTCGAGATAAACTCCTTCTCTAGAAAGGATCCATTCCTAGCAACTAATATCTTGCCTTCGGATCTGTGATAGAAGGTGTATCAAACAGTCTCTTTTGGGTATCCTATGAAGACACATTTCTCCGATTTGGGTTCGAGCTTATCAGGTTGAAGTTTTTTTTCACATAAGCATCGCAACCGCAAACTTTAAGAAATGACAACTTTGGTTTCTTGCCAAACCATAGTTCATAAGGTGTCGTCTCAACGAATTTAGATGGTGCCCTATTTAATGTGAATGCAGGTGTCTCTAAAGGATAACCCCAAAACGATAGTGGTAAATCGGTAAGAGACATCATAGACCGCACCATATCTAATAAAGTACGGTTACGACGTTCGGACACACCATTACGCTGTGGTGTTCCAGGTGGCGTGAGTTGTGAAACTATTCCACATTGTTTCAAATGAAGACCAAACTCGTAACTCAATTCACCTCCACGATCAGATCGTAGAAACTTTATTTTCTTGTTACGATGATTCTCTACTTCACTCTGAAATTCTTTGAACTTTTCAAATGTTTCAGACTTGTGCTTCATAAAGTAGATATACCCATATCTTCTCAAATCATCAGTGAAGGTCAGAAAATAACGATACCCGCCGCGAGCTTCAACACTCATCGGTCCACATACATTAGTATGGATGATTTCCAACAAATCTGTTGCTCGTTCCATTGTCCCGGAGAACGGAGTTTTAGTCATCTTGCCCTGAGGCATGGTTCGCATGCACCAAGTGATTCATAATCATTTGATTCCAAAAGTCCATCACTATGGAGTTTCTTCATGCTTTACACCAATATGACCTAAACAACAGTGCCACAAATAAGTTGCACTATCGTTATTAACCTTACATCTTTTGGCTTCAATATTATGAATATGTGTATCACTACGATCGAGATCCAACAAGAACAGACCACTCTTCAAGGGTGCATGACCATAAAAGATATTACTCATATAAATAGAACAATCATTATTCTCTGATTTAAATGAATATCTGTCTCGCAATAAACAAGATCCAGATATAATGTTCATGCTAACGCTGGCACCAAATAACAATTATTCAGGTCTAAAACTAATCCCGAAGGTAGATGTAGAGGTAGCGTGCCGACGGCAATCACATCGACTTTGGAACCATTTCCCACGCGCATCGTCACCTCGTCCTTAGCCAATCTTCGTTTAATCCGTAGTTCCTGTTTCGAGTTACCAATATTAGCAACCGAACCGGTATCAAATACCTAGGTACTACCACGAGCATTAGTAAGATACACATCAATAACAGGTATATCACATATACCTTTGTTCACCTTGCCATCCTTCTTATTCGCCAAATACTTGGGGCGGTTCCGCTTCCAGTGTTTAGTCCCTTTGCAGTAGAAGCACTCAGTTTCAAGCTTGGCTCCAGACTTGGGTCTCTTCGCGGGAGTAGCAACTGTCTTGCTATTCTTCTTGAAGTTCCCCTTCTTTCCCTTGCCCTTTTCTTGAAACTAGTGGTCTTGTTAACCATCAACACTTGATGCTCCTTTTTGATTTCTACCTCCGCAGCCTTGAGCATAGTGAAGAGCTCGGGAATTGTCTTTTGCATCCCTTGCATATTATAGTTCATCAAGAAGCCTTTATAGCTTGGTGGTAGCGATTGAAGAACTCTATCAATAATACTATCCTCGTCAACTTTGCAACCAAGTTGAGTCATAGGATTGTAGTACCCAGACATTCTGAGAAAGTGTTCACTGATAGAACTATGCTCCTCCATCTTGCAGCTATAGAACTTATTGGAAATCTCATATTTCTCAATCCGGGCATTTGCTTGAAATATTAACTTCAACTCCTGGAACATCTCATATGCTCCATGATGTTCAAAACGTCGTTGAAGTCCCGGTTCTAAGCCGTAGGCACACTGAACTATCGTGTAGTCATCAGACCGCGTCTGCCAGACGTTCAAAGCGTCTACATTAGCGGGAGGGGGCTTGTCACCTAGCGGTGCTTCAAGGACATAATTCTTCTATGCAGCAATGAGGATAATCCTCAAGTTACGGACTCAGTCCGTGTAATTGCTACCATCATCTTCCAACTTAGCTTTCTCTAGGAAAGCATTAAAATTCAAAGGAACGGTAGCACGGGCTATTGATCTACAGCAACATAGATATGCAAAAACTATCAGGACTAAGTTCATGATAAATTAAAGTTCAATTAATCAGATTAATAAAGAACTCCCACTTAGATAGACATCCCTCTAGTCATCTAAATGATCACGTGTTCCAAATCAACTAAACCATGTTCGGTCATCACGTGGGATGGAGTAGTTTTCAATGGTGAACATCTTATGTTGATCATATCTACTATATGATTCACGCTCGACCTTTCGGTCTCTAGTGTTTCGAGGCCATATCTGCATATGCTAGGCTCGTCAAGTTTAACCCGAGTATTCTGCGTGTGTAAAACTAGCTTACACCCATTGTATGTGAACGTAGAGCTTATCACACCCGACCATCACGTGGTGTCTCGGCACGACGAACTTTCGCAACGGTGCATACTCAGGGAGAACACTTATACCTTGAAATTTTGAGAGAGATCATCTTATAATGCTACCGTCAATCTAAGCAAAATAAGATGCATAAAAGATAAACATCACATGCAATCAATATAAGTGATATGATATGGCCATCATCATCTTGTGCCATTGATCTCCATCTCCACAGCACCGTCATGATCACCATCGTCACCAGCTTGACACCTTGATCTCCATCGTAGGATCGTTGTCGTCTTGCCAACTATTGCTTCCACGACTATCGCTACCGCTTAGTGATAAAGTAAAGCAATTAAATGGCGATTGCATTTCATACAATAAAGCGACAACCATATGGCTCCTGCCAGTTGCTGATAACTTTACAAAACATGATCATCTCATACAATAACGTATCACTCATCATGTCTTGACCATATCACATCACAACATGCCTTGCAAAAACAAGTTAGACGTCCTCTACTTTGTTGTTGCAAGTTTTACGTGGCTGCTACGGGCTTAGCAAGAACCGTTCTTACCTACGCGTACAAAACCACAACAATATTTCGTCAAGTATGTGCTATTTTAACCTTCACAAGGACCGGGCGTAGCCACACTTGATTCAACTAAAGTTGGAGAAACTGACACCCGCCAGCCACCTATGTGTGAAGCACGTCGGTAGAACCAGCCTCGCGTAAGTGTACACGTAATGTCGGTCCGGGCCGCTTCATCCAACAATACCGCCGAATCAAAGTATGACATGCTGGTAAGCAGTATGTCTAGTATCATCCATAACTCACTTCTGTTCTACTCGTGCATATCATCTACACATAGACCTGGCTCATGATGCCACTGTTGCGGAACGTGATTTTAATCCGTTTCGAGCCGTACGATCTCGATCGTGCGGCTCCGAGTGGAGGGCGGAGGTAGGTGACTTAGGTGGCCTGTGTAGAAGGCCTTGGGCTGAGATGAGAGAAGAGGAGAGAGGCCCGCGGGGGGTTTTTGGAGACCGAAAACGTCCGACGTTTAAACTGGCGACTAGTGCCGCTATATTTAATCGTTGGGCTATCAACCGAGCTCTGAATGCGATGAAATCTGACAAGCGGCCTGTCTACACTATAATAAGATCACATGACAAGTTTCAACCCATTCCGAGAACGTTTTTCGGCCACTCACAAAATAAATATTCGGAGGCGTCGCGGGCGCGTGTGAGTGTGTCTGGGCTCAGAACGGACAACGGAAAGGACGGGCGGACTGGGATGAATGCAAGTTTTGAAAACATGATGATGCAACACACATGATGACATGACAAGATGCAACACGCAAGCAGATGACATGGCAAAGACAACGAATAACTGGCTGACACCTGGCGCACCGGTCTCGGGGTGTCACAACACTCCCCTACTAACAAGAGATCTCGTCCCGAGATCTTAGGAACGAGACGGGAGGGAAAAGGAAGAACAAGGTTCTTCAAGGGAAACAGAGTGAAAGGAAAGAACCTTGAGAGGATGAACAACTTCGGAGGAAAGAATATAATGGAGATGAACGAGAAAGAGAAGCTCCATTACAAAAGAGGAACAAGGAACACACGAGAACCAATGAGGTTGAAGGATATGAAGCACGAGTTGAAGGAACTAGAGGAACGAATTTGAAACAACTCCGGTTAATAAGAGATAGAAAGGAATCTCTAAGAATGAATTCGGGCAACACTCCGGCTGAAAATGGAAGGAAATAGCACACCGGTTGAATATGAATGGAATGGAACACGAACTTGAAAAGGTGAAATGATACTCGACGAGAGCAACAACACAATGCCTCCGGAAGAATTGAAATGATGGAATTAAGGAATGGAGAAGAAGAAGACAACTTTTAGCATGAGTGACATGAACGAGGATTTATAAGAGGAAGACTTGAACGGAGTTGTTGAGAAACTCAGCAACAAAAGAATAAGCTTGTTGTGGACTTATATAAACATCTCAAAACTTGAGGTGAATTATGCCGCAACCAAAAGATTGAATAGATGAGAATGACGAAAGAAATACAAAACTCCATTTCACAAGAAAACGGAGAATTATTTGCATCTCGGGACACAAAAGAATATGCTTGAGCTTGATCCAAAAGAATTTGATGAACACTCGAAGAATGAATCTAAAACATGAGGAACCACCATAAAGAACTCCGGTAGCGAAAAGGAAGATGAAATCGAATTGAAGGATAACAAGAATAAGATTACAACCTTGCGATGATTTAGAACGGGGGCTCCGACGAGATAACCGAGAAAATTTGAACTTCGGAAAAGAAAATATTAAGATACTTGGGACTAAAATTTATTCATCAAGAATAAACTCCGAAAGAAGGAATAAATCAACTTGACGAGAATGAATAAGAATTATGTTATCCTTCTCCTTCATCAATTAAATTGATGAACAATGGATTCACAAACTACTTATTCGCGTTGTAAGATGAATAAGGAGGGATACATCGCGAACTTGCAAAATCTTCATGAAACACCGGTAGGATTGAAATGAAAATGAATGGATTGATATGATAGCACAGGAAAAAAACTCTTCATCGAACCACCGTAAAGAATTGAAGCCGACTGAAGGAAAGAAATGAACCACCGGGAAGAATTAAAATCGAGTGAAGAACGAGAATGACCACCGTAAGGAATGAATTTGAACGATGCAAGAGGACAAGCCACTGTGAAGAATTGAGATTGAGTGAACGCAAGAGAATGAATCTCCGGGAAGAATAAAGCACTTGAGGACAATTTGAATGACGAGCACGAAGAGATTGCGAACTGATTAAAGAATACTTTAACAAGCACCGGAAGAATGTGAGACGAACGAAGAGGCATCAATGAATAATATTTGGAGGACGAAGTTGAGAACTGCGGACGAAGAAATCTTCTGAATGATGGCCTTAGGAGGAACACAAAAAGAAAAGAATTCATGAATAACTCCGGATGAATGAAGAAGAAGGGTTGAACCAACGATAAAAAGAATTTAAAAGCGATCTTGAAGAAGGCATATGCCTGATGGAATCCATACTTACGTCACACTTAAAAGAATTTGGAACACTTCGAGAAAATTAGAAGAGTCAGGTTATATCCTGGGAAAATACCTGTGGGTTATGAGCCCACTGAAGAGAAAACACCGTTGAAAAGGATCGAAAAGGAGATGATGCACCGGGACGATTAAAAGACTCAAATGAGGTGACAACCTCAAATTAATTAGAACACAGGCAAATATCCTGAGATGTCTTCAGAACTCCGGACAATTAAATGGTGAGAGGTGAACGAGCAAGGGGAAAAACACTTTAGCAGAGGGAATAGAATATGAAGAACACCGGATACTAATAGAATTGGAACCACCGGAGAAGAAAAGAAATGAAGAATATCAAACAATAGGAGAATTTGTCGGAGAATAAAGGAGATGAATGATGACGAACTAGACGAGAATTCACCGGTTGAAATAATTGAGGAAAGAATGCAAAGGATTCACACGAGTAGGATGGATACTCGATTAAGGACTCCGGTCCCGAGAAGCAAAAAGGTGGGAGGGTGGGAAAAAGAAAGACAACTTCGGAAGGTGAAACAACACCGGTTGGAAAGAACTAAGGATGAACTTGCAAATGAGAAGAGGGTCGAATCCACTTAACGAGAGATGCACCAGATGAAAGAACTGACAACGCAACGAATGAAAACTAACCGCGCGATCCTAAATTTTTTTTTGAAGGGGAAGAGAAGTAATTCAAAACATCTACGTCAAGATTCCTCACCAGAGCGACGAAGGGGCAGGGAGTAAAAAGAACTCCTACTCTCCTATATAACTAGACTCCGATTTTTTTTTCTTCTAGACTCAACAACGGCCATTCTACGATCAATCAAGGGGGCTCCTATGGTCGGTCGAGGCTCTGATACCAACTTGTCAGGCCCAAGACGCGATTCCATCCCGATCACGTGACACTTACGTGATTGGGGCACAACCGCATTTCGCGCGCTTAGCAAGATGGATATCATTCCATCATACCATTACATACATACATGGGGGATACAACAATACATACCAGTCACATGAATACAACAACATCAATACAAAACATCCACCTACAGATGCAAACATGAAAAGAACAACGACATCCATCTGCTATCCCAGGCTGCCGACCCGAAACCTAACCCAAGACTAAAGAAGAAGAAGAAGAAGAACTCCAACAAAAGAACATCGCTCTCGCGTCAAGACATCGGAAACTTGCACCTGCAACTGTTGTTGTAGTATCTGTGAGCCACGAGGACTCAGCAATCCCATAACCATGGGTAACAAGACTATCAAAGCTTAATAGGAAGGAAGAGGTAAAGTGGTGAGGTTGCAGCAGCGGCTAAGCATAAGTATATGGTGGCTAACTTACGAGTACAAGAATAAGATGAGCATCTACGCAAACGGTCGCAATCTAGTAGTGATCGCTAAAGATCCTGAACTACCTACGGGCCAAACATAAGCCCACCGTGTTCTCTTCTCAAAGTGAAAAGAGACAGTCACGGTTACTCACACAGTTGTGTGTTTTACTTCGGATCCTCGGTCAAGTTTTCTACAACCGAACATTAACAAATTCCAATCTGCCACATAAGCGCGGGCACGACTTTCGAAGATCATAACCCTGCAGGGGTGTCCCAACTTAGCCCATCACAAGCTCTCACGATCAGCTGAAGTAATAATAATTATTACCCCGTATCTTAGGGAAATCCGATCAGGCTCGGTATCCCGGTGCACAAGACATTTCGACAATGGTAAAACAAGTCCAGCAAGACCTCCCGGCATGCCGACACCCTGATAGTAGCCGCGCGTATATCGTCTGAGGCCACGACCGGATGGGACATCCTACAGGAGCCAGATACCTCGAGTTTCCCCGAGGCGGTCCCGCAGTCCGCCCGTTTGGGACCAACACCATCAGCAATGGCCCCCCCTGCGATGTAGAAGAATCCACGGGTAGCGCTAACTCCCTATGCAATTAATTAATTAATTAAGTTGTTATTATGAGCAAATTAAAACCAATGTTGGGCCTTGCTGGAGGAGTTCTATTCAAAGACGAAGTGTCAAGGGGTCCCCATATACCCAACCGTGTAAGGAACGCAAAATGAAGGAACATAATGCCGGTTTACCGGCGCCTAAGGTGGCATGAGTGGAACAAAACACCAAGCAAAAGGCCAAGCCTTCCACCCATGCCCAGTATATAGGTGTGTTAATAATAATAATAGATATTGTGATATTCCAACAACAAGTTCCCACATGGAACGATCTTCATCTTCACCTGCAACTAACAACGCTATAAGAGGGGCTGAGTAAGAGGGTAACATAGCCAAACAATGGTTTTGCTAGGAAGGTTTCAAAGGTTAGAGGTTTCATGGCAACAAGGAGAGGCTGGCAATAAGATGGGTAGCGCGACATATAATGATAGCATCGAGACAACTAAGCAAAGGCAATGATAGTCAAGGTATCCAAGGGTATGGTCATCTTGCCTGAGATCCCGCAAGGAAGAAGAACGGATCCATGAAGAAGACGAAGAAGAAGCCTTGAAGACAAACCACGAGTAGATGAACGAATCCTCACGATCGCAACGGAACAAGCACTAACGAGAAGAAGCAAACAATACGGTAAACACACCAACACAAGAACATGACAATATGCTCAAACAAGTATGATGCAAAACAAGTCTACATAGGATGCACTACAAGTCCATACATGAAGCAAAACATGGCAAGGTAGGAAGCACAGAAAAACAACACAAGTCTATATATGATGCAATACATGGCAAGGTATGATGCAAGACAAGTCTATACAGAAAGCAATACATGGCAAGGTAGGAAGCACAGGAAAACAACACAAGAACATGACAATATGCTCAAGCAAGTATGATGCAAGACAAGTCTATATATGATGCAATACATGGCAAGGTAGGAAGCAAAGAAAAACAACTCAAGTCAACAAGTTTAAATGAGGTCGGAAACTACATATAACAAACCCGATAAGCCCTCATACGCATAGTTTGAAATTAGTACAGATCTGAAAAAACATTAAGTTGAAGTTGTTAAACAGCAAGTTAACATGCACCATGATGATCTACACGAAATTCTAGTTTGAAATTAGTACAGATCTGAAAAACATTAAGTTGAAGTTGTTAAACAGCAAGTTAACATGCACCATGATGATCTACGTGAAATTCCAGTCAAGTTTCATATCAAGTTTGTTTAATTCGGAGCTACGGCCTAGAAGATATGAGCAAAACAAGACAAGCAAGGCAACGGTGCAAGATGCACCCAAACATCAAGCAAACATACTCCAAACATGTAAACAAGACGATATTATGATTCTACATGCAAAATCACACAAGTTTCATATAAGGCACGCTCAAAACGGAGCAACGGGCTAAAAGATACACACGAAACAAGATACAACAACAAGCTGAAGTTAACATCCACATAGCAATTTTGAAGCAAGGTAAATATAAGCTATATCACCAAAACATGATAAAAAGAAGCATGGACATGAAGTAGACATGTTACTTAACAAGTAGGAACTTAGAACACACCCAAAAGCTTGCTGGAACACATTTAAACAAGCATGGCAAGTTGCAATAAAATATTCCAGACCTAGCCAAAATCTGGGAAGGCAAAAACACCATCACGATGCTGCCTTCGGAGGCACAAAACAACATGCATATCAACTCAACTAAGCATATAAAGAGCATGGATATGTAGTAGACATATCCTACAGCAAGCAAGTCCATTGGAGCAACTCCATAGGAGGCATGGATCAATAGCAACAAGCTACAACATATTGAACATGACGTTAAAAACCTGACAGTAATATTTTATAGCAACTTGGGAGCAAGAATTAAATAAGCTACAGCAAGTCATATGAGCAAGTAAGGGCATGAATGGATAGACAACAACATATACAGCAAGGAATGATCAGTGGCCACCCCAAAACTAACATGGATTTACCTAGGGCATCAAGCAAACATAACATCAGGATAAGACAGATTCCAGACTTAGTGAAAATTTCACTAAGTGTTAAAACAGTAACATTATCATGGCATGTTTGCGAGCATGTTTAAGTCACCTCAAGGCATATCATAGCAAATGTTTTGCACCATAGCAAAGAACACATGATGCAGAATCTAAAACATATGGGCATGTGACATGGGAACAAACACATCAATAGCAAAGAGCAATTGAAATCAGCATCTCATAACAAGTTTCAGCTCTTAACAGGCACATGCACTTTTGCAACAGAGATTAACATGGCAAGATGAACTCAAACAAGCATGCTATAGCAACCAACATGTAGAGCATCTCATGATGAACATTTTGACATATCATTTGCATCATTTGGATAAACATGCACCAAGTTATCATATCTCAAACATAGCAACAAAATAACAAGTAGCAGCAGTTTATAACAAGTAGCACTCTTGCAACAGGGATTAGAGCATCTAGATGAACTCAAATGAGCATGGCACAATGGAACAAAGTGTAGAGCATATCACCACGATCAATTTGACATATCATACACTCAATTTGGAGCACCACACAAATATTTACAGGCATGCAAAGATGCAATAAAATTATGACAGATTAGGGACTTAGCCATTTTGGGAGAAAAAACTAACGAGCGTTGAATAGCTAAAACACGCACAGTGCAGGGCTTAGGGGGTTGGCTCACCATGGGCTTTCGGCCCGGACGGAGGAGAGGCTGAGGCAGGACGGCTGGGGACGGGCCGGAGTGGTGGGCTGGTGGAGACGGGTCAGGGAGGCAGGGAGCCCACGAGGCTGGGCCGGCCCGAGGAGGGGGCGAGGAGGACGGCCGGCCCAGGCAGCGGCTGGCCCGAGCGGGCACGTGGTCGTCGTCCATAGGAGCGCGGCTGGGCAAGCCGATGGCTACGGCGCCGTTCAACGGCGGCTGCGGGGATGTTGCAGGTGCCGAGGCGACGCGGGGAGGGCCAGATCCGGCGGAGGACGAGGCGAGGGAGCCATTTCCGGCGCTCAGGGCACGGGACATCACCGACGGCGACCCTTGGCGGCAGTGGGAGACTGGCGCTCGTGGTTGCAGGTGAAGGGTGACGACGGGGAAGGGGCTCCGGTCGCCGGAGACTGGCGCGGGAGGTCGGAGGTGCTGGGGCTCTAGTGGCACGGGGCGGCGGCGACGTCCAGTCGACGGCGGCGGGGAGGTCCAGCGCAGGGGAGCTCGGGATCGGGGGCTCCTCCCCTTGATCCAGAACGGCGCGAGGAGCGGGGCGGCTCGGGCGGGGAAGGCAGGAGGGGGCGCGGGAGGCTGACGGGCGGGCCCCTGCGCTGAGGTGGCGGCGGCGCAGGGAGGTTTGGGCGGCGCCAAGTGGCGGGAAGGAGGTGGCTGGGCACGGAAATGGAGGAGGAATGGGCTAGAGGTAGGTGGAGGAGGCTAGGCTGCCAAATTAGGCAAGGGGGGTTGTTTATATAGGGTAGGAGGCTAGGTTTAGGGGATTTTAATCCGTTTCTGGAAGTGCAGTATATCGATTAGAGGGGGGGTGAATAGGCGATTTTTATGAAATGCTTCAAAACATGGTAGTTTCGAAGATAAACGATAAGCTCAAGCCTATTAGTATGCAACGGAAAGTGGACTACACTAGATAAGCCATAGTCATGTATTCAATGAAGTGAAAGCATGAAGACTAATAGCAACTAGGCAGTAGTGATTATAAAGGAAGAAGGAATGAAGCCAATCACAACAAGTAGATACTCAGTGAAGACAATCAGATAAAGCAAACATGCAATGTCTTCACAACATAGAGCAGTAAGTAAAGGGAAGGAGGGATAGAACCAGTAGCTCGGGGAAGACAGTGATTTGATAGACCAGTTCCAGTTGCTGTGACAACTGTACGTCTGGTTAGGGAGGCTGAGATTTAACTCAGAAGACCGCGTCTTCACCTTGTTCCCCTTGAGCTAAGGACACCTAGTCCTCGCCCAATCACTCTGGTAAGTCTTCAAGGTAGACTTCCAAACCTTCATAGACTTCATTCACCGGCAATCCACAATTACTCTTGGATGCTCAGAACGCGACGCCTAACCGGCTGGAGGAAACACAGTCCTCAGGTGTAATAAGTCTTCAGGTCACACAGACAGAAAGACTTCAGTGATGCCTAACACTCTTTGGCTCTGGGTGTTTGGGCTTTTTCCTCGCAAGGATTTCTCTCTCAAATGCTTCGGAGGTGGGTTGCTCTCAAACGACAAAAGTCGTGCAATAACTCTGAGCAGCCACCAATATATGGTGTAGGGGGTGGGCTATTTATAGCCACTGGGCAACCCGACCTGATTTGTCCGAAGTGACCCTGGGTCACTAAGGAACTGACACGTGTTCCAACGGTCAGATTTCAAACACACACATCAACTTTACTTGAGCTCCAAGTAAAGCTGACTCATCCGCCTCTGGATAAGATTTGCTCTCATAGTCTTCGCTCGAAGACATAGGATTTGGTTGAGCATCACTTTAGTCACTCTGACTTAGTTCACTTGGACCCCACTTAACAGTACGGTGGTTCCTATGACTCAACAAAGAAGAAAAGGAAACAACAAAACATCTACGTCTCCGCTCTCCATAGTCTTCACATAGTGTCTTCTCTTGTCATAGTCTTCAATATGATTATCTTCATATACCACCACTGATATCAACGTCTTAATACATTTTTAGGGGTCATCTCCGGTAGGTTAACCGAATCAATGAGAGACTACAACCTGTGTTATCCTGCAATTCTCACAAACACATTAGTCCCTCAACCAGGTTTGTCGTCAATACTCCAAAACCACTAGGGGTAGCACTAGATGCACTTACAATCTCCCCCTTTTTGGTGATTGATGACAAACTGGTTGAAGTTTTCAACAGGGATAAATATATGTGAAATTGTAAAGGATAAGGTATTGTCTTCGTAAGTAGCAAAAGGCTCCCCCTGAAGATGTGCATATAGTTGATTTGCCTTTGAATGCAAATGCACATGGCAGGTTGTACTTGTGGAGTTCCTCTTCAACTTATGAAGACAATTCATCATGCATAATTGTTATGTCGAAGATAATGACATGCATAATGAAAAATGGACGTCTGCAATAATGACTAAGTGCAGAATATAAGGTAGCAGATGCGGAATTTATCATCGCATTACAAAGTAGCATAAAAACGTAGCCGGACGACCATCAGTTTAAGTGTTACAACTCAAAGAACCAAATGTAGCAAAACGAGAGTTGTAAACACTAGGCAAATTATAAAGCACCCGCCCATATGGACCCGCTTGAAGACTATCAACTCATATGCTTCTCCCCCTTTTGTCAGGAAGGACCAAAAAGGTTTGAAGACATAGAGCCTCTACTCGTTCCCAGGTGGAGTAGAAGAGGATGCAGGGTCGGTGTTGTTGTTTGGCGGTGCAGAGGTGGTTGGTGCAGTGTCGATGCGCGCTGAAGTAGGAGGCATAGAAGTAGCATCATCCCGATCATCGATCACCCTGGTGTCAATTGATGTAGCGGAGGAGGAGTATTCAGAATCTTCAAGGGATGGAGTTCGACGCATAACAACAATCCTTGGAGGAGTGTTGTCAAACTTGAATCTCTCAGTGAAGCCATCGTCTTGAAGATCCACTTCAGCACTCAGCAAGGTCAAACTCTTCCAAGACCTCCGACATGTTTCATGAGCAACAAAAGCATTCTTGGTGGCAAGATTGCGAATGCGATTCACATCCACCAAGAGGCTTTGCATCTGACGCTTTAACCAGAGGTGATGCTTCTCCTGTTTCTGATGAAGGGCTACAAGAAGCTCTCGGTTGTTCAGGACACGAGATTGCTTCTGAGACCTTTGAGCGATGGTGCTTTCAGTGGCTTCGGTTTCAGCGTGTCGAGGTAGACGAGTGCGGCCAGCCAGAGGATAGACATGTGAGACTGCTGGAACTCCTTCAATCTGCTGAGTGAAGCTTTGATGATCAGCATTGTGAAGACTAACTGGCTCTTTAGCAGGCTCTTGGTAGATGGCTTCAGCTGACATATCAACCTCCGGCAAGAAAATCTGATGGTTGCGAGCAGAGGGCTGATAAGTGACAGCTGAGTGCAACTTGATGAGGCGCATTATCCAAGGGGCATAAAATTTCAGTCCAAATAGATCAGCTCCAGACATAGCCATTTGCTTGATGAAGAAATCTTGAGCATTGAAGCTGATGCCATTGTAGATATAGAAGACCAAAGTCTTCATAGTGCCTTCAAGCTTGGATGATGAAGAATGTCCTTTGATTGGCCATATAGTACGCCTTATGATGTGATAGATGGTGCGCGGGAGGTACTCAAGGTCTTCAACAAAGAATTCCTTAGGATATTCAGCATCACTTGGCAGAGGCTTCATCATGCTGAGCATTTGGCTCTTGTTGGGCTGACGCTTCTGAAAGATACTCTCCAAGGCTTCAGTGTGCAGTTGACAGCCAGGTTCATATAGATCGCCTGGAGTGGGCAGGCCAGTAAGCTCAATGAGATCAAAGGCTTTAGCTTCATGATGCACACTGCCTGTCATCCACTCAAGGACCCATGTCTTCGGATCCCTGCTATAGCCTCGGATGTGGAGTGTTGCATAGAATTACAGAAGCAGCTCTTCATTCCAATGCTCTTTATCTAGGACAAAATTGAGTAAGCCAGCATCACGGAAGCAGTCAAGGGCTTCCTCCAAGCAGGGCAGACCAGCAATAGCTTCAGTGTCAAGACGCATATGAGGGAAAATGCGGCCTTGATCATAGAGTATTCTTGAGTAGTAGCTGCGCTGTTGATGGCTCGAGAACCTATCTGATGATATTCTTGGCTTGGAATATGAGTTCTTGGCGCCGTCAAAGAATGTGTTGTGCGTAGTGAAGCTATTGGCATTGAATGACCCTGAAGATGTTGCAATACTCGGAAGCCTTGGCAGTCTTGGCTTAGGCTTCTGAACTTGGGGCCTGTGCGCAACATGATGATCAAACTGAGGACCACCAGCACGTGGTTTAGTTGTAGGTGGCGGAATCAGAATGGGCCACCGGACAGTAACAAGCTGATCATCCTTGTTGTATGCTTGCTCAATGGTATGAGGCCGTGGAGGCGGAACAGAAGCAAAGGCATTGTCTTCAAGCTGCAGACTGGCGTCAGGTGCAACATTGGCTTCAGGCACA
Organism: Secale cereale; assembly: GCA_902687465.1. Classification (NCBI taxonomy): domain Eukaryota; kingdom Viridiplantae; phylum Streptophyta; class Magnoliopsida; order Poales; family Poaceae; genus Secale; species Secale cereale. Next base: position 256,514,032 of record LR738713.1, on the reverse strand, counting down.
TCACTCGCTTCAGGCACAGCACTTGCTTCAGGAGCAGTTGTTTCAGGCGCAGGTACTTCAGGCGCCACATTATCTTCAGGTGCCACATAAGCTTCAGCCATGACCACGCCATTGGCTTCAGTGTTGGTGGTGGCAGCCTCTGAATTTGGTGCCTCCACTTCAGGAGCTGGAGGGTCGGACACGTTCTCCTCGAGAACAAGGGGTGTGGCAATACTTTCTTCTACAACTTGGGGTTGTGCTTCTTCTTGTTGGGGTGATTCTTCTTCTTGTTGGGGTGGTTCTTCTTCGGCTGATGCCGCCGGAATATCTTCAGCCGCTTTGGCTTCAGATTCTGAGGGGCTTCCAGTAGGAGCAGCATCAGGTGCAGATGGTTGCTCTACTCCTTCTGGAGCACTTGGGGCAGTGACTTGAGGCCTTGGTCCTTTGCGAAGCCTGCGGAAAGCTGGCGACGCCTGAGGAGATGGAGGTTGTTGGGCCTCAAAGTCTTCGTCTTCAAGCACCGTACTGGTGTCTTCAGTTTGCTGGGGAGTGTCTTGTGTATCCTGTGGGTGATCAGCCCACGAGTCATCTTGAGCAATTGGCGTCAATGGACGACCAATGCTGATGTGTTCGCTGTTCGTGAGAACAGGCGAAGAGTCAATGTTGTATTCGATCTGAGGAAGGATGTCATCATCTTCAACATTGTCTTGAGGACCAATATCTTCAGCAGCGGTGGGGTCGACAGCTGGAATGTCTTCAGCCTCTGTGGGAGCAGGCTCATGAACAGTCAGTCTTCGTTCTCTCTGGGCAGATGCAGGGCGAGCAACTGAGATTGGCTCGACGAAGATAGGCTCTTTGGAAGCAGCCTTATCCTTCTTGGTCTTTCGCTTCTTGGTGGGTGGAGCTTCATCAGTAGATTGCTTACGCTTGCGAGCTTCAGCTTCAGCCACCTTAGTCTTCTTGAGCTTTGAAGCGGTTGGAGTTGCCTTAGGCTTCATGCCAGTCATGCTAGCAGGGAAGACTATGCGAGGCATTTCCTGCCCAGATTCTTCAGCTTCGGGCACATGTTGCTTCTTCTTCTTCTTCTTGGCAGCCATCCTTGGATCAATGCCAGGACGCCCAAGTGCCTTGTGCTTTTCAGCTTCATTGAAAGCTTGAACGCATTTTGCAGCCAAGTCCTTGATGCGCTCTCGAGAACCTTTAGCTTCTTCACGCCGCTGGCGAAATGCTTCCTTGAGCTCTTGCATCATAGCCTTGAAGTTTTGAACTTCTTGCACGCTGAGCTTGTCCATATGCTTCTTGAACTGAGCCTTTTCATAATCTATCTTCTGCTTCAGCTCAACAATTCTTTGAGCCAGAGCCAGCTCAGAAGCAATGGCGCCATGGAAGGAGACGCTGAGGCCAACTGGAAGTTGAAGATCGTCGAAGCTCAGGTTGGGAGTGTCAAAGCATTCATCAATGAAGTTATTGAGCACTTCAACGTCAAAGATCGGCAAATCATTGAAGATTTCAGCATCCTGCTTGCTCTTGATCAATAGCTCCAAAGCATCATCTCCAAGATCTTCATCACTTGAGAGAGCAAGGGCATCATTGGCAGTCTTCAGTACTGCATCTGGAGTGAGAGCTGGACTGGGTTTGCGTGTTGGCTTCCTCTTCAGCTGTCTGCTCTTGGAGATTCTAGAGTGTTCCTCAGATTGCACACTTGGTGCAGGTGGAGCAGTGGCCAAAGGCTTCACTCTAGATGCCTTTGGAGGAGTAGTCTTCGAAGCCTTTGATTTCTTCTTCTGAGGCTTCGGCGTTGCAGGTGCTTCTTCAGAGTCATCATCTGCTTCAGGCTGATCTACATCTGCCCCTTGAACCCTTATGTGACTGATGAGGCCCTCTAGGTTGTAGAAGGGCCCAACCAGATTCGGTTCAGCTTCGCGCGTTCCATCAGCGCGAGGCGCAGAGGGGCCAGGATTGAAGTCTAATCCCCACAGCTTCTTGTTTTCTTTGGTCGAGTTCTTGGCGAATTGAAGATTTCGCTTGAATAGATTGTCGTCGCGACACCAGAGCAGAGAGTTTGGATCAGCTTCAGCAGGCTAAGGCCCTCTAACCATGCAATGATAGAAGCCTTGAGCAATGGCTTTAGCACGAGTCTTGGGGGGAAGATTCTTATAATTGATATCTCCCCAAGGATGCTTGATGGCATTTTTCTCGGCATACTCTTGGGTCACGAACCTATATTTGAACCATTGTTCAGCCCAGTATCTTCGAATCCATTGGATTTGGGTCTTCCTCTGATTGTAATCATCCTCTAGATCAGTCTTGTATATCTCACTGAGACCAGGAGGCAAATCACGGGAGGTGTTGCCACGGCGCTGTCTGCCACCCTTTCTTATTGTCTTGTCAGTTGCCATTTGCTTCAACCTGAAGGGCTTCAAATTGAATGGCTTCAAAACTGGTAAATGCTTCGGTTTGCTGGTCAGACAGGAACTGGCTTCAGGGGAATGAATGTGACGCTGCAAAAACTCTACAAATGAATGCAGACTATGAGAACCAAGGGATTCTCCCACGGACATGTACATGTGACAGCATTAGAGATGCGAGGGAAGGGGAAGAGGTCATATGCATTCTCAGAATTTTTGAAGATTAAAACAGTTTTGAAGACTTTGACCTCATAGTGCGACGACATTCACTCATGGGAGTTGGTTCCAGATTTATACGAATCCACGAATAAGTATAAGTGAGGAATCTAACTATAGTTGAAGCATATGTGAATGTACTAGGCAAGATATGAGATGCATACAGGATAGATCTATATATCTAAGTAGGCAGAAACCTCTTGTGGTAAAATAGATGAATCTTTATGGATCTAGAAGATGGTAAAAAGCAAGTTTATTTACCACACGATGAACTGCTTAGACGGAGTAGGAGTTGGATGCCCAGCATTTTGGTCGTCCATGCCCTAACTTGGCGACGGAGGACAGCTACAGCGACGGCGGAGTAGAAGAGGTCTGCGGCCGACATGAGGACAGCGTCGACAAAGTTGCAGCAGCGAAGCGCTTCGTCGCCGGCGTCGTCGAAAGCTAGCGGAGGCGCTAGGGTTGGTCGAGGTGGAGAGGTGGTGGAAGAAACTTTTGACCGTGATGGGACGTGCATTTATAGGCATGGGAGACGGCACAGCGTAATTACTCAGGTGCCCCTGACGGTTCTCGTACGAGTGACACGTGGCGGTCATGTAATGCATTGGGAGTTGTCCCACGATCCCACGTACACCACGACTGTCGGAGTAGTCGTTCCGGCTTCTCCGGGTTTCAGGCATAACGGATGTAGCATTAAAATTAGATTTAAATTTTGTCTCCGTATCTTCTGCTGACAAGGACGCAGAGAAGATATTCGACTGTTTCAACAGAATGCATATGATTTGGACAGACGGAGTGTGAGATGAGAAAGCATAGAGAGGTTAGGGTTCGATCACATTCACTTAGTCCAAAGGATTCAAATACGAAGACATAGCTATAAGTGAATGCTGTTGAGGACAGAACACAACTTTATATATATGAAGACAAACCAAGTGCGAAGACTTTGCAACTGTAACGCCACAAGAAACGCTTCAAACAAGAATTTGGTTGTGGCGTTACCCACCGTATAGGAAGTATTAGACCCAGACATGGCGCACAATTATCGTGGCGCTCCGAAGTCAAATTCCGTGTTAATGTATTCACACTTAGAATGTAAGTCTTCATTGATTGAAGATATACTTTACTTCGTGTGTTGCACATCTAAGTCATCAATATGCATAAGTGTTAGGATGTATGCCTGATTACAGGACATTTGAGGATTCTAAGATATTTAGCTCACACAGCAACTTGCAAAACCTTTTCTCATCCAAGGGCTTTGTGAAGATATCTGCCAGTTGCTCTTCAGTGTTGACGTGTATGATATCAATATCTTCCTTCATAACATGATCTCTAAGAAAGTGATGACGAATTTCAGTGTGCTTTGTCTTCGAGTGCTGAACTGGGTTGTTGGCAATCTTGATGGTGCTTTCATTATCACAGTAGAGTGGCACATGCTTCAGATGGACTCCATAGTCCTTGAGTGTTTGCTTCATCCAGAGAAGCTGAGCGCAGCAAGATCCATCAGCAATGTATTCAGATTCAGCAGTGGAGAGTGATACACAGTTCTGCTTCTTTGAAGACCAACAGACAAGTGATCGTCCTAGAAAGTGACATGTGCCTGATGTGGACTTGCGATCAACTTTGTCACTAGCATAATCAGCATCTGAAAATCCTACTAGATCAGACTCTGAGCCCTTTGGATACCATAATCCTAGTGTTGGGGTGTAAGCCAAATATCGAAGTATTCGCTTCACAGCTAAGTGATGCGACTCCTTTGGTGCCGCTTGATATCGAGCACACATGCAAACACTAAGCATAATATCTGGCCTAGATGCACATAAATAAAGTAAAGAACCAATCATGGAGCGGTATACCTGTTGATCAAACTCTTTACCATTGGCGTCGGGTCCCAGATGATGTTTAGCAGGCATTGGCGTCGAGTACCCTTTGAAGTCTTGCATTCCAAACTTCTTCAGGCAATCTTTAAGGTACTTCTCTTGAGATATGAAGATGCCGTTGCTTTGCTGACGAATTTGAAGACCAAGGAAGAACTTCAGCTCACCCATCATAGACATTTGATATTGTTCTTGCATCATGTGACCAAACTCATCACTGTATTTCTTGTCTGTGCAGCCGAAGATAATGTCATCCACATAGATTTGGCAGACAAATAGCTCATCATCATATGTCTTCGTGAAGAGTGTGGGATCTAGGGATCCAGGTTTGAAGCCTTTGTTCTTCAGGAAGTCTTTGAGAGTGTCATACCAAGCACGAGGCGCTTGTTTGAGGCCATATAGTGCCTTGTTGAGCTTGTATACCATATCAGGACGTTTTGGGTCTTCAAAGCCAGGTGGTTGTGCAACATACACTTCTTCTTCATTTCTTCCATTGAGAAAGGCACTCTTTACATCCATTTCATATAGAAGTATGTTGTGATGATTTGCATAGGCTAGCAGTATACGAATAGCTTCAAGTCAAGCCACAGGAGCAAATGTTTCATCGAAGTCAATCCCTTCTACTTGAGAGTATCCTTGAGCAACGAGACGAGCTTTGTTTCTGACCACTTGACCATGCTCATCTTGCTTGTTGCGATAGATCCATTTTGTGCCTATTATGTTGTGCTTTCGAGGATCAGGACGCTTGACAAGTTCCCACACATTGTTCAGCTCAAACTATTGAAGCTCTTCTTGCATTGCTTGAATCCATTCAGGCTCCATAAAAGCTTTAGCAACTTTCTTGGGTTCAGATATTGAGACAAAAGTAAAGTGCCCACAGAAATTTGCAAGCTGTGTTGCTCTTGAGCGAGTGAGTGGACCAGGAGCATTTATGCTATCAATTATCTTCTCAACTTGCACTTCATTTGCAACACGAGGATGAGCTGGACGAAGATTTTGCTCTTGCTATGCATTGTCTTCATCAGGAGTATTGTCTTCAGGCTGAGCATTGTCGTCAGGTTGATTTGGAGCAGAGATGATGAGTTCCTCGTCAGGTTGTGCTTTAGAAGGCATGATCTCACCAGTTCCCATTAGCTTGATAGATTCATTTGGTGAAGCTTCATCCAGCACATTTGGTAGGGATTCTCTTTGTGATCCATTTGTCTCATCAAACCTCACATCCACAATTTCAACAGTTTTATAGAGAAAAATGTTGAAGACTCTGTAGGAGTGTGAGTCCTTTCCATATCCGAGCATGAAGCCTTCATGAGCTTTGGGTGTAAATTTTGACTTATGATGAGGATCCTTGATCCAGCACTTAGCTCCAAATACTCTGAAGTAGCTTACATTTGGCTTCTTTCCAGTGAGGAGTTCATAGGATGTTTTCTTCAGAAGCTTGTGAAGATAAACACGGTTGATGATATGGCATGCAGTATCAATAGCTTCGGGCCAGAATCTTCTTGGTGTTTTGTACTCATCGAGCATCGTTCGAGCCATCTCAATTAGAGTTCTGTTCTTGCGCTCAACGATCCCATTTTGCTGAGGTGTATATGGGGCTGAGAATTCATGAGTGATTCCCATCTCATCCAGATAAAGATCGAGGCCAGTGTTCTTGAATTCAGTGCCATTGTCACTTCTGATATGTTTGATCTTGATGCCATAATTGTTCATGGCACGGTTGGCGAAGCGTCTGAAGACATCTTGCACTTCAGTCTTGTAGAGTATTATGTGCACCCATGTGTATCTTGAGTAATCATCAACAATGACGAAGCCACAGAGACAGGCAATGGTAGAGAATGTGGAGTAGTGAGTAGGGCCAAATAAGTCCATGTGAAGCAGCTCGAAGGGTTTAGATGTCGTCATGATTGTCTTCGAGGGGTGCTTGGCTCTAGTCATCTTCCCAGCTTCACAGGCACCACATAGATGATCTTTCTTGAACTTGACATCCTCGATGCCTATGACATGCTTCTTCTTTGCGAGAGTATGCAAGTTCCTCATGCCAGCATGCCCTAGCCTTCGATGCCAGAGCCAGCACTCTGACGCTTTTGCTAGAAGACATACGGCCATCTGTGGTCCTGTTGAGAAATCTACCATATACAGATCACCTTTTCTGTATCCTAAACCCAACACTTTTCTTTTACCAGTATCAGCAAATGTGATGTGAGTCTTGTTGGATGGACGTAAAGTTGAGTCCATGAGAAGATTTCGGTCACCAGTCATATGATTTGTGCATCCGCTATCCATAATCCATTCTGAAGACGTTGGTGTCTCCCCCTACAATGCAGTTAGGAGGATAGGCTTCACCAAAAGCCATTATGAAGCATAAACATTTGATGCATAAGTGGATTATGAAAGCTTTAGATGAAAGTCAGGACTGATAAGATGTTCAGCAAGTGTTTTATGAATAGTATGAGCAGTAAGTCATTTTGGGCATTTGATCTTGTGCCCTACAAGTGTATTAGGTCCCCAGCAATAGCATCAGAAGCCTTTGATTATAGGTTGGAGACCTTTCCCTGCAACAGAAAGTTAGTTCTTCTTAACCACCCACATCTTCAGGGGTGGCTTAGAAGCAATGAGTCTAAGAGCAGCATCTAAGAATTTTGGCTTTGGGGCCCTAGCAAATAGTCTTGCAGGAGGAGAATAATACTCATAAGAATAGACAAAACAGTTTTTTGAGTTATGAACATAGCGGTTTGAAGAAACACACTCATATTCATGGGTCTGAGTATGATTTCCCTGCAAAACATCTGTGTTAGGGTGACTCAGGCGAGTACTTTGTCTATATGAAGCCTTAGGACCATATGAAGTCTTTCGTCTAGGGTTTGTCTTCATCCCAGGAGGTGTCATGACAGTATTTGTTGGAAGCTTCTCAAGACAACCTTTGGGTACCCAGATCTTCTTCATAGGTGGTTCATTCCTGCAGTTAGTACCAATATACCTGGCAAACACTTCACCATTTTGATTCTTAAACAGTTTATAGTTTGCATCAAGAGATTCATCAATGATAATAGGATTAGCACAAGTGAAGCTAGATAAGGTAGATGGATCCACTATAGGTTCCTTTGCAGCAACCCATGTGGTTTTGGGATACTGTTCAGGCTTCCAGTATGAACCATCGACATTCATTTTCCTATCGAACCCAACACCCTCTTTCCTAGGGTTTCGGTTCAGTATCTGCTTTTTGAGGACATCACATAGAGTCTGATGCCCTTTGAGGCTTTTGTACATCCCTGTTTCAAGCAAAGTCTTCAACCTAGCATTTTCATCAGCAATAGTAGTGGTTTCCTCAGCAGAGGGGTTAGTTACCACATCAATAGTTGAAGATATTGCAACAGTGGCAGCAGTAGAGCATTCAGCAACAGATGTAGCATTATCACGTTCAATGCATTTTAGACATGGTGGTTCAAACTCTTCGTGAGAGGAGCTGATTAGTTGTGTGCGGAGTGACTCATTCTCCTTTTGAAGATCTTCATGAGCCGCTTTCACTTTCTCAAGTTCTTGTTTCCTTTGAATGTAATCGTGGTAAAGCTTTTCATGAGTTTTTGAAAGCGATTCATAAAGACCTTCAAGTTCCTGGTACTTAACATGAAGATTTTTTATGTCTTCAATTAAGGATTGAAAACGGGTCATTTCCGCGTCCAACAGGCCATCGCTTTTGTCTAACAGTTTTTGAATATGTTCCATGGCTTTCTGCTGTTCAGTGGCAATTTTAACAAGTGTTTTGTAGCTAGGTTTTGATTCACAATTAGAGTCATCTTCACTAGATGTTTGAAAGTAAGCATCGCGTGATTTTACCTTGGCACCGCGTGCCATGAAGCAGAAGGTGGGTGCAGAGTCGTCGTCCTCATCATCATTGTTGGGGACGGGGCCATTGTCTTCAGTGTTGAAGATGGACTTGCCCACATAAGTAGTGGCTAAAGCCAGACTTGCAGCACCAGAATCAGACTCTTCCTCCGACTCCACCTCCACCTCTTCAGAAGCAGACTCTTCCTCAGAATCCATCTCCTTGCCAACAAAAGCGCGAGCCTTGCCAGATGAATTCTTCTTGTGTGATGAATACTTTGATGAAGACTTTGAGTATTCCTTCTTTTTCTTGTCATCAGAATCATATTCCTTGCTCTTCTTTTTCTTCTTCTCGTTGTCCCATTGAGGACACTCAGAGATGTAGTGACCAGGTTTCTTGCACTTATGACATGTTCTCTTCTTATAGTAATGAGTAGAGGCTTCATCATTTCTTGAGCTGGATCTTGAAGACCTTCTGAAGCCTTTCTTCCTGGTGAATTTCTAGAACTTCTTCACAAGCATGGCAAGCTCCTTTCCAATGTATTCAGGATCATCAGAACTGCAGTCAGATTCTTCTTCAGATGAGGAAACAGCTTTTGCCTTCAAGGCACGAGATCGGCCATAGTTGGGACCATAGATGTCACGCTTCTCAGATAGCTGGAACTCATGTGTGTTGAGCCTCTCAAGTATATCAGTCAGATCGAGAGTCTTGAAGTCAGGGCATTCTTGAATCATAAGGGCAAGGATATCAAATGAGCTGTCGAGTGATCTCAGAAGGGTCTTAACGATTTCATGCTTGGTAATCTCAGTGGCGCCAAGTGCTTGAAGCTCATTTGTGATGTCAGTGAGACGATCAAAAGTGTGCTGGACATTCTCATTGTCATGTCTCTTGAAGCGATTGAAGAGATTGCGAAGGACGCTGATCCTTTGATCTCTCTGGGTAGAGACTCCTTCATTGACCTTTGAGAGCCAGTCCCAAACTTCCTTTGACGTGTCCAGAGCACTCACACGACCGTACTGTCCTTTGGTCAGATGACCACAGATGATGTTCTTGGCCGTTGAATCCAATTGAACGAGCCTCTTGACATCAGCAGGGGTGATACCTTCACCAGTCTTGGGAACGCCGTTCTTGAAAACAAACCAGAGGTCCACGTCAATGGCTTCAAGATGCATGGGCATCTTGTTCTTCCAGTAGGGATATTCGGTGCCATCGAAGACGGGGCACGCAGCGGAGACTTTGGTTATCCCTGCAGTCGACATAGCTAAAACTCCAGGTGGTTAAACCGAATCACACAGAACAAGGGAGTACCTTGCTCTGATACCAATTGAAAGTGCAGTATATCGACTAGAGGGGGGTGAATAGGCGATTTTTATGAAATGCTTCAAAACATGGTAGTTTCGAAGATAAACGATAAGCTCAAGCCTATTAGTATGCAGCGGAAAGTGGACTACACTAGATAAGCCATAGTCATGTATTCATTGAAGTGAAAGCATGAAGACTAATAGCAACTATGCAGTAGTGATCATAAAGGAAGAAGGAATGAAGCCAATCACAACAAGTAGATACTCAGTGAAGACAATCAGATAAAGCAAACATGCAATGTCTTCACAACATAGAGCAGTAAGTAAAGGGAAGGAAGGGATAGAACCAGTAGCTCGGGGAAGACAGTGATTTGATAGACCAGTTCCAGTTGTTGTGACAACTGTACGTCTGGTTAGGGAGGCTGAGATTTAACTCAGAAGACCGCGTCTTTACCTTGTTCCCCTTGAGCTAAGGACACCTAGTCCTCGCCCAATCACTCTGGTAAGTCTTGAAGGTAAACTTCCAAACCTTCACAGACCTCGTTCACCGGCAATCCACAATTACTCTTGGATGCTCAGAACGCGACGCCTAACCGGCTGGAGGAAACACAGTCCTCAAGTGTAATAAGTCTTCAGGTCACACAGATAGAAAGACTTCAGTGATGCCTAACACTCCTTGGCTCTGGGTGTCTGGGCTTTGTCCTCGCGAGGATTTCTCTCTCAAATGCTTTGGAGGTGGGTTGCTCTCAAACGACAAAAGCCGTGCAATAACTCTGAGCAGCCACCAATTTATGGTGTAGGGGGTGGGCTATTTTTTGCCACTGGGCAATCCGACCTGATTTGTCCGAAGTGGTCCTGGGTCACTAAGGAACTGACACGTGTTCCAACAGTCAGATTTCAAACACACACAGCAACTTTACTTGAGCTCCAAGTAAAGCTGACTCATCCGCCTCTGGATAGGATTTGCTCTCATAGTCTTCGCTCGAAGACATAGGATTTGGTTGAGCATCACTTCAGTCACTCTGACTTAGTTCACTTGGACCCCACTTAACAGTACGGTGGTTCCTATGACTCAACAAAGAAGAAAAGGAAACAACGAAACATCTATGTCTTCGCTCTCCATAGTCTTCACATAGGATCTTCTCTTGTCATAGTCTTCAATATGATTATCTTCATATACCACCACTGATATCAACGTCTTCATACATTTTTAGGGGTCATCTCCGGTAGGTTAACCGAATCAATGAGGGACTACTACCTGTGTTATCCTGCAATTCTCACAAACACATTAGTCCCTCAACCAAGTTTGTCTTCAATACTCCAAAACCACTAGGGGTGGCACTAGATGCACTTACAGTTTCGAGCCATACGATCTCGATCGTGCGGCTCCGAGCGGAGGGGGGAGGTAGGTGACTTAGGTGGGCTGTGTAGAAGGCCTTGGGCTGAGATGAGAGGAGAGGAGAGAGGCCCGCAGGGGTTTTCGGAGACCGAAAACGTCCGACGTTTAAACCGGCATCTAGTGCCGCTATATTTAATCGTTGGGTTATCAAACAAGCTCCGAATGCGATGAAATCTGGCAGGCGGCCTGTCTATACTATAATAAGATCACATGACAAGTTTCAACCCATTCCGAGAACGTTTTTTGGCCACTCATAAAATAAATATTCGGAGGCGCCGCGGGCGCGTGTGAGTGTGTCTGGGCTCAGAACGGACAACGGAAAGGACGGGCAGACTAGGACGGATGCAAGTTTTGAAAACATGATGATGCAACACACATGATGACATGGCAAGATGCAACACACAAGTAGATGACATGGCAAAGACAACGAATAACTGGTGACACCTGGCGCACCAGTCTCGGGGTGTCACAAGGCTAGTGCCCACATCAAGAGGTATGATACCCCTGACAAGTTTCTTAAGCCTGCAAACTAAGGAGAAAAGCTTAATCGTTGAGCATGTGCTCAGATTGTATGAGTACTACAATCGCTTGAATCGAGTGGGAGTTAATCTTCCAGATGAGATAGTGATGGTTCTCCAAAGTCACTGCCACTGAGCTACTAGAGCTTCGTGATGAACTATAACATATCAGGGATAGATATGATGATCCTTGAGCTATTCGCAACACCACAAAAGTAGAAATCAAATAGGAGCATCAATTGTTGATGGTTAGTAAAACCACTCGTTTCAAGAAGGGCAAGGGCAAGAAAGGGATACTTCATGAAACGACAAATCAGTTGCTGCTCTAGTGAAGAAACCCAAGGTTGAACCCAAACCCGAGACTAAGTGCTTCTCAAATGAGGGGAACGGTCACTGAAGCGGAACTACCCTAGATACTTGGTAGATGAGAAGGCTGGCAAGGCCGATAGAAGTATATTGGATATAAATTATAATGTGTACTTTACTAGTACTCCTAGTAGCACTAGGGTATTAAATACCGGTTCGGGTGCTAAGTGGTAGTGACTCGAAATAGAAAGCTACGAAATAAACGGAGACTAGCTGAAGGTGAGATGACGATATGTGTTGGAAGTGTTTCCAAGGTTGATGTGATCAAGCATCGCATGCTCCCTCTACCATAGAGATTGGTGTTAAACCTAAATAATTGTTATTTGGTGTTTGCGTTGAGCATAGACATGATTGGATTATGTTTATCGCAATACGGTTATTCATTTAGGGAGAATAATGGTTACTCTGTTTATTTGAATAATACCTTCAATGGTCTTGCACCTAAAATGAATGGTTCATTGAATCTCGATCGTAGTGATACACATGTTCATGCCAAAAGATATAAGATAGTAATGATAGTACCACATACTTGTGGCACTGCCATTTGAGTCATATTGGTATAAAATGCATGAAGAAGCTCCATGTTGATGGATCTTTGGACTCACTCGTTTTTTGAAAAGTTTGAGACATGCGAACCATGTCTATTGGTTTATACGCATGAAGAAACTCCATGCAGATGGATCGTTTGGACTCACTTGATTTTGAATCACTTGAGACATGCAAATCATACCACATGGGCAAGATGATTGAAGGCCTCGTTTTCAGTGAGATGAAACAAGAGAGCAACTTGTTGGAAGTAATACATTTGATGTGTGCAATCCAATGAGTGCTGAGGCACGTAGTGAATATCGTTATGCTCTTACTTCACAGATGATTTGAGTAGATTCTAAGTATATTTACTTGATGAAACACAAGTCTGAATTATTGAAAGGTTCAAGTAATTTCAGAGTGAAGTTGAAGATCGTTGTGACAAGAGGATAAAATGTCTATGATGTGATCATAGAGATGATTATCTGAGTTATGTGTTTGGTACACAACTAAGACATTGTGGAAATTCTTTCACAACTAATGCCGCCTGGAACACCATAGTGTGATGGTGTGTCCGAACATCATAGCTGCACCCTATTGGATGTGGTGCAAACCATGATGTCTCTTATCGAATTACCACTATCGTTTATTGGTTAAGCATTAGAGACAACCGCATCCACTTTAAATAGGGCACCACATAATTCCGTTGAGATGACACCATATGAACTATGGTTTAGAGAAACCTAAGCTGTCATTTCTTAAAAGTTTGGGGCTGCGACGCTTATGTGAAAAGGGTTCAGCCTGATAAGCTCGAACCCAAAGCGGATAAATGCATCTTCATAGGATAACCAAAACATTTGGGTATACCTCCTATTTCGGATCCGGAAGCAAAAGTGATTGTTTCTAGAAATGGGTCCTTTCTCGAGGAAAAGTTTCTCTCGAAAGAATTGGGTGGGACGATGGTGGAGACTTGATGAGGTTATTGAACCGTCACTTCAACCAGTGTGTAGCAGGGCACAGGAAGTTGTTCCTATAGCGCCTACACCAATTGAAGTGGAAGCTGATGATAGTGATCATGAAACTTCGTATAAAGTCACTACCAAACCTCGTAGGTCGACAAGGATGCGTACTATTTCAGAGTGGTACGTAATCCTGTCTTGGAGGTCATGTTGCTAGACAACAATGAACCTACGAGCTATGGAGAAATGATGGTGGGCCCGGAGTTCGACAAATGGCTCGAGGCCATAGAATTCGAGAGGATCCATGTGTGAAAACAAAGTATAGACTTTGGAAGAACTACTTGATGGTCGTAAGGCTATTGGGTACAGATGGATTTTAAAAGGAAGACAGACAATGATGGTAAGTATCACCATTAAGAAAGCTCGACTTGTCATTAAGATGTTTTCTGACAAGTTCAAGGAGTTGACTGCGGTGAGACTTTCTCACTCGTAGCGATGCTAAGAGTCTGTTGGAATTGTATTAGCAGTTACTGCATTATTTATGAAATCTTGCAGATAGGATGTCAAAACATTGTTTCCTCGACAATTTTCTTGAGGAAAGGTTGTATGTGATACAACCAGAAGGTTTTTGTCAATCCTAAAAGATGCTAACAAGTATGCAAAGCTCCAGCAATCCTTCTAAGGACTGGAGTAAGCATCTCGGAGTTGGAATATACGCTTTGATGAGATGATCAAAGATTTTGGGTTTATACAAAGTTTATGAGAAACTTGTATTTCGAAAGAAGTGAGTGGCAGCACTATAGAATTTCTGAGGAGTATATGTTGTTGACATATTGTTGATCAAAAATGATGTAGAATTTCTGGAAAGCATATAGGGTTATTTGAAAAGTGTTTTTCATTGGAAAACCTGGATTAAGCTACTTGAACATTGAGCATCAAGATCTATAAGGATAGATAAAAAAACGCTTAATAGTACTTTGAAATGAAAACATATCGTGACAAGATTTTGAAGGAGTTCAAATAAGATAAGCAAAGAAGGAGTTCTTGGCTGTGTTATAAGGTGTGAGCATTGAGTGAGACTCAAGATCTGACCATGGCAGAAGAGAGAGAAAGGACGAAGGTCGTCCCCTATGCTTTAGACGTAGGCTCTACAGTATGCTATGCTGTGTACCGCACCTGAAGTGTGCCTTGCCATGAGTCAATCAAGGGGTACAAGAGTGATCCAGGAATGGATCACATGACAGTGGTCAAACTTATCCTTAGTAACTAGTGGACTAAGGAATTTTCTCGATTATGGAGGTGGTAAAAGAGTTCGTCGTAAAGGGTTACGTCGATGCAAACTTTGACACTAATCCGGATGACTCGGAGTAGTAAACCGGATTCGTATAGTAGAGGAGTTATTTGGAATAGCTCCAAGTAGCGCATGGTAGCTGCATCTACAAGATGACATAGAGATTTGTAAATCACACACGGATCTAAAAGGTTCAGACCCGTTGACTAATAACCTCTCTCACAAGCGAGATATGATCAAACCCCATGGGTGTTGGATTCATTACAATCACATAGTGATGTGAACTAGATTATTGACTCTAGTGCAAGTGGGATACTGTTGAAAATATGCCCTAGAGACAATAATAAAATGGTTATTATTATATTACCTTGTTCATGATAATTGTCTATTGTTCATGCTATAATTGTATTAACCGGAGACCGTAATACATGTGTGAATACATAGACCACAATATGTCCCTAGTAAGCCTCTAGTTGACTAGCTCATTGATCAATAGATGGTTATGGTTTCCTGACCATGGACATTGGATGTCGTTGATAACGGGATCACATCATTAGGAGAATGATGTGATGGACAAGACCCATTCATAAGCATAGCACAAGATCGTGTAATTCATCTGCTAAAGCTTTTCTAATGTCAAGTATCATTTCCTTAAACCATGAGATTGTGCAACTCCCGGATACAGTAGGAATGCTTTGGGTGTGCCAAACGTCACAACGTAACTGGGTGACTATAAAGGCACACTACGGGTATCTCCGAAAGTGTCTGTTGGGTTGGCACGAATCGAGGCTGGGATTTGTCACTCCATGTGACAAAGAGGTATCTTTGGGCCCACTTGGTAGGACATCATCATAATGAGCTCAATGTGACCAAAGAGTTGATCACGGGATGATGTACTACGGAACGAGTAAAAGTGACTTGCCAGTAACGAGATTGAACGAGGTATTGGGATACCGACGATCGAATCTCGGGCAAGTAACGTACCGATTGACAAAGGGAATTGTATACATGATTGATTGAATCCCCGACATCGTGGTTCATCTGATGAGATCATCGTGGAACATGTGGGAGCTAACACGGGTATCCAGATCCCGCTGTTGGTTATTGGCCAGAGAGCTGTCTCGATCATGTCTGCATGATTCCCGAACCCGTAGGTGACGCTAGAGTTGTTATGGGAATTAGTGTGCAGTTACTGAATGTTGTTCGGAGTCCCGGATGAGATCCTGGACATCACGAGGAATTCCAGAATGGTCCGGAGGTAAAGATTTATATATGGGAAGTCCTATTTTGGCCACCGAAAAATGTTCGGGATTTTTTGGTATTGTACCGGGAAGGTTGTAGAAGGTTCCGGAGTGGGGCCCACCTGCATGGGGGACCCATATGAACGTGGGTAGTGGGGGCAAGGCCCCACACCCCTGGTCATGGCGCACCAAGATCCCCCCTTAGAAGGAATAAGATCATATCCCGAAGGGATAAGATCAAGATCCCTAAAAAAGGGGGATAACAATCGGTGGGGAAGGGAAATGATGGGATTTCTTTTCCCCACCTTTCCAATGCCCCAATGGACTTGGATGGCAAGAAACCAGCCCCCTCCACCCCTATATATAGTGGGGAGGCGCATGGGAGCCGCACCCCTTCCCCTGGCACAACCCTCTCCCTCCCCAACACCTCCTCCATAGTAGTAGTGCTTGGCGAAGCCTAGCCGGAGAACTGCAAGCTCCACCACCACGCCGTCATGCTGCCGGAGCTCTCCCTCAACTTCTCCTCTCCCCTTGCTGGATCAAGAAGGAGGAGACATCCCCGGGCTGTACGTGTGTTGAACGCGGAGGTGACGTTGTTCGGCGCTTTGATCGGAATCAACAGCGATCTGAATCGCTACGAGTACGACTCTTTCATCCGCGTTCTTGTAACGCTTCCGCATCGCGATCTTCAAGGGTATGAAGATGCACTCCCCTCTCTCTCGTTGCTAGTCTCTCCATAGTTTGATCTTGGTGATGCGTAGAATTTTTTTAATTTCCGCAATGATCCCCAACATGGATTACTCCCTCCTCATCATGGAGACTGCCGGGATGATGAAGATGGCCTATGGTGATGATTTCCCCCTTTGTCAGGGTGCCAAAATAGGGTCCAGATTGGTTTTTCATGGCTACAGAGGCTTGTGGCGGCGGAACTTCTCATATAGGGTTATTTCTGGGGGTTTATGTATATAAAGAATTTTTCAGCATTGGAATCATGCGAAGATGGGCCTCGAGGGGCCCACTACCCTCCAGGGCGCGACAAGGGGGGTGTGGCGCGCCCTGGTGCCTAGTGGTCACCTCCCCCGCCTTATGGTCCTTCCATGAAGCTTCCAATGCCTCTTTTGTTCCAAACAAAATCGTCAACAAAATTCAGCTCATTTGGAGAACTTTCATTTCTGCACAAAAAACAACACCGCGGTAGTTCTGCTGAAAACAACGTCAGTCCGGGTTAGTTCCATTCAAATCATACCAAAGCTATATAGATTTTTTGTAAACACGGCATGGATACTTCATAAATTATAGATATGTTGGAGACGTATCAATCGCCCATTATGGCCCTGCGTAAGTACTTGGAAAGGCGTGTTTACTACAACTGAAAATTTGCATCCACCAAAAATAGAAAATGGAAATAAAATGACAGTATCTCTAGTGATGTCTTCATTGCGAAGAGTAGCATGGTAGCAAAGGGACGAATTAAAAAATGGATAGAATTGTTAATTACAATAGGGAAACAACATCCTAAGTCATGTATTGTATGTTTGTAGCTTGTATTGGCGAAATTAACCTGGAGAGTTCGTACTTGAACATCACACATTGTGCAGTAATGAAATAAACAAGGCACGTTTAACTACAGACAACCTAGTATAGCCATAGAAATGGGTACTGATAAAAATGAAATGGACAAAGTTAAACATTGCAAGGCAAATGCTACTAAAGGCTCAGTTCTCTACAAAAAGGTAGGGAACATAGCTAAGACGGGTTAGGCATGTTTACTACAACATTCTTAATACATGAACCATACAAAACATAGCCAACTGATATTGGCAACATTGAACTGGTCAGTTCATACTTGGTAAATCCCGAGGAGTATTTGTTGGGGCACTTCATTTGGGCCAGAGCCTGCCCCAAGTCGGCGGCTGCGGAGGCGAGGTGTTCCTCCGGATCGACATGCACAGCGACCATCGTGCCATCGACCACCATCAGCTCCTTGACCTCCATGTGGTATGTGTTTGGACTTACGCGAGTATCGGTGTATTGAAGTTTGGGTCCTTTAACATCCCAGACTTGTGCATAGGTAGTTGTAGCCTTCCTGATGGCAAGGCTTGACGGAGGACAACTGTGAACAAACCTAATACTAGTTGAGAAAGCTATAAATAAGACATCCAAGCCAGTGATCAGAAGAACAAAAGATGAAGGTTGCAGTTGCCGACAAGCATTCCAAGGCATGACAAGCTCTGTGCTCGGCGAGACCCCACTACCTGGCCACCGCTCCACTTCAAGGACCAGCTTGTCAGTTCTCATATAGGTGTCGAGCGGGGAGGTAATTAGGTGAGCTCTGTGTGGGCACATGTCAGCTCGGTGCCAGAAGACACAACTTTAATGACACCCGTCCTAGGAACGTGTCCAGAGAATAAGAGGTAGCTTGGAGAATGACACAGAAGGAGATGCCATTCTTGCCAAGTCGTTCCGCCAACTTGACACCTCATGGCACATTTAATGCGTTTGTCCTAACCCATCAGAGTTAGCTATTTGGGACTGTAGCCACTATTTACCTCATCTAAATACCATTTTGCCACTTTGGTGACCTCTTTCCATATAAAAGGAGGCCCATGCCTATCTTTACAAAGGTCGGAACCCTGTCCAATTGCACGCGTAGCTACACTTCCCACGCACCCTGCCGGCAAGTTGCGGTCCTTGTAGCTGGGCACATACACATCTAATACAACAAGGGAGGAGTAGGGTTTTACGCTTCACAGCGGCCCGAACCTGGGTAAATCCTTGTGCTGATTGTTTAATATGCTCTTTGTGCTTGACAATCTCCCTAGTCGAGCCGCAAAGGGATCACCTTGATCCCATAAATGGTCGTACACACGACATCTTTCGCGAGCCAGGCAGGGGATCGGTTGCGTGAACCTGATTTAGCAGTCAGCGCATTAGTTTCATCATGTTCATCGCCATGGCTCCCAAGAAGAAGGGCACCACGGCGACCGATCCGTCCACGTCCAAGCTATCGATGCCTATATAGATTGGTGACAGTGCGGGTGGTGGTCGAGGAGGCGGGGGTGGCGAACAACATCCACGATGCTCTGGCGATCCAAGCCAGGCGAGCGGCGTCGTCCGGAGGGGAACAACAACAACCCGCACTTGGTCCAAGGATGGGGTCGTGCTGCCTACGGGTGGCACGGTGAACTCCAAGACCGACGTGGCACCGTCCAACACACCCATGTAGGCGCACACGTCGCATCCATCTCATGTTGCGCACGACGAGCAGCATCACGACATCGGCAGGTTCGGGTGTCCCCACGGAAAAGCCCATGTGCATCATTCCCAAGATGTGCAGGGGCAGCATGCATGCCAGCATGCCGGTGAAGATAGGCCACGGTCGCAAGGTCATCATGGATATCCTTCTCACTCCGTGAGGAGTAAGAATACCTCTTGTTCCTCGCACTGTTCGTTGCCTACTTCGCTAGCAGAAGCCTTGGCACGAGCACAACTGCTCCTAGGCTCCCTTCCTGGTGCAAAGAAGATGGACAAGTGGAGAGTGGAAATACATAGACTCATGTGGTTCACCAACAATATCAAGCCGCAGCAGGTGGGGCCCTCACAGCGGCAGCTGAAATGGACCGAGAAGAGGGGTATAGATGGGGCGGGGTGATTAGACCCTTAAAAAGTAAAAGTGGCTGTTTTTAGTTTCTTCAAGTTAAGGTTGAGTTTAGCACATGTTAATTGGCACATAATACATTTTACAAAAGAATCGCAAGAGCATGAGCAGCGAAAAGAGTAAAACATGTAAGTGCAATAAAGGGATGGGAATTGGAGTGTGTAATGCCAGGAAGAAGCGGAGGGTTTTTGGCATGGTTCCGATAGGAGGTGCTATCGTACATCCACGTTGATGGAGATTTCAATCCACGAAGGGTAACGGCTGCGCGAGTCCACGCATGGATCCACCCACGAAGGGTCCACGAAGAAGCAACCTTGTCTATCCCACCATGGCCATCGCCCACAAAGGACTTGCCTCACTCGCACAGATCTTCAAGAAGTAGGCGATCTACTTGCCCTTACAAACTTCTTGGTTCAACTCCACATCATGTCGGAGGCTTCCAAGCGACACCTAACCAATCTAGGAGACACCACCATCCAAAGTGTAAAAGATGCCGTGTTGATGATGAACTCCTTGGTCTTGTCCTTCAAATGATAGTCTCCCCAACACTCAACTCTTTCTCATAGATTTGGATATGGTGTAAGAAGAGTTGGAGTGGAAAGCAACTTGGGGAAGGCTAGAAATAAAAGTTCAAATGGTAGCATTGGAATATTTTGATCTCAACACATGAGCAGGTGGTTCTCTCTCAAAAAATGAATGGTAGAAGTGTAGGCATGTTCTGATAGCTCTCCTCAGTGAGGAAGAAGGGGTGGAGGGGTATATATAGCCTCCACACAAAATCCAACCATCACACACTTTTGACCAATCTCGATGGCACCAATTTGTGAACTCGGTGGCACCAATTTGTGAACTCGGTGGCACTAATATGTGCAAACATATGAAAGTTAGGAATGTCGGTGGGACCGACTGGAACAACTCGGTGGGACCAATGTGCTAGGGCTCATGGTAAACCTCATCTTGGTGGTGCTGATTGAATCATCTCGGTGGGACCAAAATAATTACAACAGGGCAAAAGAGAAGTGGCCAAGCCAACTCGGTGGGACCGATTGCAACATCTCGGTGGACCGAAAGTATTGTAATAAGTCACAGAGTGTTTGCAAGGCCATCTCGGTGGAACCGGGATGTGTATCAGTGAGACCGATTTGTTAGAGTTTTATCAGTGGCTATTTTAAATGAACCCGGTGGCTCCGGATATGAAATTTCTGTGGGGCTAAGTTTGCAAATTAGGGTTTGGACATATTTGGATGGAGAAAATGGCTGAGGGTTTTGGAGTAATATCAGTAAGCACTTGAACAACCAGGATCATTAAGGAACACCTCATCCTCTTTTACTAGTATTGGCTTTCCTATGGACTCAATGTGATCTTGGATCACTAAAATGAAAATGTAGAGTCTCGAGCTTTTTGCCAATATTTTTCCTTAGCATTTGGAAGGGGTTCCACATCCTCTTTTCCTTGCCACACCATTGTTGAACTTTCTTGAAATATACTTGATAAAATTATTAGTCCAATAAAAGATATGTTGACATTAATTACCAAAATTACCCAGGGACCACTTGTACTTTCAGCAACCAACCAAGCATGTGCGTGCTGCTGGCAAGAGGACTGGAGGAGGCGTGGCCATACTGCAGTCCCCTCCATGACAACATCAGTGACATACTGAGTGGGTCAATGCCCATGATGAGGTTTCCATGGCGTCGTCTGATCCACGAGCTCACTACAACCAGCGCCAAGTTCTCCATGAATGATGCAACGAAGACACTCATGACACCATCGAGCGACGCCGGGAAGCACGTCGCTAGTCCAACTAGCATGCGGGGTCCGCCGTAGACGAGTCGGCGCTAGGGTACCCTTGGTGCCTGCCTTACTAAGTAGGTTGCCCAACGTTCACTCATGAGATGCGGCAAGTCTAGTGGCCCAATTCCTGGAACTTCAAGCCAAAATTTTCGGAGAAATACGATGGCAAGACTCACCCATCAGAGTTCCTGAGCATCTACACCATTGCGGTGCAAGCTGCCAGGGCTCGTGACGACAAGATCCTCTTCAAGTACTTCCCGTTGGTTCTCAAGCCCAATGTCTGGTCATGGCTGATGAATTTGCCAGAGATTTCCATCTCCTCTTGGGCGGATCTATGCCATGAGTTTGTTGGCACCTTTACTGAAGACCACAAGGTCTCTGGTCAAGCCAGTGACTTGCATGTGATACTGCAGAAAGAGGGCGAATCTCTTCGCAAGTATATACAGAGAATCAGCCGTGTACAACACAACATTCCAGATGTTCATCCTGCTGCCGCCATTAGTGCATTTTACCAAAACATGTGTAATCGCAAGAGGCACGAAGAGTTGGCTATGAACAAGGTGAGAGATGTTGCCGAGCTCTATGCTCTGGCCGACAAGTATGCACGTGCTGAGGAGGGAAGGAGACTTCCCGAGGAGGATGTTCGCGCGTAGGTCGACTATGAGGATGATGACGCCACCACCAGCCAAAGAAGAAGGGTTGCAAGTGCAACAGAAAGGGCAAGGAAGTGCTTGCCGTTGTGGGATTCGGTAAATCTAACACTGCCAAGATGTCCAAGACAGAGAGCCCCGGCAAGGAAGTTGTCGAGTGCGCTTCGTGTCAGGACTTGGCAGCTACCGAGAAGATGGATGGCTCCGACAAGTGGTATTTCAAGATTCACCGTACCAAGGGTCGTGACCTCCAAGACTGCCGGCAAGTTGAGTAGCTTGCCGAGAAGCAGAAGGCTGAGTACGAGAAGTGAGACTAGGAGAAGGCCTCGGATGGTACTGGAGGATCCGACAAGAAGCATGCTGGCCAAGAAGGTCACCACGGCAAGGCCAAGCAGTAGAAGGAGAAGCTTGCTAGAGGCCGCGACACGAAAGAAGGGGATGACGAGGAGGAGGACGAAGAGGACAATGACGAGTCCAGTGGCATGAGTTCTAGAAGGCCATAGTGTAATGCCCAGGATGGGATTATACCTCCTATGTGTCGAGGCACGACTTAAAGGTATAAGCCCATTCTAGAATGATCTCAAGTTTGGTATCTTTGCACGACTCATGTAAAAATAAGGATGAAATGCGAAAGGATAGTTGGCTTACACTCGCCACGTCACACAATACATTACATAAGCAAATCATCACCCAAATAACATCACAGTCCGACTACGGACGAATATCCAAATGAAAGATACCAAATACATAAGCCACAGGGTCCGAATCGCCCCTAGTAGAAACCACTACTGATCATCGGGATAGCACACATAGTATTGACTACGCTCTTCATCGTACTCCCAGTACAGCTCTGTGCCGTCACCTGAGTAGTCCACCATAGTACCTGCATCTGGTGTTGTGTAGAATCTGTGAGCCACGTAGGACTCAGCAATCCCGTTCCCGGGTAGCAAAACTATCTAAGCCTTGGGTGTGGAACAAGGCTGAAGAAAGATAAAGGTTGCAGCTGCACTAGCACTAGCTTACATGTTTAGAGCAAGAAGAGAAGTGCCACGAGCGTCAAAGTGATCACGAAGTGATCCTATCTAAGCACGTCAATCATAACCCCACCGTGTTCACTTCCCGAGCCCCTTTCGGAAAATGACCGTCACGGTTACTCATGCCGGTAGGGTGTTCTGAACATGGTGTCAAGTTTTCTACAACCGGATATTAACAAATTCCCATCTGCCACATAACCGCGGGCACGGCTTTCGAAAGTTCAAAACCCTGCAGGGGTGTTCCAACTTAGCCCATTACAAGCTCACGATCTGCGGAGTTGCAACTCCAAGGTGGGAAGGCCCGAGTATTCTCGGAATCCCGTGCTCAAGATATACCGACATAGGTAAAACTAATCTAGCAAATCCTCCGGGCGTGCCGACACCCTGATAGTAGCCGCGTGTATCTCGTCTCAGGCCACGACCGGATAGATCAGCCTACAGGTATATACCAATCCTCGAGTTTCCTAGTGGTGGCCCCGCAGTCTGCCCAATTTGGACCAACACTCATGTGGAGCACTGGCCCGGGTTGTTGATTAAAAACTCGGGTTTGCAACGCCCTATGCAAGTTTTAGTTGTTAGGCAAATGGAGTACCAATGTTGGGACTTGCTGGAAAAGGTTTAACGCTAAGCAGTTTATCAAGGGGGTCCCATAACCCCAACCGTGTTAGGAACGCATAATCAAGGAACATAACACCAGTTTATACGGTTCCTAGGGCGGCATGAGTGGAACAAATCACCAAGCAAGAGGCTTAGCCTTCCACCCGTTACCAATATATAGATGATTTAGTTTAACAGTTTATATAGTGTGATATCCCAACAATATCTTCAACATGAAGCAAGAATCTTCAAATCTTCTCCTGCAACTAGCAATGCTATAAGAGGGGCTGAGCGAAGCTTACGTAGCCAAACAAAGGTTTGCTAGGTTGGGTGGTTCGAAAGATTCATGGTTACAATAGGAGGCTGACAAACAAACATGGGCATCGAGGCAATAAGCTAAAGAGCGAGACTTCTAGCAATAGGCAAAGATAGTAATGATATCTGGGTCAGGTCATCTTGCCTGTCGAGTCGTCGATGGGATCGTAAGACGGCTCCTCGTACTCAACCTCGGTAGTAACCTCGTTCTCGTTCTCGGTCTCGGCTCCCGGCTCTACTCAACACAAGAACACAACGAGGCACGAGAATCAAACAAGGTGCAATGCACAATCAACATGATGCAAGTATGATGCATGTATGATGCAATACATGTCAAGGGATGAAGGACACAAGAACAACACAAGACAACAAGTTTAAATGAGGCCGAAATCAACATATAGCTAATCTGGTAAGTCCTCATATGCATATGTTGAAAATGGTCCAGATCTGAACAAACCTTAAGTAAAAGTTGTTATACAGCAAGTTAACATGCACCATGATGATCTACACGAAATTCTAGTCAAGTTTCATATAAAGTTTGTTTAAATCGGAGCTACGGTCTAGAAGATATGAGCAAAACAAGACAAGCATGGCAACGGTGCAAGAAGCATTCAAACATCAAGCAAACACACTCCAAACATGTTAACAACATGATATTATGATTCTACATGCAAAATCACACAAGTTTCATATAGGGCACGCTCAAAACGGAGCCACGGTTCAACACATACACACGAAACAAGATTCAATGCAAGGCTGAAATTAACAGCCACATATCAACTTTGGAGCAAGAAATATATACTCTACAGCACTCAAACATGATGACAATAAGCATGGACATGAAGTAGACATATCCTACCGCAAACAACTCCATTGGAGCAACCCCATAGGAGGCATGAATCAAAAGCACCAAGCTACAAAATTTTGATCATGACGTTAAAAACCTGACAGTTATATTTTATAGCAACGTGGGAGTAATAAATAAATAAGCTACAGCAAGCCATATGAGCAAGTTAGGGCATGGATGGATAGAAAATAACATGTACAACAAGGAATGATCATTGCCCACTCCAAAACTAGCATGGATTTGCCTAGGGCATCAAGCAAACATAGCATCAGGATATGACAGATTCCAGACTTAGTAGAAATTTCACTAAGTATAAAACAGTTATGTTGGCATGGCATGTTTGCAAGCATGTTTAAGTCACCTCAAGGCATATCATGGAAAATGGTTTGCACCACAGCAAAGACCACATGATGGAGATTCTAAAACATATTGGCATGTGACATGGGGACAAACACATCAATAGCAACGAGCACTTCAAATCAGCATCTCATAACATGTTACATAACTTAACAGCCACATGCACTTTTGCAACAGAGATTAACATGGCAATATGAACCCTAACATGCATGCTACAGCAACCATCGTGTAGAGCATCTCATAATGAACATTTTGACATCTCGTTTGCTTCATTTGGATAAACATGCACCAAGTTATCACATCTCAAACATGGCATGAAAATAACAAGTAGCAGCAGTTTATATCAAGTAGCACTCTTGTCACGAAGATTAAGACCTCTAGATGGACTCAAACAAGCATGCCACAATGGAACAAAACGTAGAGCACATCCCACGATCATTTTGATATATCATATGCACAGATTGGACCTACACACAAAAAGATACAGCTAAATAAAGATGCAACAAAAATAAGCAATTCTAGGACAGTAAAAAAAAGGGTCAACCTCGCGGATCGGGTCAACGGGGCGGATCGGGTCGGGTCGGACTGGATCCGACCCGCTAGGGTTCGGCCCGGCGGTTGGCGGCTGGATCTGGATCGCGGGGTCGACCGGGGCGGCGGCGAGGGCACCGGCCGGGGCGGCGCCGGCGGGACGGAGCGGCCGACTGGGTGGGGCGGCGCTGGCGACTGGAGCGGCCGGGGCGGCGGGACGTCACGGAGGCGCCGGCGGGAGCTGGTGGTCGAGGCGACCGCGGGCCGGCGCACCGATCCGTCGGCGGGGAAGTTCCGGCGGGGCGAGGCCGGGGCGGGGCTCGCTGCGGCGGCCGTGCTCCGGCGCCGGTGGCGGTGGTCTGGCGAGGCGCGGCCGGTGCGGAGGGAGGAGGCGACCAGACGAGGCGGCGACAGCTGGGCTCGCGCGGGCCCGATTCGGGCCCCGCGGGCCGCGGCTGCGGGAGGCCGGCGGGAGGACACGTGGTGGCTCCTGATAGGTCGGGCAGCGGCGGGCGGACGCGTTCGGTCTGTTCGGACGTGTCCGGCGCGGTGGAGGAGGTGGGACTAGGGTTTTTTGACCGAAAATTGGATGGGGGAGACGTTTTTATAGGCACAAGGAGCTAGGAGACTCCAAATGGGGAGCGGTTTTTGGCCACGCGATCACAATTCGACGACCGAGATGATGGGAAGGGTTGTGCTGGGTTAGTGGGCTGTTTTGGAGGGGGTCTTGGGCCTCAAAGAAGAGGTTCTTTTAGCCCACTAGGTTAACCGTTGGAGTACCAAACAAACTCCAAACGCGACGAAACTTGACAGGCGGCCTACGCGTACCAAAACAACATCGCACGACAAGTCTCACGTCATTCCGGAAACGTTACACGGCCACACACGAAAGAAGGACTCGGGGATGCCACGTGCACGTGTGAGAGCGTTGGATCTCGAAACGGACAACGTGAAGAGGCGAGTGGGACCGGGTGCAAGTGACAACACAAATGCAATGCAATGCACATGACAACATGACATGGATGAAAAGCACACACGCACACGACAAAACTAAGAACCCAAAATGAAAGAAGAGCCCGGAAAGGAATTGATGAAGCCAATGTTTATATATTGCCATATTGGGAAAGTGTTACATCTGGGGCATTACACACACAAGCCATGTGCATTGATGGAGGTGCATCTTTGCACTCCTCTCACCGCCAACTCAAACAGTGTGCACGTGAAGTCAATGGAGTAGAACCGTCTATTTATGCCCAGAAACCACTGAAATGGTCCCACACACCCATCATCTTTGATGCTGTGGACCCCTGTTCGCATAACTGTGGTCAGGTGCATGCCATTGTTGGTTTCACCAACAATACACAACCTCAAAGTGACAAA
This sequence comes from Secale cereale, assembly GCA_902687465.1. Lineage (NCBI taxonomy): Eukaryota > Viridiplantae > Streptophyta > Magnoliopsida > Poales > Poaceae > Secale > Secale cereale. The sequence continues at coordinate 256,486,965 of LR738713.1, read as the reverse complement.
GATGTTGGTTGACGTTGGGGCTGGTTTGAACTTGATCTCACGTGATGTGATCAAGAGGCTGCAGATTTCTGATGAATATCTCAAGAAGACAGACATGTTTCAAGGGATAAATCTAGGAAGGAGTCAGCCGAAGGGCAAGATTACACTACCGGTGACATTTGGCAGTGGGCTCAATTACAGGATGTAGAAGATCCTTTTCGACGTCGTCAAGATTCCATTGCAATATAATGGGATCCTTGGCCGTCCAGCACTGGCCAAATTCATGGCAGCATGATACGTCCATTTTGCATCATGCTTATATATTGATATTTATTGCATTATGGGTTGTTATTACACGTTATGCCACAATACTTATGCCTTTTCTCTCTTATTTTACAAGGTTTACATGAAGAGGGAGAATGCCGGTAGTTGGAATTCTGGGTTGGAAAAGAAGCAAACTCTGGAAACCTATTCTGCACAACTCAAAAAGCCCCGAAACTTCACAGGACACCGTTTCAGAAAATATAAAAAATATCTGGCGAAGGAAGATCACCAGGGGGGCCACCACCTGTCCACGAGGGTGGGTGGCGCGCCCCCCTCTCTGGGCGCGCCCCTGCCTCATGGGCCACCCGATGGCCCCCCGATGCCCATCTTCTCTTATATGAGGTGTTTTGACCTGGAAAAAATAATAAGGAGGCTTTCGGGACCAGACGCCGCCGTCTCGAGGCGGAACCTTGGCGGAAACCAATCTAGGGCTCCGACAAAGCTGTTCTGTCGGGGATACTTCCCTCCGGGAGGGGGAAATCATCACCGCCGTCATCACCAACAACTCTCCCATATTGGGGAGGGCTATCTTCATCAACATCTTCACCAGCACCATCTCCTCTCAAACCCTAGTTCATCTCTTGTATCCAATCTTTGTACCCAAACCTGAGATTGGTACCTGTGGGTTGCTAGTAGTGTTGATTACTCCTTGTAGTTGATGCTAGTTGGTTTATTTGGTGGAAGATCATATGTTCAGATCCATTATGCATATTAATACCCCTCTGATCATGAACAATATTATGTCTTGTGAGTAGTTACTTTGGTTCCTGAGGACATGCGAGAAGTCTTGCTATAAGTAGTCATGTGAATTTTGTCTTCCTTCGATATTTTGATGAGATGTATGTTGTCTCTCCTCTAGTGGTGTCATGTGAACGTCGACTACATGACACTTCACCATTATTTGGGCATAGAGGAAGGCATTGGGAAGTAATAAGTAGATGATGGGTTGCTAGAGTGACATTAGCTTAAACCCTAGTTTATGTGTTGCTTCGTAAGGGGCTGATTTGGATCCACTTGTTTCATGCTATGGTTAGGTTTACCTTAATACTTCTTTTGTAGTTGCAGATGCTTGCAATAGAGGTTAATCATAAGTGGGAGGCTTGTCCAAGTAAGGACAACACCCAAGCACCGGTCCACCCACATACCAAATTATCAAAGTACCGAACGCAAATCAGATGATCGTGATGAAAACTAGCTTGACGATAATTCCCATGTGTCCTCGGGAGCGCTTTCCTTCATATAAGAGTTTTTTCAGGCTTGTCCTTTGCTACATAAAGGATTGGGCCATCTTGCTGCACCTTATTTACTTTTACCTTTTGTCAGTTGCTACCAATTACCTTATCACAAAACTATCTGTTACCTATAATTTCAGTGCTTGCAGAAAATACCTTACTGAAAACTGCCTATCATTTCCTTCTGCTCCTCGTTGGGTTTGACACTCTTAGTTATCGAAAGGACTATGATAGATCCCCTACACTTGTTGGTCATCAAGACTCTTTTCTGGCGCCGTTGCCGGGGAGTGAAGCGCCTTTGGTAAGGAAAAATATATATAGTATGCTGAAATTTATTGTCACTTGTTACTATGGCTCATGATCCTTTGAGGGGCTTGTTCGGGATATCTTCACCCCGACAAGAAGAACAAAGAGTTGCTCCTAAACCTACTGCACCTACTGAAAATGTTTGCTTTGAAATTCCTTCGGGTATGATAGAGAAACTGCTAGATAATCCCTTTATAGGAGACGGAACACTGCATCCCAATTTACATCTAATCTATATGGATGAAGTTTAAGCTTGAAGGTATGCCCGAGGATGTTATCAAGAAGAAGGTATTCCCTTTATCTTTGAAGGGAGATGCATTGACATGGTTTAGGCTATGTGATGATATTGGATCATGGAACTATAATTGTCTGAAGTTGGAATTTCATCAGAAGTTTTACCCTATGCACCAGGTTCATCGTGATCGTAACTATATCTATAATTTTTGGCCTCGTGAAGGAGAAAGCATTGCTCAACCTTTGGGGAGGCTTAAGTCAATGTTATATTCATGCCCCAATCATGAGCTCTCAAGAGAAATGATCATTCAAAATTTTTATGCTCGGCTTTCTCTCAATAATCGCTCCATGCTTGATACTTCTTGTTCTGGAATTAAATGCAACTCTGAAGATTGGGATCTCGACAAAGGTAAGGAGTCAGGTATGACTCCTAAGTTTGATTGTGTTAAGGCTTTTATGGATACCGATGTTTTCCGTGAGTTTAGCACTAAATATGGACTTGACTCTGAGATAGTAGCTTCTTTCTGTGAATCATTTTCTACTCATGTTGATCTTCCCAAGGAGAAGTGGTTTAAATACCATCCTCCCATTGAAGTAAAAGTAGTTGAACCTGTTAAAGTTGAATAAAAGACTATCACTTATAATGTTGATCCTATTGTTCCTACTGCTTATATTGGGAAACCACCTTTCCCTGTTAGAATAAAGGATCATGCTAAAGTTTCAACTATGGTTCGTAAGAGTAGTACTAGAACACCTACACCCTTTGAGAAAATTAAGGTTGAACCTAGTGTTGCTATGCTTAAAGATCTCTTGGTAGAAGATTTAGATGGACATGTTATTTACCTCCAAGAGGAATCTGCTAGAATAGCCAAACCCGATGCTAGGAACAAACATAGACCTATTGTAGGCTTGCCTGTTATCTTTGTTAAAATAGAAGATCATTGCTATCATGGTTTATGTGATGTGGGTGCTAGTGCGAGTATTATCCCTCATACCTTATATCAACAAATTCCGCATCACATTGCACCTGTTGAGTTAGAAGGGATTGATGTTACTATTAAACTCGCTAATAGAGACACTATATCACCCGTTGGGATTGTTAGAGATGTTGAAGACTTGTGTGGGAAAGTTAAATACCCTACTAATTTCCTTATTCTTTGTTCCCCACAAGATGACTTTTGTCCCATTATATTGGGTAGGCCCTTCTTGAATACTATTAATGCTAAGATAGATTGCATGAAAGATATTGTTACAGTTGGTTTAGGGGATATGTCTCATGATTTTATTGCCATGCCTCCTAATGATCCTTTAGAAGTTGCTAGATCATAAAATGATATGCATATGAATGAGAGAAGGGAAATAGATGAAATATTCTTTAATCAGGGACCCATATTGAAAAACAACTTGCCTGTTGAAATCCTAGGGGATCCTCCTCCACCTAAGGGTGATCTCGTGTTTGAACTTAAACCTTTGCCTGATAATCTTAAGTATGTTTATCTTGATGAAAAGAAGATATATCCTGTTATTATTAGTGCTAACCTTTCAGAGCAGGAAGAAGAAAAATTATTGAAAACTCTAAAGAAGCACCGTGCTGCTATTGGATATAGTCTGGATGATCTTAAGGGCATCAGTCCCACTTTATGCCAACACAAGATAAATTTGGAACAAAACGCTAAACCAGTTATTGATCATCAACGAAGGTTAAATCCTAAGATGAAAGAAGTGGTAAGGAAGGAAATACTAAAGCTTCTAGAGGCATGTATTATCTATCCAGTTGCTGATAGCCAGTGGGTAAGTCTTGTCCATTGTGTCCCTAAGAAGGGAGGTATGATTGTTGTTCCTAATGATAAAGATGAATTGACCCCGGAAAGAATAGTTACGGGTTATAGGATGGTAATTGATTTCCGCAAATTAAATAAAGCTATTAAGAAAGATCATTACCCCTTGCCTTTTATTGATCAAATGCTAGAAAGGTTATCCAAACATACTCACTTTTGCTTTCTAGATGGTTATTCTGGTTTCTCTCAAATACCTGTGTCAAATGGGGATCAAGAAAATACCACTTTTACTTGTCCTTTCGGTACCTTTGCTTATAGACGTATGCCTTTTGGTTTATGTAATGCACCTGCTACCTTTCAAAGATGCATGATGGCTATATTCTCCGATTTTTGTGAAAAGATTGTTGAGGTTTTCATGGATGACTTCTTCGTTTACGAAACTTCTTTTGATGATTGCTTAAGCAACCTTGCTCGAGTTTTGCAGAGATGTGAAGACACTAATCTTGTCTTGAATTGGGAGAAGTGCCACTTTATGGTTAATGAAGGCATTGTCTTCGGACATAAAATTTCTGAAAGGGGTATTGAAGTTGACAAGGCCAAAGTTGATGCTATTGAAAAGATGCCGTGCCCCAAGGACATCAAAGGTATACGAAGTTTCCTTGGTCATGCTGGGTTTTATAGGAGGTTCATAAAGGACTTCTCCAAAATCTCCAGGCCTCTGACTAATCTCTTACAAAAAGATATTCCTTTTTTCTTTGATGATGATTGTCTAGAAGCATTTGAAATACTTAAGAAAGCATTGATCTCTGCACCTATTGTCCAGCCTCCTGACTGGAATTTACCCTTTGAGATTATGTGCGATGCTAGTGACTATGCTGTAGGTGCTGTTTTAGGGCAAAGAGTTGATAAGAAATTGAATGTTATCCAATATGCTAGTAAAACTCTAGATAGTGCCTAGAGAAATTATGCTACTACTGAGAAGGAATTAATAGCAGTTGTATTTGCTTGTGATAAGTTTAGACCCTATATTGTTGATTCTAAAGTAACTATTCACACTGATCATGCCGCTATCAAATACCTGATGGAAAAGAAAGATGCTAAACCTAGACTTATTAGATGGGTTCTCTTGCTGCAAGAATTTGACTTGCATATTATTGATAGAAAGGGAGCTCAGAACCCCGTTGCAAATAACTTGTCTAGGCTAGAGAATATACTTGATGACCCACAACCTATTGATGATAGCTTTCCTGATGAACAATTAGTTGTCACAAATACTTCTCGTACTGCTCCATGGTATGCTGATTATGCTAATTATATTGTTGGTAAGTTTATACCTCCTAGCTTCATATACCAGCAAAAGAAAAAAATTCTTCTATGATTTGAGACATCACTTCTGGGATGACCCACATCTTTATAACGAAGGAGTAGATGGTATTATTAGACGTTGTGTACCTGAGCATGAACAGGAACATATCATACGCAAGTGCCACTCCGAAGTTTATGGAGGACAGCATGCTGGAGATAGAACCGCACATAAGGTATTGCAATCTGGTTTTTATTGGCCTACTCTCTTCAAGGATGCCCGTAAGTTTGTCTTATCTTGTGATGAATGTCAAAGAATTGGTAATATTAGTAGACATCAAGAAATTCCTATGAATTATTCACTTGTTATTGAACCATTTGATGTTTGGGGCTTTGATTATATGGGACCGTTTCCTTCCTCTAATGGGTATACACATATTTTAGTTGCTGTTGATTATGTTACTAAGTGGGTAGAAGCTATTCCAACTAGTAGTGTTGATCATAACACCTCTATTAAGATGCTTAAAGAAGTTATTTTTCCGAGGTTTGGAGTCCCTAGATACCTAATGACTGATGGTGGTTCACACTTTATTCATGGTGCTTTCCGTAAAATGCTTGCTAAGTATGATGTAAATCATAGAATCGCATCCCCTCATCACCCACAGACTAGTGGTCAAGTAGAACTAAGTAATAGAGAGTTGAATTTAATTTTGCAAAAGACAGTTAATAGGTCTAGAAAGAATTGGTCCAAGAAACTTGATGATGCATTATGGGCCTATAGAACTGCATACAAAAATCCTATGGGTATGTCTCCATATAAGATGGTTTATGGAAAAGCTTGTCACTTACCTCTCGAGCTAGAACATAAGGCATATTGGGCTATTAAAGAGCTCTATTATGATATCTAACTTGCCGGTGAGAAGAGGTTATTTGACATTAGCTCTCTTGATGAATGGAGGACCCAGGCCTATGAGAATGCCAAGTTGTTTAAAGAAAAAATTAAAAGATGGCATGACAAAAGGATACAAAAGCGTGAGTTTAATGTAGGTGATTATGTATTGCTATACAACTCTCGTTTAAGATTTTTTGCAGGAAAACTTCTCTCTAAGTGGGAAGGACCTTACGTTATCAAAGAGGTCTATCGTTCCAGTGCCATAAAAATCAACAACTTCGAGGGCACAAACCCGAAGGTGGTGAATGGTCAAAGAATTAAACATTATATCTCAGGTAACCCTATAAATGTTGAAACCAATGTTATTGAAACTGTAACTCCGGAGGAATACATAAGGGACTCTTTCCAGAACGATCCAGACTCCGAAAAGGAAGAGGTATGTGGTACGGTAAGTAAACCGACACCAAAACAGTTCCAAAGGCAATTTTTTCGCCGTTTTGGAATATTTAGAAAAATAGAAAAATAAGTGGCAGTCCGGAAGAGACACGATGATGCGGAGCATCTTACGGACATCACCATGTCAAGAGCCCATTTGGCAAGTGACACGTGTGACATCTACTTCTCATACATAAAGGTGAATCTTCTCCTTTACACATGTTCACTTGACCCCTTCGAGGATGATATACTACTTGACACTCCACTCGTGTGCATGCATAGGTATTGTCGGAGCTTCACGGACGAGGAGGAGGAGCGCAAGCGCCAAGGAACGCCTACACCATCCGCGAGGGAAGCGTGGAAGCGAAGACGGAAGAAGAATGGCTTGTCCAGTCTGGAACGGGCGGTACTACCGCTTACAAGCAGTACTACCACCCGAGGTTCCGGTACGACCGCCCTGCCTGTGCGCAACCGTCGGCCTTTGGCCTGGTATCCCTCGCCACTTACCCCTTCGTGGCTTAGACTATAAATAGACCACCTCCGCCTCCTTTCTAAGTTTAGCAAATATGATAGCTCATTTGTATGTGAGCTTTGCTCCTACCTTCTCCTCTTGAGAGAGAGAGAGACTACTCCATTGGAGGCCAAGACCTCCACCTTGGAGAAGATCCCTAGTGGATGCAAGACCTCCCAAGGGAGAAGAATCCTTGTGGATTATCAAGACCTCTCTCCTCATAAAGATTGGGATGAACTCTACCATGTATCTTATTTCCCTTTGATTGTTCTTGTACCTTGTGGATCTTATGTGTTTGTGAGTCTAGTGGATGTGTGATTTGGGCTTGTTCTTGAGTGCATCTCTTGTGTTCTTCCCTTTGTGCTCCTCTTGTTCTTGGGGATTCCCCTCCAATTCGTGAAAGATCTCCACCTAGGGTTCCACCCTACAACATCATGGTATCTAGAGCCTTGGTTTATCACGAATTTGGAGCCCCCCTTCTTGTTTTCTAGCCTAATTTTGTTGTGTTCTTGCTCAATTTCGAAAATCCCCACCAAAAATAGCCCCAATTTTTTTGTGATTTGTTGGTTTGATGAGGTTTTGTTGGATTTGATCCATGGATTTGCTTGGTTTCGAGTGGATCTAGCATCTCCCCAAGTTTCACCACTTTCCATCCAATTTCGCCTCCGAAATCATCCATTTCCACCCCAAATTCGCCCTGATCCTGATCTGCGAATTTTTCCCGATACCAGCGGTACTACCGCCCATCCAAATGGTACTACCGCCCTACAAGCGGTACTAATTTTTTTTACTTCCGCCCACTCAAAGCGGTACTACCGCCCCGCACATTTTCTGCCTTCCGAGTTTCACCATTTTGACCATAACTAATTCATCCGGAGTCCGATTTTGACGTTCTTTAGCTCGTTTTGAAGCTCTTGACTTGCCCCATACCACAAAAATACTACCATCATCATTTGAATCCATCAAATTTTGTCAAATTTGGCATGTTTGCCTAGGCCCTCCACCATATCATCCGCATAGCCACCATACCTTTCCGCAACCTAACCATTTTGTTTCCCTTAGCATTTGTGGTTGTTTGAGTTGTGACTTGAGTCTCCTAAGGTGTTTCGGCTACTTAGGGACGAGTGCTTCTTCATCAAACACCACCATCACTTCCACATTGCCATCTTCGACACCGCCACCATCGTTTTCCGCTACCACCATTTGACTTTGGCCTTTGAGATTTTGAGTTGTGGTTTTTCCGTTTCCTAAGGTGTTTTGGCTAATTAGGAACGGGTCGCCATCGACAACACCGCCTCTCATCATCATCATCGGACGGTAACCTCGTTGACACCATTGTATATTCTCCTTGCAATTGCATTGTTAACCCTAGCCCATTTTGCGTCACTTGACCATCGAGACTAGCCATTTGAGTATTGCCGACAACGTTACTTGTGCACATTAGCGATCCGCCCTTCCATTGCATACATACCATATCTTGGTATCATCATATCATCCCTTGTGTCACAAGATTGTTCCCGCATATACACAATTGCTATCTTCGTTTGTGCATCTCGCATAGTGGCCACATAAAAAAAAACAAAAACAAAAAAAGCTTTTAAGCAAAAAGAGAGCAAAGAGCTTGTAAGCAATAGCCATAGCATCGCCACATTGCATATCATACTACCATATTGATCATCTTGGATCATCGTGTGCGAAACACTGGAACATCATACACATAGCATACTTGGGATAACAAGTTCATACATTTTGCATCTTATAGGTTGTGCACAAGTGTCGTATCTGCCTATTGAGCAATCGTGCTAGCGTCTCTCTTGAGTTGTGCAACACGAGCGTTTCCGTGGACTCCACATTTTGTGCTCATTCCTTGGTTGCACGACCCCATTTATCTATCCGTGTGTGTGTTTCCGTGTGCCACATTTTGCTATTGGTCTACTTGTTTCACTTGCGAATTTGTGAATCTTTTCCAACATTATTGTCTCTTGCTAACTTTTTGCATCAAATTTTTGTGCTACTATCCTCACCGAGCTCCACCATAAGCTTTAATTTGTAGTTGTGAGTGAACAAGTCCGGTACCAATTCCACTATTCTTTCATTTCACTTTGAGTGAAACGGGATACATCCTCAACTTTGGGAAACGGTATCTTGGTATTGTTTATCTCATTTCCTACTCACCTTTGCTCGAGTCTTGTGATGGACATGCAAAGCATTTCATCTCCGGTCTACAACAACAACGACGAGTTCGGTGCCATGACTAGATCACATCCGCATCGACAACATCAACGACAAGAACGTGAAGGTCATGAGCTCGACACCAACAATTGCTCAACGACTTCACCATCTACCTTGGCATCTTCGCCAAGTGACTTCAAGGCATCTTCGCCTTTGGACTTGCGGCATCTTCGCCGACCCGCACCTCAAGAGAAGCTTCCCAAGCTCAAGTCCGCGACTTCAACGAGCTACTACGACCTCGACAACGACCATGCGATTCCTTTCTATGGGACTCAAGACCCCGAGGAGTACCTCGAGTGGGAGCGCAAGATGGACGACTACCTCAAGCTACATCAAGTTCCCTACGAAGATCAAGTGAAGTGCGCCACAAGAAACATCCACGACAACGCGTCAACATGGTGGCTTCACACACCTTCGACGAGCTTCAACGTGAATTGGCCCAAGACGAAGAGAGCTATGCGGCGAGAGTTCGTGCCTCCTACTTACACGGAACATCTTCTACGCCAATTGGAGAACACCATACAAGGATCCAAGTCCATCGACGCGTACTTCAATGACATGAAGAATGCCTTGCGACGAGCCGGCGTGGACGACCCCATTTGGATGAAGTTTTACTTCATGATGGGATTGGACAACGACATCTCCAAGACTATCTTCCTCGAGAACTACAAGTCCCTCAACGATAACTACATTGGTGCTCTCAAGGCGAACAAGAACTCATGAATGCCAAGGCTTCTCCACCGCAAGCACACTTCTCGAAGACCAAGCTCCAAGATGGCGATCATGAGGCTAGTACCACCACGATGTCCAAGCCCAACGAGCTCCAAGATGATGCTCCCAAGTTCGACTCCACCGCCATCCCTCTTTGTGGCACTGATGATGCCGAGTCTACTTCGACTCTTTTTCAAGATGGTGCGGGGCCAACTACGACTACAGAGCCATTCGAAGACCAAGCTTTGGAGGCGAACGACACGACAACGAGCGGGGATGATGCTTCCATCTTTGGAGGCGAGAGTGATGATGTGCCATCTTCGGCCTTCATCCACAGCGATGGTGACGAGATGGTTAAGCATGGGATTTTCCCTTCGCCTATGGCGACGTATGATGACTTAAGTGACTTTTGCCACCATACTGAGAGTGAGAGTGACTTCACCACTAGCCCCATATATGATGAGACGCCCCATTTCACATGTGAGGAGAGCCACCACAACCACCACTTGAGTGAGATGAGTGACTCCACCATATGTGACTATGAGTGCACCTACCTTGAGGGAGTGAGTGAGCCACCAACACATAGAGAGAGTGAGATAGTTGATAGGTCATGTGAGGCCACTTTCAACACTAACGACTTGAACTCTACCTCTATTGTGTCTTCTCATTTGGTGCTAGGTCCCATTTATGATGACGCGCCGATCCGCGACGACTTCGTCCATCCTTTGGACAAGATGATGGCCATGGTGGATTATGACGCACCCCCCACATGGTTCCATCAAGATGAAGATGACCACCATTTGGTCTTTGCCACCTCACCTACACCACTTGAGTGGAATGAACAAGGTAACATAGGTGATGGTGCTTCTCTTGTCCCACTAGTGGACTCTCTTGACATTGATTGCTCCCATGATGATGATCACCTTATGGATTCACCACATACTAGGTCTTATCCATGCTTAGACATGCCACCTATCTATGATGAATATGATGATGAGCATGTTGAGTTGCCTAGTTGTGATGCTATGCTCCATAGGATATCATGTGAGAATTCTTTTGGTCACATCATGTTCGAGAACCCTCTAAAGTTGTCATATGCTATGAGTGAGATCTCCCATATTGCATCTTTTCAATCTCAACATAGTAACTATGCATGCCCCATTAAAGTAAATCCTATTTGCACTTGTGGCATAGATGACAAGATGATGGTCATTGGCTTTTGTTTTTCATGCGATGATATTGCCATGCTTCCTTTACATGATTTGCGCAATTCATCTATTATGCCATGCCATGATCACATTGTTCCAAATATGCCTTATTTTGGATGTTGTCAATATTCTCCAGGTGATTTTTCCACTAATGCTCATGAGGAGACCCCCATACATGATTACCATGATTGTGTGCACCATATGCATTCCATGAATAAAAATGCCCTACATATTTGTCATGATGCATTACACCATTTGAGTCTCCATTATGCTATACATAATAACAAACCTCTCATGATGGATGACATGTTTCTATATCACGCATCTCATTTATTTGAGCATTGGCTATTTTGTGCTAACGAACACATGCACGTGGCATCATGATGGATGATGTGTACATATACCACGCACACACGATTTTTCCTTTGTCTTTGTTTTGTGTGGGTACTCATGAATATTTGTCAACCTCACAATACCATGAGTTGACAAAACGAGCTCTAGAGAGCAACGACGAATTGGGATCCCATGGATTGTCCCTATCACCGTTCTCTTCGCGCAAAGACTTCGCGCATCTCTTCTACATGGCCCTCACATGGTTATGGGTTATTGTCCATTATATCTCTTATGCCCCTCTTGCCATGTTCACTTTGCATTATATGCTCATTTATATGCCTTTGCCATGCATTTGTGACCCATGCTTCACATTACACATGATGATAGATTCTCATACTTGTATGTGTATTTGCAAGCTTGGTGGAGATATTGCTTGTTATTGCCATGTTTGCTTTGTGCCAAATGCCTATGATGATACCTTGTCCATGCTATGTGCTCGTGCTTGTGATATGTCGTGTGCATTGCTTATGCCTACTATTGGCTCACATGACATGATTGCTATGAACTCATCTAGTGTGTTGCATCTTCGCTCCACTAGTTTGCACGACATGATTGATATGTTTGCTTATGTTGCATCACCGATGATACATACTTGCCCCTTTCATGTGGTTGATTTCAACCATTGCCATGCTTTGCACATGATTGATATTGCTTGTTGTCATATGTCTCCACATTTTGCCTCTCTCATGCTATATGATTGTCCATCCATTGAGCGCAACCATGAGTTTAATCTTGCCAATGAGATTGCCCCCATAGCATTCTCGCATTTATTTGGAGATTTTGACATATTTCTTGTGAAGCATGCTTGTCTTGCCTATTTGCATCCTATGCCTAGTGCCATGATTATAGCCATTGTTGCATCATCTTATTCATGTACTTTTGCTTCTAATGGTTATGTGCAAGAGAAGAGAACCATCATGACGGATGATGTGTTTATCTACCATGCGCATACGTTCTTTGTTTTGTTGTGTGCATGTGTAGGATACTTGGACTTCATGTCGACTTCCACTTCACGTGAGTTGACCATTCGAGCTCTTGAGAGTGCACCACTTTCTACCACGGCGCATCTACATCGCACTTGCTTGTGCTTTGGCATTGTGAAGGATGCACAAGGACACACTTTCGAGGTGATATCCTTCTCCTCTGAGAAACCACAATCCATGCGCATGAACACTGCGGATCATACTAGTTATGTTGCTTGCACCATGACTCTTTGCACACATGCTAGAGATCTTTCTTCGACTTGCCATTGCCACATTGCCATGCTTCATGATATATATGTCTTGTGTGTTGCATCCGACTTGTGGATTACTTGTCCCTATCATATGCTTGGTTGCAACAATATCATCTCTTCACATAAGCCATGTCCCATTGCTTTTCACATGATTGACTTGATTGCCTCGCACATGTTGAACAATTGCTACTTCTATTGTGTTGAGTGCCACTCGATTTTCACTACACCCTATGCACATTATGCTCGGATTGTCTTGCACTTGACCCTTGTGTTTAGACACTTCATTTTCTTTGGTGTTGTGAATGATTCGTATGCCTACCATAGACCCTTCATTGAGCGCTTTATGCATGCTTGCTATGACTTTGAGGTAGATGCTTATTCTCTTGTCACACATATGTGCATCTCTACCTCACATTTACATGCTTGTTTCCATGATGACCTTGATTGTGCTCAATTGACATGCTTAAATGCCATGCCACAACCCTTTGTCACACCCTATGCTATGCTTGATGACAACACTTGTTGGGTGAATCACCTCTTGACTGCTTGGTTTTGCACTAACGCTAACCACATTTGTTTTTTCAAGTGTTTGTTTTCCTTGCTCCTTTTGAAGGAATCACTAGACGGTGCGACATTGGAGAGTGCACATGTAAAGCTTCAAGATGTTGAGTACTTCGTGATCGTCCACATCTACACGACGACGCCATCTCTTTCCCATGGTGATTTGGTTTTCGATCTGAGGTCGGATCTTTCCCAAGGGGGAGGGGATGATGCGGAGCATCTTACGGACATCACCATGTCAAGAGCCCATTTGGCAAGTGACACGTGCGACATCTACTTCTCATACATAAACGTGAATCTTCTCCTTTACACGTGTTCACTTGACCCCTTGAGGATGGTATACTACTTGACACTTCACTCGTGTGCATGCATAGGTATTGTCGGAGCTTCACGGACGACGAGGAGGAGCGCAAGCGCCAAGGAACGCCTACACCATCCGCGAGGGAAGCGAACAAGAACGGCTTGTCCAGTCCGGAATGGGCGGTACTACCGCTTACAAGCGGTACTACCGCTCCAAAGCGGTACTACCGCCCGAGGTTCCGGTACTACCGCCCTGCCTGTGCGCAACCGTCGACCTTTGGCCTGGTATCCCTCGCCACTTACCTCTTCGTGGCTTAGACTATAAATAGACCACCTCCACCTCCTTTCTAAGTTTAGCAAATATGATAGCTCATTTGTATGTGAGCTTTGCTCCTACCTTCTCCTCTTGAGAGAGAGAGAGACTACTCCATTGGAGGCCAAGACCTCCACCTTGGAGAAGATCCCTAGTGGATGCAAGACCTCCCAAGGGAGAAGAATCCTTGTGGATTATCAAGACCTCTCTCCTCATAAGGATTGGGATGAACTCTACCATGTATCTTATTTCCCTTTGATTGTTCTTGTACCTTGTGGATCTTATGTGTTTGTGAGTCTAGTGGATGTGTGATTTGGGCTTGTTCTTGAGTGTATCTCTTGTGTTCTTCCCTTTGTGCTCCTCTTGTTCTTGGGGATTCCCCTCCAATTCGTGAAAGATCTCCACCTAGGGTTCCACCCTACAACACACGAGGTGTCCACGAGGGTGGAGGGCGCCCCCGGCCTCGTGGGCACCTCGTGTGCCTCCCGGACTCCGATTTCTTGTATCTTACTCCTTTTGGTCGGTAAAAAATCATTATATATACCCCCGAAGGTTTTGACCTCTGTATCACGCAAAAATCCTCTGTTTTCGTTTCGAGCTGTTTTTTTTTTGACAGATCTAGATCATCATGGAATCTTCCAACACCCCCAAGGACAAGTTCTTCGAGAAGGTCATCAACCCCTACCTTGCGGAGGTGCTGCATCATCCTCAAACCATGGAGTTACATGAGGGAGTGCTGCACATCCGTGATGTTGAGGGGCCAAGGAGGACCGGAAGCGCGAAGACAAGACTAGAAGCAATGGAGCAGCAAGTTTTCAAGTGCCAAGGTATGGTGGAGCGAGGACTCAACGCCAACCACATGATGATCTCGGAGCTCGCCAACAACCTCAAGCTGGACTCAAGGATCTTCGGGGAAGCTATCTCCAATCTTCAAGAGAAAATCGAACACCTCCAAGCCCAGATCTATGACCTGTAAAACCAAAACTGTGAGTATGAATATAGATTCAAGAAGATGAGTTTGGCTGCAGATTTGAGTATCCCGGAGACTCGATCGTCCTTCTACGATGGTGAGCCCATGCCTTGGAAGGTGGACAACAAGCCTACATCATCAACAACTCCATCAACACCACCTCCGAAGAAGGGGACATAATCATATGGGTATGGGCACTCCCCTTGGCAACTGCCAAGCTTGGGGGAGTGACCCCGGTATCGTATCACCATCACTCCTATCTTTACCGTTTTTCTTAGTTCGATCCTTTTGGTAGTATCTTGATCTAGTAGAATAAAGTTAGCATGATCCAGTTGTGAGCTTTTGCTTTATGATCTTTACCCTTTGTAATCGAGTCCGTGAGCTATATAATAAAGATTAGTGTTGAGTCAAGGGCTTGATTTCCTCACTTTGGTCATGATAAAAAGAAAGAAAACATAAAGAGTATCCAAGAGATCATATTAATCTTATGGGAAGTAATAACTTCACATATAAAGAGTATGATGAATAAAAGTTGTTGGGAGTTGGCAAACAGAGTTTTGGTCATCGTTGCAATTAATAGGAAGTAATAAAGGAAGAGGGGCTTCACATACAAATATACTATCTTGGACATCTTTTATGATTGTGAGCACTCATTAAAATATGACATGCTAAAGAGTTGATGTTAGACAAGGAAGACAACATAATGTGATGAGGACATCGCTAACAAGGTTACACCCACAACCACAACTGACACATATACAGGACCAATTACTAGAGCTCGCGCACGCCAATTGAATTACCAGGTACTTTCGTTTCTTGGTAATGATTCTAATGTTCATGAGAATATGATGCTACCTAAATTGGATACGTTTGTCTTGCTTACAAATGAAGGGCCTAGCTTGGACAAGAAGGATGACCATTGGAGCAAGATCAAGCATGGAGATGATGGCATGTGCAAGGGGAACAAGAACAGAGTTACAAGTGATGATTTCAGGACTTTGAACCACAATAATGAGTGTGTGAAGCCTTGGAAAAAATATACAAGATGTCACTTCATAAATTTCGCCCAGAGGCTATTATAGGTGCTGCGTCACCTTATTATTGGGTCAGGCCCATGTAATTTCGAAATAGTAAAGTATAGGCTGTTTTTAGAGTCCGTATGTGTGGGGAAAACAAAGTTAGGGTTGGTTTCGAACCCCTTCTCCAAGGGGCCACGAAATTCCCTCTCTCTTTCTCCATATATACATCCCTTAGGGCATCGTTTAGACTTTGGCTTTTGTTTAGATTAAACTTCGCCATAGCTGCAACTTCGCGTACTTCGTTTGTGTTCAACGACCAGACAAAGACATCACAGAACCCCACCTTGATCAATAAAGCTTTCCTCTTGAATTCGCAATATCCAGATTGCAATCTCAGTTTCTTGCTTGTTCTTCGTTTGCCTGCAGGAAACAGACCTTCGTGGTTAGGTTGATCATGCTCCGGCGTGGTCAATAACCTCTCGGAGTTGGTTTAGCCATTGCTAAGGCGCGACGTCCTCGCACGTTCGTAGTCGGATCGTCAAAGTCGACTTCCTCCAAAACGATAGCCACCATCTCATCGAAAGACGGGACACCTTTGCCTCTATCAAGTGGTATCAGATTTCCAGGTTGCTCGGTGAGATTTTATAGTTTTTCATAGATTAGATCGAGTATGTTCTTCATACCTACAGTCCATGAAAAAGCCAAAAAAAATTAGGGTTAGTTCATCATATCCGTACCATTCTGAGTCATTGCATAATCTTTTCCGTGTTTGCTTAGTTGAATTTGCGGTTGCATCGTCGTGTCGAGTTGCTGGTCTTAGCGTCTAGTTCTTTAGAGTTTCGATTTCTGTTCACAGTTTGTCACGCCGCCGCCGCACCATATTCATCGCTGCTGCCACATACCACCACCGCTGCCATAACCTACAACCGCTGCCATATCCTACCACCATATATCCACCACCCATCCGAGTCCTTTTCATATTAGGTTTGTTCTCGAGATCCATCTAGGTTTCGGATTCGTGTTTCCTTGCGTGCGTAGGTCGACCCTCGGGCAGTTTTTAGGCCAAAATTTCGACAGGTGAAAATATTTTTTCCCTATCCTATTTTAAGGCCTATGTGAGTCTTTTGAGACACGTGCCACAATACTGTTTTTTACCGCACTTTTTCGTCGTCGCTACCCTGATTCCGAAAAAAAATTGTCAAATAAATTCCGTGCCTATCATCTTAGTTTGACTTGGGAAGTGTTTTGAGACACTCGCCATTATAGTGTTTTCGGCAAAAAAAAGAGAGCGAAAAAAAAGAGCGCACGAAAAAGAGGTGAAAAAATATCAGAGTGTGCTTTCCCCTTGATTATGTGCAACGCCGTGATTTTGTTAGTGTTCTAGGCTCGCGTCTCTAGTACGGTCTAGCCTAGGACCATCACAGTTCCGTCGTTGAGCGTTTATTCAACTTTGCATCTCTGAATTGATTATTGCTGACCCTTTTTGCTACCCTCTTATAAGCCTTCCCAGCTCCACATACATCTACGTCGTGCGTTTGACTCTCCCTAGTAATCTCTTTATCCAACCTTTGAGAGTTTTGACTACCACGGTTGCCGATCACCGCCTGCTGCTGGGTAAGAACTAGTAAGAATTTGAGATTTGCTTTACGGATATGTGATGCCCCACCACCACCATTTTCTAGTAGTCTGTAGGATTATATTTTTGTGTGTTTCTATTGCTGCTAACCATGTCAGGATCACAAGTCAACGAGACTGACTGGGAGAACATAACGAACAAGGAGTTACATCATAAATTTCAGCAAATGCTGGGTCAACAGGTAGAAGATGTGATGACCAGTTTTGACAACGCACTAGCGAGGATGGATGGCATTGAGAAGTCAATTGACACCAAGTTGGATGCCAGATTCGCTGAAGTGCTTGCGCGTCTACCTCCACCTGCTGCACCGTTGCAACAACAACAACAACCACCTTCACGTCGCGAAATCGCCCTCTGCAAAGCGAGCCGTGTCGCTCTTTAGCCTAGCCAAATTGTCGGTGCTGCTGTTGATACTTCTGTGGCTCCTGCGGCTGCTGGGGAGGAGGACGATTACGCGGCGGATTACGAGGATGAGGTTGATCAAAATCAGAACTACATGCAATAACCAGCACCACAACCACTAGGTCGTCCATATGCAAATAATCACAATGGTAGGGCTGCACCATACCCTCATGTATGAGATCATGACCATCTCCCTAAACTGAAATTGAATATTCCACCATTTGAGGGTAGATATGTTCGTGATATATATCTTACTTGGGAGTTAGAAACCGAACAATGTTTTACATGTTTAAGATATCCCGAGGAGACGTGTTGCTACTGCTCTTTGTGCTTTCACTAGTTATGCTTGTGTCTAGTGGTCTGAATATTGTAGATTATATCCAGATAATATTCCAACTACTTGGGCTGCTTTGAAAACTGCTATGCGTACCCGTTGGGTCCACCATATTATCAACGTGAATTACTTCAGAAATTGCAGCGTTTAAGACAAGGAAAAAATTCTGTAGAGGAATATTATCAGGAATTACAAATTGGCCTTATTAGATGTGGTATTGTTGAGGACAATGAGGCTATGCTTGCACGTTTTATGGGTGGCTTAAATAGAGAGATTCAGACAATTCTAGAGTATAAGGAGTATAATAATATCACTCGTTTATTCCATCTTGCTTCCAAAGCTGAACGTGAAGTGCAGGATCGACAGGCCTTGGCACGAACTAATTTTTCTGCAGGCCGACCTTCATCATGGGCGCGGCGTGCGTCATCTACTTCGACACGTCCGGTTGCACTACCGCCTACTTCATCCGTCACTTCTAGCTGTGATAAGAGCAAACAGGCACCACCACCATCAACCAGGAGTACACCTTCCGGTCTTGCGCAGAGCTCTACTTCATCCATGGCATCCAATGGGCCAGCACATGATGTTATATGTCGTCGTTGCACTGGTCGTGGTCACTATGCGAGCAAATGCCCATTGCAGCGTGTCATGATTGCTACTGAGGATGGTGGTTATGAGTCGCTAGTGACTATGATGAGGAGATTTTGGCTCTTATTACACATGAAGAACATGGTGGAGATGATTCTGAAAATGAGACGCAATACATGGCTCCTGAAGACGCTGACATGTATGAATGTTTAGTTGCTCAACGTGTTTTGAGTGTGCAGGTCACACAAGCGGAGCAAAATCAGAGGCATAATTTGTTCCATACAAAGGGAGTTGTGAAGGAACGTTATGTTCGCGTCATCATAGATGGAGGGAGCTACAACAACTTGGCTAGCATGGAGATGGTGGAGAAGTTATCTCTCACCACAAGACCACATCCACATCCTTACTACATCCAATGGTTCAACAACAGTTGCAAGGTTAAGGTAACACGTACTGCTCGTGTGCATTTTAGTATCTCCACATATGCTGATTATGTTGATTGCGATGTGGTACCCATGCAAGCATCTTCCTTATTACTTGGTAGACCATGGCAATTTGATAAAAATTATGTACACCATGGTAGAAACAATCAGTATACTCTTGTTCATAAGGATAAATGTATTACTTTGCTTCCTATGTCTCCTGATTCCATTTTGAAAGATGATATTAATAGAGCTAATAAAGCAAAACAGGAGGAAAATAAGAGTGAAAATCAGATTGCAGCACAAGAATTTGAGCAACAAATGAAGCCTAATAACACACCATCATCTCATGTTGCATCTGAAATTAAATTAAAAAGTGGATGTTTACTTGCCACCAAATCTGATATTGATGATCTAGATTTAAGCAAATCTATTTGCTATGCTTTTGTGTGCAAAGAGGCATTATTTTCATTCTAGGAAGTGCCTTCCTCTTCGCCTCCTGATGTCACTAACATTTTGCACGAGTTCGCGGACGTCTTTCCAGAAGACCTGCCACCGGGATTACCACCTATTCGAGGGATTGATCATCAGATTGACTTAATTCCCGGTGCATCGCTACCCAACCGCACACCATACTGTACCAATCCAGAGGAGACGAAGGAGATTATGCGTCAAGTACAGGAGCTACTCGACAAAGGTTATATACGTGAATCCCTTAGTCCTTGTGCTATTCCTATTATTCTAGTGCCGAAAAAGGATGGTACATCGCGTATGTGTGTTGATTGTAGAGGCATTAATAATATTACTATTCGTTATCGTCATCCTATTCCTAGGCTAGATGATATGCTTGATGAATTGAGTGGCTCTACAATATTCTCCAAAGTTGATTTGCGTAGTGGATACCATCAAATTCGTATGAAATTGGGAGATGAATGGAAAACAGCATTTAAAACTAAGTTTGGATTATATGAGTGGTTAGTCATGCCTTTTGGGTTAACTAATGCACCTAGTACTTTCATGAGATTAATGAATGAAGTTTTACGTGCTTTCATTGGACGATTTGTGGTAGTTTACTTTGATGATATATTGATTTATAGCAGATCTTTGGAAGAACATTTGGAACATTTACGTGCTGTTTTTATTGCTCTACGTGATGCACGTTTGTTTGGTAACCTTGGAAAGTGCACCTTTTGCACCGACCGAGTATCTTTTCTTGGCTATGTTGTTACTCAACAGGGAATTAAAGTTGATAAAACCAAGATTGAAGCTATTGAGAGTTGGCCACAGCCCAAAACGGTCACACACGTGAGGAGTTTCCTTGGCCTCGCTGGATTCTATAGGCGTTTTGTGAGAGATTTCAGCACCATTGCTGCACCTCTCAATGAGCTTACAAAGAAGGATGTGCCTTTTGTTTGGGGTACTTCATAGGAAGAAGCATTCACATTATTGAAAGATAAGTGGACACATGCTCCTTTACTCCAACTTCCTTATTTTAATAAGACTTTTGAGCTTGAATGTGATGCTAGTGGAATTGGGTTAGGAGGTGTGTTATTATAAGATGGCAAACCTGTTGCATACTTTTCTAAAAAATTGAGTGGGCCTACTCTGAATTATTATATTTATGATAAGGAATTATATGCTCTTGTTCGGACTTTGGAAACATGGCATCATTATTTATGGCCCAAAGAATTTGTTATACATTCTGATAATGAATCTTTGAAGCACATTAAATGTCAAGCAAAACTGAACCGTAGACATGCTAAATGGGTTGAATTC